>CAWUFW010004655.1:0-600000 GCA_963921515.1 Calotriton arnoldi
TGGTCACCTGGTACATTTCACCCAGGATGATCTGTCCAGGGTCTACAAGATCCTCTGCCACCATGGTGACACTAGCACCTGTAGGAGAGTAGGATCTGCGTCACATGGGTACCCCCACTTTTTGCTGATGCTTCACTGTTTTTCGACATTAGTCTGGCTGGGGCCCTGCTAATCAGAACCCCAGCCTAGCTGCTTCCTCTCTAAAATGGTTTCCATGTGCATTAGGCACATCACTGATTGGGATCTGGAGTGCCCTTATAAGTCCCTAGTATATGGTATACTATGTACCAAGGGCATAGGTACCTCAGAGGCCTGCCAGGGGCTGCAGCATGTATTATGCCACCCCTGGAAGGCCATCCAAACTGACACCACAGGTCTGCTACTGCAGCCTGGGTAAGGTGGTGCATGCACCTCTTACTGTGATATAGGTTACCTATATCACTAAATACATACACACATATAAACCTATAAGTCACTCCTAAGGCAGGCCTTATCAATCCTAAAGGCAGAGTGCATGGTTCCTATGTGAGAGGGTGCCCCTGCATGAGCAGGGCCCCTCTGCAGCGTTCGGAGACCATCTCTGATGCTGTTTGTCGTGCAGCCTGACCATATACTCTTAAGCGCATTATATCCTCGCGGTAAAATGCTAACTTTGGAATGGCTGCACCTAAACATGTCGTGTTTGGTGTCAAACATCTTGGAATACTACCCCCCCGCCAATCCTGGCAGCGGGGGTAGCATTCCACCCTTCTAGAGGGAAAGACATGTTAACTCTGACTAGTCCGGTAACTTGTTTCCAGAGCCCTGGCATCACAAAATGGATGCTGCTGCCACAGACACGAGTCTGGCCTCCTGCTGCTGGACGAAACTCCGGCAGGGGAGGCCTGGACAATAGGTTTCCTGTCCCAGGGAGGTGTGACCACCTCCCCAGACAGGATAATGTGTATTGGGGCTGGGCGGGAGCACTTTCGGGTGCTTTGAAGTCCTGCACTGGGGGCACATTTGGTGTCCCTGTGCATACCCCAGTTCAAACCGGATCAGGGGCTTGCAGCCCCTGCTTTGGCGTGAACTGGACAAAGGGAAAGGGGTGTAGCCACCCCTCTGCCCTGACCCACCCATAGGTGGGGCCACAGAGTAGTCCAACCCCTATCTTTAGTATAAAGATAGGAACCCAGTCCTTAGGACTTTAGATTATCCCTGGACGAAACTCTGAAACTGAATCCTGGACCTTCGACGCTCTACTCACGATTAGAGGACAGAAGAATCTCCCTTGGGGTCAAGGAGTGACTCCCCTGCTTGGCAGGCACCAAAGAAGCATCTGTCCGGTTCGCATTTCTGAAGCTCCCGTCGGACGCCGAAGTCATCGCATCACCAGAGGTGGATTCTCAGACTTCCCCGAGGCTACCCTGAGTCCCCAGCAAAGCTGAGGCCCATGGCTATCGTGGGTGACTTGAGACCGTGACCCCTGGACACCGAGCACATTTGCAAGTGCATCCTCTTCTGGGTCTCCCAAGAAGTCGTGCTTTGGGCTCCGAGTAGCCCTAGCCTCCAGCACCACCTGCACCGAAGATCACTGGCCCCCACTCCACGAGTGTCCTGTAAGCCAGATCCACGTGCGGCGTCACGAGGCTCCTTTGCGGTCGCTAGCCCGTTGGCTAGTAGCCCTTAACGAAGGCCAATCTTTTTCTAACTTGGCATCCTGGTTGCTCCAGGCCTGCCCTCACTTACCCTCGCTGGGTGAGTTCCCCAGACCTTGCTGGTCTGCACCATCGACGATCTTCCTCTGCATCGAGACTTGCCGTTGCCAAGGCTTGTTGGGTCCAATCCGGTCGCCGACACCTCAGCACTCGACAGACATCGTGTACCAGCCCGAATCCTGCTCCTGGTCACCGACAACGCCTCCTGGACCTCGTGGCTGAAGAGACAAGACGACCATCAATGCACCTGAAGCACTCGACATCGGTGGGCATCTGTCCATCGCCTTCCTGGTCACTGGCTAGTGACCCAGACTCTGTCCCCTCTGCTTTCAGGTTCTTCAGAACTCCGATCCACTCTTGGATCCACCCGGACACTTTCCACTTGGTCGCCAGCAGCACTTTGCAGCAGATCGCCATTCAAATCGACGACGAAACCCGACCCCGAAAGGCACCTATGCACCCGGCTTCCCTGGGTGAGGTAACACGAGTACTCCGGTGCTCCCGTGGGTAGAGACTCTTCAAAGTCCTAGATCTCAAAGGGTTTGGTCCAAGTCCTCTTTTAAGTGTCCCTTTTCTCTAATTTCCCGATCACGACTTTCTCCATAGAAGTCAACGGCGTATCGCGGTTGTGTATTTACACTGCACGCGTCTCCCGTGGGTCCCCTGTGTCACTACCTTGGGTGGTTCCTTGTGGTCCAAGCACTTCTAGAGGCTCTAGGCCTAGTGTCTAGTTCAGTCGTGGTTCTTATACCACTTTATTGGTATATGGTTTGGTACGCCCCTAGGGCCCAAACGTGTATTTGTGCTATTACTGTGTTTAAATAACTTCTAACTTATGTATTTCGAACTCTAGCCTCATAAAGAGACTAGAGGGGTGTGTTTAGCAATAAATACATATATTTTGAATATATACCTGGTGTGGTGCTCTTTCATTTGATCACTCAAGAGATTATAGACTGGTAAAACAAGCTGCTTTACATTCCTTCAAGACTTAGCCTGAAGGCTGCTCTCCATAGCTACCACTAGGATAGCTTTCAATAAGGTTGTCTTTAACCTATCTCCAATAAGGGGTTGTTTGGACTGGTGCAAGGTGCCCACTATAATTAGTGGACAGCATATACCAGGCCAACTTCTCACATTGGTGTGCAGCGTGTGGGATTCCAGCTTGCTATTGTTTTACCAGATAATCTCAATTGAATTGATCAACTGAAAACCACTAAAGGTACCTAAGGTACATATAATTTAAGCTTAGAATACAGTAAGTTCTACTGAACTTAGAGTTGTGTGTTAAGGGATAGCACAACCCTTTCTACAACTCAAGAGAGTTTAGTAGGCCACACTAGAGTAGGTAGTGCATACACCACACCACACTAGTAATGTCTTTAAGGGCAGGATCCAAAGAATCCTTGCAGGAAGCCATTGAGCTTCCACCCTCCAAGTATGATACACTCCCATTCTTGGAATTGAGAGCTTTATGCAACTTGAGAAAAATAAGGACAGGCCAAAGCCCCACCACCCAACACCTCAAGGAGTTGTTGGTGGCTTATGACCTTAGTAAGCCCTTGGGGACTGAAGGGGTAGGAGCTGAGGGTGGGGCAGATGATGAGGTTGGGAATGGGGGTACCAGTACCCCCAGCCCCCCTCTGAAACTGGCCAGGAGGGCGACAATGGCCCTGACCTGGATAATCCAACCCCTCCTGAGGAAGATGAAGAGGAGGATCAGAATGATGCCCCCTTTGTCCCCCCAGGAAGGATTGTGAGTGTGCCCAGAAGGTCTAGATCTTCTTCTCAGGAGTCTAACCACTCTGGCACCTCAATAGGGAGCTCTGTCTCATCTCATAGGAGGGAATCCTCTCATGAGAGAAGAAAGAGGCTGATTCAATATGAGGAAGCTCAGCTTGAACTCAGAAGGAAGCAAGTAGCCTTAGACAGGGAGTCCCTAGATCTCTTTAGAGAGAAAAGAAAGTTGGGACTAGAGTCCCATGGTGGCAGCCAGATCCCTAGAGATAGGGAAAGGTCCTATGACCATAGGAACCTGAGCAAGATTGTCCCTCCCTATCAGAATGGGGATGACATCCACAAGTGGATAACTGCTCTAGAGAGGGCCTGTAAGGTACAGAAGGTCCCTCAGGAGCAGTGGGCAGCAATCTTGTGGCTCTCCTTTGCTGACAAAGGTAGAGATAAGCTCCTCACTGTTAGAGAGGAGGATGCTGATAATTACAAGGTCTTGAAGAGTGCTCTTATTGATGGGTTTGGCCTAACCACTGAACAGTACAGGTTGAAGTTCAGAGATACCCAAAAAGCACAGACTCAAGACTGGGTAGACTATGTGGATTGTTCTGGCAAGGCTCTGGAAGGCTGGTTGATGGGCAGTAAGGTGTGTGACTTCTCAGGATTGTACAATCTGATAATGAGGGAGCAGATTCTTAATAACTGTCAAAATCAGCTGTTGCATCAATACCTGGTAGACTCTGATCTGACCTCTCCCCAAGAATTGGGAAAGAAGGCAGACAAATGGGTCAGAACCAGGGTGAAGCAGAAGGTACAGAACCAAGGTGGGGAAACCAAGAAGCAAGATGCTAAGAACTCTGACAAGGGTGGGGAGAAGGGTAAAGATCAAAAGTCTTCATCAGGCCCCCAAAAATCTTCTTCTGGTGGGGATTCACAGTCTACCAAAGGGAAAGGCCAAAGAAAACCATGGTGCAAGGTCTGTAAGCAAAAGACCCACTGGACCAGTGATTGCACCAAGTCCAAAGACTCCAGTCCAGCACCCACCAATGCCCCTAAGGCACCTGTTCCTCCTAGTACAGTTGGTGGGAGTGCTCCAGCCAAGGGTTTAGTAGGGTTCACCCTGGGTACTGAGTTGGGCTCTGACCTAGTCAGAGAACTGACTCAGGCTGTGTTAGTCTGTGATGGAGGCATGGATGTGACCTCCACTGTGAGTCCCAGTAATCTGGGCAAGTACAGACAACAGCCTTTAATCAATGGACGTGAGGCTTTGGCATTTAGGGACACAGGGGCAAGTGTCACAATGGTGACACAAGACCTTGTGAATCCTGGGCAAGTTATACTTGGTGAGATGTACCAAGTGACCAATGCTAGCAATGTCAGAACAGACCATACTCTGGCAGTTGTTAACTTCTCCTGGGGAGGGGTAACTGGCCTTAAGAAGGTTGTGGTAAGTGCAAACCTACCAGTCGAATGCTTGCTTGGCAATGACTTAGAGACTTCTGCTTGGGCAGAAGTGGAGCTCAGGACCCATGCAGAAATGCTGGGGATCCCTGCAGATGTGTTTGCTGTGACCAGGTCACAAGCCAAAATGTCTAGCACTGAACAGGCCTTGGATTCTGGAAGAATGGACCAAGTGCCTTCCAAGAGGAGGAGTAGTAGGGTTAAGGCAGTGCCTTCCCCCTTGGCTCAGGAGGAAGATCAGTCCCTTGAGGGGGATGATCTCAGCCCTGAAGAAGGAACTGTCCCAGAGGAACTGGAACCTGACCAGGTTGAGTTCTTGGGGACAGGGGGACCTTCTAGGGCAGATCTGAGCCAGGAGCAGCAGAGCTGCCCCTCCCTTGAACCCCTCAGACAGCAAGCTGCTGCTGAGGCTGCTGGGAAAGCTAGTGGTCCCCATACAGTGTATTGGGATGATGGACTCCTGTACTCAGAGAGTAGAGACCCCAAGCCTGGTGCTACCAGGAGGTTGGTAATACCTCTGAAGTTCAGGGGCTTCCTATTGACCCTAGCCCATGATATTCCCTTAGCAGGTCACCTGGGCCAGAACAAGACTTGGGACAGAATTGTCCCTCACTTTCACTGGCCCCACATGTCTGAAGACAGCAAGGAGTTTTGTCGCTCCTGTGTAACCTTCCAAGCCAGTGGCAAGGCAGGTGGCACTACAAAGGCCCCCTGATACCACTACCTGTGGTGGGGGTGCCCTTTGAAAGGGTAGGGATTGACATTGTTGGTCCCATGGATCCCCAAACAGCCTCTTGGCACAGGTTTATCCTGGTGGTAGTGGATCATGCCACCAGGTACCCAGAAGCTATTCCCCTCAGGACCACTACAGCACCTGTGGTGGCAAGGGCCCTCCTGGGAATTTTCTCAAGAGTGGGCTTTCCTAAGGAGGTAGTCTCAGACAGGGGTGCTAACTTCATGTCTGGGTACTTAAAAGCAATGTGGAAGGAGTGTGGAGTGACTTATAAGTTCACCACACCCTATCACCCACAATGCAATGGTTTAGTTGAGAGATTCAACAAAACCTTGAAGGGCATGATTAAAGGGCTCCCAGAAAAGCTTAGGCGTAGATGGGACATACTCTTGCCCTGCCTTTTATTCGCATATAGGGAGGTGCCTCAGAAGGGGGTTGGTTACAGCCCTTTTGAACTTCTGTTTGGCCACCCTGTGAGGGGTCCACTGTGCTTGGTGAAGGAAGGATGGGAGTTACCTCTCAAGCCCCCAAAGCAAGATATAGTGGACTATGTACTTGGTCTCCGCTCCAGGATGGCTGAGTACATGAAAAAGGCAACCAAAAACCTTGAGGCTAGCCAGGAACTTCAAAAGGCCTGGCATGACCAAAAGGCTGTTCTGACTGTTTACCAGCCAGGACAGAAGGTGTGGGTGTTGGAGCCAGTGGCCCCAGCAGCTCTCCAAGATAAATGGAGTGGACCCCACACTATTGTTGAGCAGAAGGGTGAGGTCACTTACTTAGTAGACCTAGGAACACCCAGGAGTCCCCACAGGGTTCTCCATGTCAACAGGTTTAAACCATATGTGGACAGGGCAGACATGGGCTTGCTCATGGCTACTGATGAAGGGCAGGAGGAAGAGAGTGACCCACTCCCTGACCTGCTCTCACAGAACCCTGACGATGGGTCAGTTGATGGTGTAGCCTTGGCAGGCAGCCTCACTACCCAACAACAAACTGACTGCAGGCAAGTCCTCAATCAGTTTAGACATATGTTTTCACTGACACCCAGTCAGACCACCTGGTGCACTCATGAAGTGGACACTGGGGACAGTCTGCCTATTAAAAACAAGATTTATAGGCAACCTGACCATGTCAGGGACTGTATCAGGACTGAGGTCCAGAAAATGTTAGATTTGGGAGTTATTGAACCCTCAGATAGCCCTTGGGCTAGTCCAGTGGTCCTTGTACCAAAACCTCACACCAGTGGTGGAAAAAGAGAGATGAGGTTTTGTGTGGACTACAGGGGTCTCAATGCAGTCACTAGGACTGATGCCCATCCAATACCCAGGGCAGATGAGCTCATAGATACTTTGGCCTCTGCCAAATATCTCAGCACATTTGACCTAACAGCTGGCTACTGGCAGATCAGACTAGCTGATGCTGCAAAGCCCAAAACAGCATTCTCAACCCCTAGTGGGCATTATCAATTTGTGGTAATGCCCTTTGGTCTGAAGAATGCACCTGCCACTTTCCAGAGGTTGGTGAATACAGTTCTCACAGGTCTGGAAGCCTATAGTGCAGCATATCTAGATGATATTGCTGTCTTTAGCTCCACCTGGGAGGATCACCTGGTCCACCTCAGGAATGTTTTACAGGCCCTGCAAAAGGCAGGCCTGACTATCAAGGCCACTAAGTGCCAGATAGGGCAGAGTCAGGTTGTGTACCTGGGCCACCTTGTGGGTGGAGGCCAGGTTCAACCTTTGCAGAGCAAGATCCAGACCATCATGGACTGGACTGCTCCAACTACCCAGACTCAGGTGAGAGCCTTCTTAGACCTGACTGGGTACTATAGGAGATTTGTCAAGGGGTATGGATCAATAGTGACACCCCTGAATGACTTAACTTCTAAGAAAATGCCCAAAAAGGTTCAGTGGACAGTTAGCTGTCAAAAGGCATTTGATGACCTGAAGCAGGCCATGTGCACTGCTCCCATTCTACAGAGTCCTGATTACTCCAAGAAGTTCATTGTTCAAACTGATGCATCTGAATTGGGGGTAGGGGCTGTACTGTCACAATTGAATGAAGAAGGTCAGGATCAGCCAGTAGCTTTCATTAGCAGAAGGCTGACCCCTAGAGAGAAACGTTGGTCAGCCATAGAGAGGGAGGCCTTTGCTGTGGTCTGGGCTCTGAAGAAGTTGAGGCCATACTTGTTTGGTACACACTTCCTGGTTCAGACAGACCATAAGCCCCTCTTATGGCTAAAACAAATGAAGGGTGAAAACCCCAAACTGCTTAGGTGGTCCATTTCCCTACAGGGGATGGGCTTTACAGTGGAACATAGACCTGGGAGTAACCATGCCAATGCAGATGGACTCTCTAGGTATTTCCACTTAGAACATGAAGACTTAACTGGGCAAGGTTAGTTTAATGTCCCTACGTTTGGGGGGGGTTGTGTAGGAGAGTAGGATCTGCTTCACATGGGTACCCCCACTTTTTGCTGATGCTTCACTGTTTTTCGACATTAGTCTGGCTGGGGCCCTGCTAATCAGAACCCCAGCCTAGCTGCTTCCTCTCTAAAATGGTTTCCATGTGCCTTAGGCACATCACTGATTGGGATCTGGAGTGCCCTTATAAGTCCCTAGTATATGGTATACTATGTACCAAGGGCATAGGTACCTCAGAGGCCTGCCAGGGGCTGCAGCATGTATTATGACACCCCTGGAAGGCCATCCAAACTGACACCACAGGTCTGCTACTGCAGCCTGGGTAAGGTGGTGCATGCACCTCTTACTGTGATATAGGTTGCCTATATCACTAAATACATACACACATATAAACCTATAAGTCACTCCTAAGGCAGGCCTTATCAATCTTAAAGGCAGAGTGCATGGTTCCTATGTGAGAGGGTGCCCCTGCATGAGCAGGGCCCCTCTGCAGCGTTCGGAGACCATCTCTGATGCTGTTTGTAGTGCAGCCTGACCATATACTCTTAAGCGCATTATATCCTCGCGGTAAAATGCTAACTTTGGAATGGCTGCACCTAAACATGTCGTGTTTGGTGTCAAACATCTTGGAATACTACCCCCCGCCAATCCTGGCGGCGGGGGTAGCATTCCACCCTTCTAGAGGGAAAGACATGTTAACTCTGACTAGTCCGGTAACTTCTTTCCAGAGCCCTGGCATCACAAAATGGATGCTGCTGCCACAGACACGAGTCTGGCCTCCTGCTGCTGGACGAAACTCCGGCAGGGCAGGCTTGGACAATAGGTTTCCTGTCCCAGGGAGGTGTGACCACCTCCCCAGACAGGATAATGTGTATTGGGGCTGGGCGGGAGCACTTTCGGGTGCTTTGAAGTCCTGCACTGGGGGCACATTTGGTGTCCCTGTGCATACCCCAGTTCAAACCGGATCAGGGGCTTGCAGCCCCTGCTTTGGCGCGAACTGGACAAAGGGAAAGGGGTGTAGCCACCCCTCTGCCCTGACCCACCCATAGGTGGGGCCACAGAGTAGTCCAACCCCTATCTTTAGTATAAAGATAGGAACACAGTCCTTAGGACTTTAGATTATCCCTGGACGAAACTCTGAAACTGAATCCTGGACCTTCGACGCTCTACTCACGATTAGAGGACAGAAGAATCTCCCTTGGGGTCAAGGAGTGACTCCCCTGCTTGGCAGGCACCAAAGAAGCATCTGTCCGGTTCGCATTTCTGAAGCTCCCGTCGGACGCCGAAGTCATCGCATCACCAGAGGTGGATTCTCAGACTTCGCCGAGGCTACCCTGAGTCCCCAGCAAAGCTGAGGCCCGTGGCTATCGTGGGTGACTTGAGACCGTGACCCCTGGACACCGAGTACATTTGCAAGTGCATCCTCTTCTGGGTCTCCCAAGAAGTCGTGCTTTGGGCTTCGAGTAGCCCTAGCCTCCAGCACCACCTGCACCGAAGATCACTGGCCCCCACTCCACGAGTGTCCTGTAAGCCAGATCCACGTGCGGCGTCACAAGGCTCCTTCGCGGTCGCTAGCCCGTTGGCTAGTAGCCCTTAACGAAGGCCAATCTTTTTCTAACTTGGCATTCTGGTTGCTCCAGGCCTGCCCTCACTTACCTTCGCTGGGTGAGTTCCCCAGACCTTGCTGGTCTGCACCATCGACGATCTTCCTCTGCATTGAGACTTGCCGTTGCCAAGGCTTGTTGGGTCCAATCCGGTCGCCGACACCTCAGCACTCGACAGACATCGTGTACCAGCCCGAATCCTGCTCCTGGTCGCCGACAACGCCTCCTGGACCTCGTGGCTGAAGAGACAAGACGACCGTCAATGCACCTGAAGCACTCGACATCGGTGGGCATCTGTCCATCGCCTTCCTGGTCACTGGCTAGTGACCCAGACTCTGTCCCCTCTGCTTTCAGGTTCTTCAGAACTCCGATCCACTCTTGGATCCACCAGGACACTTTCCACTTGGTTGCCAGCAGCACTTTGCAGCAGATCGCCATTCAAATCGACGACGAAACCCGACCCCGAAAGGCACCTATGCACCCGGCTTCCCTGGGTGAGGTAACACGAGTACTCCGGTGCTCCCGTGGGTAGAGACTCTTCAAAGTCCTAGATCTTAAAGGGTTTGGTTCAAGTCCTCTTTTAAGTGTCCCTTTTCTCTAATTTCCCGATCACGACTTTCTCCATAGAAGTCAACGGCGTATTGCGGTTGTGTAATTACACTGCACGCGTCTCCCGTGGGTCCCCTGTGTCACTACCTTGGGTGGTTCCTTGTGGTCCAAGCACTTCTAGAGGCTCTAGGCCTAGTGTCTAGTTCAGTCGTGGTTCTTATACCACTTTATTGGTATGTGGTTTGGTACGCCCCTAGGGCCCAAACGTGTATTTGTGCTATTACTGTGTTTAAATAACTTCTAACTTATGTACTTCGAACTCTAGCCTCATAAAGAGACTAGAGGGGTGTGTTTAGCAATAAATACATATATTTTGAATATATACCTGGTGTGGTGCTCTTTCATTTGATCACTCAAGAGATTATAGACTGGTAAAACAAGCTGCTTTACATTCCTTCAAGACTTAGCCTGAAGGCTGCTCTCTATAGCTATCACTAGGATAGCTTTCAATAAGGTTGTCTTTAACCTATCTCCAATAAGGGGTTGTTTGGACTGGTGCAAGGTGCCCACTATAATTAGTGGACAGCATATACCAGGCCAACTTCTCACAGCACCTGTGTCCCTAAATGCCAAAGCCTGTTTGCCATTTATTACAGGCTGCTGTTTGTATTTGCCCAGATTACTGGGGCTTACTAGGAAGGACATGTCAATGTCTCCATCACAAATCAGCATTGCCTGAGTGGGTACTCTGACTAGGCCAGAGTCCACTTCAGAACCCAGGGTCAACCCTACTACACCCTTATTCTGAGTACCACCTCCACCAGTAGCTGAACTAGGGGGAACAGTTGCCTTAGGGGCAGGAGTGGTGGTGGTTTGGTCTTTGGACTTGTTACAATCAGAAGTCCAGTGCCCTTTCTGTTTACAGAATTTACACCAGGGCTTCTTTTGGCCTTTTCCCTTGTTGGATTGTGACTCCCCACCAGATGCAGATTTTTGGGGCCCTTGTGAAGACTTCTGGTCTTTTGACTTATCCCCACTTTTCTCAGAGCCCTTAGAATCCTGCTTCTTTGTGTCACCCCCTTGGTTCTGGGTTTTCTGCCTCACCCTGGTTCTGACCCACTTGTCTGCCTTCTTTCCCAATTCTTGGGGAGAGGTCAGATCTGAGTCCACCAGGTATTGATGCAACAACTGGTTCTGGCAATTATTAAGGATCTGTTCTCTCATCATTAGATTATACAATCCCTTGAAATCAGTGACCCTACTGCCAACCAACCAACCCTCCAGAGCCTTGGTTGCACAATCTACAAAGTCAGTCCAGTCCTGAGTCTGTGCCTTCTGGGTGTCTCTGAACTTCAACCTGTACTGCTCAGTGGTTAAGCCAAACCCATCTATCAGTGCACTCTTCAGGACTTCATAGTCATCAGCATCCTCTTCTCTAACAGTGAGGAGCTTGTCTCTCCCTTTATCTGAAAAGGAGAGCCACAAGATTGCTGCCCACTGCTTTTGGGGGACCTTTCGTACTCTACAGGCCCTTTCCATAGCAGTTATCCACTTATGGATATCATCCCCACTCTGGTAGGGAGGAACAACCTTGCTCAGGTTCCTATAGTCTGGAATATATTCTCTGCCTCTAGGGACACTGTTGCTGCCACCAGGGGGTTCTAACCCCTCTTTTCTAGAGGCTTCTCTATCTAATGCCAACTGCTTGGTTTTGAGGGCAAATCTTGCTTCCTCATACTGCAGCAATTTGCACGGTCTTTCAGAGGAGGTCTCTCTTCTTGGGAAGTAGGAGTTCCTCTGCTGGACAAATTCTCTGCCAGAGTGATAGGAGCGGTCAGAGTCCCTAGAAAGGGACCTATGCCTCTCCTCCACTGTCAGTTCTCTTAGGGAGAATTCCTCAATCCTTTTCAGACCCCTTGGGGCCTGGCCCTACAATCACAGAGTCTTGGTCAACTTGATGTTCATCATCTGACCCAGACACTGTAATTGACTCACCCCCTGATTCAGACCCATTAGCTCCTAGAGCTAATCTAAGATCATCTGCTGTCAGCAGATCTATCAGGTGTAGTGTGGAGGGACTCTGTCCTATCTTCAGGTGCCTCTCAGCACACATGGCTTTCAAGTCAAAGAAAGTCATGTCCTTATACTGAAGCTGGGTGGATCCACTGGGTCCATCCCTTAAGGACATTCTAGTGTTGTGCAGTGTTGTACTACCTACACTAGTTTGTGGCCTACTGATCCTAGCTTGAGCTGTAGAAAGGGCGTGCTATCCCTTGGCACACAGCTCTAAGTTCAGTAGAACTTATTGATACTAAGCTTGACTTTATATGTACCTTGAGTACCTATAGTGGTTTTCAGTTAGTAATTCAAATAGAGATTTTCTGGTAAAACAATAGCAAGCTGGAATCCCACACGCTGCCACCAATGTGAGAAGTTGGCCTGGTATATGCTGTTCACTAGTTAAAGTGGACACCTTGCACCAGTACAATTCGACTCTTATGGTAGGTAGGTTTAAGACAACCTTTATAGAAAGCTATCCTAGTGGTAGCTGTGGAGAGCAGCCTTCAGGCTAAGTCTTGGAGGAATGTAAAGCAGCTTGTTTTACCACACAATCTCATGAATCACCAAATGAAAAGACACCACACAGGTATATATATCAAATATATATGTATTTATTATTAAACAACTCTCTACTAATCTCTTTATGAGATTAGAAGTCAGGAACATATGTACAAATCAACGTTTCACAATAAATTAAGCACAAATATGGCTGGGGCCCTAGGGGCGTACCAGACCATATACTAAAAAAGAGACTTAAGAACAACGACTTGCAAAGGGACAAGGCCTAGGGCCTTCAGAAGTGCTGGGGCCTCACGAAACCACCCAAGGTAGGTAAGTACAGAACCCACGGGGGACGCGTGCAGTGAGTGAACACAGGCGCGGGTCGCCGTTGACTTCAATGGGGCAAGTCGCGGTTGGAAATAAAGAGTTTCAGGGCACTTCGGGAGTAGCTACAAGCAAGTCACTTACAGGGTAAGTAGTTCTAGGGACAACACCCACAGGAGCACTGTAGTGCTGGAGTTACCTCACCCAGGGAAGCCGGGTGCATAGGTGTCCTTTGGTGTCGGGTCGCGGTGTCGTTTTCAATGGGAGCCACTGAAGACTTGCTGCTTGCGGCGACAGGAGAAGTGTCCGGTGGAATCCAAGCCTGGATTCGGAAGAAGGACGACCTGAAAGCAGAGGGGACAGTGTTCAAAGTCACTTGGCAGTGACCCGGGGCAAGGAAGATGAATGCCCACCGTCGTCGACAGATTCAGGTCATTCATGGGTGTCTTGACTCTTTGACCACGTGGTCCAGGCAGCCTTCAATGATGACCAGGAGCTGGATTCGGTGTGTCCCACGACGTCTGCAGCTTACTGAGGTGTCGGCAACTCGATTGGAGCCAACAAGCCTTGGTAACAGCAAGTCTCGGGGAAAGCGTGAAAAGTCAATGGTGCAAACCAGCAAGGTCTGGGGAACTCACCCAGCAAGGGTAAGTCAGGGCAGGCCTGTAGCAACCAGGGGAGTCCTTTGGTTCTGTAGAAAAGTCTTCAGGGGACCCACAAGCCAGCTGGCAAGGGATCGCAAAGACGCCTCGGGAGGATTCCTTCAACAGGGGCCCACGGTCACTCGGGACAGGGTAGGCCTCTGATTTTTGGAGGAATTCCTACTAGAGGCTGGGACCACACGTGGTCCAAAGCACAGATTCGTAGAACGTCGTGAAGGGGTTGCACTTGACAATAGTGCACGGTACCCAGGGACTGTGGTTCCTCATCACTCGTGGGGTCCACTTGCCTCAGCTTCGCTGGGGACTCACGATGGCCTTGGAGAAGTCAGGAAATCTTCTTCCTGGGCTGCAGGGACTTCGGGCTCTGGCGGGAGAGGTGTAGTTTGATACTGTCATTGTAGTTTTTGATGCCTGCCAAGCAGGGGAGTCACTCCTTGACTCCAAGGGAGATTCTTCAGTCTTCCAGAGGTAGTGGAACATCGAAGGTCCAAGATTCTTCTTAAGAGCGTCGTCCAGGGAGATCTGGGTTGCAATGCACAGGTTCCCCCTCTTATCCTAAAAAGAAGGGAGGGACTAGCTCTATGAACCCACCTATGGGAGGGTCAGTGGAGGGGGTGGCTACACCCACTTCCCTTTGTCCAGTTTCGCGCCAGAGCAGGGGCAGGTAGCCCCTGAGCTGGTTTGAACTGGCATATGCACAAAGGAGCCTTCTGCTCCCCCAGTGCAGGACTTCAAAGCACTCTAGGAGTGCACCCACCCAGCCCCAATACACTAAACCCTGTCTGGGAGGTGGTCACACCCCCTTGGGACAGGATACCTATTGTTGGGCCTCCTCCACTGCGAGTGTGGGTCATCAGCAGGAGGGCAGCCCAGTGTCTGTGACTGGTGGCATCCATTTTGTGATGCCAGGGCTCTTTGGGATTCTACCGCGTTTCCACAGTAGGTACATGTCTATCCCTCTAGAAGGGTGGAATGCTACCCCTGCCGCCAGAACTGGCGGGGGGGTAGTATTCCAAGATGTTTGACACCAAACACGACATGTTTCCGTGCAGCCATCCCAAAGTTAGCATTTATCGCGAGGTTATAATGCGCTTAAGAGTATATGGTCAGGCTGCACTACAAACAGCCTCAGAGAAGGGTCTCCGAATGCTGCAGAGGGGCTCTGCTCATGCAGGGGCACCCTCTCACCTAGGAACCAAGCACTCTGCCTTCAGGATTGATAAGGCCTGCCATAGGAGTGACTTATAGGTTTATATGTGTGTATCTATGTAGTGATATAGGTAGCCTATATCACAGTAAGGGGTGCATGCACCACCTTACCCAGGCTGCAGTAGCAGACCTGTGGTGTCAGATTTAGTCTGCTTCCCAGGGGTGGCATAATACATGCTTCAGCCCCTGGTAGGCCTGTGAAGTACCTATGCCCTTGGTACCTAAGGTACCATATACTAGGGACTCATAAGGTACCACAGTATCCAATCACTAGTGCACCTAGAGTGCACTCCAAGTCGTTTAGAGAGAACAGAGAGGCTGGGGCCCTGATTGGCAGGGTCCCAGCCTGACTATAGCCAGAAACCAGTGTAAACATCAGAAAAAAAAATGGGGGCAACATAAGAGGCAGATCCTACTCTCCTACAATACTAATAACTGCATACACAAATATAAGTAGCAAGGAAGCTTGCTTATGTGTTTTAACTAACAAGTAACGCTTGTCTATTCTAAAATGGCCGCTTTTGCGCTGGAACTCTTCTGCGCATGTCTCAACCATATCACGTGGTGTGACGTCTTTCTTTGCTTGGTGGGAAATTCTTGCTTCTGCGCAGTGTGCATTAAAATGGCTGCTTTATGGTTTCATGTGCTGCAGCTTGCTCTCATGTTGCACTTAAACTGTGGTATTCTAACGCTACTAATGCGGGATAGAGTTTATAAGTAAATGGGAATAGAATAGAAAGAGTGGGTATACAGTGAAACATTTTATTTGTGATTTTAATATTTTCTTCTTTGACTTTACTAGTTCATAAAAATTGGGCCTGGGGTTGGTGAACTGAAAACTCGTGTGACAATGGTTCTGCGCATGCTCCCTGAATAACTGCCCAGAGAGAGGAAGGATGAAGTCAACCTGGACGTCGTACAAGGCCGTGACCTGATGGCCAATATTGCTGTATTCATGAATGTCCCAACTAATATGCAACAATGTACATGGAAAATGTATAAACTTTGTCATGAGACGGGTGGGAAATAAAGCAAATGTATTAAAAGTGAGGGGCGGTATTTTAAAACAATGGGCCTTAAGAAAAATGAATTAAATCAATATGGTGTGAGGATCAACCCCCTGTCCCTGTCCAATTAGAAATAGTGGTCCCATATTTTGCAACATTAATGGGAGGTACATGGGCGTAGAAGGGTATAATAGCTACTAGCATTAGTCAATTAATGAGAGACCAGTCCAGACGAGCTGATCGATTGCAGACTGAACCGCTGTCCAGAGAGGTCCTGAGGAGGGGGCGGCGGAGTCCATTAGAAGTCTCGGGAGAATTCGAGGAGAAGTCAAGTACCAGAGAGGGGAACGACGCAGGCGTCGTTGATAGAGAGGTCATCAGTCCTGTCCTGATCCGGGAGGAGGTCTTTGCTCTTCATCCTTCCAGGGTCCTATCTTTCCAACTCCTTGGCCAAGGGGTTTGGTTCTCGCACTTTAGGTAAATATAAATGCAAACCTTAGTTGCACTGCTGTCTCTATCTTCTCCTTTCCTGAGGGACCGTCATTGATCGATAATTGATTATTATGCTTCATCCTTGATATGCGATTAAGTATCATGTGGTTCTGTATTTTACTCTTCTAAATCTTTAGATAAATATTTTAAAACTTCCTGACTCAGTGATTATTTCAGGATTATGAATTGTAATGAACGTCACTCATTTTAAACTTCCCAATTAGCAAAGGGTCCATTGGTAAGTCATTACTCTTCAATCGGAAAAGTAATTGGTAGCAGGGATTTGATAAAGAGTACCAACTGACCCACCAGCGGAAATTACTAGCGTAGTATGAATGTATGGGCCCAAGTGAGTATTTTGCGTATGAATGCTTGTTGCTAGTAACCCGCTGGATCAATTTTCTGGTTATCAGAGGATGGTTGCACTTTGTTAATTGGGTAATGAGAATTTTATTTTTATGAACTAACATCCGTTATTGTTTAAAGTTTGTTTTATGTTGTCCAGAAATCCCTGGGGAAAATTTAATAGCGGATGGTAAGTGGAAGCCATACTGCAGTGAGGTTATCTGTCAGGCAGAAATAGTACTGAAAAGTTAAGCAGGGCTATCAGTACTTGTTAGGGACTCTTGTGTATGTGAGTGACAGCAAGGCAGTATGCTGGTGAAAATTTGATGTTATATCACCTAGAAAGGGTAACATTGAAGAAGTAACAGGAATTTCTAAAGTTTATGTGAAGGGTAAACGGAAGGGTTTTACTCGTAGTGTATGTTTAGTAAACGGAAAGGTTTTACTAAGTGTGAGAGAGAAACTATTCTTTCAAATTAGAGAAACTGGCACGATAGCGAATGTTTTATGTTGTTACTGAATTTTAAAAAAGTATAGAGAAAATAAAAGTTTTGCGTACGATTTTGTAAAGGGAGGGTCAGCTGCCGGAGAGGAAGCTGACGTCACAAACGCCGCGCTGGGATTGGTTGAAACCGCGGGCGTAGAAGGACTCTTGTAAAGGAGGGGTCAGTAGTCAGGAGCAATACTGACGTCACAAGTGTCGCGCTGGGATTGGTTGAAACAGCGAAGGACAGAAAAGCGCAGATTGTAAAGGAGGGGTCGTCAGAAAAGACGTCACTGAAAGGCCGCGCTAGGATTGGTTCAGAATCAGAAGTTAGCTGAAATTTGATTGGTGATCAACATAAAAGCTGAAATCTTAGTGGATAGCGGAGATTGTATGTTAAAAGGTGATCCGACTTTAATAGGAACTCGTCCGGATAGGAGATTCCACGCTTTGCAGAATATAATTTTATACATCGAGATTTACCCAGAATGTACGGAGAGAAGAGGAAAATGTCATTCCTACAAAAGATTAAGAATTATTTTAAAAAGGATAAACCAGTCAAAACTAGGGAAGGAATTATCATTCCACCAGCAAAAACACCGCTTCATTCATGATGATGGAGAGAGGTTATCACACTTGCGTATGGATAGAGAATTGGATAGAATATACCAAAAACGATGGAATATTAGCTTTTCCCGAGAATGGTACTTTTAATGGAAGAATTCTTCAAAATTTGAGATTAAGAATGAATGACCTAGAAACCAGACCTAGACTAACTCAATATGAAGCCTTAGAAGAGTGGGAAACCGAGGCATTTGAACGTGACCGATCCAGAAGAAATACGGGTTATCGGGGATTTTTCCCCAGATACCAAAACGAGTCAAGGGACGGTCAGATGAAACAGTGGAGAAGAGCAATGCTTACAGAGGGTCTGTATCCAATATTAATGGCAGAAGAATAATTAGGGAGTAAATGCACAGAAAAGACGAAACATTTGACTAGATTTGGAGATTCCGAAGATGAATTTATGGAAGACATATTAAAGAATCCACCACCATATCAGGAAGGGACAAGTGGATGCACCCCAAGTGCACCCTTGTTAAGGACACCTTTGGTACCCCAAGTATTGCATGATTCACCAGTTAGTAGAGTACTTCACGATAAAGAAAGGGAAGCAATAGATAAAAACAGAGCAGAATTAATTCAGAAGGTAACCCAATTGAGTATTCATCCTGATTCATTGACCATACCTGTAACGATTGGTCCAGTGGTTCCCTTATATGGTGACAAAGTAACTTATCCCAAACCTCTAGTTATGCCTACACCTGTGAATGTTCCTAAACCTGAAGCAGTAGTAATGGTTGAGGATCACTTTAGTGATTGTGAGTCTATGATTTCATTAATGGACTTGCCCATTCGCGACTCTGTAAATAGTACTCCCAGAAGAGTAACACCTGGTTGCTCCAAAGATGTAAACATAATGACTTCATCAGGAACGAAAAGTGCCACTGTAGTTACCCCAGAAGACTTAGAAAGATGGGCACAAGGATCAGACAAACAGAACTCACCTCCAAAGATTATGGATATTTACAAATTAAAGGTCGAGTTAGAAGAAATGATAGCAGGAAATGTAGGGGTAGATCGCCTAAATACCTACGATGAAGAAGAATTATTGTTTGTATGCAGAAGCATCACCAGAAATGTAAAAATATTTCATGAGAAATTATCAGAATTAGCTCAACAGATGGGAATTGAAATAGGGAAGTCAAAGGTGTTACAAAAACCCTACAGAGCAGATTTTTCAGACAAGGATTTAGAGAACATGAATGCCTCTGGAAGAAAATTACAAGTAAAAGAATTAATGACAGTTTTGCAGAAATGGGGAGAGCTAGATAAGTGGAAAGTTAGATAGACAAAGAAAAAGGAAGAGGCACGATACAGTAGAACAACTTCTGAATATTTGATGAAGGAAACAGGGAAAGGAGATCAAATGTACCCGATGCGAGAAGTTCCAGGAGGGGGATATGTACATGTCCCATGGAGCAGGCAAGATATTTTGTCATTTACGAATGATTTTCCAAAATTGAGAGAAAAGCCAATTGAATGGTACAAGCAGGTTGAGAGGTTTGTGAAGGTGTCAAAGGTATTGTTGAAAGACTTGGATGGTTTGTTCGACATAGTGGTACCTGCCGATTTGTGGACCGATTGCAAAATCACAGTTGATTGGCCCAGTCAAGAGTATCCTAGAGATCCAAAGACAGGTGCCCCGTCAAATGACGTAATGAAAAAGTATCAGCAGGTAATAACTTACCTGAAAGGGAAAATACCGCCAAAAGAAACAGACTGGGTGAAAATAGATAGAACCACCCAAGAAGCCAGTGAATCGGTACATGCCTACTATGAACGTCTATTGCAGGTATTCAAACAGTATAGTGGATTTGAGGATATTGGAGATAAAAACATGAGTCAGTTCGTTTACCGATTTGTTTATGGATTAAAACCAGAAATTTGTCAGATGATTAAGCAGCACATGTTGTGCTGGCAAGGGAAGCCCATCGACGAAGATTTTGAAATATGCCAAATATTGTGGAGATGATATTGAAGATAGGCACAAGAAATTGCAAGAAAAGGTGATGTGGGATCAGGTAAAAATGGCTGAGAAACAGGGAATTAATTTGGATAATCCAAATGAAAATCAGGGAAAGGATTCTGGAACGAATGGTGACACTGGGAATGGAGGAAAAGTGAGATGACGAATGAGCAGAGAAGAGGCTAAAAAGAAGTTTCCTTGTCACAGGTGCGGAAAATTGGGGCATTGGAAGGATGAATGTAAAAAGATGCGGAATAATAATGGCCCAAATCAAAATTTAAATCCACAGACGCAGAATGACTCACAGCAGGGTGTAAATCCTCAGAGTCAGTTGCCACCTGCACCTATACAGGGTAATGTAAGCAGAGCAAAGCACGGTACAGACGTCGGATATCAAGGAGGAAGTGGTAAGAATGATTATGTAACATCACAATTTCTTTTGCAGGACGATTTTTGTACCTATAATTCATGACGGTGCCTAGGAGAGGGGAAGAAGGAGTGCGTACTTGGTGCATCCTTACCGGTAGATCAGTCACGTCCATATGTTGAAGGGAATGTGAAAGGTAATGATATTACTTTCCTTTTGGATACTGGTGCTACCAGGTCTACTGTGAGAACAGCAGACATCCCAGACCTTCCTCTCTCTGGAGAAGCTATCCAAGTCGTGGGGGTGGCTAATCAGAAGATTAGAACACCTCTTACCGAACCAATGGAGGTAAAAATCGGAAACTTTAGAGAAATGCATCAATTTGTAGTATGTGATTCCAGTCCAGTAAACTTATTGGGCCGGGATTTGTTATGCAAGATGAATTGCACAATTTTCTGCACGCCGGATGGTGTGCAGTTCAAACCCCAGATGAAGACCATGTATATAAATTTATGATTGCAAAGCAAGGTACAGAAGTAGATGAGATGTTTTCCAGACGAGTTACCAGAAGAACTGAAAACTACAGTGAATTCCATGGTATGGGATTTCACGGGAAAAGAAGTAGGACTTATGGCCAAAATAGATCCAGTTAAGATTACTGTAAAAGAAGGTGCGATTTTCCCAAACACCCGACAGTATAAAATGCGTGCAGAAGTAAAAGCAGGAGTCATTGAAGAAATTAACAGAATGGTAAGGCAAGGAATACTAAAAGAGGTAATGAGTAGCCCTTGTAACTCACCCATCATGGGCCTGAAGAAACCTAGTGGAAAATATAGAATCGTTCAGGATTTGCGTAAAATAAACAAGATTGTGGAACCCTGTTGTCCTATAGTACCAAATCCTGCAGTGATTTTATACCAGATTCCTTGGAGTGCAGGATGGTTTACAGTAATTGATTTATGCCAAGCATTCTTTTCAATACCCTTGCATCCAGATAGTCAGTATCTATTTTCATTTAAATTTGAGAACAAGGTCTATGTATGGAATCGTGTTCCTCAGGGGTACACGGAAAGTCCTTCCATCTTTAATCAAATATTGAAAAAGTGTCTAGAGAAACTAGTGATGCCAGGAAGCTCAGTTCTAGTACAATACATAGATGATTTACTGGTGGCATCTAACACCAGAGAGGACTGTGTTGTTGATACCATTGCCTTATTAAATCATCTAGCTGAAGAAGGGCATAAAGTTTCACCTGAAAAACTACAGTTCTGTACAACAGCAGTTAAGTATCTAGGACACCAGATTGAGAGGGGCAAAAGGAGAATAACAGCTGAAAGAATAAAATTAATAAAGAAAATGCAGATGCCTGTCTCTCAACGAGAAGTAAGAATGTTCCTTGGAATAGTAGGGTATTGTCGACAATGGATACTAGGATTTTCTCTGTTAGCAAAGCCACTAATTCAAATGACGAAAAAGAAGGCGAAAGACCCAGTTGAGTGGGATGACGAGAGTGCAGGAGCTTTTGTAAAATTAAGAAATGCGTTATGTGCAGCACCTGCCCAAGGAATGCCTGATTATAAGAGACATTTTGCATTATTCTGCCATGAAAGAGAAAATTGTGCACTTTCCGTCTTAACCCAGAGACACGGTTTAGACAGACGCCCTATAGCATATTTTTCTCTACATTGGACCCAGTGGCAGCCGCGTTGCCAGGCTGCTTAAAAGCAGTGGCGGCTACCTGTTTGAGCATTGAACAAAGTGAATCAATTGTAATGGGACATCCTGTAAAAGTGTTTGTTCCACATGCGGTTGTGATTTTGTTGACAAGAACGCGAACTCAGCATCTTACTCCTAGTCGGCTGACTAAATATGAAAGAATAATACTAGGGGCTGAAAATGTGAACATTGTAAGGTGCACAATAGTAAATCCAGCTACCTTACTACCAGACCCATATCATGAAGAAGTTAAAGATGACGAAGAGGAACATGATTGTTTGCAAATCACAGAGTTGTGCACAAAACCACGTCCTGATATTCAGGAACTACCCCTCAGGAAGCCAGACAGGGAGCTGTTTGTTGATGGTTCATGCCAAAGGCATGAAGATGGAAAACTAACCGCAGCATATGCAGTGTGTGAACTAATTGGAATAGTCGAAGCATCCTATTTACCGGGAGTCAAATCTGCACAAATAGCTGAATTGATTGCATTGATAAAGGCTTGCAAAATTGGGAGGAATCAAAAAGTAACTATATTTACAGATAGCCAATATGGTTACGGGGTTGTGCATGATTTTGGCCAACTATGGATGCAGAGGGATTTCATGACTTCTTCAGGATCCCCCATTAAAAATGGACAGTTCGTAAAAGAACTACTGGAAGCAATACAATCACCAAAAGAATTGGCTGTGGTGAAATGTGCCGCACACCAGTCAGGAGATGACTGGGTGGTAGTCGGCAACAGATACGCAGATCTGGTGGCTCAACATTGTGCCAAAAACAGATTGTCAGTAAATAAAAGGGTGGAGAGAATGGGAATCAGCTGCCAACTTATGCTGTGTGCACCGCCTGAAACATGGAATGATGTAAAACAGTTGCAAGATGATGCTGATGAAAGTGAAAAAGGTACATGGATTAAAATGGGATGTTCTCAAAAGGCAGACGATGATATATGGATTTGTGCCGATGGCAGACCAGTCATGCCTGACTGTCTGCTTTCACAAATGGCTAGGATGTATCATGGAGACACACACGTAGGGAGAGATGCAATGATTAGGCTTTTCAGACAAAATTGGTACAATCCAAGGTTTAGGGCGGTAGCAGAGAGTTTTTGCCAGAGATGTTTAACTTGCCAAATGCATAATCCAGGAAGAAAAACAGTAATTGGGTTGGGAAAAATTGGAAAGGCGGAGGGTCCATTTATGAGATTGCATCTTGATTTTATTCAGTTACCACCATGTAGAGGGCTGAAATATGTACTAGTCATAGTGTGTTTGTTTTCAAAGTGGGTGGAGGCATACCCTACCAGAAGGAATGACAGTATTACAGTCGCAAAGTTGTTACTACGTGAACTCATACCTAGGTTTGGTTTTCCAGTAACTTTAGAATCAGATAGAGGAAAGCATTTCAACAGTGAAGTGATTAAGATAATCTGCTATGCATTTTAAATTGAGCAAAAATTGCACTGTGCATATCGTCCAGAGGCTTCTGGAGTGGTTGAACAAATGAATGGCACGATAAAATCCAGACTGGGAAAAATGTGTGCATCAACATCATTAGATTGGCCAGATGCATTGCCTCTTGTTTTAATGGGACTCAGAAGCATTCCTGATAGAAACACCGGATTGAGTCCGCACGAGATAATAATGGGAAGAGCAATGAGACAAGCACATGTTCCCACGAATAAACTGCTGAATATATCTAATGATAGGGTTCTGGATTATTGCAAGGGATTGGCTGACCTAGTGCGTTCTGTCTCTCATCAGGTTGGAGAAGATGCAATTTCCAGGCAGCCTGAACAAGAACATGATCTGAGTCCCGGAGACTGGGTGGTAGTGAAGAATCACACCAGAGAAACGTGTCTATCACCTAGGTGGGGCAAACCTTGTCAAGTCATACTGGTCACAAACACAGCTGTGAAGTGTGCAGGATTTCCTAATTGGATTCATGTAAGCCACACCAAAAGAGTACCAGACCCTGAAGAAGAAAATCCTCAGACAGCATCAATAACTGAGGAAGCTGAAGGTTGCCCAGCTGAAGAATCTCAGGTACGAGATTCAAAGGAAGCTGACGAAGAACAACCGAGCACAAGTCAAGACTGGATACCAGTGGTGGAAATTCCTGAAATCTACCACAGAACAAGAAGTCAAGCAAATTTAGAAGAAATTGAAGAAGATCAGATAGGTGAAGAAGAAGCAGCTCAGGCAGAAAAAGAAGAAATAATAAGAGAACCTGAGCAGGAACAGATAGGGAGAGGAAATTGGGCTCAAATTAAAGAAGAACAAACAGATTTTGAGCAGGGACAGACAGGTTTAGAAGAACGCGGTCAGGCTGCAGAAATACAAAGTGCAATAAGCCCTGATCAGAACCAGTTAGATCAAGAAAAGTACACAGCAAAGGAAAATCTTGAGGATGTCGAGCAGGAAAACGTAAATCAAGAACAAGACCAGTTACTAGAGACTCTCAGTGGAGCAGCTGAAGAAAACCAAATCAGACCGGAAAAGGAACAAATAGAAGAAGTAACAGAAATTGAAGAAGAGCATCAAATTGTAACACAACCTGAAAATAAAATAATTTCTGAAGAAGGAAATAAAGAGACAGTGCAAGCAAAGAAAACAAGAAAAGGTGATCATTGGCCTAGTGTCATTAAAAGAGTAAAATACCACATAATAACCAGAAGTGAAGATCCAGATCAAGTGAACGAAGTAACAAGCCAAACGGGACAAGAGAATAAAAGTGGAAAACGAAGAAGCAAAAGACTGAGACTTGTAAATAACAAATTGAAAGGTCCTGATTGGACTTATATCATCCTTGAAGATTACGAAAGCTCAGAATCAAGTGAAAGTGGTGACGAAGGAACCAGTGCGGAACTGACTTATGAAAAAGAAATAGAACCACCTTGAGAACGTAAAGAGACTTGAAGAATACGATAAGAAGAGCAATCTTCCTTGTCAAAAATGCCTGACGATAGAGTTACTGGAAGACCAAAGCAGAAAGGTTGTAAAAGATGTTGTGCTATATGCATATGCAATCTGTTAGTGATGCTTATAGTATGGTTAGTTGTGATCGTAGCAATTCCTTACCTTATGATAGTGGATAAAAAGATTAACAACGAAACAAAGGAAAGTTTAGATAACATGAAAAGTAATAGAGTAGAATTAAAGGCAGAAGATGAACCCGAATTTCATCATGAAATAACAGATAACGACACTAGTCTAAATGTTTTCACAAAATTATTGTTTCAATATGTAGATACCATGGAAGTTAGTAATTGTTATGTCTGTATGAAACTACCTGAATCAGTAGCAGAAGAATTGACGTATCATCATTTGCCATTAACTTATGGCATATCATGTAGTGTACTGACTAGTTTATTTTATAAGACAGGACGACTTCAGTATTATTATTCAAACATAGATGTTATTTTCTGAGGTTCCAATTCGAAAGAATATGAATCCAGTGCTTAGTAGCAAAGATGCACAGTTTATGGGAGAATTTTTCTTAACAATGAAATCAATAGACATAACACATGCACATAGACGCAATTTAACATGTTCTTTACATGAAGAAGAAAAGATATTTTTGAATTTAGTAGAAAGTAGAAGACAAGATTTCCAAAAGAAAGCTGTTGAGCATAAGGCTCATTTGCCACCTTGGGCTGAGAAAGAAGGTAGTTACACACCTGGCAAGGCTCAAGCTGCTATGGCTCTGGATTTTGTAAAGACAGGGAAAATCTGTCTACATAGGTTAAAGACTGAGTATAACAATGTTTTCATCGGTACCAGTGAATGTGAACACAATTTCTTAATTCTGGGGGGTTGGGGACTCAAAGGAGGAATAGATTCAGTTTTTCCTGGAATCCATTATGTGTGTGGGAATAAGGCTTACTTTAGGCTTCCTGCACGGTGGTATGGAAGTTGTTATTTTGGAATAGTATTTCCAAAAATATACCACGTAAAAAGAAACACTGGCAGCAATGAAAATACTAGTGAATTAACACGTAGAAAAAGAGCTAGTTTTTCAGAAATTGTAGGGGATATATTTGGTGCATTGATACCTTCAGTGGGAGTAATTCTGAACTCAAGGAAAATATGTAAATTATCTACAGTGGTTGATCGTTTATCAACTGACACTGCTGGAGGATTTCTAATGATTAATGCGGAAATGGTTGCGATTAGATCTATGGTTATGCAAAATCGACTTGCTCTTGATATTATATTGGCAAAAGAGGGCGGAGTCTGTAAATTATTGAAGACGAAACACTGTTGCACTTACATACCTGATAAAAGTTCAGAAATTGGAACGTATATACAGAATATAACTAAACTTGAGAAGGAACTAAAGCCACTGGAAGTTGATAGTGTATGGGAAAGATTGACCAATAGTATTAGGTCAATTGGTACTTGGTTTACTAATATAGGGAAAGGACTAATAGGTCAAATATTAGTACCCTTAGCAGGGATAGCAATAATAGTATTTTCAATAACAATATGGTGCAAATGTTGTAGAAAGAATGGATCGTACAATGTGACAGGAAAAGGAAAGAAGAGAAAGTTTGACGAAATTGAACTTGAAGATTTAAGAAGCGAATTATACAAGAAACTGAAAGGAGATGTGAAAAATAGAAAGTTTAAAAATGAAAGTGAAACTATATTATGCTAAAAGTTGGCATCTGGTTATGGGTAGTAATTGATGGCTCAGAAACGCCATCAGAGAGGGGATTGATGGAGCAAGAACTCATAAATGAGACTTGCTCGGATGCAATCTTCTCATAAGTATTAATGTATTAAACTTGTATTGTTCATACTAATAACTGCATACACAAATATAAGTAGCAAGGAAGCTTGCTTATGTGTTTTAACTAACAAGTAACGCTTGTCTATTCTAAAATGGCCGCTTTTGCGCGGGAACTTTACTGCGCATGTCTCAACCATATCACGTGGTGTGACGTCTTTCTTTGCTTGGTGGGAAATTCTTGCTTCTGCGCAGTGTGCATTAAAATGGCTGCTTTATGGTTTCATGTGCTGCAGCTTGCTCTCATGTTGCACTTAAACTGTGGTATTCTAATGCTACTAATGCGGGATAGAGTTTATAAGTAAATGGGAATAGAATAGAAAGAGTGGGTATACAGTGAAACATTTTATTTGTGATTTTAATATTTTCTTCTTTGACTTTACTAGTTCGTAAAAATTGGGCCTGGGGTTGGTGAACTGAAAACTCGTGTGACAATGGTTCTGCGCATGCTCCCTGAATAACTGCCCAGAGAGAGGAAGGATGAAGTCAACCTGGACGTCGTCCAAGGCCGTGACCTGATGGCCAATATTGCTGTATTCATGAATGTCCCAACTAATATGCAACAATGTACATGGAAAATGTATAAACTTTGTCATGAGACGGGTGGGAAATAAAGCAAATGTATTAAAAGTGAGGGGCGGTATTTTAAAACAATGGGCCTTAAGAAAAATGAATTAAATCAATATGGTGTGAGGATCAACCCCCTGTCCCTGTCCAATTAGAAATAGTGGTCCCATATTTTGCAACATTAATGGGAGGTACATGGGCGTAGAAGGGTATAATAGCTACTAGCATTAGTCAATTAATGAGAGACCAGTCCAGACGAGCTGATCGATTGCAGACTGAACCGCTGTCCAGAGAGGTCCTGAGGAGGGGGCGGCGGAGTCCATTAGAAGTCTCGGGAGAATTCGAGGAGAAGTGAAGTACCAGAGAGGGGAACGACGCAGGCGTCGTTGATAGAGAGGTCATCAGTCCTGTCCTGATCCGGGAGGAGGTCTTTGCTCTTCATCCTTCCAGGGTCCTATCTTTCCAACTCCTTGGCCAAGGGGGTTGGTTCTCGCACTTTAGGTAAATATAAATGCAAACCTTAGTTGCGCTGCTGTCTCTATCTTCTCCTTTCCTAAGGGACCGTCATTGATCGATAATTGATTATTATGCTTCATCCTTGATATGCGATTAAGTATCATGTGGTTCTGTATTTTACACTGCTAAATCTTTAGATAAACATTTTAAAACTTCCTGACTCAGTGATTATTTCAGGATTATGAATTGTAATGAACGTCACTCATTTTAAACTTCCCAATTAGCAAAGGGTCCATTGGTAAGTCATTACTCTTCAATCGGAAAAGTAATTGGTAGCAGTGATTTGATAAAGAGTACCAACTGACCCACCAGCGGAAATTACTAGCGTAGTATGAATGTATGGGCCCAAGTGAGTATTTTGCGTATGAATGCTTGTTGCTAGTAACCCGCTGGATCAATTGCATCAGGTCAAGTACCTCTCACTGGCGCGCGGGTGCTTCTTCCACGAGCTCGTCAGCTCAATGACTCATGGGAGTACTTTTAAACAGGAACAGGGGTGAGAGCACACCGCTTCACCCCCCAGCAAGGTTCGCCCCTGGCATTCTGGTAAATGCAGTCTCTTGTTGCTTGCTTTGCTCTAGTATTCAGAGTGTTTCACCAGAGTAGGCGCAGATAGTGCTGATCTCTAGACACGTGTTTCTGGTTCTTTAACCGTGATCAGTAGAGATTACAGGCTTCAAATTTGGGGTTTGCTGAGTAGGCTGAGTAGACTGGGTAGTCAAAACCCCAAATTTGAAGCCTGTAATCTCTACTGATGACGGTTAAAGAACCAGAAACACGTGTCTAGAGATCAGCACTATCTACTAATTTTTAATAACATTTTCTATATAAAAAAGATACAAGAATATTATTAAAAAGAAAAATAAACAATTCATATTGTTTAGTAGTATTGGTGTTTCCAGTATAGATATATCAATTCAGTCTGGAGTATAGATGCCATTCTAAGGTAATATACACTGTGCCCGGTGTTCTTCACTTTCCAAAGAGGTTAAAGAACCAGAAACACGTGTCTAGAGATCAGCACTATCTGCGCCAACTTTGGCGAAACACTCGGAATAATTTAGCAAAGCAAGCAACATGAGACTGCATTTACAAGAATGCCAGGGGCGAACCTTGCTGGGGGGTGAAGCGGTGTGCTCCCAACCCTTTTCCTGTTCAAATGCATATGCTTATGTCAATATAGAACCAAAGTTTGAGAGCCTTGAAGGAGGTAAAATCTGAAAACTTGGGAACTGTTTTGTGATCAAAGTTCATGATCAGTTCTGTTTACACAGATTCAATAAAACTATTGTATATGACATTTCAGCATCATCAAGAGCAGGCGGAGGAGACATTAGCCACGGTGATGGGGAAGAAGCTGTGCCCTGTGGTTCCGATATTGACACCACCAACACCTAGGGACCCAGTGGCACAGAGGGTGGTGGGAGTGCAACGGAGGCAACCAGTGACTCAACATCTTTTCGGAGGCCTCCTCCATCAAGTGCTCCCTAGTGGTGGCGAATCCTTCTCCATCTGTTCTACCTGCATCCTTGTCGCCACCCATAGTACCATCTCCACCCCCCTCTTGCTTCCCCCCAGTTGGCCAAACCCACCCCACCAAAAGGGATAGTGTCTCCTTCGCTCCAGGCACCTCACCTCACCTCCTGCCCCTGTTCTCCCCTCAGGAATATCTCTGTCGGCCAGAGTATACTATTGAAAGCCATCCAGGGGCTTGGCTGCCAATTGCAACAAATGGTAGCACAGTGCTTTGTCTGGCCTACAGAGGTCTTTTCAACGTCTAGCCTGCTCATTGACCACAGCCTCCCAACCATCCCAACCTTGTGCCCTACCTCCCGGCCCTTCCCCATCCAAATTCCCTATTCCCAGACTGTTCCAAGCACACTCACACCTATGCACTCCCCACTCACACATACACAAGCAGCACACCCACACAGAAACACAAACATCACAAAAAACACAGGTGTGCATCCAAATAAACAGACACCACCCCCACCACCACGACAACTACAGACACCGCTGCCATCACCACACCCTCACGCACCACCCCCACAGACACTGCAGCCACCACCACATTCACATGCACCACACCCAGCACCTCCACAGACACCGCAGCCACCATACCCACACCCTGCATCTCCATAGCACACCCATCCACACGCAAACATCAGAATTCACAGCCCCAAAACTCAAACGCCCACACTCATCCAAACAACAGACACCTATGACGCAAGACACACCTAAACATGCACGACATACACCAGAACCACAGGCACCTGCACACTCAACAGACTCATGCAGATCAGACACTGCCGATCCCTTAACCTTCCAAATCCAACTCCCTCCCGAACACCCTACTTATTTTCCCATTGTAGATGTCCTTTTTACCCTTGCCCTAACCCCTGTCAAACTCCAACCCATGCCTAGCAAACACCAATCTAACCTTTCCACACCCCAACCCACCCCTTCTACATCCAAACCACCTCTACCAAACGCAAGAGCACTCCTCCCAAAACCACCCCCCAACCCAAGGGCACCCCTCCTAAACCCAAGGGCACCCCTTCCAAACCCAAATCCCCTCTCATGTAAGATCTTGAAGGTTCCTGGTCTGCCCACTAGATGCTCCTTCCTGAGGAGGTTCCATTTGGCAGTGTATCTGGAGTCAAGCGCTGTGCCACTGCACAACGGTGCAGATGTTTTACTTTATGTACTGCCATTTGGCCTAATTAATCTTTTGAGAACCTTATCTCATTTTGTTGAATAAATACATACTTTTGATTTGACCAAACTAGTCCTAGCATTAATTTCCCTTAGCAATTGTTTGATTCCTAACAATGGGCCCGATTCACAAAAGTAATCTGAGACAAAATCCTAACTTTACGACTTTCGGTATTCACAAAGGGCATTTAGGAGTAGTAAAGTTAAGATTCCTAACTTTACCACTCCTAAATGCCATTTGTGAATACCGAAAGTCGTAAAGTTAGGATTTTGTCTCAGATTACTTTTGTGAATCGGGCCCAATGTTTCTGAGTAAAATGTGACATACTTATTTTTCTTTACCATGATGGCAGGTAAAACTGATTTTTTTAATGTCTACTTTGTTAAGTGCATATACCAGTTAACATTGACTGTGATGGTCTTTTGAATTTAGGTGCAGGCATTCATCATAGTAATAGTCACTTGCACCAACTAATTGATGTTACAAACTTTATTTTGATGTGTTACTACAGGTTAGTTTGTTTCACCTCGATTACTGATCAGTATGAAATATGTTGTGACTGCTGAAATTGGATACAGTACAGGACTTGCACTAGACAAGGAGAAATGTTACATGGAGGTATATGTTGAATACTTCTAATTTGTGACAGACATTGATTTTCCATTTCATTTCTAAGGTAAAGGTTCCACCTTGTCTAGTGCAATTTTTACATCATGTTACATTGCACTCAACCCTTATAATGTATGTTGCGTATTTTTTTAATGTGGAAAGTTTAGGAATTTCTTTATACGCACCTGTATGGTGACTTTTTTATTTTTATTTGGATATCCTTTTTTGTGCAAGTGACCATTTTTTTGGAGGCAGCTTGCACCAATTTTATACATACAATTTGATCAAACAGGAGTGTTTTTTAAATTTCTTAAACGTCAACATAACAGACAAAAGCATTGCACATTGATTTGTTATTGCTTGTAAGAGAGATTTATAAATGCACAAGTCCTGTGCATATATTAACAGACAAGTCAATAGGTAACCGGGAAGAGTGTAGATTGCCTTCGATTGCGTCCACGACAGTGTTGGTTTTGTTCATCATCAAGCAGCAGTGGCAGGACTTGGAAGATTGGATCCATGGCGAAACAGGAAGTGTGTAAGTGAGAAAAGGTGAATTTCTGCCTTATGTCCCTTCTATCCCACCAACTCAGATGTGGAGGATTTACCACCAGTCTGGTCGGCGGGAAGGCACATCGTGATTGGCAGGAGGAGAAACTGGCGGTCCTCCCTCCGACAGCCACTTTTGCCTCTTCCACGCGCAGTAAGACCACAGAAAAAGCCACGGCGGGACTCGATCAGCCAAGATCTAAATAAGGCCTTAAGTTTCAGGTCTTTCTCCTCTATACATGTGACAAAACTGTCAATCAGGTGCTGCAAACCATTAGCGGTTCTAGATAGCAATACCGCATCGTCAGCGTATAGGAGGACGGGGGTCGGTGGCTTGCCAACCTTTGGCGTGTCAGCATTCATCTGTTGCAAATTCTTATCCACCCCATTAATATAGAGCGAAAACTAAGATGGGGCATGAACACAACCTTGTTGGATGCTTCATGTAACTCTAAAACTTGAGGTACATTCCCCATTTGTCCCATGTCCTACTCAGGCAGTCAAATGATTGTACAGCTGTGACAGAAATTAGATAATATGTATCAGGTGCCCATTTATTCCAAAGTCTGCCACAGCTTGGCATGGTTTACCAGATCGAACGCGCTGCTAGGATCTGCAAAGCATAGGTGGATGTGACCTTCCTTAGCTATAGTGTACTTACTGATAAGGAGGTTTAGGTTGGTACATTGCTCCAGTGTTCCGACATCCCTCCTGAACCCGAACTGCGAATCAGTGAGCACCTGGTTATTGTCTGCCCAGGTCTCAAGTCTCTTGAGGAGAATTCTGAATTTTAAAATTCAAAATAGGCTATTAAATTATTTTCTAATCAAATAATAAATCTGCTTTATTTTTAGATTTTTTTTAATTAAATGCTATTTATTTATATTTTAATCTATTTTAAATATTTTAATATAATGTAATATTATTTTATATGTTTTTTAATTTTAATTCCCAACTCCATTATTTTCTATAGGAGTGTGTTGCAACACCAGTGGGTAGCCATGTGCTGTGCTTGACTCACTACATTTTTTTCCAGCAATAACTTACACTCACATTTTGAGAATAAGCAAAAAATAGTAAACTTACTCAACTGTGAATTACTCAAAAGTATAAGTTACCTTTGACTATCAGGTCCCTTGGTTGGAATTCGACCCTCGCTACACATCACCTGTCAATGTTACACTGCCCAGAGCCTGAATAGTGGCTAGAATGAAATTAAATTGGGATGTTCAGTGATTGCTATTTCAGAACTTGGGGGCACATGCATCAAGCATCCAATTTGCGATTTCTAAATAGCGATTTTTAAGAAATCGCTATTAAGTAATCGTAAAAGTCAATGCATCAAAAAATTAGCTATTTTTTAGCGATTCTGAAAAATTCGCTATCGCTAATAGCGATTGCGTATTACCGAATCGCAAAAAGCGAATCCGCTATTACCGAATCGCAAATAGCGATCCGCTAATATCGATGCAGCTTGATGACATCACAACAAGGAAGTGATGCTGGGATTGCTCACACCTGTGTACTGAGAGAGACAGAGGTGGAGGCAGACTGTTGGAGCTGGGCAGAAGTAAGCTTTTTGAGAGCAGAACCTGTGCAAGAACACCAGCATGGCTCCTGGAACTGTTGACAAGAAAGCAGAAGGGCGCAAGAGGAAGCTGAAATTCAGCAATAAAGAATTTGAAGTCCTCATTGAGGAAGTTGTCCAGAGCTACGACAAACTGTTTGGCAAGCAGTCACTGCAGGTCCCAGAGTCTGTGAAAAGAAAGATATGGCTTGGGATCCAAACCAAGATCAATGCAGTGGGGTTCACACAGCGCTCCACATCAGACCTGCGCAAGCGCTGGTATGACCTGCGTAGCCGTGCTAAGGAAAGGGTGGCTGCAAGGCTTGAAGATGCAAGAAAAACAGGAGGGTGACCATCAACGGAATGTGCCAACACACCCCTGGAGGACATGGTGGAGTCAACACTGCAGCCGGAAGAAGTTTTTGGCGTTACGCAGATTGACACCTCTGAACAGGCCGGTACTTCACAAGGTAAGATCAATGCAAATTATCATTCATTGTTAAATGTAAAAGATTTGCAGATCAGGCTTAGTGTAGCAAATCTGACTCCAGTCCACATTTTACTTGCCACACCCAAATGCATTATGGTATTAGCATACAGCAAATACAAATTGAAAGGCAAGGAAGGATCAAAACAGAATTAGTGCATCAGAGTACAACAAGCAAGTGATTAAACTAGACTTCGTGTGTAAATAAAAAAATTTATTAAACAATGCCATGCGCAATGTGACATACATGTCCACAAAAAAATACTGAACTTGCACTGTTTAACATCACAGATGCAGCTGCGCAGGAGACTGACGGTGGTGATGTCCATGACACACAGGATACTGAGGCACAGTCAGAAGTGGAGACTGAAGTGGCACCAGCAACACTAATACCTGCATCCACTAGACGCAGGACCACAGTGCCATAACTGCCAGATTTAGAAAGTGAGGAGAGGAGCCAACCTGACACTCCAACATCACAGGCTGGTCATACACCCCCAACAAGATCAGAGGTACCAATGCGGCGCAGAAACGTCCACTTTCGTAGGCGCAGGGCAAGGACACACATGGCAGCTGCAGGAGATGATGGGTCTGCTGTCTGGGGTGGCCTGGAGGGACAGATGCTGAAGGTCCAGCGCCTTCAATGCAAAAACATGCGCTTAATGCAGGCCCAACTTGGAACATTGGCAACAAACATTGGCGAAATCAGGGACTGCATGAAGGAGCTCACCACTGCTGTTGTGGAAGGACAGAGGGCCACAAATGAACATTTTTCAAATGTCACCAAAGCCATGCATGAATTGTGCAGGGTGATGCAGGATGACCATGCATCCCAATGTAAAAGGCATCATAATTTGATGGTGTGCCTAGATGGGTACACCAGGGCCATCAATCGGCTGAGCACAACCACAGTTCAGCTGTCCCGTCGTGCTGTGGGGATGCAAGTGGAGATGACCCATTGCTTTGGGGATGTGGCCCGGGGCCTTATACAGGTCACAAATGCGGTGGAGCAACTCCAGACTGCTGCAGTTGGTGGCAACAATGTTCTGGTGGAGGGGGGTGAGGAGGCCTCCAGCCTCAGTAGTCTCCTGGCACCAATAACCACAAGCAGGAGGCACAGTACTCGGAGCACCACTGGCTCCAAAGGCTCCACAAGGGATGTGGCAGAGCCTACAGAAAGGCCCCTGGGATTGAGTGGCCGCAAGAAGTGAAGTGTGGGACACTCTTAAATCTGGTGAGGTAACCAGTAGCATGAACATTGTCTGAACTGCCATTTAAGTACCATTGCAATGTCATGTTGTTTGATTTTGTATAACACAATGCTGGTTTGCATCTGGTATGTGTGCATTAACACTACCACATTTTGTTTAATTAAACAGTTGAGCATGTAGTGTGTTGTCTCATCATTACCCACGTTAAAAAAAATGCTGTGTGATTTCTGCACGTCTCTGTCTCCCCTCTGCTGCGCTCGGACCGCGTGCTGCTCGTGGTGGTTGTTCTGGCTGATTGTCTTCCTCAGGCTCGCTGTCAGAGAGTTCCAGGGGTATGCCTCTAGTAGTAGCAATGTTGTGCAACATGGCACAAGTGGCGACAATTTTGCAGCAGGTATCTGGCCTGTACTGCAATGCACCACCAGTTTTGTGGAGGCAGCGGAACCTAGATTTCAGTAATCCAAATGTTCTCTCAATCACGTTGCGGGTGGAAATATGCGCCTCATTATAGCGCTGCTCAATTGGGGTACTTGGATTTAGGTATGGCATCAGCATGAAGGAGCGCACAGCGTATGCGCTATCACCTACAGGGTGTAAAACAAAAACATTACTCACTGCTATGTGTCACCATAGCCAAAGAGTCTGCAAGACAGTATTACATATGCAGGTATCCTTCGCCAAATCCACCCGCAAGGAGACATGTGTGTATGCCACTGTGTCTGAAGATGTAGGAGTCATGTGTACTGCAAGGGTAACTAGCCACTATGTCTGTGATGATGTTTTTGGAATTGCAGATGACTTGTATGTTCAATGAATGGTATCATTTTCTGTTCCTGTAAATGTACTCATTCACTGAGGACCGACAAATGGCTACATGCCTCCCATCAATGCAACCAATAACGTGGGGAAAATGAGCTTCCTGATAGAAATCATATTTGGTTTGCTGCAATTTCTGTGGTGTTGTGGGAAACCTTATGTGATAGTGTATCCTCTGCAACATGGCGTCAAGGAATGAGTTGAAAAAGCGCGATAGGGCACTTTGGGAGACACTTCCAGCTGCAGCTATTACTCCCTGTAAGCTACCTGATGCTAGGAGGTGCAGAGAACATAGGGCCTGCACATGAGTGGGGATGGCATGTGTCCTGCGAGTCTGATGCTGCAGTTGTGGATCTAATTCAGCTATGAGATCATAGATCATGTCTGCATTCAACCTATATTTGTCATATATCTCTTACTCTGTCTGCCCCAACAATGTAATGCGCACTCTGAAAATGCGCTCCTGTATCCTCCTTCTTCTCTGTGCTGCTGCTCGTAGCCTCATCCTCCTTGCCATGACGTAGAGCGCTGCCATTGTGAGACATTCTGAGGCCTTCTGGGCCTGTTTAAGTAGTTTGGGAATGGTTACAACCTGATTTGTTAACTTTGAAATGGTTACCACCTGGTTTCATTTGGTGGTATTTAGCAAATGCAATTTGCGATTCCCAGCAGAATTGCAATTTGCGAATTTTTCATGCATAGGTTTGCAATTACCAATTAGCGATTACCTAATATGGATTCGCAAATTCAGAATCGGTATTTAGGTAATCGCTAAATTTTGTGAATTTACGGTAGATTCTGCGATTTTGCTTCATGCATTGCTTATGGCTATTTTGCGATCTCAAATGGGCAATTTTTGCGAATCGCAACGTTTGCGATTGCAAAATAGCTTGCTGCATGTGCCCCTTAGTTTGTTTATGTGCGTTTTACAGGTTCCAGGGTTATGTAGAGCCATACCAATGCTGGGGTGTTTCTCTCTTTCTTTCCTTTGATTATTTCGCCTGCTTACCTGGGGCCTAGCTAATTAGTTTCTGTGATCAATAAATCAGAACTAAAATGTAAGGTCTCAGAAAGCCATGGGGACTTTCTGGCACAGTTCCATTAGAACCTGCCACCTGTCCCTGTTTCCCCACTTGCTAGGGTGTGTGTGTGTTTCTAGAAAAGGTTTTTTACAGGAAGGTGTAGGAAAGTGGCTGTGTATATACTGTACCCAAGTAAGGTTCAGGGTGTACAGAGTCCACAGTCCCCCAGAGGGTTGACAGAGGCTAAAGTTAGATATAACCTTACTCTCCAAAGTGGTAGCTTGGTCGAGCAGTAAGGCAGTATCAGAGGACAGTGTAAAGCATTTGTTGTACACACTCAGTCAGCAAATGAAGCCACACACTCAAGAACTGAACTCTAGGCCAATGGTTTGTATATAAAAAAAATATATGCTTGTTTTATTTTAGAACCGACAATAGGGTCAAAATATACTTTCTCAGTATGAGATGCTTTGGTTATTCACCTTACAGATAGGCAATAGACTTTTTAGATAGTGGTAATCACAGTTGGTGCAAGAGGCAACACAGGGTCAAATTCAATGCAACATTGAGCTCAATGGAAAATTATGCTTAATTACAATTGATTACTTTGCAGAGCACTTTTCTAACCACAGGACTGGATCCTGGATTCAGTCCTGGGACACTTCCTGTAAACAGGTAAGAAAAAGCGTTTTGGTTATTGTAGTGATTTTTGAAGAATATTACTATATTTCAAAAGCTGACACTTAGAAACTTTTCTGGATAAAATTACCAATGTTATCCTATGAAAGGAAATACAGTGTGCAAGCAAAGTATGTTTACGTTACTTTTGTAATCCAGTGCTGGACTCCTAGGTTCAGCACTGGGACATTTACTTAAAACAGGTAAGTAATTACGTTTTTGTAGTTTGTTCGATTTTTAAAGAATATTTGTAAAATACAGAAATCGACACTTAGAAGAAATTTCACAGAAAACCAGTCAATGGATCCCTATGAAGGAAAAGTGAGTTAACGGTAAGTAACGTTGCGATTACTTTTTAGGGCCAGTGTTGGGCACTCGGGTCCAGCACTGAGGCCCCTCCTAATACTAGGTGAGTATTTTCGTTTTCGTGACTCGGTTGATTTTTGGTGAATATTCTAAAGTTTCAGAACTCCACACTTAGAAGAAATTTCGCAGAAAACCAGTCAATGGAACCCTATGGAAGAAAAGTGAGTTATCGGATTTCGGGTAAGTACTTGACTGGCAGGGTTAAGGTTCTGGGTAAGACTCAGGGGTCCCCCAGGATCAGGTAAGTACAGTTTTTACACCCTCAGCGGCACAGGGGCGGCCGGGTGCAGAGTGAGAAGGCCCAATGTTATCCTATGGCAGGCGGGGGGCCCCGGGTTGGTGGCTGCTGGCAAGCAGGCCACGCGACTGTGGGAGCTGGGCTCCTGGTCACTTGCTCAGGGCAAGTAGGGAAGTAGGTTAGGATAGAGGTTGCACTTCCAGGGGCACTCGGGCGGCTGGGTGCAGGGTGCTTTTGAGCCCTCGGGCGCTCAATGTTAAACAATAGAGGTCGTGAAAGGTGAAGAAAGGCTGCAGGCTCGGGGACGGTGATTCTTCAGGGACGACCAACACTTCAGGAGGTAAGTTGGGGTCTTGGAGGATAGGTAGACACCCAGGAGTTGGGCACAGGGGGCCGTGGGGCGCCGGGTGCAGGGGTGTCTTTTGAGGTCGGGAAATCTTACCCCCTGCTGGTCGCGGTTGGAGGGGTCCCTTGTCCTGAGGCTGCAGGCGTCGTCTGGGTCGTCGAGGAGGGTCCTTGGCCACTGGATTCCAGGTCAGAATCGCCGGGGGTCGTCCTCGAGGTCTTTGGTCACTCAGGCACAGGCTGGACTCGGCGGGTGCAGAGTGTGCAGGTTTCGCGGCTCCGTGCCAGGGCCGGGTCTTTGGTAGGTTTTCTTTTGAGCAGTACCACTGCTCGTGGGAGTCCCTGGGTCGAAGGCTGTAGCCCAGAAGTCAGGTCCTCCGGGGTTTGTGAGGTTGCTGAGGCCGGGATTCCGCAGGAGCAGGTTCAGAGGTCGACAGGCCGGTAGGGCTGGGGCCAAGTCAGTTGTTGTCGCCTCCTTTTTAGCAGCTGCACGGCTGGTCTTCTTGCTTCGTCTTCTCTTCTTGTTTTCGGATTTGGGAACTGCGGAAGGAAGGTTCAGGGAGCCCCTAAATACTAAATTTAGGGGTGGTTACAGGTAGGTAAGGGCAGGGACCAATGGGTCCCTTCCCTGGGGTGGGTACACCCCTATTCTGTTCCTCTCCAGTGGGAGGGGGGCAGGAGCCTGTCCCTGGTTGGCCAGGTCCCCCCATCCTCAAGATGGCGGGGACTCGAGTTTGTGCTTCACCTCGCCTCCCCCACCTTAGGGGTGGAGTTGGCAGAGGTGGGCACAACCCATTTCCTGCTTCTGGTTTTCCCGCCGGTTCTCCCGCCAGGAGTGGGGGTAGAACCAGTGGGGACCAGTTTGCTGGAAGCAGCAAATGGTCTGGGGAAACTCCAAAGGCGGCAGGCCTTTGAAGCTCCCCTGCCCATCCTGGGGGAGGAGGCTTTGGCACCTCGTCCCGGGATGTGCATTGTTTCAGGCCCCTGAGAGCAGAGGCTCTCGACCCAGGGGTCCAGAAACATGTCTGGTGGTGGCAGCCTGGGCAGCCACTCAGTCCGGACACTGGAGGTCGGGTTGGTTTCAGGGGGCATCTCTAAGATGCCCTCTGGAGTGCGTTTTACATTAAATCCCACACTGGCATCAGTGGGGGTTTAATGTGCTGAGAAGTTTGATACCAAACTTCTTAGTCTTCAGTGGGGCCATTATGGTGCTGTGGAGTTCGTAATGACAGACTCCCAGCACCATATACTCTTAATGGCAGCACTGCACTTACAATGCCCAAGAATGGACTTGGGCACTGTAGGGGCACAGGGCTCATGCCTCTATGCCCTCACCACTGGCATAGTGCACCCAGCTAGAGGGGTGGCTGACCTAGGCCAGGGCAGTGGCTTGTAGGCATGGCACACAGGGATGTGAGCCATGTCGACTCTTCACTTTTGTTCTGCACCAAGACACGCAGCCTGCAAAGGCAGTGTGTGTGTGTAAAGGTGCAGGGTCCCTAAGGGTGGCACAACAAGTGCTGCAGCCCTTAGGGGCCTTCCCTGGTCACAGTGCCCTGGGTACCCATGGTACCATTTACCAGGGGCTGACCTGTGGCCAGGGATGTCAATTGGGTGTAGGTATCAATGCAATTTTAGGGAAGGAACACAGGCCCTGGGTACCTGGTTGGCAGGAGCCCAGGGCACACTCAGTCAAAGTACATCAGCCATTCAGCAAAAAGTGGGGGCATACCATGTAAGAAAGATGGCACTTTCTCACACAACTCCCCCCAAACGAAAGATGATGAGACTAACCTTGCCCTATGGAGTCTTCATTGTCTAAGTGGAAGAACCTGGAAAGGCCATCTGCATTGGCATGGGCAGTGCCAGGTCTGTGTTCCACTTCAAAGTCCATTCCCTGTAGGGAGATGGACCACCTCAACAGTTTTGGGTTTTCTCCTTTCATTTGCATTAGCCACCTGAGAGGTCTGTGGTCAGTTTGAACTAGGAAGTGAGTTCCAAACAGGTAGGGCCTCAGCTTCTTCAGGGACCAGACCACAGCAAAGGCCTCCCTCTCAATGGCACTCCAACGCTGCTCCCTGGGGAGAAGCCTTCTGCTTATAAAAGCAACAGGTTGGTCTTGGCCTTCATCATTGGTCTGGGATAGGACCGCTCCTATCCCTAGCTCAGAGGCATCAGTCTGCACAATGAACTGCTTGGCATAATCTGGTGCTTTTAGAATTGGTGCTGAGCACATTGCTTCTTTCAGAGTGTCAAAAGCCTTTTGGCAACAGACTGTCCAGTTTACTTTCTTTGGCATCTTCTTGGAGGTGAGTTCTGTGAGGGGAGTCACAATGGACCCATATCCCTTCACAAACCTCCTGTAGTACCCAGTCAAGCCAAGGAATGCCCTGACTTGGGTCTGAGTTGTTGGAGCTACCCAGTCCAGGATAGCCTGGATCTTGGGCTGTAAGGGTTGTACCTGGCCTCCACCAACCAGGTGGCCCAAGTACACCACAGTGCCCTGCCCTATCTGGCATTTGGATGCCTTGATAGTTAGGCCTGCAGTTTGCAGGGCCTTTAAAACCTTCCCAAGGTGGACCAGGTGATCCTGCCAGGTGGAACTGAAGACAGCAATATCATCAAGATAAGCTGCACTAAAGGACTCCAACCCAGCAAGGACTTGATTCACCAACCTCTGGAAGGTGGCAGGGGCATTCTTTAAACCAAAGGGCATAACAGTGAACTGAAAATGCCCATCAGGTGTGGAGAATGCTGTTTTCTGTTTGGCTCCTGGGGCCATGCCAATCTGCCAGTACCCTGCAGTTAAGTCAAAGGTACTCAGGTATTTGGCTGCACCCAATCTGTCTATCAGTTCATCAGCTCTTGGGATAGGGTGTGCATCTGTCTTGGTGACAGAGTTGAGACCCCTATAGTCCACACAAAACCTCATCTCTCTCTTTTCACCCTTTTGATGAGGTTTGGGGACCAGAACCACTGGGCTAGCCCAGGGGCTCTCAGAGGGCTCAATAACCCCTAGCTCCAGCATCTTGCTGACTTCAGCTCTGATGCTTTCCTTAACTTGGTCTGACTGACGATAGATCTTGTTTTTGACAGGTGCACTGTCACCAGTGTCCACATCATGGGTACACCAGTTTGTCAGACCAGGGGTCAAGGAAAAGAGCCCAGCATACTGCTGCAAGACTTGCTTGCAGTCAGTCTGCTGTTGGGCAGTGAGGGTGTCTGAAAAGACAACTCCATCTACTGACCCATCTTTTGGGCTGTGGGAGAGGAGATCAGGGAGAGGTTCACTCTCAGCTTCCTGTTCCTCATCTGTCACCATCAGCATGGTGATGTCAGCCCTGTCATTGTAGAGTTTTAGGCGGTTCACATGGATAACCCTTTTGGGTGTCCTGCTGGTGCCCAGGTCAACCAGGTAGGTGACCTCACTCTTTTTCTCTAGGATAGGGTAAGGGCCACTCCATCTGTCCTGGAGGGCCCTTGGTGCCACTGGCTCCAAAACCCATACCTGTTGCCCAGGTTGGAATTCAACCAGTGCAGCTTTTTGGTCATACCAGTGCTTCTGAAGCTCCTGGCTGGCCTCAAGGTTCTTGGATGCCTTTTCCATGTACTCAGCCATTCTGGACCTTAGGCCAAGCACATAGTCCACTATATCTTGTTTGGGTTCTTGGAGAGGTCTCTCCCAGCCCTCCTTTACAAGACAGAGTGGTCCCCTCACAGGATGGCCAAACAGAAGTTCAAAGGGTGAGAAACCTACCCCCTTCTGTGGCACTTCTCTGTAAGCGAAAAGCAGGCATGGTAGTAGGACATCCCATCTCCTTTTGAGTTTTTCAGGGAGCCCCATGATCATGCCTTTCAATGTCTTGTTGAACCTCTCAACAAGGCCATTGGTTTGTGGGTGGTAGGGTGTAGTAAACTTGTACTGCACCCCACACTCCTTCCACATGTGGGTCAGGTAAGCAGACATGAAGTTGGAACCTCTGTCTGAAACCACCTCCTTAGGAAACCCTACCCTGGTGAAGACACCAATGAGGGCTTTGGCTACTGCAGGAGCTGTAGTAGTCCTAAGGGGAATAGCCTCAGGATACCTAGTGGCATGATCCACTACCACCAGTATGAATTTGTTCCCTGAGGCTGTGGGAGGTTCCAGTGGACCCACTATGTCCACACCTACCCTTTCAAAGGGAACCCCCACCACAGGTAGTGGTATCAGGGGGGCCTTTGGATGGCCACCTGTCTTGCCACTGGCTTGACAGGTAACACAGGAGCTGACAAACTCCTTCACCTTTTGGTGCATCTGGGGCCAGTAAAAGTGGCTAACTAGCCTTTCCCAAGTTTTGGTTTGGCCCAGATGTCCAGCTAGGGGGATGTCATGAGCCAAAGTTAGGAGGAACTCCCTGTACTTCTGGGGCACTACCACTCTCCTGGTGGTTCCAGGGTTGGGGTCTTTTGCCTCAGTGTACAGTAATCCCTCTTCCCAATAGACTCTGTGGGTACCACTGACATCTCCCTTGGCTTCTGAAACAGCTTGCTGCCTCAGGCTTTCAAGAGTGGGACAGTCTTGCTGTCCCTGGCACAGCTCTTCCCTAGAGGGTCCCCCTGGGCCCAAGAGTTCAACCTGGTAAGGGTCAAGCTCTAGGGGCTCAGTTCCCTCTGGGGCTTCCAGGTTCTCTCCCTGAGGAGAGGGGTCCTGCTCTTGTGACTGTGTAGAAGCTGGTCCGCCAGTCTTCTTTCCTTTTCTCTTGGTAGGCTGGGCCATCATTTCAGGCTCCAACACTATTTCTTCACCCTGCCTTTTGCTCTGTGCTCTTGTTTTTACACACACCAATTCAGGGATGCCCAGCATGGCTGCATGGGCCTTTAGCTCCACCTCTGCCCAGGCTGAGGTTTCCAGATCATTTCCTAGCAGACATGCAGCTGGTAACTTCGGAGAGACCACTACCTGCTTCAGGCCAGTAACCCCCCCAGCCTAATGTCACCATGGCCATGGGATGACTAGTGGTGACACTGTCAGCATTGGTGACTGGGTAAGTTTTCCCAATCAAGTATTGCTCAGGGGAAACCAGTGTGTCCCTCACCATAGTGACACTGGCACCTGTATCCCTCAGAGCCTCTACTCTAGTTCCATTCACCCAGGGGTATTGCAAATACTTCTTTAAGTTGGGTGGCCACACAGCTACAGTGGCAAATTCCACTTCCCCTAGGGAGACCAGACTTGCCTCAGTGGGTTCCCAGATTTGCTCAGGGTACACTTCTGATCCCATCTGTAAACTTGCTGCCCCAGGAGTAGCTGTACTGGGTGCCTTAGGGGCTTTGTTGTGGGGGCAAGTTTTGTCTACAGTGAGGTGTCCTGACTTCTTACAGTTATTACACCAGGCCTTCAAGGGATCAAAGTTCTTCCCCCTATAGGGTTGAGGCACATAGGGAGTAGTTTGGGACCCACCCCCTGAACAGGTTTTTGGGGCCCTTTGGAAGACTCAGACTTTTTATCTTGGGGATTCTCACCACCTTTCCCCTGGGGGGTTTGGTGACCACCTTCTTTTGGTCACCCCCAGTGGTTGTCCTTGTCACCCTAGTCTTGACCCAGTGGTCTGCCTTCTTTCCCAATTCTTGGGGAGAAATTAGACCTAGGTCTACCAAATGCTGATGCAACTTTTCATTTGTGCAATTACTTAGTATGTGTTCCTTCATAAACAAATTGTAAAGTCCAGAAAAATCATGCACATTATGTCCAGCTAACCAGCCATCCAGTGTCTTTACTGAGTAGTCCACGAAGTCAATCCAGGACTGGGTCTGGGTTTTGTGAGCCCCCTGAATCTAATTCTATACTCCTCAGTAGTGAGCCCAAATCCCTCAATCAGAGTACTCTTCATGAGGTCATAGGACCCTGCATCTGGCCCAGAGAGGGTCAGAAGCCTGTCTCTGCAGTTACCAGAGAACAGTTCCCACAGGAGTGCCCCCCACAGAGGTTTCTTTACTCTTCTTATTTCACAAGCCCTCTCAAAGGCTGTGAACCATTTGGTGATGTCATCACCTTCCTCAAACTTAGGGACAATCCCTTTGGGGATTTTAGGTTCAGAAGTTTCCTCCCTATCCTTATTTTTAGTATTGCTGCCACCATTGATGGGTGCTAAACCCATCTCCTGTCTTTCCTTCTCTAGAGCCAGGAGTCTGGTCTCTAGGTCCAGTCGTTTGGCCAACCTGGCTAACAAGTTGTCCTCCTCACTGAGGGTATCCTCAGTGTCCTCTCTGGGACCAGGACCACCTAGGTGGCCCCTAGGTCCCCAGAGGTCTATTCTTGGAGTTAAGGGTGCAGGGACCCTATCTTCCCTAGGAAGTGATGGAGGTGGGTTACCATCCCCATCCTCCTCATTCCTTTCCTCCTCTGTTGGGTCATCACCATGCTCAGAGGGGTGGGCTTTAGCATACTCAGCCAGGAGCTCCTGGAGCCCTTGTTTGGTTGGATGCTGGCCCATTGGTATATCTTTAAGTTTGCATAAGGACCTTATCTCTTTGAAAGACAAATGAAGATAAGGGGTGAGGTCGAGCTCCTCAACCAGTTCCTGTATGTCATTATTATCTTCACTAGTAGCTGGGTTCTTGTCTTGAGACATTTTTTAAAAAAAAAATCTAACCCCTCTAACCTTGGCTATAGTGACTTTTTATTTTCTAAGATGCTACAGGGACTTAAGCAAGGCCCTAACAAGACTTTTAGTAATTTGGTAAAAAAAAAATGCCAATTAAAAAAATCAGAATTCTAAAGGCAATTTAAGAGTTCTGTCGTGTGATCAGATGGTAACCAAGTAGTCCAACAAATGCAAGTTTGTATCCCACCGCTGATCCACCAATGTAGGAAAGTGGCTGTGTATATACTGTACCCAAGTAAGGTTCAGGGTGTACAGAGTCCACAGTCCCCAGAGGGTTGACAGAGGCTAAAGTTAGATATAACCTTACTCTCCAAAGTGGTAGCTTGGTCGAGCAGTAAGGCAGTATCAGAGGACAGTGTAAAGCATTTGTTGTACACACTCAGTCAGCAAATGAAGCCACACACTCAAGAACTGAACTCTAGGCCAATGGTTTGTATATAAAAAAAATATATGCTTGTTTTATTTTAGAACCGACAATAGGGTCAAAATATACTTTCTCAGTATGAGATGCTTTGGTTATTCACCTTACAGATAGGCAATAGACTTTTTAGATAGTGGTAATCACAGTTGGTGCAAGAGGCAACACAGGGTCAAATTCAATGCAACATTGAGCTCAATGGAAAATTATGCTTAATTACAATTGATTACTTTGCAGAGCACTTTTCTAACCACAGGACTGGATCCTGGATTCAGTCCTGGGACACTTCCTGTAAACAGGTAAGAAAAAGCGTTTTGGTTATTGTAGTGATTTTTGAAGAATATTACTATATTTCAAAAGCTGACACTTAGAAACTTTTCTGGATAAAATTACCAATGTTATCCTATGAAAGGAAATACAGTGTGCAAGCAAAGTATGTTTACGTTACTTTTGTAATCCAGTGCTGGACTCCTAGGTTCAGCACTGGGACATTTACTTAAAACAGGTAAGTAATTACGTTTTTGTAGTTTGTTCGATTTTTAAAGAATATTTGTAAAATACAGAAATCGACACTTAGAAGAAATTTCACAGAAAACCAGTCAATGGATCCCTATGAAGGAAAAGTGAGTTAACGGTAAGTAACGTTGCGATTACTTTTTAGGGCCAGTGTTGGGCACTCGGGTCCAGCACTGAGGCCCCTCCTAATACTAGGTGAGTATTTTCGTTTTCGTGACTCGGTTGATTTTTGGTGAATATTCTAAAGTTTCAGAACTCCACACTTAGAAGAAATTTCGCAGAAAACCAGTCAATGGAACCCTATGGAAGAAAAGTGAGTTATCGGATTTCGGGTAAGTACTTGACTGGCAGGGTTAAGGTTCTGGGTAAGACTCAGGGGTCCCCCAGGATCAGGTAAGTACAGTTTTTACACCCTCAGCGGCACAGGGGCGGCCGGGTGCAGAGTGAGAAGGCCCAATGTTATCCTATGGCAGGCGGGGGCCCCGGGTTGGTGGCTGCTGGCAAGCAGGCCACGCGACTGTGGGAGCTGGGCTCCTGGTCACTTGCTCAGGGCAAGTAGGGAAGTAGGTTAGGATAGAGGTTGCACTTCCAGGGGCACTCGGGCGGCTGGGTGCAGGGTGCTTTTGAGCCCTCGGGCGCTCAATGTTAAACAATAGAGGTCGTGAAAGGTGAAGAAAGGCTGCAGGCTCGGGGACGGTGATTCTTCAGGGACGACCAACACTTCAGGAGGTAAGTTGGGGTCTTGGAGGATAGGTAGACACCCAGGAGTTGGGCACAGGGGGCCGTGGGGCGCCGGGTGCAGGGGTGTCTTTTGAGGTCGGGAAATCTTACCCCCTGCTGGTCGCGGTTGGAGGGGTCCCTTGTCCTGAGGCTGCAGGCGTCGTCTGGGTCGTCGAGGAGGGTCCTTGGCCACTGGATTCCAGGTCAGAATCGCCGGGGGTCGTCCTCGAGGTCTTTGGTCACTCAGGCACAGGCTGGACTCGGCGGGTGCAGAGTGTGCAGGTTTCGCGGCTCCGTGCCAGGGCCGGGTCTTTGGTAGGTTTTCTTTTGAGCAGTACCACTGCTCGTGGGAGTCCCTGGGTCGAAGGCTGTAGCCCAGAAGTCAGGTCCTCCGGGGTTTGTGAGGTTGCTGAGGCCGGGATTCCGCAGGAGCAGGTTCAGAGGTCGACAGGCCGGTAGGGCTGGGGCCAAGTCAGTTGTTGTCGCCTCCTTTTTAGCAGCTGCACGGCTGGTCTTCTTGCTTCGTCTTCTCTTCTTGTTTTCGGATTTGGGAACTGCGGAAGGAAGGTTCAGGGAGCCCCTAAATACTAAATTTAGGGGTGGTTACAGGTAGGTAAGGGCAGGGACCAATGGGTCCCTTCCCTGGGGTGGGTACACCCCTATTCTGTTCCTCTCCAGTGGGAGGGGGGCAGGAGCCTGTCCCTGGTTGGCCAGGTCCCCCCATCCTCAAGATGGCGGGGACTCGAGTTTGTGCTTCACCTCGCCTCCCCCACCTTAGGGGTGGAGTTGGCAGAGGTGGGCACAACCCATTTCCTGCTTCTGGTTTTCCCGCCGGTTCTCCCGCCAGGAGTGGGGGTAGAACCAGTGGGGACCAGTTTGCTGGAAGCAGCAAATGGTCTGGGGAAACTCCAAAGGCGGCAGGCCTTTGAAGCTCCCCCTGCCCATCCTGGGGGAGGAGGCTTTGGCACCTCGTCCCGGGATGTGCATTGTTTCAGGCCCCTGAGAGCAGAGGCTCTCGACCCAGGGGTCCAGAAACATGTCTGGTGGTGGCAGCCTGGGCAGCCACTCAGTCCGGACACTGGAGGTCGGGTTGGTTTCAGGGGGCATCTCTAAGATGCCCTCTGGAGTGCGTTTTACATTAAATCCCACACTGGCATCAGTGGGGGTTTAATGTGCTGAGAAGTTTGATACCAAACTTCTTAGTCTTCAGTGGGGCCATTATGGTGCTGTGGAGTTCGTAATGACAGACTCCCAGCACCATATACTCTTAATGGCAGCACTGCACTTACAATGCCCAAGAATGGACTTGGGCACTGTAGGGGCACAGGGCTCATGCCTCTATGCCCTCACCACTGGCATAGTGCACCCAGCTAGAGGGGTGGCTGACCTAGGCCAGGGCAGTGGCTTGTAGGCATGGCACACAGGGATGTGAGCCATGTCGACTCTTCACTTTTGTTCTGCACCAAGACACGCAGCCTGCAAAGGCAGTGTGTGTGTGTAAAGGTGCAGGGTCCCTAAGGGTGGCACAACAAGTGCTGCAGCCCTTAGGGGCCTTCCCTGGTCACAGTGCCCTGGGTACCCATGGTACCATTTACCAGGGGCTGACCTGTGGCCAGGGATGTCAATTGGGTGTAGGTATCAATGCAATTTTAGGGAAGGAACACAGGCCCTGGGTACCTGGTTGGCAGGAGCCCAGGGCACACTCAGTCAAAGTACATCAGCCATTCAGCAAAAAGTGGGGGCATACCATGTAAGAAAGATGGCACTTTCTCACACAACTCCCCCCAAACGAAAGATGATGAGACTAACCTTGCCCTATGGAGTCTTCATTGTCTAAGTGGAAGAACCTGGAAAGGCCATCTGCATTGGCATGGGCAGTGCCAGGTCTGTGTTCCACTTCAAAGTCCATTCCCTGTAGGGAGATGGACCACCTCAACAGTTTTGGGTTTTCTCCTTTCATTTGCATTAGCCACCTGAGAGGTCTGTGGTCAGTTTGAACTAGGAAGTGAGTTCCAAACAGGTAGGGCCTCAGCTTCTTCAGGGACCAGACCACAGCAAAGGCCTCCCTCTCAATGGCACTCCAACGCTGCTCCCTGGGGAGAAGCCTTCTGCTTATAAAAGCAACAGGTTGGTCTTGGCCTTCATCATTGGTCTGGGATAGGACCGCTCCTATCCCTAGCTCAGAGGCATCAGTCTGCACAATGAACTGCTTGGCATAATCTGGTGCTTTTAGAATTGGTGCTGAGCACATTGCTTCTTTCAGAGTGTCAAAAGCCTTTTGGCAACAGACTGTCCAGTTTACTTTCTTTGGCATCTTCTTGGAGGTGAGTTCTGTGAGGGGAGTCACAATGGACCCATATCCCTTCACAAACCTCCTGTAGTACCCAGTCAAGCCAAGGAATGCCCTGACTTGGGTCTGAGTTGTTGGAGCTACCCAGTCCAGGATAGCCTGGATCTTGGGCTGTAAGGGTTGTACCTGGCCTCCACCAACCAGGTGGCCCAAGTACACCACAGTGCCCTGCCCTATCTGGCATTTGGATGCCTTGATAGTTAGGCCTGCAGTTTGCAGGGCCTTTAAAACCTTCCCAAGGTGGACCAGGTGATCCTGCCAGGTGGAACTGAAGACAGCAATATCATCAAGATAAGCTGCACTAAAGGACTCCAACCCAGCAAGGACTTGATTCACCAACCTCTGGAAGGTGGCAGGGGCATTCTTTAAACCAAAGGGCATAACAGTGAACTGAAAATGCCCATCAGGTGTGGAGAATGCTGTTTTCTGTTTGGCTCCTGGGGCCATGCCAATCTGCCAGTACCCTGCAGTTAAGTCAAAGGTACTCAGGTATTTGGCTGCACCCAATCTGTCTATCAGTTCATCAGCTCTTGGGATAGGGTGTGCATCTGTCTTGGTGACAGAGTTGAGACCCCTATAGTCCACACAAAACCTCATCTCTCTCTTTTCACCCTTTTGATGAGGTTTGGGGACCAGAACCACTGGGCTAGCCCAGGGGCTCTCAGAGGGCTCAATAACCCCTAGCTCCAGCATCTTGCTGACTTCAGCTCTGATGCTTTCCTTAACTTGGTCTGACTGACGATAGATCTTGTTTTTGACAGGTGCACTGTCACCAGTGTCCACATCATGGGTACACCAGTTTGTCAGACCAGGGGTCAAGGAAAAGAGCCCAGCATACTGCTGCAAGACTTGCTTGCAGTCAGTCTGCTGTTGGGCAGTGAGGGTGTCTGAAAAGACAACTCCATCTACTGACCCATCTTTTGGGCTGTGGGAGAGGAGATCAGGGAGAGGTTCACTCTCAGCTTCCTGTTCCTCATCTGTCACCATCAGCATGGTGATGTCAGCCCTGTCATTGTAGAGTTTTAGGCGGTTCACATGGATAACCCTTTTGGGTGTCCTGCTGGTGCCCAGGTCAACCAGGTAGGTGACCTCACTCTTTTTCTCTAGGATAGGGTAAGGGCCACTCCATCTGTCCTGGAGGGCCCTTGGTGCCACTGGCTCCAAAACCCATACCTGTTGCCCAGGTTGGAATTCAACCAGTGCAGCTTTTTGGTCATACCAGTGCTTCTGAAGCTCCTGGCTGGCCTCAAGGTTCTTGGATGCCTTTTCCATGTACTCAGCCATTCTGGACCTTAGGCCAAGCACATAGTCCACTATATCTTGTTTGGGTTCTTGGAGAGGTCTCTCCCAGCCCTCCTTTACAAGACAGAGTGGTCCCCTCACAGGATGGCCAAACAGAAGTTCAAAGGGTGAGAAACCTACCCCCTTCTGTGGCACTTCTCTGTAAGCGAAAAGCAGGCATGGTAGTAGGACATCCCATCTCCTTTTGAGTTTTTCAGGGAGCCCCATGATCATGCCTTTCAATGTCTTGTTGAACCTCTCAACAAGGCCATTGGTTTGTGGGTGGTAGGGTGTAGTAAACTTGTACTGCACCCCACACTCCTTCCACATGTGGGTCAGGTAAGCAGACATGAAGTTGGAACCTCTGTCTGAAACCACCTCCTTAGGAAACCCTACCCTGGTGAAGACACCAATGAGGGCTTTGGCTACTGCAGGAGCTGTAGTAGTCCTAAGGGGAATAGCCTCAGGATACCTAGTGGCATGATCCACTACCACCAGTATGAATTTGTTCCCTGAGGCTGTGGGAGGTTCCAGTGGACCCACTATGTCCACACCTACCCTTTCAAAGGGAACCCCCACCACAGGTAGTGGTATCAGGGGGGCCTTTGGATGGCCACCTGTCTTGCCACTGGCTTGACAGGTAACACAGGAGCTGACAAACTCCTTCACCTTTTGGTGCATCTGGGGCCAGTAAAAGTGGCTAACTAGCCTTTCCCAAGTTTTGGTTTGGCCCAGATGTCCAGCTAGGGGGATGTCATGAGCCAAAGTTAGGAGGAACTCCCTGTACTTCTGGGGCACTACCACTCTCCTGGTGGTTCCAGGGTTGGGGTCTTTTGCCTCAGTGTACAGTAATCCCTCTTCCCAATAGACTCTGTGGGTACCACTGACATCTCCCTTGGCTTCTGAAACAGCTTGCTGCCTCAGGCTTTCAAGAGTGGGACAGTCTTGCTGTCCCTGGCACAGCTCTTCCCTAGAGGGTCCCCCTGGGCCCAAGAGTTCAACCTGGTAAGGGTCAAGCTCTAGGGGCTCAGTTCCCTCTGGGGCTTCCAGGTTCTCTCCCTGAGGAGAGGGGTCCTGCTCTTGTGACTGTGTAGAAGCTGGTCCGCCAGTCTTCTTTCCTTTTCTCTTGGTAGGCTGGGCCATCATTTCAGGCTCCAACACTATTTCTTCACCCTGCCTTTTGCTCTGTGCTCTTGTTTTTACACACACCAATTCAGGGATGCCCAGCATGGCTGCATGGGCCTTTAGCTCCACCTCTGCCCAGGCTGAGGTTTCCAGATCATTTCCTAGCAGACATGCAGCTGGTAACTTCGGAGAGACCACTACCTGCTTCAGGCCAGTAACCCCCCCAGCCTAATGTCACCATGGCCATGGGATGACTAGTGGTGACACTGTCAGCATTGGTGACTGGGTAAGTTTTCCCAATCAAGTATTGCTCAGGGGAAACCAGTGTGTCCCTCACCATAGTGACACTGGCACCTGTATCCCTCAGAGCCTCTACTCTAGTTCCATTCACCCAGGGGTATTGCAAATACTTCTTTAAGTTGGGTGGCCACACAGCTACAGTGGCAAATTCCACTTCCCCTAGGGAGACCAGACTTGCCTCAGTGGGTTCCCAGATTTGCTCAGGGTACACTTCTGATCCCATCTGTAAACTTGCTGCCCCAGGAGTAGCTGTACTGGGTGCCTTAGGGGCTTTGTTGTGGGGGCAAGTTTTGTCTACAGTGAGGTGTCCTGACTTCTTACAGTTATTACACCAGGCCTTCAAGGGATCAAAGTTCTTCCCCCTATAGGGTTGAGGCACATAGGGAGTAGTTTGGGACCCACCCCCCTGAACAGGTTTTTGGGGCCCTTTGGAAGACTCAGACTTTTTATCTTGGGGATTCTCACCACCTTTCCCCTGGGGGGTTTGGTGACCACCTTCTTTTGGTCACCCCCAGTGGTTGTCCTTGTCACCCTAGTCTTGACCCAGTGGTCTGCCTTCTTTCCCAATTCTTGGGGAGAAATTAGACCTAGGTCTACCAAATGCTGATGCAACTTTTCATTTGTGCAATTACTTAGTATGTGTTCCTTCATAAACAAATTGTAAAGTCCAGAAAAATCATGCACATTATGTCCAGCTAACCAGCCATCCAGTGTCTTTACTGAGTAGTCCACGAAGTCAATCCAGGACTGGGTCTGGGTTTTGTGAGCCCCCTGAATCTAATTCTATACTCCTCAGTAGTGAGCCCAAATCCCTCAATCAGAGTACTCTTCATGAGGTCATAGGACCCTGCATCTGGCCCAGAGAGGGTCAGAAGCCTGTCTCTGCAGTTACCAGAGAACAGTTCCCACAGGAGTGCCCCCCACAGAGGTTTCTTTACTCTTCTTATTTCACAAGCCCTCTCAAAGGCTGTGAACCATTTGGTGATGTCATCACCTTCCTCAAACTTAGGGACAATCCCTTTGGGGATTTTAGGTTCAGAAGTTTCCTCCCTATCCTTATTTTTAGTATTGCTGCCACCATTGATGGGTGCTAAACCCATCTCCTGTCTTTCCTTCTCTAGAGCCAGGAGTCTGGTCTCTAGGTCCAGTCGTTTGGCCAACCTGGCTAACAAGTTGTCCTCCTCACTGAGGGTATCCTCAGTGTCCTCTCTGGGACCAGGACCACCTAGGTGGCCCCTAGGTCCCCAGAGGTCTATTCTTGGAGTTAAGGGTGCAGGGACCCTATCTTCCCTAGGAAGTGATGGAGGTGGGTTACCATCCCCATCCTCCTCATTCCTTTCCTCCTCTGTTGGGTCATCACCATGCTCAGAGGGGTGGGCTTTAGCATACTCAGCCAGGAGCTCCTGGAGCCCTTGTTTGGTTGGATGCTGGCCCATTGGTATATCTTTAAGTTTGCATAAGGACCTTATCTCTTTGAAAGACAAATGAAGATAAGGGGTGAGGTCGAGCTCCTCAACCAGTTCCTGTATGTCATTATTATCTTCACTAGTAGCTGGGTTCTTGTCTTGAGACATTTTTTAAAAAAAAAAATCTAACCCCTCTAACCTTGGCTATAGTGACTTTTTATTTTCTAAGATGCTACAGGGACTTAAGCAAGGCCCTAACAAGACTTTTAGTAATTTGGTAAAAAAAAAATGCCAATTAAAAAAATCAGAATTCTAAAGGCAATTTAAGAGTTCTGTCGTGTGATCAGATGGTAACCAAGTAGTCCAACAAATGCAAGTTTGTATCCCACCGCTGATCCACCAATGTAGGAAAGTGGCTGTGTATATACTGTACCCAAGTAAGGTTCAGGGTGTACAGAGTCCACAGTCCCCCAGAGGGTTGACAGAGGCTAAAGTTAGATATAACCTTACTCTCCAAAGTGGTAGCTTGGTCGAGCAGTAAGGCAGTATCAGAGGACAGTGTAAAGCATTTGTTGTACACACTCAGTCAGCAAATGAAGCCACACACTCAAGAACTGAACTCTAGGCCAATGGTTTGTATATAAAAAAATATATGCTTGTTTTATTTTAGAACCGACAATAGGGTCAAAATATACTTTCTCAGTATGAGATGCTTTGGTTATTCACCTTACAGATAGGCAATAGACTTTTTAGATAGTGGTAATCACAGTTGGTGCAAGAGGCAACACAGGGTCAAATTCAATGCAACATTGAGCTCAATGGAAAATTATGCTTAATTACAATTGATTACTTTGCAGAGCACTTTTCTAACCACAGGACTGGATCCTGGATTCAGTCCTGGGACACTTCCTGTAAACAGGTAAGAAAAAGCGTTTTGGTTATTGTAGTGATTTTTGAAGAATATTACTATATTTCAAAAGCTGACACTTAGAAACTTTTCTGGATAAAATTACCAATGTTATCCTATGAAAGGAAATACAGTGTGCAAGCAAAGTATGTTTACGTTACTTTTGTAATCCAGTGCTGGACTCCTAGGTTCAGCACTGGGACATTTACTTAAAACAGGTAAGTAATTACGTTTTTGTAGTTTGTTCGATTTTTAAAGAATATTTGTAAAATACAGAAATCGACACTTAGAAGAAATTTCACAGAAAACCAGTCAATGGATCCCTATGAAGGAAAAGTGAGTTAACGGTAAGTAACGTTGCGATTACTTTTTAGGGCCAGTGTTGGGCACTCGGGTCCAGCACTGAGGCCCCTCCTAATACTAGGTGAGTATTTTCGTTTTCGTGACTCGGTTGATTTTTGGTGAATATTCTAAAGTTTCAGAACTCCACACTTAGAAGAAATTTCGCAGAAAACCAGTCAATGGAACCCTATGGAAGAAAAGTGAGTTATCGGATTTCGGGTAAGTACTTGACTGGCAGGGTTAAGGTTCTGGGTAAGACTCAGGGGTCCCCCAGGATCAGGTAAGTACAGTTTTTACACCCTCAGCGGCACAGGGGCGGCCGGGTGCAGAGTGAGAAGGCCCAATGTTATCCTATGGCAGGCGGGGGGCCCCGGGTTGGTGGCTGCTGGCAAGCAGGCCACGCGACTGTGGGAGCTGGGCTCCTGGTCACTTGCTCAGGGCAAGTAGGGAAGTAGGTTAGGATAGAGGTTGCACTTCCAGGGGCACTCGGGCGGCTGGGTGCAGGGTGCTTTGAGCCGTCGGGCGCTCAATGTTAAACAATAGAGGTCGTGAAAGGTGAAGAAAGGCTGCAGGCTCGGGGACGGTGATTCTTCAGGGACGACCAACACTTCAGGAGGTAAGTTGGGGTCTTGGAGGATAGGTAGACACCCAGGAGTTGGGCACAGGGGGCCGTGGGGCGCCGGGTGCAGGGGTGTCTTTTGAGGTCGGGAAATCTTACCCCCTGCTGGTCGCGGTTGGAGGGGTCCCTTGTCCTGAGGCTGCAGGCGTCGTCTGGGTCGTCGAGGAGGGTCCTTGGCCACTGGATTCCAGGTCAGAATCGCCGGGGGTCGTCCTCGAGGTCTTTGGTCACTCAGGCACAGGCTGGACTCGGCGGGTGCAGAGTGTGCAGGTTTCGCGGCTCCGTGCCAGGGCCGGGTCTTTGGTAGGTTTTCTTTTGAGCAGTACCACTGCTCGTGGGAGTCCCTGGGTCGAAGGCTGTAGCCCAGAAGTCAGGTCCTCCGGGGTTTGTGAGGTTGCTGAGGCCGGGATTCCGCAGGAGCAGGTTCAGAGGTCGACAGGCCGGTAGGGCTGGGGCCAAGTCAGTTGTTGTCGCCTCCTTTTTAGCAGCTGCACGGCTGGTCTTCTTGCTTCGTCTTCTCTTCTTGTTTTCGGATTTGGGAACTGCGGAAGGAAGGTTCAGGGAGCCCCTAAATACTAAATTTAGGGGTGGTTACAGGTAGGTAAGGGCAGGGACCAATGGGTCCCTTCCCTGGGGTGGGTACACCCCTATTCTGTTCCTCTCCAGTGGGAGGGGGACAGGAGCCTGTCCCTGGTTGGCCAGGTCCCCCCATCCTCAAGATGGCGGGGACTCGAGTTTGTGCTTCACCTCGCCTCCCCCACCTTAGGGGTGGAGTTGGCAGAGGTGGGCACAACCCATTTCCTGCTTCTGGTTTTCCCGCCGGTTCTCCCGCCAGGAGTGGGGGTAGAACCAGTGGGGACCAGTTTGCTGGAAGCAGCAAATGGTCTGGGGAAACTCCAAAGGCGGCAGGCCTTTGAAGCTCCCCTGCCCATCCTGGGGAGGAGGCTTTGGCACCTCGTCCCGGGATGTGCATTGTTTCAGGCCCCTGAGAGCAGAGGCTCTCGACCCAGGGGTCCAGAAACATGTCTGGTGGTGGCAGCCTGGGCAGCCACTCAGTCCGGACACTGGAGGTCGGGTTGGTTTCAGGGGGCATCTCTAAGATGCCCTCTGGAGTGCGTTTTACATTAAATCCCACACTGGCATCAGTGGGGGTTTAATGTGCTGAGAAGTTTGATACCAAACTTCTTAGTCTTCAGTGGGGCCATTATGGTGCTGTGGAGTTCGTAATGACAGACTCCCAGCACCATATACTCTTAATGGCAGCACTGCACTTACAATGCCCAAGAATGGACTTGGGCACTGTAGGGGCACAGGGCTCATGCCTCTATGCCCTCACCACTGGCATAGTGCACCCAGCTAGAGGGGTGGCTGACCTAGGCCAGGGCAGTGGCTTGTAGGCATGGCACACAGGGATGTGAGCCATGTCGACTCTTCACTTTTGTTCTGCACCAAGACACGCAGCCTGCAAAGGCAGTGTGTGTGTGTAAAGGTGCAGGGTCCCTAAGGGTGGCACAACAAGTGCTGCAGCCCTTAGGGGCCTTCCCTGGTCACAGTGCCCTGGGTACCCATGGTACCATTTACCAGGGGCTGACCTGTGGCCAGGGATGTCAATTGGGTGTAGGTATCAATGCAATTTTAGGGAAGGAACACAGGCCCTGGGTACCTGGTTGGCAGGAGCCCAGGGCACACTCAGTCAAAGTACATCAGCCATTCAGCAAAAAGTGGGGGCATACCATGTAAGAAAGATGGCACTTTCTCACAGAAGGGTACCCTTCCTCTACAAAATACTATGCCTAGACATGAGGGAAAGCTTTTCCCACTTTGTATGCGTGCTGTACAGTGCAGCTCGCATGCAAAGTCGGAAAAGGAAGGAGAAATTAAAGCATTTCTCCTTCCTTGCGCCTCGTTTAAAAGGGCACAGTTTTCTCACGCTTAACCCAATACTAAATACTTAACTAAATACAGTAGATTTAGTAAATTGGGTTTAGCGTGAGAAACCTTGGGTGGTTGCATGGGAACGCCCATGCACCGCCCTTGGTACGCCCCCTAGGCGCAAAGTAATGCGATGCAGCGCTATGCGCTGCTTCGCATTACTTTTACGTTATTTCCAGCGCTAAACAAGTTCAGCGCTGGAAAGTAAATTAGGAAAAAAAGATTTTGCGGCGTTTTGCGTCACTTTAAGTAAATCTCCGCCATCATGTCTTATGAACACTGTGATATGTATGACGAACAAGTTAATGTATTCACATGTCATGAAGAGGGAAAAGCACACTGACCATAGTCCACATTATTTGATGGCAATATCAGCTTCAGAGGCTCAGACATAGCTCGAAAGACCATTTCGTCATTACTCTGTGACATCCCGCTACAGCTATGCCATGCCCAACTTCTGATGCGCAAATCCTTCTCCAGCCGAGCACCAGAACAAGTGTCAACAATATTCTCTCCAGGGATGTGTCGGGTAGTGACAATGTTTAAAAACTAGAAATGCTTAGTGTGGTACCTGAATACTGAGTATTGAGTATTTTAACGTCAATGAACCATAATATTGCAGAGAACATGTTGTGGCAGCAACAATGTAATGGGGCGTTATATTTAAAGTATTTATATCATTTGTGTTCTATTTATAAATAATATCTAAGTTAAAAATAGAGCATACAAAAATATTGTGGTATGTAATCAGTTTGCAATCGTACGTTACTTTGTTTTTCCATTATTATTTTTTGGATACAAAAATATTATTTTTAGGTGTATTTTTGTATTTATTGTTAGTATAGTTTTTTTCTTGTTTTGTGTGTTATTTGGGGCGAGAGTGGAAGAGAGTTTTACATTTTAAATAATCTTTATAACATTTTAAAAAACCTCATAAACTTTATTGGGTTCATTTAAAACTTTTAAATTTTCATTTAATTAATATTTTGCCTCTACCCAAAAAATCTAGTTTGGAGAAATCTAGGAGAAAGGCTGGTCAGTCTCACAGATATGGCAACTGTTAATGAAACATGCCAAACATTTCTATTCTCAGGAGGAGTTAGTCAAATTGAAGACAGGAAAACACTGCTGGATGGTGAGCAGTACAGTACTGCTCACCAGTACATACAAACAGACAACCATTTTTAAATCATCCATTTACCTTAACCCAAAAGTACGTGATAAATAGATTTAAATTTGTGCTGATTCCCTTCAAAGATTTACGAAATATAAACTAAATCGTGACATAACTCCACATGCTGGCTATGCGGTGAGCAAAAAGAGCCTTTGATACATATTCTATGTGTACGTAAATCCTTGATCACCGAAAGCAGATCACTGCTTAGACCGAACTTTAAAATTGACTCTGCCCCTCCTAGTTTGATGTAATCTGCTTTGACTACCGGTATTCAACACAAGCTGCTCACAACTTTATTGATTCTAGGAATCCATGTGTTTAACGTATTTTATTGTTGATATGTGTATTGATTGCAATGATTGTAATTAATTATGCAATAAACGTTCTACCTTCTCAACTCTTTGTCCTCTATGTACCTAGTTCAAAACTAAGGATTCGTTAAGTTGCCAGAGCAAAATCCAGCCGGTGAGTAGAAGTAGAGCAATAGAAAGGAGTGAGGGTCTTGGGTGGTGATGCTATGAACAACTGACTTGGAGTTGTAGGTTATTGGTAAGTACCTGGGCCTTTGCATCTGAGGGGCATATTTACAAGCCCCTTGCGCCACTTTTGCGCCGCCGTTGCGTCACGCATGTGGACGCAGCGGCGACGCAAACCATGCGCCGCGTTGCGCTATATTTACAACATGACGCATCTAGGGAGATGCGTCACGTAGTAAGCCCTGCGCCACATGAAACCTGCGTCAGGTTTCATGTGGGCGTCACCGGCGCAGGGGGCGTTCCGGCGCAGGAACGCCTCGGGAAGAGTGACGTAGTGAAATCTACAAGATTTCACGTAGTCACTTTTCGGCGCTGGTGCGTCAAATCCTTACGCCTACTTCAAAGCAGGCGTAAGGATTGGCCGCACCATGTTGAGAATGAGGAAGGTTGGAACAGTGCTGGAGTTGCGTCGCGCTTGCGGCACAACTTCAGCACTGCGCCAACCTTCCGCCGGCAGATGCGTCACGCATCTGCTTATCCTTGCGTCACGATGCGCCGCATTGTAAATGCGGCGCATCGGACGTGGCGCAAGGGTAAACTTGCATGACGCATTTTCCCTGGCGCATCCCTGCTGATATGCAGGGATGCGCCAGGGAACGTAAATATGCCCCTGAGTGCTTAGCTTCTCGGGATGTCGCTAAGCAGTACCAAGTCACCTCTGGTGGAGAGAAAAAACATGACGCAACGTGACGTCGCTGCTCATAACCCAACTAGAATCCAAACAATTCAATGAAGGTACCCAATACCTACGAAGCTGCCAACCACATCCAACAAAAAGAGACCATAATTCTGCTGCATTAACCAGCTCCAACGCTGTTCAGCAATTTGAAAACGGCAAGAGAGCACAAATTCAAACCAGATGACAGTAAAGCACAAGATCTGGAAATGATCGCTGGAGATGTGGGGTTCCTTTGAAAACAGTATGAATACCTTGTCAAGATTCCACCCTGTACATTAGCAACTGGAGCAGGGACTGGAGCGTGAACAGTGGAAGTGCTGCGAGTTAAGAGCGCATCCTTCACCATTCTCATAGGAATAAGCCCAGAGGCCCAAATGGATCCTGGTGATTCAAGAATAGGATCTCCTGAAACAAGCCCTCCTATATCTTCACCTGAAAAGAAGTTGTCATTTTAGATATCTTTGACAGAATAACTGAATGTACCTCAATACTTGGAGTGTATTGCTACTCAAATGTTCACTTCATTTTTTTATTTCTGATTTTTTACTTCTCTTTGTCCAAACTTCTCTTTTTATCACTTCATGTTTCCTTCATGAACACCACCTCTTTTCTCCACCCTTTTAAAAAAAATTGCCTTTATAAAATCACACTTTTTTCCTTGTTAGGCAACTAACGTACCTCTTTTCTCCTCTTTCATTCCTTTCCCTTTGCTATTCTTTCTTTTGATACTGCTCACACTGACTCTATCAGCTTCTCTTTGATATTTTTATTTTAGTTTTTTTTTCTTATAATGAGGTACATTTATTCCTCTTCCCTCACCTCTTCTTTTACCCTTCTAATTTATATTTTCCTCTCTCTTCCTGTTTCTGAATTCTTTTTCGCAGAAATTTGAATATTTTTCATTTTTTGAGACATTTGAAGTATGAATTTGAGGTACTTACGAATATAATGTACAACTCGAAAACAACTGCCTAAATATGAAGCTCCTCACGCATGCCTACAAAGCCTTCCACAATGCCGGACCTGCATACCTCAACCACTGCCTCTCCTTCTACACATCCACCAGACATCTCACTCCGCCCAACTGGCCCTGGCCACCATCCCACGGATCTGCAAGACCTCGGTCGGAGTAAGATCCTCCTCCCACTTCGCTATGCAGACCAGAAACTCCCTGCCTCTACAGCTAAGGCAATCACCGTCACTGCCTCAATTCAGGAAGGACCTCAAGACCTGGCTCTTCGACTGAACCACAGATTCCCCCCTCCAACAGCGCCTTGGGACGCTAACGGGTGAGTAGTCGTGCTCTACAAGAAACCTGATTGGATTGATTGATTGAATTGAATTGCACCAGAGACATGGACGTTTTTTAGAGCTATATGTGGGAGGCAGCTGTAAATTCACGCTTGCCCTTTGGTAACCCTGCCAGCATCTTTTCTATCCCATGTCTATGGGTTTATCAAGGAAGCAACCAAAGTAAAAAAGCAGGCTTGGCAATAAGAGCCCTGCTTGCTTTCTGTATTTCTACTCATTGTTCTTTCCCCTCTCCGCCACATAGTTAACAATTGAGGGGCAAAGAGTTGGACATTAGATTACCTTGTGATGGCATCAGGGGATAAAATGGGTTTCTGACTCTGGGAGTCTGATGTTACTTCCACTACCCAGGACCTTTTCATGGACTGACATGTATTTTGAAAGTGGAACAGTTGCTTGACCCAGAGTAGTCCAGCAGTGGCACATTCTCCCAATATTATTGCCAGACCTTAATGAAGGTGACAGGATATCAGACAATCAACAACAGGAGAACAGCAAGGAGCAGATACGGTTCAAGGAATTTTTTTATAGCAAGTAAAAAAAACCTCTGGTATACGGATTGGTGCTTGAGACAGTGTTGCTATGCGCAGACTGCTTCAGCTGTGATTGGATACCAGTAGGCCTAAAAATGGGAATGAGGAGAAAATGAATCTCGAGAAAGGAAATCCACAGCTGTTAACCATTGCTTAGAGAGCACAACCCCTGAATAAATAATAGTTCTTAATTGGCTTCTATCACTTTTTGGGTGAACAAATCAAGAGTAATTGTTGTGCTTGTTAAGCACCTTCAATGTTAGTGTTGCTTTCTACATCTCAGCACTCTTCTATTGCCTCTATTCAGTCAACGGGAAACAGTTTTCATTTAGATGGTACTTCTTCAGTAATTACCTGTACACAGTTTCCACTTAGATGTTGTGTCTTTCTTATATATATTTTACAAAGATTTTTCAGGCACTGGCCTCTAAGGATCAGGAGCACCACATGTGGTGACATTTTGTTATATTAACTGCCTGACTAGCTGTCTGCCAGAGGTCAGTTCATCAGCACAAAACAGATACTAAAAGAAATACATAAGAGAGCGTGGCCAAGGGGCGCATAGAATCAGCTGCTCGATAGCACGGTTCAAGCGCCCATGGCCTAGTAGCAAGAGACCATGGGATGCCCCCAACTTGAAGTCAGTCAGGTTGAGGGTCCGAGAGGTAGGAAGAGCACTGGAAGGCATTTCGCTCGGAGGCTGCTGGGTGATGCTGAGAAAACTGCTGTTCAAGGAGAGAGCCGACGAGGAGCGACTGCACCCAAGATTGGGGTGCTGTCACAAAGAATCTCACAGCCGTGATGACAATGGGCCGGCCCTCAGAGAGAGCTACCTTCTTCACCAGTGCTTTTTGAAGGGGGACCCAATCCCCACGGGGGAGGAGCAGGGAGGGAGAGAGGAGGGCCCCTCACTAAATGCGGCTGGGGGCGATGAGTCGCGGTGTTGGGCGAGTTGAGATGGGGAGTGGCTGATGGCAGGGAGCCAGGAGGCTCCAGGAGACTGCGACGAAGGCCCCACGGGAGCCGAAGGTGCATAGAGTGGTATTACTTGCTGGTCGCAGTACTCGGTGACCGGCTGATGCTGAACAACTGCCTAAACGAACATTTGACCCGGTGGAGAGACGAGAGGACCAGAGTCCCGCCGTCAGACTTGTGGAGGTGGGTGCAGCCTGCGAGGGCTCAGGGGGAACAAGAGTGGACCCCCCTGGAATTTCCGTAGTGCTGGGGGCCTCTTTGGTGGGGGGGCCTACCTGTGCACAATATTACTCGCGGAACCACCAACCTGTAAGAGTACATGACTTGTGGTGCTGGCCGGAATCCCCATTAAGACTCGGGAGGAGATGCAGGAGACAGGGTCCGGGTGGGTGTGCTCATGCGCGGGAGGCCACACTGACATTGGGGGAAGGACGGGGGAGCCCGAACCGTGTTAATGTTTTCTCCTCCTCTTTCCCACCAACTGCAGATTAACCCATGGAGAGCTATACCCAGGCAGTAGGCTTCAAGCAGTTGTGGCACCTGTCAGTGGCAAACCACCCCCAAAATTTTCATATACAGAGAACCAAAATCAGGAAGGGACAAGTGGGAGTCAGGGTTCCTTTCCCGCATTGCTTGTCTTCTTTCTCCCCGGCGAATCTGGTGGAAGCTAGATTAGTGGAGGTGATGCCCTATGGTGATGTCTAGACAAGCACAGTCTTACTTGGTGGGAGATATTGACTGATACCTAGTTCCATGGATGCTGGTGAATGGACCCCATTGATTGGGAGCACTTGTGCCTGAGGTTCTGCCTGTGAGGGCTGAGTTGGGGGTGAAGGAGCGGACCTGGGCTTCCAGGGCCACGATACCCAAAATAGTTACAAGGAGGAACCTGTCGGAGGCGGCTGGGATCAAAATGCTGTGCAGGGAGGCCGGGGAAGATACGGAACCCACAGCTGGACACTTCTCAAGGGGGAGACTATGTTGAGGTCAAACGTAGTCAAGGCCCTCAAGCTGGACCCACCAATCTGCATGGGAGATGAACGAGGGCCCGTGGCGGGCACATTGGACTGAGATTTGGAGTCTCACACGGCCACCATTCTGGACGCCATTAAAGATACGAAGGTAGCCCTGGAATTCAAAATTGATGCAGTGACATAGAAGGTGAATCTCCTCTGGGCTGATCATAGGAAGTTGGTTAATAGCGTGGCTGAGACGGTATCTACATTAGCCCTTACTCGACCGACAATGACCGAAAACAGTTACAGTGGATTGAACAGGAGGTGACCCGGATACAGGAGAGAATGGAGGATGCAGAGAGCCGTCCCTCTCATAACAATATTCGACTAGTTGGCGTCCCAGAACGGGCGGAGGGCCCAAGTATGGACCTCTTTCTTGAAGATTGGCTGCCGTCAGTGGAAATAATATATTATAACTGACTGGGAAAATCTCTAATTGGTTTAGTGTGAACGTGCACACAGAGTACCGGTTCGACCGCCAGTGCCTGGAGGCCCTCAGAGAGCAATTGTTGCTCAACTGTTCAACTTTAGAAATTGATATGCAATCCTCCAGCCAACCCGTATGCATGGCCTTTGGACCGTGGAGGGGTAACCTGTGAACATCTATCCGGCTTACACGGTGCAGGTCCAACGGCAGAGAGAGACCTTTTTGCAGGTCAAGCAGTATCTGAGAACCTTGGACATCCGCTATGCCTTGCTGTTTCGGGCAAAATTGAGGATCATTGATAAGGATCGTACACATTTGTTCACCTCTGCGGCGAAGGTCTCGAACTGGTTTGATCAGTGGTGATGAATTCAGGTGCCAACCAACAGAGGAGATGACACTCAGGTCCAGCCCCGGCAGGAGCAACAGTAGCGTCAAAAACGGAGGGCGCTGCTACAGACATGGCAGAAAAGGGTACAGGAGGAGTCTGAAAGGGCAAAGGTGGTTGGGGGTTTGCAAAGGGCCCCCTGGCCAGAGTCAGAGAACAGATGGGTAATGCTGGTGGAGGTAGTGCCTGATACCCTTGATGAGGACGAGTCCCATGAGAGAGCCACAAAGGAGGGGTCGTCACCTTGGATCACACCTATGACGATAAACAAGATTATTTGAGATACGGGCCTCCAGTTTATGTAACAGGGCAACAGACATACAGTGAATTGGGGTGGCGGTCAGTTCTTGGGGCGCGGCATGGTCAGGTAGGGTGGGAGGTTAGTTGGGACACGGTTCAACGGTTTGTTTGATGGGAGAATTTCTGAAATGTGAGAGGGGCCTTTTTGACCATGGCAGGATGCAGAGACACAGGGAGGGGGTAAAGTTGCACGAGGGATGGAATGTCATACTCTTAGACTGTTGAGTTGGAATGTGGATGGCCTGGGGAACAAGATTAAAAGAGGGCTGGTGGCTAAGGCTCTGGCCTGGCACGCTGGAGATGTTGTGTTTCTACAAGAGACACATATGAGAGAAACCAATGGGGCAGTGCTGGCACGGGAGAAATATACAGTGATCAGCCACGCAGGCTGTTCTTCTTGTGTGAGGGATTGGCAGTTCTAATTAAAAAACCGGTGGCCTTTCACATTCTTAAGACCTGGATGGATGCATTGGGGTGATTGTAGGAAAGTAGGATCTGCTTCTTATGGTTACCCCCACTTTTTGCTTCATGTAATACTATTTTTGACTAGTCTGACTGGGATCCTGCTGATCAGGACCCCAGTCTATCTGCTTTCTCCTTATACTGTTATGCCCTGTACTTAGGTACACTCTAGATTGGATACTGGGGTACCCTTGTCAGTCCCTAGTATATGGTACCCATGTACCCAGGGCATAGGTACCGCAGAGGCCTCCCATGGGCTGAAGCATGTATTATGCCACCCATGAGAGGGCATGCAAAATGGAACTACAGGCCTGCCATTGCAGCCTGTGTAAGATGGTGCATGCACCACTTACTTTAGATATAGGTTTACTATATCTAAGGGTCACTACACTTAAAACCTATAAGTCACCCCTATAGCAGGCCTTGACAATGGTGCTTGGTTCTAAGTGAGAGGGTGCCACTGCATGAGCAGGACACCCCTACAGCGTACGGAGTCCATTCTCCCGGGTAGTTAGTACTGCAGACACTTACGACATATAGAGTGGCATGATGCGACCGCGTGATGACCGACTCTAAAACAGCTGAAAGTAACCCTATCGTGTTTGGTGTCAAACAATGTGGAATCATACCCCCACACCGGTAACCGGTGTGGGAGGTATGATTTCACCCCTCAGAAATGAGCTTTGTGAGGTCCCTGGTGTTCCCGGTACCAGCCTTCTAGTCCCGGACTTAGCAAAACCAAAGGGGATGATGGACGGAGTGTTGAACATTGCAAGCACTCACCCCCAGTCAACTGATCTAGGTTTAATCCATCATCATTCTTTAGCTCACTCCGCCACCCCAGTTCAGACATGGCCATATGCAAATCAGTCTGACCCTGTGCCTCATGGGAACAGTCCAGCCCGAACTGCCAAGCCATGTCTTCCCTGGACCGGAAACAAGCATCCTGGAACCAGTTTCGGGTTCATAACCCTCATCAGCCAGGCTATCTTGAATCCAGTGGCAAAGTAAGCAAGGGACCCACGTCTGGGCATACCCTGCCAACTTAGGGCGAACTTAGCAAAACCAAAGGGGATGATGGACGGAGTGTTGAACATTGCAAGCACTCACCCCCAGTCAACTGATTTGGGTTTAATGAATCCATCCTCATTCTTTAGCTCACTCCGCCACCCCAGTTCAGACATGGCCATATGCAAATCAGTCTGACCCTGTGCCTCATGGGAACAGTCCAGCCCGAACTGCCAAGCCATGTCTTCCCTGGACCGGAAACAAGCATCCTGGGACCGGTTTCGGGTTCATAACCCTCATCAGCCAGGCTATCTTGAATCCAGTGGCAAAGTGAGCAAGGGACCCACGTCTGGGCATACCCTGCCAACTTAGGGCGAACTTAGCAAAACCAAAGGGGATGATGGACGGAGTGTTGAACATTGCAAGCACTAACCCCCAGTCAACTGATCTGGGTTTAATGAATCCATCATCATTCTTTAGCTCACTCCGCCACCCCAGTTCAGACATGGCCATATGCAAATCAGTCTGACCCTGTGCCTCATGGGAACAGTCCAGCCTGAACTGCCAAGCCATGTCTTCCCTGGACCGGAAACAAGCATCCTGGGACCGGTTTCGGGTTCATAACCCTCATCAGCCAGGCTATCTTGAATCCAGTGGCAAAGTGAGCAAGGGACCCACGTCTGGGCATACCCTGCCAACTTAGGGCGAACTTAGCAAAACCAAAGGGGTTGATGGACGGAGTGTTGAACATTGCAAGCACTCACCCCCAGTCAACTGATCTGGGTTTAATCCATCATCATTCTTTAGCTCACTCCGCCACCCCAGTTCAGACATGGCCATATGCAAATCAGTCTGACCCTGTGCCTCATGGGAACAGTCCAGCCCGAACTGCCAAGCCATGTCTTCCCTGGACCGGAAACAAGCATCCTGGAACCAGTTTCGGGTTCATAACCCTCATCAGCCAGGCTATCTTGAATCCAGTGGCAAAGTGAGCAAGGGACCCACGTCTGGGCATACCCTGCCAACTTAGGGCGAACTTATCAAAACCAAAGGGGATGATGGACGGAGTGTTGAACATTGCAAGCACTCACCCCCAGTCAACTGATCTGGGTTTAATGAATCCATCATCATTGTTTAGCTCACTCCGCCACCCCAGTTCAGACATGGCTATATGCAAATCAGTCTGACCCTGTGCCTCATGGGAACAGTCCAGCCCAAACTGCCAAGCCATGTCTTCCCTGGACCGGAAACAAGCATCCTGGGACCGGTTTCGGGTTCATAACCCTCATCAGCCAGGCTATCTTGAATCCAGTGGCAAAGTGAGCAAGGGACCCACGTCTGGGCATACCCTGCCAACTTAGGGCGAACTTAGCAAAACCAAAGGGGATGATGGACGGAGTGTTGAACATTGCAAGCACTCACCCCCAGTCAACTGATCTGGGTTTAATCCATCATCATTCTTTAGCTCACTCCGCCACCCCAGTTCAGACATGGCCATATGCAAATCAGTCTGACCCTGTGCCTCATGGGAACAGTCCAGCCCGAACTGCCAAGCCATGTCTTCCCTGGACCGGAAACAAGCATCCTGGGACCAGTTTCGGGTTCATAACCCTCATCAGCCAGGCTATCTTGAATCCAGTGGCAAAGTGAGCAAGGGACCCACGTCTGGGCATACCCTGCCAACTTAGGGCGAACTTAGCAAAACCAAAGGGGATGATGGACGGAGTGTTGAACATTGCAAGCACTCACCCCCAGTCAACTGATCTGGGTTTAATCCATCATCATTCTTTAGCTCACTCCCCCACCCCAGTTCAGACATGGCCATATGCAAATCAGTCTGACCCTGTGCCTCATGGGAACAGTCCAGCCTGAACTGCCAAGCCATGTCTTCCCTGGACCGGAAACAAGCATCCTGGGACCGGTTTCGGGTTCATAACCCTCATCTGTCTGCAGCTTTCGACACCGTCGACCACACCATGTTGGTGCAGAGATTGCAAGACACAGGTTTTGGGGGGAAGGTTTTGACCTGGCTGAAATCATACTTAAGCGGCCGTACCCAAAGAGTTGCTTTACAACCATTTGAATCAAAACCTAAAGCCCTATGGTGCGGCGTCCCTCAAGGCTCCGCGTTGAGTCCTTTACTTTTTAATTTGTACCTAGCCCCTCTTTTCTCTTTGATTGCCAACTGGGGTGTGAAGGCAATCTCCTACGCTGACGACACCCAGCTGGTTTTCCCTTTTCAGGAGCGAACGACAGAGGCTTTTATGAATTTTAAAGGTTGTTTGAGAGACATAGCCATATGGATGAATATAAACAAACTAAAACTCAATGCGGGAAAAACAGAGGTGCTGTTTTTCGGCAATGGCCCTGTGCCTGCTTCAGATCTGTGGTGGCCAGTAGAAATGGGCCCTCCGCCTTCTCCTAGCACGAGTATTAAAAATCTAGGGGTGAGATGGGAGGCAGATCTCTCTTTCTCGGCCCAAATCCAACAGGTCACTGCTTCGTGTTTTAGCAAAATGAGAAATCTTCGTAAATTTCTACATTTTATGCCAGAAGATTGCCGTAAAGCCGTAGTCCATGCCACAGTGACATCCAGGCTGGATTACGCAAACGGCCTATATCTTGGCCTGCCTAAATATTCGATTAGACGTCTGCAGATGGTGCAGAATGCGGCTGCGAGACTAATTAGACGCATTCCTTTTCGACATCATGTCTCTCCGCATTTACAGGAACTACACTGGCTCCCGGTAGCCAAAAGAATTGAATTTAAGGCCTTGACTTTGGCCTATCGGGCTCTTCAGGGAAGATGTCCTAGCTATCTTAAACAAAGACTTGGCCGGTATAAGCAAAATCGCTCTCTGTGGTCAAACTCTCAGAATTTGCTCCACGCTCCCCGCTTTGTGAAAGCCCGTCTGGGCGGTAGGGCGCTCACAGTAAGAACGGCTAAATTGTGGAATGCCCTACCTGGGTTTCTCCGCCAAGCTAACACTGAGACCAGTTTTAGAAAAGCGCTGAAGACATGGCTCTTTAGCAACGATTAGGCCTGACTTCAGTGCCTAAACTTATGTGCACGCGCTGCTTGCTGCTAGAGCGCCGGGACACCTCTGTTTTTGAGGTAGCTGTTCGCGCTATATACATTTCAGTATTATTATTATTATTATTATCAGCCAGGCTATCTTGAATCCAGTGGCAAAGTGAGCAAGGGACCCACGTCTGGGCATACCCTGCCAACTTAGGGCGAACTTAGCAAAACCAAAGGGTATGATGGACGGAGTGTTGAAGATTGCAAGCACTCACACCCAGTCAACTGATCTGGGTTTAATCCATCATCATTCTTTAGCTCACTCCGCCACCCCAGTTCGGACATGGCCATATGCAAATCAGTCTGACCCTGTGCCTCATGGGAACAGTCCAGCCCGAACTGCCAAGCCATGTCTTCCCTGGACCGGAAACAAGCATCCTGGGACCGGTTTCGGGTTCATAACCCTCATCAGCCAGGCTATCTTGAATCCAGTGGCAAAGTGAGCAAGGAACCCACGTCTGGGCATACACTGCCAACTTAGGGCGAACTTAGCAAAACCAAAGGGGATGATGGACGGAGTGTTGAACATTGCAAGCACTCACCCCCAGTCAACTGATCTGGGTTTAATCCATCATCATTCTTTAGCTCACTCCGCCACCCCAGTTCAGACATGGCCATATGCAAATCAGTCTGACCCTGTGCCTCATGGGAACAGTCCAGCCCGAACTGCCAAGCCATGTCTTCCCTGGACCGGAAACAAGCATCCTGGGACCGGTTTCGGGTTCATAACCCTCATCAGCCAGGCTATCTTGAATCCAGTGGCAAAGTGAGCAAGGGACCCACGTCTGGGCATACCCTGCCAACTTAGGGCGAACTTAGCAAAACCAAAGGGGATGATGGACGGAGTGTTGAACATTGCAAGCACTCACCCCCAGTCAACTGATCTGGGTTTACTCCATCATCATTCTTTAGCTCACTCCGCCACCCCAGTTCAGACATGGCCATATGCAAATCAGTCTGACCCTGTGCCTCATGGGAACAGTCCAGCCCGAACTGCCAAGCCATGTCTTCCCTGGACCGGAAACAAGCATCCTGGGACCGGTTTCGGGTTCATAACCCTCATCAGCCAGGCTATCTTGAATCCAGTGGCACAGTGAGCAAGGGACCCACGTCTGGGCATACCCTGCCAACTTAGGGCGAACTTAGCAAAACCAAAGGGGATGATGGACGGAGTGTTGAACATTGCAAGCACTCACCCCTCACCCCCAGTCAACTGATCTGGGTTTAATCCATCATCATTCTTTAGCTCACTCCGCCACCACTGGCGTAGTCTAAACTGGGGTGGCATGGTGAGCAAAAGAATGATGGATTTAACCCAGATCTCGTGACTGGCGGTGAATGTTTTGATTTGTTCTACATTCCGTCCATCAATTGAGTGTCTTTTGCTTTCTCGCCCTAAATGCGCCAGGTATGCCCAGACGAGGTTCCTGGGCTCACTGTGCCACTGGAATCAAGCTATCCTGGCTGAAGAGGGTGAAACCCGAGACCGGTCCTAGGATGCTTGTTTCCGGTCCAGGAGGACCTGGCTTGGCAGTTCGGGCTGGACTGTTCCCATGAGGCACAGGGTCAAGACTGATTTGCATATGGCCAGGTCTAAACTGGGGTGGCATGGTGAGCAAAAGAATGATGGATTTAACCCAGATCTCTTGACTGGGGGTGAATGTTTTGATTTGTTCTGCATTCCGTCCATCAATTGTGTGTCTTTGCTTTCTCGCCCTAAGTGCGCCAGGTATGCCCAGACGTGGGTCCTGGGCTCACTGTGCCACTGGAATCAAGCTATCCTGGCTGAAGAGGGTGAAACCCTGAAACCGGTACTAGGATGCTTGTTTCCGGTCCAGGGAGGACCTGGCTTGGCAGTTCGGGCTGGACTGTTCCCATGAGGCACAGGGTCAAGACTGATTTGCATATGGCCAGGTCTAAACTGGGAGTGGCATGGTGAGCAAAAGAATGATGGATTTAACCCAGCTCTCTTGACTGGGGGTGAATGTTTTGATTTGTTCTGCATTCCGTTCATCAATTGTGTGTCTTTTGCTTTCTTGCCCTAAGTGCGCCAGGTATGCCTAGACGTGGGTCCTGGGCTCACTGTGCCACTGGAATCAAGCTATCCTGGCTGAAGAGGGTGAAACCCCGAGACCGGTCCTAGGATGCTTGTTTCCGGTCCAGGAGGACCTGGCTTGGCAGTTTGGGCTGGACTGTTCCCAGGAGGCTCAGGGTCAAGACTGATTTGCATATGGCCAGGTCTAAACTGGGGTGGCATGGTGAGCAAAAGAATGATGGATTTAACCCAGATCTCTTGACTGGCGGTGAATGTTTTGATTTGTTCTGCATTCCGTCCATCAATTGAGTGTCTTTTGCTTTCTCGCCCTAAGTGCGCCAGGTATGCCCAGACGAGGTTCCTGGGCTCACTGTGCCACTGGAATCAAGCTATCCTGGCTGAAGAGGGGTGAGACCCCGAAACCGGTCCTAGGATGGTTGTTTCCGGTCCAGGGAGGACCTGGCTTGGCAGTTCGGGCTGGACTGTTCCCATGAGCACAGGGTCAAGACTGATTTGCATATGGCCAGGTCTAAACTGGGGTGGCATGGTGAGCAAAAGAATGATGGATTTAACCCAGATCTCTTGACTGGGGGTGAATGTTTTGATTTGTTCTGCATTCCGTCCATCAATTGTGTGTCTTTTGCTTTCTCGCCCTAAGTGCGCCAGGTATGCCCAGACGTGGGTCCTGGGCTCACTGTGCCACTGGAATCAAGCTATCCTGGCTGAAGAGGGTGAAACCCTGAAACCGGTACTAGGATGCTTGTTTCCGGTCCAGGGAGGACCTGGCTTGGCAGTTCGGGCTGGACTGTTCCCATGAGGCACAGGGTCAAGACTGATTTGCATATGGCCAGGTCTAAACTGGGGTGGCATGGTGAGCAAAAGAATGATGGATTTAACCCAGCTCTCTTGACTGGGGGTGAATGTTTTGATTTGTTCTGCATTCCGTTCATCAATTGTGTGTCTTTTGCTTTCTCGCCCTAAGTGCGCCAGGTATGCCTAGACGTGGGTCCTGGGCTCACTGTGCCACTGGAATCAAGCTATCCTGGCTGAAGAGGGGTGAAACCCCGAAACCGGTCCTAGGATGCTTGTTTCCGTTCCAGGGAGGACCTGGCTTGGCAGTTTGGGCTGGACTGTTCCCAGGAGGCTCGGGGTCAAGACTGATTTGCATATGGCCAGGTCTAAACTGGGGTGGCATGGTGAGCAAAAGAATGATGGATTTAACCCAGATCTCTTGACTGGGGGTGAATGTTTTGATTTGTTCTGCATTCCGTCCATCAATTGTGTGTCTTTTGCTTTCTTGCCCTAAGTGTGCCAGGTATGCCCAGACGTGGGTCCTGGGCTCACTGTGCCACTGGAATCAAGCTATCCTGGCTGAAGAGGGTGAAACCCGAAACCGGTCCTAGGATGCTTGTTTCCGGTCCAGGAGGACCCGGCTTGGCAGTTCGGGCTGGACTGTTCCCATGAGGCACAGGGTCAAGACTGATTTGCATATGGCCAGGTCTCAACTGGGGTGGCATGGTGAGCAAAAGAATGATGGATTTAACCCAGATCTCTTGACTGGGGGTGAATGTTTTGATTTGTTCTGCATTCCGTCCATCAATTGTGTGTCTTTTGCTTTCTAGTCCCATACAGCACAAAATGGTTCCTGCCGACCAGAGACACATTTCTGCCCTCCTGCTGCTGAGCCAAGCTCAAGCAGGGGAAGGCAGAACAATAGGCATCCTGTCACAGGGAGGTGTGACCACCTCCCAGACAGGATTTAGTGTATTAGGCCTGGGTGGGTGCGCTTGTCAGCGACCGAAAGTCTGCATGAGGGGCACATTTGGTGTCCCTGTGCATAGTCCAGTTCAAACCAGTCCTGGGAGCCGTTGGCTCCTGCTCTGGTGCGAAACTGGACAAAGGACATGGGAGTAGCCTCCCCACTGTCCTGACCCTCCCCTGGGAGGGTCCCCTGAATCTGTCCAACCCTCTCCTGTGGGTACAAAAGGGCTTACCTGGCTGTAGGACCCTAGATTCGACGTGGATAAGATTCTGAACCAGAAACTACTGAACTTCGACCGTCTGGAAACTCTGGACTTCGCTGGACTTTGTTTAGGCCCGACTTCGTCTCCCTCTCAGTCTGAAGCATCGTCTGTGCCTGCACACCATACAGGCTCCGTGCAGGACCTGTGGAGCATCAAGGACAACCAAAGATATGTCCCTTGGAGTGAAGGAGTCACTCCCCTGCAACCGCAGGCACCACATCACTATTGACCAGTCTGCTGCTCCTGAGCTCCTACAGACTCCGAAGGCTCCAGCAACACAGGAGGTAGGTTTCCAAGTCCCCCGAGATCCGAGCTGCCCTCTCACCAAGTTTGAGGTCAGAATCCCTCATAGGGGCTGCAATACCCGTACCCCTGTGCACCGCGTCCATTTGTAAGTGCATATGCTTGTTGGCGATTCCCAAGCAAGGGCATTGGGCTTCGAGTAGCCCCAACCTCTGGCACCATTTCCACCAAAAAACTCTGGCTCCGTGGGCTGTTGCTTTGTGAAACTACTCGAGGTCCCATAGTGACTCATACTCACACCATGTGCTCCGTGGACTGTTGCTTTGTGAAACTACTCGAGGTCCCCGAGTGACTCCTGTGCCTCCGGCGGCGCATCGTGGCGCAAGGATAAGCAGATGCGTGACGCATCTGCTGGCGGAAGGTTGGCGCAGTGCTGAAGTTGTGTCGCAAGCGCGACGCAGCTCCAGCACTGTTCCAACCTTCCCTATCCCTAACATGGTGCGTCAATCCTTACGCCTGCTTGAAGCAGGCGTAAGGATTTGCGCACCAGCGTCGGAAAAGTGACTGCGTGAAATCTTGTAGATTTCACCACGTCACTTCTCGAGCGTTCCTGCGCCGGAACGCCCCCCTGCGCCGGTACGCCCACATGAAACCTGACGCAGGTTTCATGTGGCGCAGGGGTTTACTACGTGACGCATCTCCCTAGATGCGTCACGTTGTAAATATAGCGCAACGCGGCGCATGGTTTGCGTCGCCGCTGCGTCACATGCGTGACGCAACGGCGGCGCAAAAGTGGCGCAAGGGGCTTGTAAATATGCCCCTAAAACTTCAACCGCGACTCTCCCATAGAATTGTACATAGCACACGGTCATGTTCCCACACTGCACTCGTCCTCCGTGGGGTCCCTACTTACTCACCTTGGGTGGTTCATTACAGCGATTCTACATCCTCTAGACACTGTCTTGACTCGAGTCGTGGTTCTTATACCACTATTTTAGTATATGGTTTGGTCTCCCCCTGGAGCCCACTGTGTATTAGTGCTATTTACTATTGTTTCTGTGCTACAGTAATGTGTGCTTTGTGAGTATCTTCATGTAGAAGATACTGTGTCGTACTTAAAGAGTGTTATATCAATAAATACATATTTTTATAACTACTGTGTGGTTCTCCTTTCATTTAACCAATACTATAAGGTTGTATTCTGGTAAAACAAGCTGCTTAACATTCCTTCAAGACTAAGCCTGAAGGCTGCTCTCCACAGCTACCACTTGGATAGCTTTCTAAGGTTATCTTTGACCTCTTAAATCACCATAAGGGTTGTTTGGACTGGTACAGGGTGCCCACTTTAATTAGTGGATAGCATATACCAGGCCAACTTCTCACAGTGATGTACAGCAATACTGGGGGACTGGTAGAGCAAGCGGCTTGCCCTTGTTAACATCTATATGTTACTGGGGCTCCAAGCAGACACGTTGACACATTTGGGAAGACTGTTAACCAAGATACCGCAGGACACCACTATTGTGGTGGGAGATTTTAGTATAGTGCTGGATGCTCGCCTTGACAGGGCCCAAAGAGGCAGACCCACTGGGTGAGTGCCGGGAAACTAACCAACTTTCTCCAGGCTGTGGGTATGGGTGATGTCTGCAGAATGCTCCTTTGGACCCATAGGTACTTCTCCTTCTACTCAGGGGCACACAACACATACTCCCACATAGACTTTTTCTTTGCCCCAGTGGGGTCCCTCCATAGATCTGTGGAGTCGGACTATAAGGCATGGGGGATCTCGGAACACACCCCGCTTAGTGTGACACTGGACTCACCTCATAGACAAGGTCAGGAGTGGAGAATGGTGATGTGGAGACTCACTAATGAGAAAGAAGTGACCCGTCTGCAGACAGCCACTGCCCACTATTTTTAGTAAAATGCAGAGGCAGTGGGAGAGGCAACCACTCTATCGGAAGCGCATTAGGTCACAATATGGGGGCGATTATTTCTGGGGAGGTGGGAGACAAGCATAGGAGGGAGGAGCTATGCGATGAAGTGGAAAGGAACCTGCTGAGCTTGGAGGAAGAGAATGTGCTGCATCCCTTGGCAGCCACAAAGGCGCGGTTTATTAGTAAAATGGAGGAAACCCGCTCCCTGGTAACAGATGCGGCTAAACTCGATTATATAGCATAGGCGAAGCGTATATATGAGGTAATGGATAAAGCGGGGAAGATGTTAGCACGGCTCAGCAAAAGGGACCAAGGTAGAAACCGTATAAAAGAGATCCTGGACCCTGATGCAGGTTTAGTGGTGGGCTCCGAGGCTATTGCAGAGATGATGGTGGCCAATTTGAGGGACGTTTATGGAAGTCTTTTAGATATGTTGTTTGTCAGCACATCTGCTGTTCAGCATTTCTAAAAGACACTGAAAAAAACCTTTGACTCGGCCAGTGCAGGCCACGTCATAGCCATTTTTTTGTGTTAGGAGGGGCACGACAATAAACTCAACATGGGGGGCAAAGAGACTCAGTGTAGGCTCAACATCCTGTGATTCTGGCCTTTCAGTGACTTTCAGCCATGGTGAACAGCAGATGTGCTACTAGACAACATGGCTAAAAGACATTCACATTGACAAGGCCAATAGTTCGGGCATTGCCCAGACCTATTGGCTTTGTCAATGCTTGTTTAACCATTGCTTGCCTCCAATGTGCTCCTCACACTATGAATCACCTAAGAGCATTTTATTAATATTTAATTTTTCCACAATACATTGTAATTTGAACAAAATGTAGTCCCTCTAAGGCATCATGGATGATATCTAGTCTTAGCACCTTCCCTACCCTCGCTGCTCACCTCCATATGGAGCTGTTCTATGTATAACATAAAGACACCTTCTTCTTATAGTAATTGGTTATACCTATAAATATTGGCGTGTCTTCAATTGTTTCTTTGGGCTCATACAGGACGTGCACTCGGAGCTGCGATAATGGTTATCAGTATCCCAGTCCACCATTGGGATATGTATTTAACCCATACAGAGGAAGCAAAAATCAGTGGATTAGCAAGAGGGACTATGCCAATATTTCTGTTGAAGATACACACCCTTATGATCTGCTTGCTTTAACGCAACTAAACGTTTTTTCATTGTTCCATTCCACTTTCAACAAAGAGCCTTTAAGGGGGTGGCCTCTGCTCATAATTCTTTGAGATCCTGAAATTAAGGCGGCAGTAGTATTTGTTTAAACTGGAAAATCGTTTGGGGCCACTGGTAAGGTCCTAAGGCAGCACCTCCGGGTACAACAAGGCCTTGTCTCAGGCTCAAGATGAACATCTAGGGGCATATTTATGAGAGGCTTGCGTCCCTTTTGTACCACACAATGTGGTACATGCATGGAGCAAGTCTCTGAGTTAGATTTATGAAGCCACAAAAAGTCACTTTGCGTGGCTTTGAGTAGCCTCATAAATCTTGAGTAAGGCAACGCAGTGCAAATCGCTGCGTCGCCTTTACTCTGAGCAAGGGAGGTGTTCTATGGGCATTGTGGTGGGTGTTCCCATGCAACTTTCATGGTTTTTGACTCATTCACAGATTTTCAAGGACTTGTAAACCTGGCAATGCATCAAAAGCTTATGCCTCCCAAAGTGAAGCATAATGAGCAGAAATATCTCTATTTCTGTTTTGTTTTTTCTGTGTGCTTTAGAATGCATTCTGCATTCTAAAGCACACATAGAAAGAGGAAAACGCCTCACAGAATTGTTTTTGTGCAGGAATGTGCCCCTTCCTGCACAAAAACGATTGTGCCGACAGCACAGGCACCCTTGCACTTTGGTGCAAGGGTGCCTGCATTGGCGATAGGCTGCCGAAACAGCACCTGTGCAGGGGGAAAGGATAGGAATGCACTGTATTGGATAAATACAGTGAATTCATGGCCTTTTACTTTGCCATAGGGCAACATAGCAAGGTGACTTGTTGCGCTGCCCTAACCCCAAATCCACATAAATGAGGGCCTTAGTAATTGCTTGGTGTACTGCACCTTTGTGAAAAGATTTTCATATATGTGTCCAGTTGCATATATGATTGGCCCATCTGCCCATCTGAAGTATCTGTGAAATATATACTATTACTTCGCATGCGTTACATCGCGTGGTTTTACAATGCGGTCGTTACAATGACCGCGTTGTTACAACGCGAGCCATTACATCACAAGTTGACTTGCTGTAGGGGGCGCGCTGGACTTAGGAATAGTATAATTTACTATTCCTACTCCAGTTTGCGCAACAGCAGGGAAGGTGTTGGATTCTAAATCCTACACCAGTGCGCCCCCTACAGCAAGTCGTTGAAACGACTTGCGATGTAATGGCTTGCGTTGTAACAACGCGGTCGTTGTAACAACCGCGTTGTAAAAGCATGCGATGTAACTCATGCGATGTTATGGCTGTTTCCCGTATCTGTGCAGTCTCTTATACTAAAACCAGCATCATGAGGGATAGGCAGTCTTATCCAATAAACAAGACTGTTATGACAGTTTCTTTTCTTTTTTGCCTTTTTGAGCTCCTCCAGCTTCAAACAGATAAACAGCTATTAAATATACTGACTAAAGCTTTGCTTCCTAAACCTTGTAAAACCAGGACATAATTTTTAGAACAACAAACTTTTGCAATGCGCCTAGCTTCAACGGACATGAGGCAAGGGGATTTTTTTTCATGTAATAGGATACATACTTTCAAATTACTGTGAATTACCAAAATAACATACTTTTTAAATTTTTTTGTGTTCCTCTCTAACAGCAATTGATTGTAAATGCCATGACCTTCACCACGCCCTTCGATATGTCTTTATCGGACTGTGGGCAAGATATTGATCTACCCATAAAAGTAGCAGATGGTGATCTGCACTGGAGTCTGTAACTGGAACACTTTTCTGAGTGGGATGCTGGCCTGTGGGATCGGTTCACAAAAATCTCAAGGCTTATGAAACACCTTGGTGTTAAGACTAGTGATTTTAGCAAATTTGAAAACCCCCTTCTCCAGCAGAGTTTTATTCATTCTTAGTTCTTGAATGGTATTTTACCAATACAAAGCTGTAATACTGTACCTGGAGTGGTAAAAGGCTTTTGTTATTTTTCAGTTTGGTATGAATGCCACTTGCTGATCATATGCTTTCAGCATTTGTTGTAAAAATAGCAAAAGGCTTTGTCACTTTCTAGGTCGGTGTGGATGACACTGTGCTAATCATATGCTTTAGAATAGCTAGAAAAACAGACATTTGAGGTGAGCAGATTCAGAGCGTTAGTTGTGTTGTAGGGTGCTCCTTATAAAGGAGTTGCTCTCCACCCAAACTTGGGAACTACCCAGAGTTCCCTGCTTCCTTGTTTAAATAATTTATGCAGCACTTTAACCCTTAAAGGGCATTCTCTTTACTTATACTGAGTGTTCCCTTGTGTCTGTACAAAGCTATACCTCTCTGATGAGCTCTAACTAGAGCGAAATGCGTGCCATGGTTTGCTTTGATTCATTCATGGTTTGCTTGCGTGAAATTTTACCAATCCAAAGCTGTAATACTGCGTCTGGAAAAGTAAAAGACTTTTGTCATTTTTCAGCTCACCGTGGATGGCACTTCCTAAGTCTATGCTTAAAAACTTTGCTGTAAAAATGTCAAAATACTTTGTCACCTTCTAGATTGGCATGGAGGGCGCTGTGCTAATCCTGTGCATAAAAACAGACAGAGGGAAGCAGATTCGGAGTGATGGTGGTGTTGTAGGGTGCTACATAAAAAGGAGCTGCTCTCCACCTAAACGTTGGAGCTATTCAGACGTCCCTGCTTCCTTTTACACATAATACTGGAAGGTTAACTCGGAGTCTCGCTAGGAATACATACCAGGGGTGGCTCCTCCGCTATGGCGGAAGAGCGTCGCCCCAATGCTTTCAAGCAGTGCAGAAGCAAAAACATAAAATGATGATAACTTTCAGTTATCATCATTTTATGTTTGCCTGCTTTGAGTGCAGGCGGGTGGGTGGGGCTGCTCTACGAGCAGGCCAGTGGAGGAGTGGTTTGCCCACTTCTAAAAGTGCGCAGTGACTGTTTGGTCGGCCCTCTCGGGCTGCCCAAACCAGTCATGCACACTTTCCCACTTCTCAGAGCATGTCCACCCCTCCAGCCCCTGGCTGAGCGCCGTGTCACGGCGCTCAGACCAATCACAACGCTGCAATTGCAGCGTTGTGATTGGCTTAGTGGAGGGAGCCTGGCTGCCTGCTTCCTGTTCCTGAAATCGGAAGCAGGAGAGCAGGAGCAGCGACGCAGGACCAAGCGGCAGCAAGGTAAGTGATTTTTTAAAAAAAATCCCCTCCCTCCCGCAATCACGACCCCCCCTCCTCCCCACAACTCCCCTGTCTTCTGCCCGCCCCCCTACCCGCGAGTCATGCCGGCCGCTACTGAACTTACAAGGGTTTGTTTTACGCAAGGAAACATAAATTTTTAACGCAAAGTCCTCTCTACCTTTTAAGAAACGTAGGGGCATATTATCAAGAATGGCGTTAAAATTAGCGCCGCTTTAGCGGCAGAAAACTGCCGCTAAAGCGGCGATAATGGGCTTGATAATATGCCCTTGAGAATTCCAATAGAAGCCCATGTTCTCGTTTTCTGCCGCTAAAGCGGCGATAATGTTAACGCCGTTCTTGATAATATGCCCCTAAAGCTTTACATCAAAATTAATTTGTGTTTGCACGGACGTCCATTTACCACCTCTGAAAATTGCCACGCCCTTCTTGTAAATTAACAAATCTTTACAATACTTTGATAGCTTTCGAATACAAATCAGGGTTTGCATTGGAAAGTTAAACCCAACACAACACTTTGCGCAGGGTTTGAGTCAAAGTGTTAGTAAATCTGGACCAGACTGTTAATGCAGTTGTTTTCCTCTTATTTGTAACAAGTGAAAATTAGTGGAGGTGCCTCTGTGTGTTAGTGTGTGTGTGCGCGCGCACCAGCTAATACAGCCGTCTAAAGTACTGAAAGTCAGTAAGGACAATGTCCTCTGCTTCACAAATAATTAGTGTACGGCGCAAAGACAGCAACACGATGCACGAATTTTACTTTGCATGCTGCGAGACTGTCGTGAACTGACTCTTGTTATCAGGGGTTTACTAACAAATCCGGGTTTCGAGGAATGTGTGTGTTTTTTAACGTAGCCCAACACGTCTCGCGCTTCAGTCAGAATCCGATAGCTTTCCAGGCTCTGCCGGTCACAGTTTTGCAGCCAACCAGTGGTTTGCAAAGAAAGCCTGGCATCTAGTGGTCATTCTGTTTCTACAGCTCCCTTCATTTTTCGTCCCTTCTCTTTGTATTCTAATGGGCTATAGTTTTCATTAAACGGTTTTGGCCACTTCGCAAACTTCTTTTAAACAGATTATCAAGTAAAGACATTTTAGTCAATTGATTCCCCTTTTACAAGGCTTGAATAATAATTAATAAAGAACAAACCACTGCACTGTTGCCACGCAGCAAGTGCACGCTTGCACTTGCTGCAAGCGTGCACGCAGCAAGAAATGGCAAGAAATGGCAGGAATTAAAGGCGCAAGAGACATATAGGTTGGACAGAGGCAGTACAGTGCATCGTATTGTTGTCAGTTCACCTTGAAAAGACATAGCACGCGCTGTAGGCCCAAGTCTCATAACTCACGATCAGGTCAAACAAGGGCAGGTTCCACATCCATCCTAACATTCCCAAAGTAAGAAGCCATCCAAAGCAAGGTTCAGGCCTTCTACATCAACAATATTTAAAGTATAATTTCAGCAGTCAGCTACAATATCTTTGGGCCTGGTGGAATCCAATTCAATCCTTGCTTTGGCTAACCATAGAACTATAGCGACATATCTACTGCATCACTTTAAGAAGCGACCAGTCCTATCAATCAATCGAGCAAGAAGTCTTTAGTCTGCAAAAATGGACATAAAAGAAACAACTAAACATTAAAAAACATAAATATAATTTAAAAAAATCCTAACATTTATGGTTAGGAGCAATAGATTAAAGAACAGTTCATCTGATCAGCAAAGAAGAATTGTACTTCTTTGTGTATTTTAACTCACATACGTGACATTATATCTCTTATTACAATACAAGGTTGTATATACCTAACCACAGAAATACATATACAATGTGTTGACAGTCCCTGTCAATATAAAAAAGTAGGTCTGTGAGATCTAAAATTGTTAAAACTCACTAAACACCGTTTTCTTGATACCTTATGAAAATGACAGACTAAGGTAAAGTGCATGGTGCATTGGACAGCATAGCTGTCGCAAGGGCAAAGAGGCAAAGTCTTAATCCATAAGCCTTTCTATGGAAAAGGCACTAGAATGTGTGCTGTGTTCAACCTAATGCTGGTAAGAAGAAGAAATCTGTGCTGCACATTCGACACACAGACCAAGCATGGCTCAGTTGTGTTGACTTTGAGATCATTGAATATGTGCACACTGTAAGTCTCATCAATGTAGTGTAGTGTAAATAAAGAATGACAGAACTCTTTTAGTTCCTGATGGACTCCATAGACCTGTGACGTAAGTGCTGGAGAGTAATGAAGTGAAGGCAGGTGTAGAACGTGGAGTTCTTGCTTACGCGCTGAAGAATAAAGACGTGTATAACTATTCCTTGTGTGTGGCATAGTCATTGGCGAGTACCCGGGCTGGGTAGGACGCTACAACTGGCCACTAGTAGGAGGCAAGTAACCCATAGATCGACAGCCCTCTCCCAAAAAGTTTGCTTGGTCCAGCAAATTGCTCCTGCGTGCCACGTGTGCCACAGTCAAAGTGCAGAATCAACGCTGGCACCTGTGGAATCTCAGCATAACATCAGCCTGTGTAAAGCTTTTGCAAACAAATAAAGCACCATTACAAATCTACACATCTGTTCTCGAGAATCGAATGAAAAGGCCGCAAACAGAGGTATCGCACTACTATGTAAATTAAGGCTATATGTCATACGAAGTGATAATGCTAAAGTCAGACGCAACCAGGTCTTGAAAAACAGCGTATTGTGACAATCCAATATAGGTTCAATTGTAATCTGATGTGCTATGAAGCAGAGATCAACCAGGTGGTTATGATTATATTTAAGCGCAAAACCAATTGAATATTGTAATTGTATTTATTTAGCCCTTAATACCCGTGACGAGGCATCGAAGGGCATATTGGCGAGTAGCACGCTACTCCATAACCCAAAAGGATTAGTGGTGCATTAGTATAGGGAAATATGAGTAAATTTGAGAGGTGGACATGTGAGTCTGTTAGTTGGATTGAACAGAATAATAGAGGGTTAGAAGAGGGTAGAGTCTAGAAAGTGTTACTTGGGAGAGCATAGTAGTAAGATGAGGTTTGGGATGAGTAAAAAGGAGAGTTGAAGGAAGGAAGAGTCTCTAGAAAGGGAATAGGGAGATCATGGTAGTGTTAGATTTGAAATGTTCTTATTGTGATGCTCATGCTATGTTCTGTATTAAGTTAGCATTCATGGCGCCATTTTACTAGTAACCGACATTTTGTTTTGTGATCGAAACTAAGCCTCTGTCTCATATTGCTTATCTCAGCAGAAAACTGCCTCCTGTACCTTCAGCTTGTACTGCCCAAGGCCGCGTTTCGTTGCACTAATGAATGTACTCGCTATTGTTGCATACCTCCGCTGTTAGATAGACCCCTTCCCACATCTTAGAATGGTAGACACAGGCCGAATGGCCTTGGAGCCGAGTTAGTGTGTACCCAGCCCCAGGACCGTGGCTCATCCTTCTTTACTACCTTTGTTCACCGTTGCCTGGATCGGAATTTTCCAGTCTGGGCGTGTTCTTGGGAAATTGGGAATGTATAATATCGGACTTATGTTGGGGGGAGTCAGTCCCTCGGCCGTCATCTCAGGAGACTGGTCAGACTGGGCTCCGCTGCAGCGCAATACTAATAAATAACTTGGTTTGTATTCTCTACTGCCTGATCGACTCTTCATTGTTTGGAAGGCTGAGAGGTGGTCATGAGTGACCCGGGTGGCCCTAATCGGGTCACTTCCTTCATTTGGCGCCTGAACAGGGACTCCATCTCGCCCGCAACCGGGTGTGGAGGACGGGGCCGCGTTGGGTCGGATGGGCGGATCGGGGATCCCCACACGATAGAGCTTAGTTCTCGCAGCTGCCCCGCCTGTCTGATCGGGCGGTGCGTCGCCCAGTGGTCATCCCGGCTGGGGTTCTAAAAGGCAAAACCCTTGGATCTGACCGTTTGGTCCGAAGAGTCGGCAGTGGAGAATAACTTTGCTTGACCTGTGTGCACCAGGTGAGTTTTTCTTGATTCTTGGTAAATATGGCGCCATTCTTGAATAATGTTGGGTATGGTCTGAAGACCATTTCTTGGCTTGCTTGAACTTGGTAGGTCTGCGGACCGTTAAGATACATAGTGTTTGCGGACACTCTGCCAGGCAACATAACAAATTTGGCTTACTCTTGAAAATGCCTGGGGCTTGAGCCTGTCTCTTTGGTGCAGTCTGAGGGCTGACTCTTGGTTCTGCTACAGTCTGAGGACTGACTCTTGGTTTCCTTTGTTTGATGTGGTCTGAGGACCAACTTGTGTTAAAAAAAAAAAGAAAAAGGGGGAGGTAGTATATTTGCGAATTATTTGTCTGGTTCAAATAGTCAACATGTCTTATAGTAAAATGCCTTGTTTGAGCAAAATGTGGTGTTTGGGGTGCCGTTGTTGTTCTGCTGATGCCCGACTGGAGGAAAAACAACCTGCACCTCCAGAAGGCACCCCGAACTTTGACATGTATGTAAAGCACGGCATTGGCCCTATTATGTTTAGTACATTGTGGCACAAATATACGAGGGACAATGCCGAGCTCCAGTGGCCACTAACAGGTACCTTTGATGAACAAAAATTGAATTTCCTGCAGGATAAATTGTTTGCAAGACGAAGCAGACAGTCGGTGTTCGATTCTCTTCAGGTGTGGCAGAAGGAAGGTAGGCAAAGGCACATGCGAGCAGAAAAAGAGGCCCGGAGGGGGAAGATGCAGACAATGACTCAGAAAGCAGTAGCGTATGATAGAGAGAAAATAGAAAAAGGTATAGATTGTGCTGATAGGAAGTTTTGATTGCAATGTGACAAATCTTATGTCGCCCGAGAGGAGGGCGATACATTCGTGGAGGAGCTATTAGACTCTCGACCTCCGCCTCCTTATGCTCCGCAGAGGCTATCCCCTGTTGTCCTGACGCCTCAGTCTTCAGCCCCTCCTGCTTCCACCTGTGGTTCTTCTGCTCCTGACCCGGCTGCTTTGGCTACGGCACCTCCTGTTCTTTCTTTAGCTTCGTCTACTACGGACGCAATAACTGCAAGCCTTCCTGCTACGCCTATTGTCTCCACTTATGCTCTCTCCCCATCCCTCACACCCTCAACACAGCCACTGTTAACACTTGTGCCTGCCCCTTCATCTATTGTGTCTTCCTCAAATGTCTCTTCCCCGACATTGCCGGTGCGCGGACCATATGAGGGGAATTGCGCAGCAGCTCGAGAACGAATGGGGCGGGTGCTGATTCGATCTGATGTGGGGAATGAGGAGAACAAGATGGTGGCTGATCAGGCCGCCCAGTGGACTCGGCATCCGATCTACAGTGTGGAGGATGTGTGGCGTGTGGTGAAAGATTATGAGCCATTTGTGCAGCAGCATGCCCTCAAGCATATGTCGGCCACACTAATGGGGTTGTGGGAACAGTTTTTCAATGGTGTCGCGCCTCAGATAATTTATGACATCCGGGACCATGTGTATGCTGCCGATATGGCTCCTAATGACGTTTTTAGTAATGTTGCCACACTGATTGGTTATCGAGGTAGGTTACAACAGAAAACACCAACGACAGGGTCCCAGTTTCCAATGAGGGTAGTACATCCCATTTTTCACCCTGAGGTACCGGAGCTGCGTAATCAGCAGAATGCTGTTGTCAGGCAGCGAGTAGAGGTTCACTTTCAAGAACAATGGGTTTACACTCCATGGAAAAGGAGTGAGGGTTTTATCTCTTAAGAGTCAGTTGCCAGATCCTAGGAAAAATCCAACTGCATATTACAAAGAATTAAGAGAGGCCGCTTCGTCGACAGTGATGACGTTGGCTGATATTGAGATGTTTTTCGGCTTGTTGGTACCGTGGATATTTGGAGACAGGTGCATACACAGGACCATGTCGTGGAGTTGGGTGGCACTTGGGACGAGATCAGGGCATGGGATAAAGAAAGGAAGCCTGGCGAGAAGCCTAGGGCTGAGATACTAGCTTTACCGGGCCGAATTATTACTTATATGCACTCTTTGATTCCACCAAAGAGAGTGGATTGGGACAAGTTAACAGCATGTCGCAAGAAGAAAGATGAAAGTGTATCTGATTTCTTCACTAGGTTTGAAGGTTTGTTTGGGATTTCAGTGGACAGGACTTGTCGATGGAGAGAGGCATCCGATTGTTTGTTAACAGATTTGTTACGAACCTGCTTCCTGAGATCGCGACGTGGTATGAGGCTTCGGAGAGCACTTGGACTACGTCCTCCCCATCGGTAATATTAAGTATGGCACAGTATTACGAGCATAGAGAGAAAGAAGAAAAGGAGAAGGTAGAGAAGAAAAATAAGGAGCTGAAAACAAAGGTGTTGATGCAGCAGGTGTCCCGGGGGAACGGTAGAGGACGAGGCATTGGTCTGGCCCGGCAGCTGCCTCGCACTAGCAGGAATACCACGCCTTTGGGGCCCAACCAGTGTGCATATTGTAAGGAGGAGGGGCACTGGTGCAGTGAGTGTCCGACGTTGTTGCAAAGGGTTGGGGTCCCCAGAGGACGAGGTTCTAGAGGACGGGGTCATGGGGCGAGCGGCCATGACGGAGGCCAGGGAAGTGAGGGACAGCCAGGTCAATCTGGCCAGAATTATTTTGATGATCCGCGGGGGCGACAGTACTACCATGATGACTACAATTTGGATGAAGTGATGGGACTTATTCATGGCTAGGACAGCCAGGGGCAGGGTGAGGGACCAGTTCAGATCCCTGTGGATCAGCGCGGACCTTATGTTACTGCTGATCTGCAGTGCTCAGCGAAGAAATTCTTGGTGGACACGGGGGCAATGAATAGCTCTGTTTCTCGTTCACTGGTCCCCGGGGCAGCCCTGTCTGGCAAAATAATGTTTCAGTAGGCTTTTCAGGTATACCGGTTGTGAGCCCCATCTCCAAGCCACTCGCCCTGACTATTGGTCCCTTTACTGTAGATTCGCTTTTTCTACTGACATCTAACTGTGGAGAAAAGTTGATGGGTTTGGATTTGTTGAAGACGTTACATGCGACTATTTTGTGCTCCCCGGATGGTGTCTATATGACCATAGGACCCAATGTAGTGAATTCCAAGCAATGTTTGTCAAAGGATGAGCCCCTTCCCACTGAGTTCAAAGATGTGCCACCGTCATTATGGGCTACGGGTAAGACGGATGTGGGGCTACTGCAAATACCACCGGTCTCCATCAGAGTTAAGGACAACGCTGTTTTACCCCATATCCCTCAGTACAAAATACCGCAAGTGGGGGAGCAGGCGCTATTGCAGATTATACAGGATCTGATTGCGTTTGGGGTTGTTGAGGAGACGACTGCGAATGTGTGTAATAGCCCTATTCTTCCTATTCTCAAGAGGGCACCATCGGGTTCCTCAGATGATCACCCAGATGTCTATCGGTTTGTGATCGACCTGCGGGAGGTGAATAAGATTGTGGTCCCTCAGTTCCCAGTGGTCCCCGACATCACTGCTCTTCTAACTATGATTCCTTCATCTGCCAAATACTTTTCTGTCATTGACTTGAAAAATGCATTCTTTAGCATTCCAATACATCCAGACAGTAGGTATCTGTTTGGATTCGCCCTCGCCGGCAGAAGTTTTAGATTCTGTCGGGCTCCTCAGGGCTATACTGAAAGTCCTAGCATCTATAGTCAAGCTCTGAAAAGCCAATTGGACTCCCTCGTCCTTCCCGCAGGTAATGTATTGTTGCAGTATGTGGACGATCTTTTGATCGCTTCAGACACTGAAGACGGTTGCAAAGATGCGACGGTTAAATTGCTGTTGCATTTGACCCACCACGGACATAAAGTGTCCCTTTCAAAATTTCAATATTATCGACAGGAGGTCACCTACCTAGGTCACCTACTGTCGAAGGAGGGAAGAAGACTAACACCTGAGCGTATTAATGCTATTGTTAAAATGCCCATCCCTAAGACACAACGGGATGTGCGAGCTTTTATAGGTATTACCTCGTATTGTCACTGGAACCCTAACTATTACCTACTAATGAAACCCCTATTGCAACTAACCACTAAAGATGTGCATGAACCCTTGCCTTGGACGCATAAATGCCAACAAGCTTTTGAGCAACTAAAAATCGCGCTTTGCTCTGCGCCTTCGCTTGGCACACCAGACTACCAGAAGCCGTTCATGTTGTATGGACACAAAACGGCTGGCTGCGTGCTCTCTGTCTTAACACAAGCCTTTGGAGGTAAGCAAAGGCTGTGTGCCTATTTCTCTGCGCTTCTGGATAACGTCGCCAGAGCCCTCCTGAGCTGTCTAAGGGGGATATTCACAAGAACGTGCGCTAAACAACTCAAAAAAATGTTAACGCAACTTTACACATCGCAGTCTATTGCAGGAAAATAACCCTGTGTTAACGTGGAATTCACAACACGGCGGTACCATGCGATAGTCTGCCGAAAACGCGGACAATGTCCGCGATACAACAACCGCGACCGTGATAAAAACCCAAACCCCAACGCCAAAAAACATGCGATGGGCCAAACCGCGATGAGGAAATCAGCGATAAGCAGCGCCAGGCCTGCTATACACACACGGCAGGCGGGAAAATCACTACAAAAGTAGAAAAAACACACCAACACAAAATGACCAACACCGAAGCACCATGGAGGCAGCTGGAGCAGGCGCAGAGGATGAGCGGAACCCCACAAGCACCCCTGTCGACCAGCCTGGGACCTCGGGGACAGGGAAGGGCAAGGACAAGAAGAAGAGGAAGACGAAGTTCAGTCCGCAGGAGAATAGGATCCTGGTCTCGGAGGTGATAGAACACCATCAACAACTGTTCGTCACCTCCAATGTGTCATTGGGCACCAAAAATGGAATATGGCGGTCCATCGTGGACAAGGTGAATGCCGTCGGAGAGCACAAGAGGTCAATGGACGAGGTCAAGAGGCGATGGATTGACATCAAGCGCAAAACCAAGGAGAAACTCGCAGGCAACCAGAAGGCAGCAATGCAGACAGGAGGTGGGAGCCCAGCGCCACAGCTGGAGCTGGATGACATGGAGGAGCTGGTGTCGACAGTCATCAGTGTGGAGACCATGGCAGGAGTCGGGGCACCGGACACTGCTCGACATGACACAACACAACAGCAACAGGGTGAGTAACCACCAGGTACTGGGTGGACGGAGGAGATGGCCACAATGGCACACATGCACAATCAAGCAGAGCGCAGTGCACACCCACAATGACTCTGGATCATGGCCCTGATCTACAGACTGTCACAATGTACATTGCCATGCTGTCTGAATGCGAACATGTACCATGCGGCTACATACATGTGGACACATTGTAACACAGCATCTCCCCTTCACATTGCAGGGGCACCGTCAACACCTCCTGCAGAGCAGTTTCAGCCACTCTTCACTGATGACGAGGAGGACACCACCAGCATCGACACCCAAGCCCTCCAAGACATCATTGAACTCATCCGCCAATCACCTCCAGGACCAGGGCAGCCCAGCTGCATCGAGGAGACTCCACCCACTCCACAAATCACCCAGCAGGAGGCACCCACAGCCCCGGCTGTCTCCCAAGACCCCCGAACAACACACGGACTTCCAACGCCGTGTGTTGGAGGGCCAGAGGAGATGGCTGAGCAGGTGCGGGTGGGGTTCGACCTCATGGCTACCAAACTTGACGCCATACATGGGTGTCTGAGTCCCATCAGGGACCACCTCCATTCCCTAACGGACACCCACAGGCCGCTCCATGGTCTCCAACTAGCCCTGGCTGACATCGCTGGAGTCATGACTCGAAGACAAGAACACCTGTCCGCTCAGAGTGGCTCCAGTGATCCCAGCAGTGAGCTGGCGCACATGCGGAGGCTCATGGAGGACATGGTGTGGATGGAGGCGGAAAGGATGGCAGCCACCGCTGCACATCAGCAAAATGTAGCTGGGATCTACCATGCCCTGCGTATCCTCATCATGGCATTGCTGCCACAAAGTGTGGCGCAGATGAATGCTGCTGCTCCTACACCATCCACATCTCCGCCCCCTGGTGTGTCAGTGCCTCACAGTGCGGCAGACATTTCCACTCCGGCACCTGATGTGTCACTGCCACACAGTGTGACCGACAATCCACCTCCGGCCCCTGATGTGTCAGTGGCACACAGTGCCGCAGCCGGAACTGCACCACCCACAGGTGGGGCAGAGCACACATCCGAGGACGAGGACACGATGGGCTTGAGATCAGAAGGAGGCACTAGCATTCATGTCCGCCACCTGGCCTGTTGCTGCTTGGTGCCGCACATGGCCCCATGACCTTCCACTGACCCCCGATACACTCTGCTGCACTCACCTTGGACTGCGACATGGACTGCCATATCCTGTTTGGTGGCCAATGACACGGCGACCAGACTGCGGACTGTACCCTTCCTCTTCTGCTGTACTTGTCATTCCCCGATGGACTCTGGCTGGCCCTCCATGGGCCCATATTGTGAAGTGGGGTTAGCATGGCCCTGTACTGCTCCAGCTGCAGAACTCCACTGGATGTGCATTAAACATTCAGAAACGCACTGCTGTGTCATGTCTTTCATCATTCAGGTATGAATGTGTGGATGAATGTAGGGTCAGTGATTCCCCATAACGTCAATGATGCTCATCCAGTGGGATTCCAGTCACAGTGTGCTACATTGCCGATTGCGTTCCGGGTGCTGTAGACACTACAACAGGGACACACGCATTAGTCACTTCCATGTCTGGACATGGACTGAACCACGCCCAGAGCCCCCGAGTCATTGTTGCAAGCCCTGCGCTGGTCCGGCGTATGCCAGGCCAGACCACTCCGCTTACGCTCCGAGGGGGGGCCACATAGCTACAAGTCACAGGTTTACACGCTAGTGGTCTGCAGGTCGCTGGTCTAGTTGTCAGCATGTCACGGCCACTCCCTGAGGGCAGGTTTGCACCCACACCACACCCATCCGGCACAGGCGTCACAGGCCATGTGACCCCGCCAATATAAGGAGCCGACAACGTCACATTCCCCACTGCCGGTGGTGACTGGATGACGGACGTTCCACGATTCTCAATCATAAAGCGCCCATGAGTTGTTGCGCACAGGGTTAGTGGCACCTGAAGCCTTGCGGCCGCCACGGGCCTACCACCACGTGGCGCTGACTCGTGGTTGCACAGGGTTAGTGGCACCCGAAGCCTTGCGGCCGTCACGGGCCTACCACCACGTGGCGCTGACTGGGGTTGCACAGGTTTAGTGGCACCGAAATTGCTGAGCGGGTGTGCAGCCTGCGATGATGACGTGTGCACTGATGTGGTCTCTGCCACTGATGCCTCAGGACCCAGCGTCATGTGTGGGACCTGCTGGTCCGCGGTGCGGGTCCGCTTGATGTGGAGCATGCCATGGTGGCGGAACCTGGGCCTGAAGCTTGCACGGCCACGTGGTGTGCCCACTGATGGACACACCATTGGTGGCAGGTGAGCAGTGGGGCCTGGGTGCGCAAGTGCGGACAGCCAGCGCTGGCTGGCGGGAGGGGGTAGGGTGCGGCTGCATGTGTGAGCAGGGACGGACAGGCATTGTTGCCGTGTGCAGTGAGATGGACTCTGCCATGATTGACTCTGGCCTCGTTTACAGATTGCAGATCTGGTGGCTTGCAGTGTATACCGGCACGTGGTTGGAGACACACCGGTGGCAGCAGGTGAGCAGTGGTGCCTGGGTGCGCGGGGCGGCAGTGTCCCTCCTTCTCTCTTTCTCTCTCTCTCTCCCTTCCTTTCCTTCTCTCTCTCTCTCCCTTCCTTTCCTTCTCTCTCTCTCCATTCCTTTCCTTCTCTCTCTCTCTCTCCCTTCCTTTCCTTCTCTCTCTCTCTCCCTTCCTTTCCTTCTCTCTCTCTCTCTCTCTCCATTCCTTTCCTTCTCTCTCTCTCCCTTCCTTTCCTTCTCTCTCTCTCTCTCCCTTTCTTTCTTTCTCTCTCTGCCTTTCTTTCATTCTCTGTTTCTCTGTGTCTCGCTCCTTTGATGTGCGCATGACACACGTTCTGATTTTATGCTTTATTTTCCAGGTTGTGACATCAAGATTGTCCCGGACGGACCCGACAGGAGTCTTCCGCATTGGTGTTTTGTGTTGTATTTCAATAAAGTTTTTGGTTGTTCCTTCAATGATGAGTGACTGTTTCTCGTTCTTCTGACCACACATGTGTGTTTCTTGTTGTCATTGTGCGACATCATGCGCTTTTTGTGGCTCTTGTGTCGTGCACAGTATGTGTTTGTCCGGGGAGGGGGTCCGGGGGGGGGGCCTGGGAGTGGTGGCGGTGGGTGTTGTGGCCCTCATGGGTCTCTGAGCTGCATGATCATTGTCTCCATGGCATCTGTGGGTCTTCAGATGTGGCTCTGGGCTGGGCTCCCTTTCATACTGCAGGTAGTCGTCCTGCTTAACACCAGCAGAAGGCAGGTGTTAAATCCCTGTTGCTACCGCGGCTTATCCCCTGTTTTTGGTTTGCATCGAAGATCTGGCAGTTCGTTGTGAATGTGGTGTAGTGGTGTTTTTGTGTGTTTTTGCATGGGACCGCCTACTCTGCATCTCATTAGGGTTAGTTGGTGGTGTCACCCGTGGAGGTAAATTTTGCGGCAGTTATCGCGGGAATACTGGCGATGTCTGCAGTTTGCACCCGCTTGTGAATGTGGCGTTAAATCTATCTCCACTTTTGATGCGTTGAGGTGGCGATAACTCGGAGATAAGTCCTTGTGAATATGCCCCCAAGAGCGGTCGCGGCCGTGGCCGACTCAATCCGACAATCGGCAGGGCTCGTCCTTGATACTGATCTCACAGTCATGGTACCGCATGCTGTGGACACACTTTTGAACAGAACAAAGACGCAGCACCTTACCAGTGCGCGTCTGACTGGCTACGAACTGACCCTGTTTGCACCACACATCACCATCAAAAGATGTGCCACTCTGAACCCAGCCATGTTACTACCCCTCTCTTCTGTGAGTGAGGACACGGACGTGCATGATTGCATTTTCCGTACTGATGAGGAGACGAAGGGACGGGTAGACCTGACTGACGTTCCCCTGTCCGAGCACCAAGGGGAACTATATGTCGATGGCTCTTGTTTCAAATTACCAGATGGCACAACAACTGCGGCGTACGCCATCACTACCTTACACACAGTAGTCGAAACATCACAAGTTCCTTATCATTCGGCCCAAGCTGCAGAGTTGATTGCCCTCCTTCATGCCTGTGAGTTGAGTGAGGGACTGGCTGTCAATATTTACACAGACAGTCAGTACGCATTCAGAGTCGCTCATAACTTTGGTCGGCTCTGGGCAGAGAGAGGATTCCTGACTTCACATGGGTTAAAAATCCAAAATGGCCCACTGATTCATAAGCTTTTGTCATCCCTGACATTTCCCAAGAAGTTAGCAATAGTGAAGTGCAGTGCCCATAAGGCAGTTACTGACGATGTGGGAAGGGGAAATGCGTTTGCAGATCAGATAGCTAAGGAGACATCCCGATCTAAAATGAAAAGAATGTTTGTGGCAGGTCCTGCTAGATGGGTACCCGACAATGCGATGTTTGAGGATACATTAGAGAATGTTAAAGAAATCCAGAGTGAGGCAACAATTGAGGAGTTAGCAATATGGCAGGAGAGAACAGGAAGTCTAGACGATGATGGGTGTTGGACTGACAAGTTAGAGAAGCAGAAATGGATGTTACCAGATGCATATGTACTCCCTGTAGTCACCATGGCGCATGGGGCTGCACACATTAGTGCGAAGGGAATATGTAAATTGTTAGATCCTGTATGGCAGAATGATAACATGCATAAAGTAGCTGCCCACCTGGTGAAGTACGGTATGGTGTGCATGATGCACAACCCTGGAAAAGGTGCCCCTACCCCTTCTGGCAGCTTTGCACCACCTTCCTTCCCTTTTGAGGTTCTCCAGATGGATTTCATCGAAATGGAACGAGTTAACAACATGAAGTATGTGTTAGTGGTTGTCTGTGCGTTCAGTAAATGGATTGAGGCTTACCCCACTAAAGAGAATACAGCCATGGCGACGGCGAAGGTTCTCTTGAAAGAGTTCTTCCCGCGCTTCGGTTTGCTCCGTTTGATTTGGAGTGACAATGGAAGCCACTTTACCTCGAAGGTTATCCAGCTGGTGTGCTATGGGTTGCACATCAAGCAAAAGTTTCATGCAGCAAACCACCCCCAATCGGCAGGTTTAGTTGAGAAGTACAATGGTACTCTCAAACTGAAAATGGCAAAGATCAAAGAGAGCACAGGATTGCAGTGGCCAGATGCTTTACACCTAGCGATGTTGTCCACAAGAGCTACTGCCCACTCTAGAACAGGACTGTCACCGAACGAGGTCGTGTTTGGGCGTCCGGCAAATGTTTGGGGCGTCCCGCGACCTCGTCGGTTTTCCGACATAGAATACCCCTTGCTTGTAGACTATCTCTATGAATTGACCAAAAATTTGCGTTCTATTCACCAACAGATTTCTGAGGCCCTACCGCAAAATCCAGAGGGGCGCGGCCACGAGATATGACCCGGAGATTGGGTCCTGGTTTGCAATTTCCAGAGGAAGAGCAGCTTGGAGCCGCGCTGGAAGGGGCCTCTTCAAGTCCGTCTTGCCACCAGAACAGCGGTGAAGGTCGACGTCCGGAAGAACTGGATTCACAGTACCCATTGCAAGACGGTACCCCTGACGTTGCCTTATGACCAATGGGTCCTGGATGGGATTGGCGACTGTGAGACAGAGCAGGTGCCACGTTTCATTCCCTTTTCAGATGCCCGCCTGACGTGGGCACCAACTGAGGAAGAGAGCCACGCGGTGCTGAATGAGGCGGTGCCACCTGAAATTAAGGCCATCCAGGAGCCCCAGCTTGTTGGTCCAGCAGTGATTGAGCCCCGACCCATTGAGCCCCAATCTGCCGGCTCGTCTGTGTTTGAGCCTCTGCCCCTTAGTCCCCTTGAGCCTGACCCACTTTTTCCTGACCCCTCTGTGCCTGGAGTGTTGAGGTACAACTTGCGCCCCCGCTGGAGGAACAGTGCACCAGAGGAAAAGTCAGATTAGTAGGGATGGACTGCATTGATGAAGAATAGGGCGAACGTACCCTGTTCGTGGTACCAACGATAGCTTAGGGACAGGGAGATTGGTGCATTGTTCAGACAGTGAACGATCAGGGCAAACGGACTGCGCTTCTAAAGAAGGAAATACCTTGCCCTGCAATGTGGGATCTGGATCTGAGCTAGACGAGCAGCTCCACCGCCGGTGCTCAACAGCGCCTACGCTTGACGAACAATCGGGGTCCACCAGCGGGACCCAGATGGACGATGGGAACACTGTTCCATTTTCTTGCTTTATCCCCATTTGGCTCCAAGTGTAAGTCTTTTCCTCTGGTTAAGAAAATGTACTCCTTTGGTTGCCCCATTCAGGAGGAGGAACAGCCCTTTGCTGCTCCGCGTTCTGAACGGAATGGGCCTTTTTGGTCCTCCTGGTCTGATGGAAGTAAAATTGTCTTTGTAACTGTTATCCTGATCTCTCTAATAATAGTCCTTGGGATAACATATTTTCTTGAGGAAAAATATCCTGTGCATTCTCTGATTGGTACTACGCCTATTCCCCCTGAACATATCTTCGTTACTTTGGCCCCTCACAAAGAAGAGCACCGAAAGTCCTATAAGGATAATGTGTTTATTCAGACCCTGCATCAGACGCACACTGCCTATAATACGACAAAATGTTGGGTATGTGGGTTGTTACCCTCAGTGACTCATAGAAGTGAGAACTTGTTGTCCATGCCTTTGTCATATGTCAGTAGCTGTGAAGGATGGTTTGCATTGCTTAGTATGGTACGTTCATTTCCCCGGGCTGATACATTAGAGCAAAAGAGTACTAGTTCTCGTACCCTAACACAAACTGTACTTTTTCAGCATAGAGCACCCCCTGGTGCTCCCACTGGCCGAGAGCCGTTTGGCAGATTGTTCCTGAGCTCTTGTATGCATGCATACAAGAAAGTAAGACAGGGAAATTGGTCCCAAATGGAAATGGATAACGTCCTGCAGGTCAACACATCAGAATACTACCATTCCTTCCAGGCCCGTAATGTTACTGAAGATAAGCCAATACCCCTGTCAGTGGTTAATGTTACAGCTTCCTTCTGTGTCCAGGGGCAGGGAAAACAGAGGTGGGAGAGAGTAGGTGCAACACCACTTATAATTTGAGAGCAACAGATAGTCCGCCCCTGATACTGCCACTAATGTCTACTTTGTGTGCGGATCCCATGGTTATGTATGGCTTCCTGAGGGGTGGTCAGGAAGGCGTTATCTTTCTTACCTCTTACCCCCAGTCTATATAGCCCCTCCCAATCACCATAAAGACCATCGCTTAGAGCGTAGAAATGCTCATGCGTTCCGGTTTAAGAGAATGATTAGTACAGATGACATAGATCAGACGGATACCACTTTGCAGCAGTTCACAGATGCTATGAAAGGTATTATACCTTTCTGGGGCCCTATGGCCAATAGCCTTAACATTCGGCGGCTCACCAGGGTGGTGGAAGGAGTTATTAACACCACTGCAGGGATTTTGACTAATATCACAGTACAGGTCCAGGCTACGAGACTTGTTGCCCTTCAGAACAGGATGGTGTTAGACGTCATCCTTGCTGACCAGGGTGGGGCCTGCCGCGTCATCGGCAGTAGCTGCTGCGTATACATACCGGACCACGCTCCGACTGTGTATGCTGCTATACAGAAGCTTCATAGGCTTGCCTCTGATATACATCAGGAAAATGGCACATGGTCTTTCACGGGGTGGTTTTGGGGCCTGTTTACCACTTGGGGTTGGAAGATTATTATTTTCCTGGGTGCCATAGCCAGTATCATTTTGTCCTGTTGTCTGTGCATACACTGCATCCCTGCCTGTTGTGCCTGTTGTGTATCAATGCTGACACCACGCCCCAAGCCCCCAAGACATGATTCTAAGAACAGAGTCATGAGGATGCAGGACATCCAAGATTTAATGCACATAGATGAAGGCATTTTTGAATATTGATAATGTGTATCTAGTATTATAGAGTATTTAGTTCTGATTGGTAGTTCATAAGCTAGCAACTGTTGCCTCCGATTGAAAGTTCTTTCTATCTTTAAAATTGTAAAGACCCTTACCTGATGGCAGCAATAAAATTTAGCATGAATGCTAAAAGGAGGGTCTGTTAGATTTGAAATGTTCTTATCGTGATGCTCATGCTATGTTCTGTATTAAGTTAGCATTCATGGCGCCATTTTACTAGTAACCGACAATTTGTTTTGTGATCGAAACTAAGCCTCTGTCTCATATTGCTTGTCTCAGCAGAAAACTGCCTCCTGTACCTTCAGCTTGTACTGCCGAAGGCCAAGTTTCGTTGCACTAATGAATGTACTCGCTATTGTTGCATACCTCCGCTGTTAGATAGACCCGTTCCCACATCTTAGAATGGTAGACACAGGCCGAACGGCCTTGGAGCCGAGATAGTGTGTACTCAGCCCCACGACTGTGGCTCATCCTTCTTTGCTACCTTTGTTCACCGGTGCCTGGACCGGATTTTTCCAGTCTGGGCGTGTTCTTGGGAAATTGGGAATGTATAATATCAGATCTATGTTGGGGGGAATCAGTCCCTCGGCCGTCATCTCAGGAGACTGGTCAGACTGGGCTCCGCTGCAGCACAATACTAATAAATAACTTGGGGGCCCATTACGATACCCGGCGTAAATAATTCCGCCAGGCATGGAAGCAGCAAAAATCCGCCCGCACACACCGCCTGAACACCGACCACGCCATTACGATTACACAAACCGAAAACCGCCATCGGCGGAAAAACACACAAAATACCGCCCGCCATCGTCCGAGTCGGAGTCAAACCGCCCGCCACGGACGGAAACACGCACAACAACACAAAACCGCCCGCCCACACGGCCGACACACCGCACGTGAAATTACGATCGCACCGCCATGAGCGCGGAAAAACCACAAATATACCGCCCGCCAGCGCAAACAACGCCGATGAGAATCGACACGGCAGAAGCCATGGCGCCAACGTACCTGCACAGAAACCATCCGCACACAAAACCAATAGCACACAACATGGCCAACAAGTCCACACAGCAAGGCACGCACAAATACACAAGCACAGTACACATCCCGAAAACACCCCCCGGACAAACAAAAAATACAAAGGCCAGAACCCCAGACACAACACACCTGAAAACAACAGACCATGAGGACACACCCACATAGGTGAGTACAAAAGCAGCACTCCCACAGACCACAACCCCTTGCTACATTGCAAACCAGAGAGGAGAGGAGAGGACACAGTGACACAGCAAGGACAGCAGCACACCACAGAAACGCACACATCACACACCACCACCACCACCACCACCAAACACCACCACCACCACCACCACCACCAAACACCGGCACCACAAACCCCCTGCACATTACACAACACACACCGCACCAGCACCACAAACACCATGGCACCACAAAGGATGCCCAAGTTCACGCCCATGGAGCTGACGGTCATGGTCGACGAGATCATCAAGGTGTACCCACAAATCTATGGGAACATGGTCCAGCACACACCACTAGCCACCAGAAACAGAATGTGGAACCGGATCGTAGACCAGGTCAATGCAGTCGGGACCCTGCCCAGGAACAGAGTCGAGATTAACAAACGTTGGAATGACGTCAAGAGCCTGGTCAAGAAGAAGGAGGGCAAAAACAGAGAGCTGGCTGCCGTCACTGGCGGAGGAATCCGCGCTCTTTAAGACCTTCAAAGCGTGGGAGGAGAAGGTGCGAGTCGTAATACATCCGGAGATCCTCGCCGGATTAGCAGAGGAGTGGAGGCTGGTAAGTACAAACTAATGTATACCAGCACACCGCTATGTACTCACATGCGCAACTACCATGCCACAGCTCCCAGGGACAAACACCCCCATGTCCAGCACACAATACACAACACATCACACACACATGCAACAGACACTACCACACACAGCCCAAACCGAACAACTGTAAGATGCGTGGGGACATGTGTACACTCAGCCAGCCACGTAACCACCAACAGGTCCCCAAATATGCCAGAAGCGCCACAACGAGCACCCACCACACCCATGTGTCCGCCACAGCTGCACTAACCGACAAGTAACAGGTAAGTGGCAGGAACACAAAGTGCAGTGGGTGGGAGGGTGGACAGCCCAAGTACAACACACACCAGGCCCCAGTCCCACAGCACAGCAAGGAGGAGCATCCCCCACACCCCACAGCCACGTGTCAGCCACCGCAGTGCACAACGACAGCCGAAAGGCAGACATCACGGTCCACAGCAATCGGTGTCAGTGGGTGTCCAGCCACCCCCACGACCCACAACACCCCCCACCCCCACAGACCTGCAACATGGAGCACCCCCGCTTAGAGCCATGTGGCATCCAGTACAGTGCACGCACGAACAACTTGCAGGTGGGAAACTGGACAGGGCTGGATTACTGGAGGCATGAGGACCATGACACGACCAACACATGGGACATGTCACGTAGCAGACGAACACGCAGCACCGCCCACCGTCACGAACAAGTGAACAATGTGCACACGGACATGAACAACAGACTCACACCCCACATGACCCATCACAGACATAGCAACACCCAAGGAGCCACGTCTGCATGCACAAGCCACACTGAATATAGTCCCACACGGCAGCCACTGTGCAACTCATCACACACAACCGAAACACCATTGAAGTCCTGTCCATGTAGCCCCTACTGCCTGTCAACCACACACCCCACAACTACGCCTATGTAAGACAAACAACACTAGACGCAACAGAGCGGAACAACAGAAATGCACACGAACACCACTGAACCCATCAAATTCACAGACACACCATGCACATACAACATACCATCCATCCCATCCGTCAGCCCCAGTCTCATGAAAGGCATGTCATCCGCACAGCTGCCACACATACAGCAGTCACGCTAAGACACATGCCCATGACCAACCATGTGCCAGAAGTCAATTAAGCGCACGACACACTGTGAGCAGCAACACACAACATGGGCCACACCCCCGAGCACTGCAGTGATGCACATGGCACAGGGCAGCACGCACACCAAGGAGATGGGACAACTGCAATACGTTGGCTGGCACACAACTATCACTCACTCATAACGATGCGTCCAATGCCATGTCCAGTAATCACAACAGACAGCAAATATGCAGGCCATGTCAAGCATGCACACACCTCAAACCATGCACTGTCATGCTGCCACAACACATGTCACGTTCGGCACCCATGGCTCACAGCATGTACCCCAAAAGCATATCCCCTCCCAAATGCGAATCTGGGGCATGGCCCCCATGTTGCCATATGCGTTCCTAAGCGTTCCATTTGAACCCCAAAAGCATATCCCCTCCCAAATGCGAATCTGGGGCATGGCCCCCATGTTGCCATATGCGTTCCTAAGCGTTCCATGTGAACCCCAAAAGCAAAGTACAAACCAGACCCAGGATGGGCCAGGAGCCCGCATACACCAGAGTCACAATGAGTAGGGGCACAGCAACACACCCATCGGCATGGCCAATCCGTCCCATGCCACATGTGCACAGCACACAGTCCCATTGCCTAGCACACACAACTACAGATGCCACAGCCACACACTCGCCTCCGGGAAACCCATGTACGAGATTGCACGAACTGCCAATGTCAGACGACAAATACATACTTCGCCAGGTGCAACACAATAACAAATCTCATTCTCTCCACAGGTGACGAACTGCCGGATGCTGGGGATGGAGACAGCAGCCAGCACAGCCAGCCCACAAGCCCCCAACGAGGACACACGGATCTGGAGGATCTGTCATCCTCTTCGGACACGGACCACCAAGCAGGCCCATCTGGCGTGGCAGGGCCCAGCCGCTCCCCAGGACCCCTCCTACCCACCAACCCATCATCCAGGGATGCTGAACAGTCCCAGCCCCTGCTGCCACTGTCGTTGCGGCCACACCCACGGTCATTGCGGCCACTACCACTGCCGCAACCGCCACCATCGCCGCACCGACCACCACCGCCACCACCACCACCACGTCTTCGCTGGCACCAGCCCCAGCGCAGGTGGTGGCCCGGCCGACTGGATCCACCCTGGGAGCCACAGCGAGGACCGTGGTGTGCAATGTGGCTAGTGGGCAGGCCGGTGGCAGCAGGACTGGTAGGAGGAGCAGGGTCAGGGAAACGCCAGCCTCCCCTGGGAGCCATGCCCTGCCTCAAATGGCCAGAGTCCTTGGGGCCTATGAAGAGGCCCAAGGACAATGGGCCAGGTCTGCTACAGACACGCGGGAGGTGCTGGGGGTGCTGAGGTCCATGGACGCCCATATGGGCCAATTCGTGTCCCGTATGGACCAACTCGTGGACCTCATGGGCCAGCTGGTGGTGGCGGTGGGGTCACAGGCAAGGCCAGCAACACCACCTCCGCCACCACCTGCTAGGGCGCAGGGTCGGGCAGCAGTGTCCACTTCCCCTGCGTCCACAGCCAGTGAGCACACCTCACCCACCACCAGCAGGTCGCCACCACACACCCCCTCCCAAACGTGGAAGGGGCCGTCCGAAGAGGAAACAGATCTCCCGGGAGGACTTCGCACGCTCCAGTCGCAAGTGAGGCAGCCAGCCAGCCTTCCGCCAGCCTTCCTTGACCAGCCACTGCATTGACTTGCTCTACGATCCCACTCCACACAGCCATCTGGATGGCATGTGTGTGTTGGACTATGGACATAGAACCAGTGGGTACACCCTGAGCTTCACGCAGCCATGACCGACAGCTCATTGTCACTGCACGCACCACTTTTGTCATCACCTTACACACAATCACATGTCACAGTTTGTAATAAATGCACCTTTTTCACTAACTGCTGTTTGTGCCCTGTGTTTTATTTGTACGGAATACAACGGCCACCTTGGGCGGAAAGGCACCTGATGCGTGGCATGGCAATGGAATCCGGAGGGCCTGTAGGGACCTAGGGGTGGGAGACAGAACAGGAGCACATTCAATGAGTGTGTCACACACCCATCACACAGTACATGTCAACAACTACAAGCAATGTACACACATCGCACAGAGCAATAGGGCACAATGCCACAGTCACCAACAGTGGCATACTACCCTGGCCATGGAGCGTTGACACACTGCACGCAGTGAACATACGGCCACCCTGACACAGCACACACACACCTGCACAGATACAGACACATCATCCGTCGTACATGGACACTCACCGTCAAGTGAAGTAGCGGGCGATGAGCTGCTGGCGCACATTCCCAGCTTCCTCCTCTCCGCTGTCCACCTCACTCGAGCTGTCCTGGTCTGCGGGCTGGGGCCCTGGTTGATCTCCGTCATCCACAATGAGGGGGATCTGCTTCCGAATGGCCAGATTGTGCAGCATGCAGCACGCCACCACTATCTGGCACACCTTCTGTGGGGAGTACGCCAGTGCACCCCGGTGCGGTCCAGGCACCTGAACCTGGACTTGAGGAGGCCAAAGGTACGCTCGACCACACGTCTGGTCCTCCCATGTGCCTCATTGTATCGATCGTCTGCTGGGGTGCGAGGATTCCTCAATGGACTGAGCAGCCATGCCCCATTCGGATACGCAGAGTCACCTGGGTGTGAGGGACACAGAGAACCGTTGCTATTCCAACTGGACAGGGGACAGCATCGCACAACCAGCACGCTACACCACTCCACATACTCACCGACAATACAGCCACGATCCTGTTGCAGATTGGCCATCAGTCGTGGCAAGATGCTGTTGCGCATTATGTGTGCGTCATGGGCCGAGCCTGGGAACTTTGCACACACGTGGGTGATCACCATGTCCGCAAGGCACACCACTTGCACATTCAGGGAGTGCGTGTGCTTCCTGTTGCGGTACAGGTGCTCAGTGGCCTGTGGTGGAACAAGGCCAACATGTGTGCAGTCAATGGCTCCCACGACGTGTGGGATTCTGCCAAGGGCATAGAATGCACCCTTCACTGCCGCCAATTCACGAGCCCTGGGGAATCTGATGTACCTGTTCCGGTACAGCATCATGGCTGCCAGTACATCCCTCAGCACCTTGCTGAACATGGGCTGGGACATCCCTCCTCCACTGCCCACTGTGTGCTGGAATGACCCAGTGGCGAAGAAATGCATGGCGGCCATCACCTTAGCCGTGGGGGTGACAGCAGTCGGATACACCCTGCGGGGACGGAGATGGGGCTCTAACATGGCACACAGTCGATGCAGGGTTGGCCTGTCCAGCCGAAACTTCCTTATGACCTCAGTATCCTCCATGTCCGCCAGCAATTGGTATGGGCGGTCAATGTTCGGTCTCCGCCTGGGTTAAATGGCAGAGGACACATGTCAAAGCAACACGGCACATAGCAATTTCGCATACACATCACTGACATGACTGAGCAAGCACATGAGCCACAGCCCAGCTGTCAAGCTGGGACGGCACGGCCACAATACACTTACACAGGTCTCCCAACAATGGCAATGGCAAGTGAGACATACCACTGCCATGTGCATGCACATGGGGATCTAGGCCCCAATGACTTGCGGGCGTGCTGATGGGGACTGACTGCATATTCGTCAAGCGGCAACGCCACGGCAACATGAGTGTCTGCTGAGCATGGAACTGCTTCCGAGGCTGGATGAGTATGGCACACGACGACGACGATGTGGGCACGGGCTGAGCGGCCAATACAAGTGGGACCTGTGGCACGAGGGGATATGAGACAGTAGTAGGTGTCAGCACTGCACCCTATGTACAGCACTGTACGGATCACAGCTCCCGAAACATTGACTGGTGTCCACATTGACAGCCCCATGCCAAGACGGCTGTGTGCTTGCAGTCACACGTCACAGGTGAGAGGTTACATTGCACGTGCCAGGTGGCAGACGTACATAGTGGGAGCTGGCATGTGTGTGCATGTGTCTCCTGTTCAGGATCCACCAGATGGGCGCTGACTCTGTACTGACCATTGGACACAGCATGTTCCGTGGAAGGCTTGTGTGTGTGGGATGGTGGCACTGGATGTGCCTCCGTTGGGTGGGGGCCATGCACAGGGCGGGTACGTCGATGATTGCGCATTGTTGGTCACGGTGGGTGCACCAACTAAGATGTGTTGCCCTGTGTTCAATTCCTATGTCCGCATGATGATGGACTGTGGATGTGGGCAGACTACACATTGGTCGATGTGCTGTCTATATGCATGTGCCTTCACACCAGGCACAGCTGCCCCTGCACATTTGACCCCTGCTGGACTCGCTGCTGGGTCTGTGGAGCTGATGCACCTTCTGCGCGTGGGGCGGACAGCTCTCCTCACTTCCCTCATTGCGCATGTCATGTCTTTGCCGCAGGTGACATGGATCATGGAGGGCCCACATGTACGCGTGGGTAGGCTACACATGATTGTTCACTGGTCGCCACCCCCAGTCAGTGTTTCGAATGGGAAGGTTGTCGTGCTGGTGGTATGTTCGATGTGGCGGATGGGCGGGCCTAGGTGCGGGCTTACATTCCGGACATGGGGGGTAGTTGGATTGGCGACTAGTTGCAGTACACACGGGACACGTCTCTTCCTTTCCACATCTGGGTCATCCCTTGTACTAACTGACAGTGATACAGTCATCTTCGCCCCAGCCCTCATGTCCTCCCCTCGCCCCCCAATATGCATGCTCACCTGCGAGGCTAGCGCTTGCACAGGCAGCCCCAAGCTCGCACCAGAGAGGGCAAGGAGTGTATGTGTGGGTCCAGGGTATGATGTGTGGCGGGACGCCGTCCACCTGCGTGGTGCCCCAAATGGAGACCCGGCCTGCATGGACTATGCATCACAGTCTTCGCCTTCCGGATCCGCCACCTGCGACACCCAGTGGCTGTGGCTGCCCTTGCGGCCATGCCGCGTCCGTCTGTGGCTGATGGCCCACACATTCACTCTTTGGCCTCTCTGGGGAGGGCTCGGGGTGGTGGCGCACGCGCTTGCACTTAGTCGCAATGGCATGTGGCGTGGTTGGTATGATGGGCAATGGATGGGATGGTGCGAGCCACCTCCCGTGACGTCAGTGCTGCTCGTGCTGTGGTGCGTCCCCTACACTTCCATTTGACTTGTGCCATGCTAGACGTTGAGGTTCTATTGCCTGCGTGATATGACCAGGAGGAGCGCGAGGAGACCTCTCACACACCATGCTCCACTGCCATCCCGTGCCCTGTATCGCCTGTGCGGATTGACTATGTTGGGGTTACACCTGGTCGACTGGGGCTGTGTGTGCCTTGTCAAGGGGCATGGCGGGCGCACAACAGGATCCAGCTTGTCCACAGAGGGTGGGCTGAGGTGCGCCTGGTACCGCTTTGTACGTGTGCCCGGCTGCTGTGCACACACGTGTTCACTCCCCCGACAGGTGTCCTCTCACAATGCCCAGGGAAGCGGTGGTGTACTGTTCATGAGCCCTCCCAACACGGCGTGCTCCAACTTGGCATGTGCGCATCTACCCGTCGCACCCACCCACCTGAGCACTGCGTCCATACGACTTCACACGACACATGTGTGTCTTCCACAGTAGTGCTACTCATTTGCGTTGACATCCAATACCAGTGGACTACATGGTCATGTCACGACTGCCGTGTACTTCACATACTCTCATCCTCTCTCATTCGTACTTGTGAAATGAGTCAGCGGAGACAGTTTTGGTTTCAAACATTATATTGAGTCTTCTGTCCTCTGTGATGCAGTATAGTGGACACTACTGGCAGCGGAATACATGTTGAGGATATACTGAGCATGATCACAAATGGGATAGGGTGTGGGGTAACATCTGCTTGGCCAAGGCTGTGCTAATGTACATTTACGTATAGCTGCGGAGCTGCGGACTTTGACACAGACGGTATACATGTAGCCTACCAGACCGCTCGGCATCATGGGCACAGTCCATCTCAGTTCCATGTGACAGGTTTGCTGCGGTTGTTCCTCATGCACGCGTGCATGTGAGATGACATCAGGGCATGTGCTTGCGTGCATGCAGCGGCGTGCCACTTGTTGTTGCACTGTGGTGGTTACTGGACATGTCACAGTCACTGGGGTCGTGTTGTTGTTGTATGCACTTGTCGTCCATGCAAAGGTCCTGGTATGGGATTCCCGGGGCGGGGGTGGGAGGGTGCAGCACCCACAGACTCCAGGCGACCTATTCATGTCCACTGAGCGGTGTGTGTGTCCATGTGCGCTGGATCCATGTCGTGTCCTGGTTGTTCGTGCAGTTCCGTCCATGTGGGTGCGATACACAGAGCCCATGCCACTGCCTCCCACGATGCATGCGGTGTTCCTGGATGTGATGGGGAACAGTGTGCATGTCCCGGTCATATCCGATGTCATGGCGATGTCGTTGATGGTGTGGTTACAGTTGCCGGTCGTTTGGTATGGCTGTTGTGGTGGTGACTGGCCAGTCCGTGCGGAAGCTGAGCATGGGTGCGGGGTTGGACTTCATAGGTCACTCGGGGAACCTGCGTTGTGGTCCGACGTATTTACAGGTTGTCAGGTATGCGATGCCGTCCAGCAGGGCTTCCATGTCATTGGTGGTGTACATGTTTGCCAGCCAATGAAGCGGATGGTGGCTGTCAAGGTGTTGTTCGTAAGTTGTCCCTTGGAGGACCATGATGGGGCATGCTGGGTGACATTCGATGTAGCTGTTCTCGATGATCCGTCGTGTGGAGGCACAGTGGTCCCATTTCAGTGCGCGTGCGATGTTGGCCACATACGCCATGCCCCCATAGGCAGAGCAGGCCCTGTCGTGTGCGTCCAGAGGGAGGAGTAGTGGTAGCAGGTCCGCCTTCAGACATGCCGGGTTGGAGAGGCATATCTCGACGGGATGCTGGTAGGGACACCTCCGACAGTAGAAGACGGGCATGATGCAGCTGAACAATGTGATGCGGTAAGTCAGTCGGTAACTTACGTTCAGCAGGGACAGGAGATCGCATCCCAATGTATGTATCGTGTTGGTTTTGTACAGCTTGAGCTGTTCGGGCGTAGTTGGGTAGGTGTGTTGCGGTTGCCATTTCGCAGCGGTTCGTTGAGGTGGCGTGCTCCGGCTGTGTGTGCAGTCTGCAATGTGCACGCTCCGGGGTTGCTGTGAGCTCTGTGTAGTCGTGGGGAGACAGGACTTGTGTTCTGTTGGCTTGTTTGGAGGACACGGGCCCTCTTCCCACATGCTTCTCAGACAGTTCAAGGTCAGTGCTGTGTGACTCCTTCCAATTAACTTGCATGTGGCCGACATGGGGAGTGTTTTCTTCTTTCTTCCCCGTCCGTTGTGTGCTTCTGTGATATGCGCTATCTGCCCTGTGGTCGGTCTCCTCGGCATGCCTGTGTTGGTCTATTCTTGGACAATGGCTGTATTCACCGGCTTCTGTCGTAGGGCTGTGGTTTCGGAGTTGGAATGGAAGGTCATTCAGTGCTGTCTGCTCTCCCTTGTGTGGGCGGCAGGCTGCCTTTCCGCTCTGCGTTGGGCCTTGTGTGTGGATGTTATTCTTGGGCCACCTGTTGTCGGTCCCCGGGCTCTTTGGTGTTCCGTTTCATGTGTCTTGTTCATATGTGCAGGGTGGTATGGGTTTTTCAGTGTGGTACTGGCGTTCCTCTTCCCGAAGGGGCCCTGCTTCTCCTAGTTGGTGTTGCCGCCGCTGTGTGCTTCGCCATGTTTGTTACACTGGGGTGTGTCCTGCTGTTGCGTGACTTCACTGACATGTGTGCGTCGGTTGTGTGGCGTTGGGTGTTGTCCGTGAATTGGGCGTTGGGGACATGTCTGTGGCAGGCCTGTCACGTGTCATGTGCGTTCGGGGTGGGGCTGATGTGTGTGCTGCTTGGTTGTGTCCCTGTGTCTGTGTGCGACGCATGCATGGCGCTGCGGTTGGCCTCTGCGTTGTGCGCATGTGTGGCGGCGTCATCGGCGCTTTGTGGCCGTGACGGGGTGGTTGGTTCCTAGTCCCAGGTGGTGTGTACACATGTGTTCCGCGATGTTAGGATTTGGCCTGTGTGTCATATGTGGATGCAATGGTGGATGTGTAGTGTACACGCGCTGGTGGGGGTTGTCCGCTTTTCCGCCCTTGCACTGTGTGCGCTGTTTGCGTGCACTTGTTGTGTGTGTGCCTACCTGCGTCTCCGCGGTACGTTGCGTCCTTGGTGGTGCATCAGCAGAAGCATGGGAAGGGCCTGCAGTGCTGGATTCATGCCCGGGGTGCCGCTTCTTCGTTGTCCGTGCTCTGCGTCCGTGTTACCGCCTCTCTTTCACGTGCGGTGTCTCTTGGCCGTGGGAGCTGTTTGTTTGCGGCATCGTAATTTATGCGCCGGGCGGGACGTGTTTCGTCGGACGGTGTGTGTCAGTTGTGCTGCGCCGCTACGTGAACGGGCGCACTTTGATGGCGGACGGTGTTGCTGGCTTGCCGGCGGTGTTTGGCCTGCTGTTCGCATCGTAATTGGGCGGGCGTGTGGACTGCTGTGTGCCGGCGGTAACTGGTGGTTTTTGCATCCGCCAGCACGGCGGTGGTGCTTCCGCCCGCCATCGTAATGTGCCCCTTGGTTATTATTCTCTACTGCCTGATCGACTCTTCATTGTTTGGAAGGCTGAGAGGTGGTCGTGAGTGACCCGGGTGGCCCTAATCGGGTCACTTCCTTCAGTAGTAAATGAGGTTTGGGATGAGTCAAAGGAGGGAAACATGAGGGAAGAATTTAAAAGAGTTGTTTGGGACATCATAGTAGTAAAATGAGGTTTGGGGTGAACCAGGCGGGATAGAGGAGGGAAGAGTCCCGAAAGGGTTATTTTTGAGATTATAGTAGTAGAATGAGGTTTTTGATGAGTCAGAAAGTGGAGGTAGAGGATATATTGAGCGAGTAATAACGCGAGACAGAGTAGTGCATTTGAGAGTGTAAAAGTATTTTTTTTCTTTCTTCGGACAGTAGGAGTATAGTAATGAATATATAGATGCATAACTACATTCAGTTCGGAGGTGAAAGGCACACTTTTTGCATTCTTCCGGGGAGGAAAGAGGTGATCTATCTGAGAGCGCCTCCTTGGATGTCTATGTTGTGCAGCCTTGTGATGAGGGTGTGTTGGGAGACCGTATCGAAGGCTGCTGAACGGTCTAGGAGGATCAGAGTCTCAGCCTCTCCTCAGTCTAGTAGTGCTCGGATGTCGTTGGTAGCTGGGATAAGGGCTGGCTTGGTGAGGTGGTTGCTGCGGAATCCGGATTAGGAGGAGTTGAGTAGGAGGTTTCATTCTAGATGTGAGGAGAGTTGTTGGTTGATGGCTTTTGCTAATACTTTGGCTGGGAATGAGAGATCGGTCTGTAGTTGTTTAGTTTGCTAGGGTCTGCCAATGGTTTCTTTAGTATGACGTTGACTTCTGTGTGGTTCCAGTCCTCTTGGAAGCTGTAGAAGAAGTAGTCCCCAGAAAAGTTGAAGGTGTTGAAATATATTCTTAGATTCACTGTTTATTTGTTGGATAAATGAAAGCTTTGAGTTGAAGATAGCAGGTGCATTGAGGAAAAGCCCAATTTGGCTCATACATTGTTTTACAAGAGTGTGGCAGTCTTGGGCAAATGTCCTCATTCCTAGGTACCCTTATGCAGAACTGCACACCAATGTCATACTTGCAGTAACCAGAATTATGGTTGCTGATGTATGCTAGAAGTGCCATAGAGGCATTAAATAAGACCACAGATGTGAAAGTCCTTGGGACACTGAGTTGGTTTAAAAGGGTTCTGACATAATTTCAATTACTGAATGCAATTTGGTAGCATCAGGTAATCCACTGAAGTGAGGGTTCATTGATTCTGATCAATAACTTTAGCCAGTTGATCATGAGATCACGGTCCAGAGGTCCACTGCGAATAAGTATAGGAGGTTCAATAAACAATCACGGTCCTTCATTGAAAGCAGCCCCTCCCTCTTAATCATGAGAATGCTTTTGGTACTTCTGCACGGTCTGAAGCTTGACGGGAAATCATTTAGGTGGCTGTATGATTCAAATGAGGTAAGATTATGGCAGGTATGTATTTGGAGTGAAAAACGTGCCCAAATGCTCCAGGAGCCTTGTTTCTCATTGCATCACAAGAGGCCTCTTCATCAGACTGAGAGGAGGCACTGCATGAAGGGTTCTCTGAATTGACTAAGTTAAAGCTGGTTATATAGCATTGCAACAGTTATTCCACTTCCTACTTAGCCACTGTTCAAGCTTCCTTCCCCACTTCATCTTCCATTGACTACACTTGCTCGCCAACAGGAATGCCAAACTATTAGCCTTTTGCCAATTGCCATTGCCCAGGGTTGTAGATAATGGGTATCTGTAAGGAGCATCTGTAAGGTGTTTAGGTGGGGAGTTGAATATGGCCAGATATCTTACTCATCTCTCCCACTTGCCAAATGACCTTGAACCTTCCTACCCTCCCCATGTCCTGGGGCAGCCCCTGCCCCAGCACTTGACCTGGCCAGGAGGGCAGTGATCCAGAATGGGTCATGCTGAACACTGAGATCTGGCAACTGATGCCACTGCTCACCTGTGTTGAATCTGCCTCCACATTGTCTGCCTCATTGCCCTGTCCCTAGGCCCAGGACTCCCATTATATCCAGCAGTTAGGGGAATGGCTTGCAGAATGTGCCACTGTAGTCAGGCTAGGAACACCAGATCTGGAGGATCCCATGAAATTAATTTAGCTAAAGGGTGGATATGTGAGGAAGCTCAGCGCCTATGATGAACCCTCAAAGGTTAGAAGGGACCAATGCTGGATCCACACTGTACAAAAGGAAATTAACAAGGAAGCATGGTGTGGGATTAGGGATGTGGGTGAAGTGTAGAGTAGCAAGGAGTGGGAGGCGGGGTGCATTGTGGCTGGTGAGTGCAGGCAAAGACTGGTTAGGGATTATGAAGGTGGGAGTAGGAGAGACAAAGGGAGTGCAAGGAGTGTGTGGAGAGAGGCGCAGCACCGAATAAGTGGAATGCAGAGCAGAGGTATGCTCAGCAGGGAGATATTTTAAGAAGCAGATAACTCACTATTAAGACATGGTGGTGGCTATAGGAAAGAAGAGGGATGTACACTGTTGTATGCAGACTCAGTCATCCATTCGTATAAGGGTACAGATTGCTCTTGGTGCCCACTCTGACTAGAGGAGTATGCTTGGAGAAGGCCCTTGGCTGCTATTAGAGCTGAGCTCACTGAGTATCGACTGCAAGGTACAGCCTTTCAGCACATCTGCAGATATGGAGAGCTCTTGCACTGAGGAGAGACTGTGGAATGTCCTTGTCTTGGTTTTATTCTACTTCCAAATGAACCAAAAGGCTGCAATAACATCTGTTGCTAAGGAATCCCTCCATTACATGCATATCTTGAAATAATGTTGTTCATGTACTGGTGGTTTCCCTCTTTCCCGAAATGATTGGCGCAAAGACGCATAGCACCTGCTTTCTAACTTGATAACATGTCTATTTTGTCTTGTGCTGGAAGGAGGATGATGAAGAGAGTTGTGGATATTTGTCATAAGACTCACCCGCCCATCATACATCTAACTCCTTTCATGAAGAACCTGGCAGGAAAATACATAGAATAACTGGCCTATCAAGATCATGCATAAGACTAATCAATGAAGCAACTGCACTCCTCTTCGTTTCCAATTGACCGCTGAATCAAGTACACCCCTCCCCCATAATATCTACAAAGGCAGATCAAACTGTATAACTACCCTACTCCCTCACAATCACTCATCCATCATCAATTCATAGAGCAGCCTACAGGAGAACAGCACACTCACTGTCCCCGAGGCTGTCCATCAAGCAGGCACCTCCACATCCTATTTTTCCTTAGTTATGGATCCCCAGAGGTGCCCCATGCTGCAAAGTACACTTTGCTTCTTCCAAGTGACACTCCACATTGAATGGCACCACTATCGCCATCACATGTTCAGCTAAAGGGAAGCTAGAAGAATATCAGTGAACAATTAACTGGAGCAATAAGGAGCAGATCTCTGCATTAGGTCTGTTTTAACCTCACCCCAAAGCAACCCCATGCTTCCACCCAATCTTAATCCCCTCTACTTTCAATTTTACTCCAGACTCGCCATCAGCCAACTAATTGTCCACATCCACCATTCAGTTCATTGCCTAAAGGGACAACGAACACCATGTAACTGGGACACAAAGTGCAACATCACGAGCCAGAGTAAAGGTCTACAGTAGGCCACTAAATAAATGAACGTTTGAGACGGGATTGACTCTGAACTCTACCATACAAAGATGAATGTAAAGACCATGAAACACCTCTGCTGAAATAGCAAACATACAAGCAGACGGTCCCAGAGATTTGCGATCTTGGCCTGTGAAAATACCGAAATAGATAATGCACGGAAATCTCGGAAAACAATACAGATTGTGATACAAGAACAGACAGTTTAAATCAATGAAATTTGGCCAGCTACCTGGAAAACACTGCGACCAGGAACCACACTGGCAGATAGGACAGAAGCTATGAGACAGTGGTTCAGAAAGTACACCAGGCTTAGTACAAAGAAGATATTGGCCCTCGACTGTCAACACACAAACCAAATAACAAAAAAGGACCCTGTTGGCCTAAAGTTCAATAGGAATAGACACACACTAAAGGCACACTTTGGTACAAAAGGTGGAAAGTGGTTCATGAGGGTAGGCAAAGGCACACTTTGGGACCAGGAGTACATAGATATTGGCTGTAGGGACATCCTTCATGTTTAAGATGGGACAACGCACAGGGAAAGCCATTCCAGCTTAAGGAACAACAATAGATGAGTAGAGTGGAGGCTAACAAGAATCACAGACACCAAAGTAGCAAATTAACATATTTCACTTGAAACATCAGCAGGCATTCAGCCAGGGAGCATAATACTAATGAGGACCACAGATTTGGATACCAATCATTTCATGGTCTGGGCAACCATCTCATTGTGACAGTATGACACCAACACTGATATGCAGACTGTAAACCAGAACAGGAGGTTGTCTAATAGAATATCGCTGCTAAAAGTAGTGTGTGGACAGAATATTGTGTCAAAAATATCGAGGACCAAAATATCGAGAAGGTAAGTACAAATAGGTAAGTATAGATTTACTGTTCTTAACTCCACATCTTAAAAATATATAAATTGTCATGGTGCATATAGGTGGAGTTAAGTATTGTAACCCATAGAAACTTAACTTTGCAATATTTTTGTCCTCAATATTCTTCACACAACATTTTTGACTCAATATTTTGTCCAAACACCAAAACAAGAGACCCCATACACTGACTGGAATCCCTTCAAATTGTTCCAAAATAAATGCATCGAAGCAAGAAAGCGCACACAGTCAGAAAATCATGTGGACCAGGACAGGGAACTCAGAGATTCTATAACAGGGGGCACACACTGTGTGGGACTGAGGCTGGGACTGATACCAGGACAGAAAATACTTTAACACAGTAACAAATAGTGGAACAGAGGAGACCTAAAAATGGATCGAGGAGGTGACATGAGGACAGGAACTATATTGACACTGGGAATAGGAGACACCAATTCTGGAACAGGAAAACATATACACTGGTAAAGGGAAACACACGTGCTTGGACTTAATGAGTGCATTTCAAGGAGAATCCATTATCAGGACTGAAAAGGCACAAACATGTGGACAATAAACACAGTAGCACTGGGACACAAGAACACTCAAAGTGATATCATAACTTCATCTGCTTATCAAATCAGTGGGATACGATAAGACTTGTCTACTTACCGAAACAACTAAAGAAGGTCATCAGACCAATGCCTGCTGTGGAGTGGCCCCAGAGAGCGGGCCGGGGTTGGGCATGCATAGCTGTCCATAAACGAAGTGGCCCACCACCAAAAGCTGCAGAGTGGGAGCTCAGAACAACTCCAGAGATCTCAATCAAAATAAAGAGCTCCAATAAAGAGCAAGGGTGAGGCCAGAGCTCCTACAACTGCCAAGGCTGACCCTGAAGCCAGCCCATCACAAGGCTCTATAGATGGTTTGCATGAGCAAATTCACCAAGAAGCAGTAGAGAGACCACTATTGTCCACCAATGGTTATACTGCTGCAGTTTTCTTAAAACCGCCCTCATATTTGATGCTGCCAAAAAAATACAATATTGGCAATAGACGGACTGCTAGGATAGAGAATTTTGAGGATTCCATGGACGCAATCGATAAAACAGATGACAAAAAGATTATCAAGTATCATCATCATCATGATAAGCTTTATTTCGGTGAAACCAGAAAAGCATCTGATACAATTAATATATACAATTTAATATGTGAACATCTTCATTTCTGGGTAACCATATAGACTATGATTCCAAAAGTGCAAATGCAATCCAAAACATAAAATATTAAATTATGCTTAAAACTTAGCAGCAAATAATCAGTACAATAAGAAAACTGTCCCATATGCAAGAATTTACATGTACACCAGTCAATGCACTAAGATGTTAAACCAGCAATGAATCAAAGAAAATTGAAGAACAATGGTCATTAGAACTAGAAGAGAAGAGGCCAATATGGGGCTACATATCCACGTGGTAATCTATTAAAGCTGGAACAGCGCTTTTGATCTGATGCACCAACTATGATTAAAAAATGTGGTGACCGTACAAACGTGTATTTCAGAAACATCTGCACGGAGCAGCCTAAGTGCCTCAGCAGATTGCCTAACCCCAGATTCCTACATACAGGGATAAGTCACCGCTTCCCAGGTTGCTCATATCCTGGACAGAAAAAGAAAAGGTGTACCAGAGTTTCATCTGCTTTAAGGCAAACTGGGCATATAAGTGAATGAGCAGAGTTAGACTTCCACTTCCCGGTAAAGGTCTTGATAGGGAGTGTGCCATGTCGAAATTTAACATATAACTTCTTAGCCAGAGGTACAGTGATGTAATCTTAAAAGTGCTCAAACTCCATGGAGTTTTTGATATCCATGAACTCAGCCGTAGTCGAACCCCGATTGGGTCTTCTGACTTCTTCAGCCCAAATGTTCTCCCAAAAGAACTCCTTCAAATTAGATCTAGCTGGCTCGATGGTTTGAGACTCCTTAATCCAAAGATCTTCAAGACCCATAGAAGAGAGAGGTGCCTTAACACTTGTCACCCATTTGACATTCCTGCCCTTGTCCAACTCTACAATTTCCCTCAGAACACAGAAATAATTTGCCAGGGCAGGAGTAGTCTTCAGTCTACACCAATATATAATACAGGACGCAATTTGACCTTGTCTTTGATTGAATTGATGCCCATTTCCCACCTTAGTGGCAGCATAGGGGTGCTCTGAGGAAGCTTCACCAGCGATCTTAAAAATGTATTTTCGGCGGTGGCCAGTATTATGATGTCAACATAGCCCCATAATTCAGCTTCATATAGGGCACTAGCCACTGCCTTTATTTGCTAAGCAGATATAGCAGGAGATATCTGTCTCGTTAGTGATGCTTTGTGTATAACTTAGACACCGCAAACGCATGGTGAGATAGGTTTAAGGCACTCTTCCTGATTTGGGCAGACCAGGACATGTTATGGGTCAGTCTAATGCCCAGATAATCAAAATCATAGACCGTCTCTAGGCAATGCTCGTTAATTTTGATGGAAAATCTGAACTTTTTGTGTGGGTTTATACACATAAATTTAATTTTCCCCAAGTTTATTTCCAAGCACCAGTCTAGGCAAAAAGCTGCTAATTTGACCAACAAAGTCTTGAGCCCCCTAATGGTTTTGGATACTAGCACAGTTTCATCTGCAAAGAGTAATATTGAGGTTTTGCTTCCCGTAATCGTTGGTGCATCATTCATACACTGAGCCATCTTCCTCACAACGTCATTTAAATATAATGAAAACAGCGTAGGAGCAAGTCTGCACCCATGGTGCTCCCCCTATTTACTCCTATGCACTCTGTGAGTACTCCTTTCTGACCCCATCTTACTTGTGCGTATATATCCTCATGCAATCAAATTAAGATATCCAATAGTGGCTGAGGAATCCCCATCTGCCTTAGTGTTCCACATAGTTTACATCTCAGATCTAAATTGAACGCGGTTTTCAGATCTACAAATTTATACAGCTGGACTTTCTGGATGACCACAGTTTTCCAGACTATTGTCATAAATCTGAACACCTGGTCCATGGTGCTAACGCCCTTCCTAAATCCCGACTGGAGACCTGAAAGGACGGCAGCACCACTGATCCAGGATTCCAGAGCACATAGAATCTGTTTACAAAATATTTTTTGTGATGCATCAATAAGACTTATGGGTCTATAATTTAGTGGTAGATCTTTGGAGCCTTTCTTGTGGATCAGGACAATTTCAGCTTCTTTCCGGGAAGTGGGCATCTGCGCACCCTCTACTAATACATTTGCCAGTTTATTAAAATATAGGCTCCAATGCTCTAAGTCACCTTTAAAAAAGTTACTCTGAATCCCATCGAGACCAGCTGCCTTACCAGGCAAAATACTATTTATGGCATTCCTAGTAACAGTGGGATCAACATACAGTACATAGGTCGGCGAAAAATCTCTTATCACTATACATTCATTTATGGTTGGAGGAATCTCTCTCACTTTGTCATATAGATCAGTAAAGTGTTGCCACCATACCTTTGGTTGGATAAAGTTATTTAAGAGATTATTTCTACCCCGTCCCCCGTTGGTGATAAGTTCTTAAACTTTTTTACTATCCTTGCTCTTTGATGCCTCAAAAATTTGGTCCCAAATCTTGCAATCCGAGGCCCGATGAGCCTGTTCCTGGATTTTTGATATTATACCCTTTTTGGCTTTATCAATTCTCCTTTTCCAGATTTGAGTGCAGCCAATACATCACTTTGGGTCAGCCTACACTCTCTATTAAACCAAGATTGATAATAGGTGGATGGGTCTTCCTAGTAGCCTGAGTAAATCTATTGTTAACTGCAGTAAAAAGAGCACAATAAATTTCGGGGACCACAAGAATTCTAGACTCAAATTGATCTAATCTATCTTCTCTAAAGCAATGTTTAGTGCACTTTTTATAAAAGTCAAAATCTCAGAGTTGGTAGATACACTAGCCCATTTCATAGTACGCCTTTTATTGACTGGTCTGTTGTTCATATTAAGTTATAAGGAAGGAGCCTCTTGTCGCACTATAAAATCTCCCATAGAGCAATGCATTAACAAACATCTGAAGAAATGGCTTGTGAAGGTGTAAAAGAGGCCATAAACAAGATACCAAAGGATGGTGAAGTGACCTCCAATCACACCAAAGAAGCCTTGAATGTCAAGTTCAATCCAGTGCAAGATGTAGATTATGAACAGTACATCTTTAGTCAAGAACCCCAGAGAGTGGGTGAAACCGTCAATGAATTTGTTGAGAGACTGGATCTCCTCATAAAGCACTGTAAGTTCAATCAATTTAATAATGAGGAAGCTACCCGGTTCAGAGTGATAGATGGATGTCTGTCAGATTCCTTTTGACGACAAATGCAGAAGGAAACTCTGAGCTTGGAGCAAGTCCTCAAGGGTGTTGGCACTGAAGAGCACGCTAATAGACAAGCGGCTGACATGGAGGCTGGAGGTGCCCAGAGTGTGTCAGTTATGAACATGAAGAGTAAACCAAAGCATAAAGCCTAAGGACGCAAAATTATGTCTCCACAAAAAAAAATGTACTTCAGATATGCATTGTCGTTTCCACACAACGGCAGATGTCCCGCCATCGGACAGATTTGCAATGGCTGTGGCAAAGTGAACCATTTTGTGACGGTTTGCAAGTGAAGGGAAAAGTAAGTGCATCACAGTGTGAAGACAAAATGGCCGACTGAGAGCTGCATCTATGACGTATGATGCGCTCCCACAAGTCCAAGTGTTGTAGGGATTCTGCACATACACAGAGCTATGCACTGGATTATAGGACCTCGGAATATAGTGGTGAGCCTACCATAAACCTTATCACCTAAAACCCTAACCCGACTAGCTGTAGCGTCTCATTGGCAACAAAGCTACCAATGATTAGACAACCCAGAACACAGTATCTCTCTCTCTCAGGACTCGCAGTAGCAAGAACACCCTTTCATAACTCACTCGTACTTGTCCACAACGCGCGTAAAAAGAGACACTGTATAGTTTAAAATGTTTATTTCAACTAACATGCTCTAAGATACAGTACACGTGCCAGTACTATCAGCATAATGCATAATGATAAAATAAGCAGCATAGTTACAACTCCATAGAATACAAACGGGAAAGCATTTCATAAAGCAGTGGATATAAGGCTAAATGACCTTACCACCCTCCCGTGCTAGTAGCTAATTTATTATAAAAATAGAAGACCTCTGGGCTTTGACTAGCGAACCCCATACCTCAATATCTAGATGCAAAGTTTACATCATCAGATACAAACAGCTCTTCTCTCTGGAAAGGTTGTTCTCCAAGTGTCCTCAATCAGTGAAAAACACAATATTAAAAGCACACGAATTCCTCCAAGGCAGCTGTAAATAGAGTGTTATGTCTAAGTGCGAGGGACTGGCCAAATCAGCAGGAACAAGGGACGTTGTTTGTCGACCTTGTACATGGTGTGCAGACAGTAGCCCAAAAGGGAACAGGAGAAAAGGTGAAAGACAGAAATGCACACAGCGCTACAATAGCCGGGCAGAATCAGAGGCTTGATAAACAACGGCACAAAGTACGTGTGCAAAAAGGCCTCATGGCAGCCAGGCCTAAGCCACCGTAGCAAGGCAGACCAGGAAGCCACAAACCACACGACACCCTCCCCTGGTCAGTCCATCGTCCAAGAAGATGACAGAGTCCAAATAAACTGAGCAGAACAGCAAGGAATCCCAGGAAGGACAACGAAGGGGAGAAGGGAACAGGGAAAAAAAATGGACACATATATATATATAAATTTATATCCAGCGAGGCAGGTCGCAGAAAGTGAAAGCCCTCTCAGTCCAACAGAGTGTAAGTGCAGAAAAACGCCACACCTTCCAAAAGGACATCATTGGTTGCACGCAAGTGAAATACGCAAAGCGAAAAGAAAGTCTATAGGACACACTCATTGTCGCCAACGGCAGGACGCCGAAGCCAGCGAGGAGGCGTTCACGGAGCATCAGGAGCCGACCTGGCTCGAGAAGGGCCCATGGAGGTGCAGTCATTACGCAGTAAACAGACCAACAGCAGGACACCAGCCGCCAAGGCGAGAATCAGTGGAAAGCCACCAAAGACGCTGGAAAAGATGGAATGAATAAAAGCCGGTATTACACCAAAAATAGTCTGAAAAGAGGTCACAAGGCCAGAGCCCACAACCTTAAAAAAGTGCACTAGACCTTCAGTGCAGGACGCATTAAAAACACGGTGAATCAGTTCACCGAAATGTTGTGGGAGGTTAGTGTTCAAAAGGGCCTGTATTTCACTGTGGGTACTTGCCACCTGGAGAATGAAAGTCTCCCAGGCAGATGTGAGCATAACCTCCTGGTTCAATAATAGTGCCTTTATTCTGCTCAATTTATTGAAATCCGCCCTCACAGTAGGAATGGAAGGCCACACAGAACTATCTATAATGTCGTGCGGGGGAGGAAAAAGCACATTTTTGCAGCAGACAACCCTGTGGGAAACGGTAACAATATATGGTATGCCGGCCAGCAGGCCACAGCAGTTTTGGTTATTTAAAAGCAAATAGCTACCATTAGCAAGCACAGTGAAAGTAGGAGAAATAGCAGGAGCTGGAATACCCTTTAACACACAAGCACGATTCGGAGCCGAAACGTTACAAGCTCCGTGCAACTTAATGTGTTTGCAAACAAGGGAATGACCCACAGTTGAATCGCACGACTCCCCCGTGAGAAAAACCTCCCTCCCGTCTCTAAGGCATTTAAACATGAATGGCAGGGACCAAAGTTCATGCAGGAAGCCACTGCCCAAAGGCTGGAAACGGCCTACAGGATAATGCTTCATGCACGAACTAAATTCAAACAATGAAAAAGGCAAAGCGATAAACCCGTGTACTAGCCACACAGCAGAATCCAATTCAGCAATAGAGAATGGTAAGGGCTCTATCTTTTCAATATGTAACAGAGTGTATGCTGCATCTTTCATGGACATGAACCGCTGTTTCTCAGTCAAATGAAAAGGTGAAAATAAGGCAGAGGTGTTCAAAAATTGCCAAGGAACTTTCCCCATTTTAAGTGTTTGCAAAGTCCATGCAAACTGCATTACTGAACGCAATTGATTTTGACCATGATACAACACAGAAACATCATCTTGCATAATATCAACAACAGAGGAAATAATATTGTCTAATGTGTAAATGCGGGAAGACAGGGTATTAATACTATTGTCAACAACAGCAAGCACCTTTTCCAAATTTGCTTGATCTATTTCCCGCAGACGGGAAGCAGCTTCAATTTGCGAAAGCTTCCAGAGTTCATTATAAGTTTCATAAAGGAATCTCTTAGGTCGAGGACCACGAGGCCCCAGAACAAAATCGGACAGATCAATGTTGCCTGATGGGAGCGATAAATGTTGTTTAACAGAATCTAGGGAAGAGTGCTGCAACCACTGTTTACATAATTTACCAACAGAATATGTCGTCACAGTACGAGAGTCAGAAAACCGTGGATCAGGCCTATCCTGTTTGTAACCAGGAAGGGAGTCATGAAAACGCAATTGGCAGGCATTAGATGCAATGGGCCAAGCCAACCAGGGTGATTGAACCAACGTAGAGACATTAAACGAATTGTTCAGAAACAAAACCTGCAATCCGGAAAGGGACATATTAAAGTATAAGCTTTTGTTTGGAGTGGAGGACAACACAGGAAAGGATGGGGCATTCAATTGTTTGGACGTAGCCCAGCCCCAACATGTCGTTTGATAGACGGTCTGATTTAAAAACAGAATTTGGGCTGGGATGAGGCAAGCACGGTGCAAGGCTTCTGTGCCCTGCACCTGCCATGCTTTGGAGCCCCAAATAGATTTTAAATCTATGGTGTCCCGCCAGTGTTCATACCCACCGACAGCCAAGGCGCTTAAAAAGGAGCCTGAATATAGCAATTTTGTATGGGTCAACATGATTTTCTGTGTAGAGGAAGTATTTAATTTAAAGAAATAGGTCCCAGGGTTCGATCTGTTAAAATCTGTAAAATAAGTAAACTTATTTCTAAGCGTTTGGGAGCTACCTGGCAAAGGAGTCGGACAATGTTCCCACTGGGTGTAATTAAAAAGACCCCGAAGGGTACTGGGTTTATGGAGAAAATGGTTGCCCCAATGCTGGTAACAATACAAATCGGCATAACTTGCAGAATTCATGTACAGATCTTCAGCATGAAAAGCAGCATAATATTTCAAATCAGTAAATAATGCTTCAACTGCATGTATATCCCAATCATCAGAATGATTACTACTTTTTACGACATCACCCATTGAAACACGAAGGACATTTGGTACATTAATAATTTCAGTCGGACCATGAATTTGGAAGTTTACCGCATCCCAAACGATGCCATCAGCAACCGGAAATGCTGAAATGTTCACAAATGTGTGATCTTGCTTCATGATGTGAGATGAAGAATGTGGAGCCAAAGTTCCAGCGACAAAGTTCACCGCAGAGCGTTCTGGCAAATAGTGTCCATTGATGAGCAGAAAAAACACTGTGACAAAGCCAATAGACATGAACAAAAAAATTAGGAAAAGTACCAACCAAATGTATGTCCATGGGGGATCAAAAAATTGTCTCTGAACCAGGACACAAAAATACTGACTTTGGACGGGACAAGTGATGGAGTGGAATCCGAGTCAAAGGAATAACGTATTGGGCTCAGTGGCGTTGTTGGTAGATGAGCCACGGACTCGGTCGCTGGGTAGACATACTCGGGCTCCTCGTTACAGGGGGAATCCGGGTAGGCGTGCAGAGTATCAGGCAAATCAACCATCTCGATAGCAACATCAGGGACCGTTCGTGCAGGAGTGCCACGAACATTCGTCCGGTAAATGACAGGACAAGAGACCGCTGGTGTAACACTATTCAGGATCGGCCAGATGTTGTAGCTTGACATTTTCCACCGAGATGTATCTGTTCTCTTTGCGACCAGGAAGCGGAGGTAAGATGACTGTACGAGTTCCCTTCAAGCCAAGGACTGGAACCGGTGCACGATAAGAGGGGCCGAATTCTTTTTTGTTCTCCACCTTCTCTCGAACCAGATCTCCAATCTTCGGAAGCCAGCTGGCAACCGGAATCTGCAATGCAGCGTCTGTGGCTGAAGGTAAATGTGCAATTGCAAGTTTGTCTCGGGCTTCTTGTAAGTCCTGTAACATAGTAGAATGGTTATCTACATCAAAGATGGCAGATTGCGCCGCCATGTCTAGACCATCAAGGTCAGGCACAAACATTCTTATGCCAAAGAGCATTTCGTAAGGGGTCCGCCCACCCAGAGGTCTTCTCGGGAGATTATTAAGTGCACGTTGTACGGTATACAAATGGGCCAGCCAGTTCCTGCCAGTACCTAAGACTCTAGCTGTCAAGGATTGCTTTAAGTCACGGTTCATTCGTTCAACAATCGAATTGCCCTCAGGCCGATACGGTGACGAAAATTTCAACCGCACCCCCAGTGAACCGATTGCGTCCTTGTAAGCCTTAGAGGCAAACGCTGGACCTTGGTCAGAATGGAAGGTGCCACAGGCGAAAATTCCCACAAAGACACGCAAATCCCTTATGACATTTCGAGCGTCAGCACTCCGTTGTGGCCAGACCCAGATGAAACGTGTGCACGAATCCACTGCAACTAAGATATATTTATATGCAGTGTCTGAAGAGAATGGACCGCAGTGATCCAGGTAAACACACCCAAAAGGTCTGTTCGAAATACAGAGCGAAGTCTGCGGTGGCCGTGTAACCGTGGAAGGCTTAATCTGCTGACAAACGTCACAAGAAAGCACATAAGTACGGGTTTGTTTGTATAAACCACACCACCAGTAACGCTGCTGCAAGATGGAAACTGTCGCAGACACTCCAGCATGAGCCGAAGCCATGCCTTCGTGTGCTGCAGTAATCAAGGAAAGTCTGCGGTCCGCGTTGGGAATCAGCCGATCCCCAACGTCTGGAATTCTTACATAAGGAGCCTGTTCGGGACCTAATTGATAAGAGTATTTTGAAGGGAAACCCCTAGGGTAATTAGCACCTTCCTTTGTCGCAGCAATAGCTGCTAGAATATCAGAGTCTATTTTAGACATGGATCTGGTAACTGCTGCGACTGAGCACGTGGCTACTGCTGATTTGGCAGCTTCATCTGCCAAACCGTTACCGACAGCGTGTGCGCCCACACGCTGGTGGCCAAGGGTGTGAACCACCTGTGTGAGGGGCAGACGCTGTTGCAAATCTGCCACTCGAACCCAAAGCATTTTATGCTTGATTGTGTTGCCTTTTGCATCTCTATAGTCATTTTGTGACCAAAAGAATAGATTGTCATTGTAAGACTGAACACAGTAGTAGGAATTGCATACAATAAGAGTGGTCACAACCGGATTAGCGAACTCTAGTGCTAGCACCAAGGCACGCAGCTCGGCCAACTGTGCAGTACTGTCTCCCAGTGCTTGAGTATGCACTACAGTAGATTTAAATTTTCCGTTCACAAAGGAACCTGCAACAATAGCACATGCTGATGAATAAGCATGCTTGGAGCCCGTGGCAGGCTGTGCTGAACCATCGGTATAGATTATACATTCGTATTCCTCAAGCGGTAGTAAAGACAGAGGAGGAGGATGAACGAATTCATACTGCAAAAACTCCTGAGTCTGAAGAGATGAATCAAAGATGAAAGTGACATCCGGAGATGTCAAAGATGTTGCCCATTTATCCAACGGGGGTGCAAAGCTTTAGAGTTCGGAACACTTGCTTTCGTCACTGCCTCTAGGGCAGGATAGGGTGTTACCACCAAAATGCGCTTTCCCTGTGCCAGTGCGCGTTCCTTTAGAATCGCCATTTGCACTGCAGTCAAAACTTTTTCCACAGATGAAAAACGCATTTCTGCGGAAGTGTAAAGATGTGACTTGTATGCGATGGGTACTGTGTCACCTTCGTTAAAGGTTAAGTACGTGAAACACACTGCCCCTGGAATGATTCTAATCACCAGGTTGGTGTGGTTGTCACGAGTCAACACGTATTTAGATTCAAGTAGGTCTGTCTGCAAAGACTGCAGAATGGAGGAATGCTCCGGAAGCCAGCATGACTTCGAAAAGTTAGGTTGTATCAAAGCATACAGTGGCTTGATACGCTGGGCATATTCGGGAATGTAAGTACGCCCGAAGTTCAGAAAACCCAGTAAAGACTGAAGTTTCTTCAGAGTGGTTGGAGGGCACAAAAGTGCACATTTCTCCAGAAAATGGGGGGCTAAGCCCTTACCTTCATTGTTGAGCTCATAACCCAAAAACAAAACGGTAAAGTCAGCAATGTGAGATTTGGCAAAATTAAATTTGTAACCTAGAACCGCAAATTCTAGAATAATGCGGTCCACTCGGGAAAGATGCGGGAATAATTTGTCATCTGTCAGATAGATATCATCGACGTACGAACATGCATCTGGGTCTATGCCGTCTAACAAAGAGACAACACGAGCAGCGAATACGCCCGGACTGTTCTTGTAGCCCATAGGTAAACGCCTGAATTTGAATAATTTACCACCGGAGGTAAAAGCGCTCCATTGGCTACTCTCCGGGGCCAAGTTTTGCGTGTAGAATCCATTGGACAGGTCAAGTGTAGTTTTATATTTTTTACGAACAAGACTGTCTGCTAGCGCAGAACTATGTGTGTTTTGCACCGCAAAGGTCTGACAATGAGAGTTCAAATGCCGGTAATCCAATACTAAGCGGTACGATCCATCGGGTTTAGAAACCGCGAAAAGGGGATTATTCATCGGTGACTCGCATGTTTCAATCACTCCCTGATATTCCAACTGGGTCAGAATTTCGGAAACGGGACCTTTAGCTTCCCGTTTGATGGGATATTGGGGTTGTGGCTGTGGTAGGGACCGCAGAGGTATTTCATGGGGTGGTGATTCTTCATCCCAACCCACATCGTTGCGGTATAACGCCGGAGCCAGGGACACAGCCCATTCAGCTGCAAGAGCCTCTGCTTTGTCTTTTGGGACATGTCAAGAAAAGCTCGGAAGGATTACCTCCTCCCCTTTTCGTGCAGCAAGTACGAATGGGGGCGGCCAATCCGCCTCCGCTAACAAAATGTCATACGAAGAGGTCAGATTTTCCCAAAAAGTCCCTTTTATAACACGCTGTATATCACCTTCGATTTGAATTACAATATTATATAGTCTGTCAGGGGGAGCCACTCTGGTGTCAGCTGTCTCGACAGTAATGAATGTGTCAGTTGCTGTCGCCTCAACATGAGGACGTAGCGCCTCCCGCACTATGGTAACTTCCGCGGCACTGTCTAGGAGGGTCACTGCCCACGTCCAATCCAGGAGTCTCGTTCTCACCGTCTGTGGCATATCTCGCTGTTACAGCGGCAACTTTTTTCTTCTGAAATTGTGGGCGAGAACGTTGAAAATCGTCTGGTTTTCCTCTGACTTGTTGTCGAGGTTGGTCTCTTCCCTGTGGATCCTCTCGACCCCTTCCTCTATCCTGGCGATCTCCTCCACAAGCCTGCGAAGATGTTGGCGCCTGTGAAGAACGAGGAGAACGCGAATCAGGGACTTGAAATCTCTCTGGAGATTTAATTTTCGCCCTATCACGCAAATCATAAGTGCGTTCAGAAGAGACAGAAACAGGGGATGCACCTCGCGACCCCGGCTTCTTCTGTTGCTTACCCTGTTTTTTCAACCTCCAGCTCTTTTTAGTAAAAACTGGCTTCTCATCTTTCTCAGATTGAGTTTTAGGTTGGTGTTGCGATTGTGTTTGCGATTTAGCAAAAGGCTTAACACCCAGGCTATTACGACCAATGGTTTTGTAAGCCTGAGCAATAATTTTCGGTAATTCGCGAGGCCTGTCCAATTCTGGGACTAAAGCCGAAGCATTAGCTACTTGAAAGTTCACTGCATCGCTCTTGACATTCGCAAGGATCAACTCAGCTACTACGTCGAAAACTCCCACCAGTCTCATCCCTAATTCCGCAGCCGCTTCAGGGCCATGTTCATCCTGTACTCGTTTAATCACAGAGGGGAGAACTGTCATGGAAGGAGTGCCGAAACACTTCGCATATACTGCAGCGAATACCCTACCCCAGTTGTTGCATTCTGCCAACTCGGGTACTAAATCTTTCGGCAAACTAATCGTCAAAATCCTATGTTTTTCCACGGGAGATGTATTTGGAAAAACTGCCTCCAGCTGGTCAAATTTTTCTGCAAGCCAATAAGGAAAATCATCCTTATTTTGTGGGCGCTTGCCCATCACCGAATTCACCATGACAGGACTTATGGTTACACCGCCTGCACCAGCTGGTTGGGCCGCAACTCCAGGCGGGGCTCCCTGGATGTTGCCTGTAACATGTTGTACTAAAGCTCTATGTACTCGTATCAAAGACGAATGCATATGTCGCAATTCAGCTACTGTCACCGTCATATAACGCGGATGTGGTGTATACCCGGCCAAGACAGGCCAAGTGGCCCCATCAATTGATAAGGGGCCTAAACGAACCGCGGTAACCGGTTGGGGGAGGGCGCCATCAAACCAAACACGGTGTTGCCAAGCCGTGAGCGGTACTTCAAGATTCATATACGGTCTATAGTGATTAGGAACAACGGTGGCTTCATATTCATGGAACAAATTATCAGCCCCATCCACCGCCGGAAAGGTGACCCAAGAGTAAAACACCTCAAAGTGGTAAGCTGGATCCGCTTGTACCACAAAGATTAAGTCGACACCCGCGTCAGGCACTCCATACACTGTTAAGTGAGCCTGGAGCGCTGCGCGGCTATGTGCCGCTATTTGAACAGCCATTTCAGGCTAAAAGTTCTGGACAACCTAATGTGTGGCAGCACAATAGAGGGTAGTGTTTAAGAAACCTTTTAACAACTTCAAGCTTGAAAGAACCTATAAAAACGTCAATATAGGAGGTATCACCGACACACACGCTTCCGGAAGCACCTGTGAAGGGAGTTGTGGACAAGCACAAATATTACTCAAGCGTCCCGCAGATAAGCGGCACCACTCATTGGTTGCGCCATGTTGTAGGGATTCTGCACATACACAGAGCTATGCACAGGATTATAGGACCTCGGAATATAGTGGTGAGCCTACCATAAACCTTAGCACCTAAAACCCTAACCCGACTAGCTGTAGCGTCTCATTGGCAACAAAGCTACCAATGATTAGACAACCCAGAACACGGTATCTCTCTCTCTCAGGACTCGCAGTAGCAAGTACACCCTTTCATAACTCACTCGTACTTGTCCACAACGCGCGTAAAAAGAGACACTGTATAGTTTAAAATGTTTATTTCAACTAACGTGCTCTAAGATACAGTACACGTGCCAGTACTATCAGCATAATGCATAATGATAAAATAATCAGCATAGTTACAACTCCATAGAATACAAACGGGGAAAGCATTTCATAAAGCAGTGGATATAAGGCTAAATGACCTTACCACCCTCCCCGTGCTAGTAGCTAATTTATTATAAAAATAGAAGACCTCTGGGCTTTGACTAGCGAACCCCCATACCTCAATATCTAGATGCAAAGTTTACATCATCAGATACAAACAGCTCTTCTCTCTGGAAAGGTTGTTCTCCAAGTGTCCTCAATCAGTGAAAAACACAATATTAAAAGCACACGAATTCCTCCAAGGCAGCTGTAAATAGAGTGTTATGTCTAAGTGCGAGGGACTTGCCAAATCAGCAGGAACAAGGGACGTTATTTGTCGACCTTGTACATGGTGTGCAGACAGTAGCCCAAAAGGGAACAGGAGAAAAGGTGAAAGACAGAAATGCATACAGCGCTACAATAGCCGGGCAGAATCAGAGGCTTGATAAACAACGGCACAAAGTAACGTGTGCAAAAAGGCCTCATGGCAGCCAGGCCTAAGCCACCGTAGCAAGGCAGACCAGGAAGCCACAAACCACATGACACAAGCGGTCACACCAACTGAGGCAAATCGACACCAAACGCAGTTGATCGTCATCAAAATCTTCGTCACAGAGTTCCTCAGTGTCGGTTTCAAGTGAAAGTGATTATGATAACTGTGCAATGTTAGTGCAGTGCTCAACCCTATAAAAAACTCACTGAGCCTCCCTCCAGCTGCTTCCCCATATGTTTTGATATTGGCTGGTGTACCGCCGTTGAAGATGGGTTCAGTTGAGACCTGGTCTCAGTTAAAAAACAAAACTGTACACTGGTTGAATAAATATAAGCAGTTTGAGTTTGGAAATGGGGTTGAAATTATCATGATAAGGAGAGATGGATGGGTGGGACAGGGGTGTAAGCAGATTCCAGGTGATTGTATTGTGATAAATTTCAGAGCTCCAATCTATGTGTACAATCTTTTAAAATATGGTGAACCACTGCTACACACTAGGTCGCAAATCGTGGCACTTCACCTCGGCTATTTTTACAAGCCAGTAATTTTATCAACTGTTTGCAATCCCCCTATTAGGCTACCGCCATTACCGAATTGTAATAATAGATTTGAAGTTCTTAGCACACTGAAAGACATAGAATGACTCCCAGTGGCTACTGCCCCTGTTACACCTCATGCCTAATTTTGTAAATAAACCCATCCATATACCTATTGCGCAGGCTAGTCTGGATAATAGGCTGCGCATTATAAATTGGAATGTTGCAGGAATTCGTTCTAAGATATTTGTCCAAGAATGGCTCTCTTTCATTAAAAATACGATATAATCATCTTACAGGAGACATGAGAGGTGGAACCCACCGTATTAGATGGGTACCAGTGCTATAATATTCCCGCTATTAGTTCCTGGTCTGGTCGTGCATTAGGTGGATTGTCAGTATGGCTGAATATTGTCCTGGGCGGTCACGTGGAGGTCTTGGAGACAGCTAGCACTAGCTTTCAAGTGCTGTGCTGGAAAACTCATTTCAATATCTATTTGGTAAATTTTTATAATAACCATTTTAATAATGTTCCTAACCCAATATTTTTAGAATTAACTAATGTTCTTACTAAGCTGTCTGATAAGGTTGTTACTCAGGGCCAGGGATTATATCTATTCCTCGCTGGGGATTTTAATGTACACTTTTCAAATGACAGGAATGCGATGGGGAATATACTGGGGGTCAGGCCATAGAAGTCAGGAGCTGGGGGTTAATAGTGGAATCCCATGACCTACTAGATGTTATGGCAATTGCAGGGAAAGACGTAATTACGCCTCCCACTTATAAAGGAAGAGGGTCTCCGTCTAAGAACTTCTGCTCCATGGATCGGTGGTTGAATCTACCTTTAGTGATCACAACCCACTAGAGGCTGTCTTCCTAATGGCCCCAAGGAAAGGATATGAGTGGCAGATAGAGGCTTGCAATCTTCAACCAACAACAGATAACTTAAAACTAGTTTGGGGAATGCGCGATCCAGCACATACCCTAGAGAAAATTGTGAAAGAGAATAGGAGGTCAGTGGAGACCTGTCTATCTGAAGAGGATAGTGCCATTAACATAGTAGATGCCTTTAACAAACTCTGTCTTGGTATAAAAAATACCCTACTTACACCTATACGCCGATCGAATAAGTTACACAGCTGGTTTGACCAAGATTGTACAGCAGCCAACCAAGAACTAAGGAAGGCTCTAGGGAAGAAGCCTAGAAATAATGTACTAATCACTGCCCTGAGAAAACATTATAAACTGTTACAGCCAAGCGCTGGCAACAGGTCCTCACGGACCAATGGGAGACATTAGCACAGGCAGCTAACACGAAGGATAGTAAGCACTTTTGGGCAACAGTTTCAGGTATGAGATGTAAAAATCTGACAGTTTCCCCAATTTCTTGCCACATCACTAGTGAATCTTCGGAAGATCATTTTAGCAAGGTCTGTTTCCCCTCTTAACACAGACAATTTTACTGTAGACAATAGTAAGCTAATAGAAGTTAGAATCACGGTAGAGGAGGTAGAAGAGGCCCTATCTTAAAGCACGGGCTGTAAAGCGCCAGGCCCCGATGGAGTACCAATCGATCTACTAAAAGTCAATACTAAACTTTGGGCTCCAATTTTAACTAATGTGTTTAGTCAATTGCCTCATACAGATATGCCAGACTCTTGGCGCACCTTTATTATTGTCCCCATATTCAAGAAAGGCAATCGAGAAGATCCCAGTTGCTATAGGCCAATATCGTTAATTGACACAACTGTAAAAGTTCTGGGGCGTGTTATTTACAACAGGATCCAGGAGTGGGCCCAAACAAAGTCGATTTTATATCCTGCCCAATATGGATTCAGAAGTAAGGTAGGGACAATTGAGCAATGTGCCAACTTGAACCTAATAATAGGCAAGTACACAGTCGCGAAGCGTGTGCCTTTATACATGGCATTTATGGATTTAAGCGCCACTTTCGACTGTGTGAATCGGTCGAGACTATGGCACATGTTGATACTCAAGGGTTTGGATGTCCCCCTTGTTCATTTTCTTGCATTTCTTCATAGGGGTATGAAAGCGAAAGTCAGAGTAAACAATAATGGGACTGTATCCAAGGGCATTGAGATTGGCAGGGGAGTTAGACAGGGGTGCGTGTTAGCCCCTCTCCTGTTTATACTATATATTAATGATCTCTACCCATCCCTATCTCCTATAACCAGTGATGTTCCATCTGTTAAAGGGAGACCCCTTTCTACACATTTTATATGCGGATGACACCGTTTTAATGGCCCGGACCCCCAGGGCATTGCGTCTTTTAGTGTTGGCATTCATTGATTTTATGTCTAATCTAGACTTTCGTACAAATTTTGCAAAATCTCATGTTATGGCATGTGGGCCACATTGTATTCAATTGTCTTCTATACAAGTAGGAAATAACTCCTTAACAAGTGTTAAGAGCTTCCCTTACCTAGGAGTTATGTTTTCATCTTCTGGAGCTTGGTCACCTAATATTGCACACTGTAGAATGCTATTTTCGAAAGCAATGGGATCACTGCTTTCTCTCCCTCAACCTCGCGGCGGGGGGCAGTTGAAAGCAATATTACAAATATATAAGTCGCAATGTGTTCCAATTGCTACTTATGGTTCTGCCATTTGGGGGAGTGTGAATTGCGTAACCATACAATCCGAGGAAAATAGGTTCTGTAGGCGCCTGTTGGGTGTCCCATCTTCTTCTCCTCATGTCATTTGTCACAAAGAGTTAAATTTGCTATACATATCCAATTTCATTAGAGCGAGACAATTGCTACTTTGGTTATCCATTTGGAGTAATGATCAGGCATTGCTCACAAGAGATATTATAAATGATTGTATCTCTTGTGATAATGGCCTTCAAATTCCGTGGTTGGCATATATATTCAATCGGAATTTGGGAAACTCGGTATGAAGCAAGTTTTTACAATGAGAGATTCATGCCCTAATTATAATAAAAGGAAGTAGCTTCAGCTTTTTATAATCTAGCTCGTGAAAATCATCCTAATAGTGAGGCAGGGAAACCTTTGATAGCTGCATATTTGTCCCAGAGCATTTCCGTGTTACCACCTGTCTATTTAGAACAGTCTTGTGGGAGATGGGAGGGTTCCCTGCTATTTAAGTTCCGTGCTGATACGGTAAAATATTTACTGTGCTTTCCTATTGGGTATCAACCGAATCTCGCTGCCATTCCTTGCCTGTGCAATAACAAGTCAGGTCAAACCACTATACATTTTTTACTGTTTTGTAAATTTTATGAATTATATACAAGGACATTTTTGCTTCCACTTTTGAAAAGGAAATATCCCGACATTAGACAGAGTGGAGCAATGTTTTCATTAATTTTTCAACTGTCCGATAGTGAAACCTGTTTACATGTAGGTTCATTTTTAAGACATGCTGTGAGGGCACATGGCACTTTATTATTGTAATGACTCACTGCTATTCCTTGTTTTAATATTTTGTGCTATGTATAGATATGTTTTTATCAGTTTTATATTAATGTGATGATGTACCTATGTGGATGTAATGATGATTGTTTTATATGCATGTACTTTTATGGAAGGGTGAACTTTCCGAATAAAGAAACTGAACTGAACTGTGCAATGTCAATGTTTATTTCAGAGAGGCATCCACATGTGGGACTAGTCGAATGTGAGAAAAAACACAGACTAAAGGCAGATCGACATGAAAAAGCACTATTGACCTACTAGCATTGCCCAACGCTTACCCTGAAGATAAATGGGTGTTTGATACCTTAAATTATCGATAGCGGTACGTCGATCAACATTATGCCTGAGGAGAAATAATGTGAATTGTCTCCATTACCACAACGTACGCAATCGAAAATTAAAGTATATACATGGACTGCGTCGACATCTTTAAAAAGTCAAGGTTCTTTATTGGCTACGCTGAAACACAAGCAAACAGTGGTGCAGGCGCCTATTCATGTACTTCAAGGTACGGCTTCAAGTGCCTGTCTGCTCTGTTTCAACACCGCTGCTGATATGGGACTCATATCAGTGAACTGCAATATGAATGCTCATCATGAAATAGTAAGTTAATTTCCATCATTATTTCAAGGGTTAGGAAAGCTCAAGACTATGAAAGTACAGTTACATATAAACGAGGATGTTCATCCTAATGCCCAAAGAGACAGACGAATTGCATTTCAGCCACTGCTTCTAGCTCATTCCCTCTTAGACCCCGTAATGTACTGGCCTCTGGATCATCCTTGATGTTGACGGGAAAAGTGATTTTCTGCTTGATCTCCATCGGAATAACAAACTGCCACTGTTCCAGACTCCTCACTGACTTTCACTCTTCAAAGAACTGTTGAGTTGTTCTGAGTCCCATTCAGTAGTTTTTGGTGGTTGGTCGTTACGTTTATGGACAGCTTTGCTCGCACAACCCCGGCCCACTCTCTATGGCCACTCCACAGCGGCCTGAGGTCTGATGACCTTCTTTAGTTGTTTCGGTAAGTAGCCAAGTCTTATCGTATTCAACTGATTTGATAAGCAGATAACGTTATGATATTCAATTGGCTTTGTGCTTAAATGTCTCTTCATAACCACCTGATTGATATCTGCTTCATAGCACATCAAATTAAAATTCAACTTGCATTGGATTGTCACATTACGCTGTTTTCAAGACCTGGCTTCAACCACAGTTAGCATTATCACTCCATATGACATACAGCATTAATGTGCATAGGCATAGGCAATGTGCCTGGCAGTAGGTGAGAGGGACCCGCAAACCTCACTTTTGATTGTCCTATGAGGAAGCGTATGGTTCTATATTTTTTATATTTGAGGGTGGCTTTTAATTAGATCCTGGTTTTACTGTTTTTAACTTTTTAACCCTTCTTATTTTATCGGCCCTTTCTTTTACTTCTGTCGTTGTGGCTCACTCGCGGTGTGCTTAAAATTACTTACCTGCCTCCTAGGTTGAACAGACACTGTCTCCGCTCCACCGGTCCGCCGCGGCATTGCCGATTGAGCAGAGGGAAACGGATACGCCTGACCTGCCTGACTACCGGCTGAAGCGGGTCACCGGTCAATTTGCACCGGCCGGCTACTAAAGACACATGCCGGGCCGGACGCACAGCCTGGCAGTAGGTGAGAGGGACCCGCAACCTCACTTTTGATTGACCTCTGAGGAAGCGTATGGTTCTATATTTTTTATATTCGAGGGTGGCTTTTAATTAGATCCTGGTTTTACTGTTTTTAACTTTTCAACCCTTCTCATTTTATTGGCCCTTTTTTTACTTCTGTCGTTGTGGCTCACTCGCGGTGTGCTTAAAATTACTTACCCGCCTCCTAGGTTGAACAAACACTGTCTCCGCTCCCCCGTTCCGCCACGGCATTGCCGAGTGAGCGGAGGGAAGCGGATACGCCTGACCTGCCTGACTTCTGGCGGAAGCGGGACACAGGTCAATTCGCACCGGCCAACTACTAAAGACACATGCTGGGCCGGACGCGCAGTGAACGCGCGCAGCGGGCGCGCCGCTGGCATGCCGAAGGCAAGCCAGTCTGCGCCTGTCCATGTCCGGCCGGGGTCAGGGGCCACAACCCCTGCCCCTGTCTCTAAAAATGCTTATCATTATAACCCTGAGCAGCTTAGACAGCTAAACGTAGCCACTACGGTGCACTGTGCCCATTCCATTGTTCCTGGCAGTCTGGACCCCGGTTGCATGCACTGTCCTTTTAGACTATCGCCGCTCCCCCAAACTACTCGGCCCCTTCCAAAGCCATACAAAATATTTCTGTTGAATTGTAGATCGCTGCCTAAGCATGCGGTGGAGATCCTTATTCTGCTACAGGAAGAATGTCCAGAAGTCTTGTTTCTGACTGAAACTTGGCTTAAGTCAGGATCGGATCCTGATATCGTCCAAGCTCTCCCCCCCGGTTACTTAATCCAGAGGATAGACCGGAGTGTCGGTAAAGGCGGCGGGATTGCCATCATTTACAAAAGCCACCTCAGCTGCCGCATTTCTGGGGGTCCCTTCCCAGATTGTGAGAACCTTCTATTTACGATAGGTTTTACCCCCATGCTCTCCTTGTCAGGCATTCTAATCTACTGCCCCCCTGGGTCGTTGGGTCAATTTTGTAAATTGCTACCTGAGATGGCTGCTAACCTCACCAGTACCCCTGCTAATTTTACTTTACTAGGTGATTTTAATCTGCATTTTGATGACCCATCACATGTGGCCGCGGCAGAGATTACTAAGGATCTCGCCTCGTACCAGCTCAAACAGAAGGTCACTAATGCGACCCATGCGAAGGGTCACCTCCTAGACCCCATTTTTTCCAATCTAGAGGAATTAACTGGAAAGGCACCCATTCCAATACCCTGGTCTGATCATTTTTTGATCCCTTTTTCCTGTTTTCCTGGACCCCTGCCTGTGTTACCCCCTCAACCAGGCCAATAAGAACCTTGTCACGTCCTTGGCCCAAACTCCCCTCAGAAAAGTGGGTATTGGAGCTAGAAAACACGAAGCCGTCCGCTGATATTGATCCACTTGTTGCCAACGAAAGATTTAACAACTGGATTGAGAGCACTTTAGATCAGGTTCTCCCGAAGAAATTGACCCAGATGAAAGTAGGGCCCAACAGAACGCCATGGTATTCCCCCAAGCTCTGGGCACTAAAACAGATCTGCAAGAAACTTGAAAGAGCCTGGAGAAAGGATTTCTCTTTAAACAAGAAATCGGAATACAGGGAAGCCATTAGAACATACAAAGCCGAAATTAAATTGGCCCAGGCCTCATATTACGAGGAAAGAATTTCCTTGGCAGCCAACTCCCCTCACGAAACTTTTCGCATAGCGAAAAAATTATTTAAGGCACCCTCACCCCCAGATAGACCTGATGCCACTGGCTAACGTTGCAATGAACTCGCAGATTACTTTCATAATAAGATTCAAACAATTTACTTGTCTTTTTCCCCAGTGGACAGCCTCAACAAACTCTACTCAGAATATACTGGTCTGCGTAGCAGAGAACACTCCTTGGAGGCATTTCCCCTGATGGACTGCGAGTCATTCCAAACCATCTCAGCACTCGTGAAGAGCGGGTCGCCTAGAGACCCAGCTCCACCTAATATCCTGAAGCAAGTGTCCGTAACAGTTTCCCCGATCATCCTGGATTTGATTAACGTGTGTCCATTGCAGAGTCCCTCAGGGGTCGTCCCTGAGTCCATCCCTTTTTAATGTTTATATGACCCCGCTTGCAGAGATTGTGCTCCCTTTTGGGGTTCATATAGTGACCTATGCTGATGACACCCAACTGGTCGTAGCTCTGAAACACTCTGATAATGCCTCTATTGGCCTTTGTCCCTGTCTAGAAGAAGTAGCTAAGTGGATGAATCACTCAAAAACTCAATGGTGACAAGACCGAGTTGATGCTCCTTGGCAATCCGTCCCTCTTTAAGGCAGATGCAATGTGGCAGGCCTGCATGGGACCCGTCCCTGCCCCTAAGACCCAGATGAAGAGTCTGGGTATCTGGCTTGACCAAGACCTCAGCTTTATGGTCCAGGCACGGAAAGTTGCGGCTTCTTGCTATGGCATCCTAAGGGTGCTCCATAAAGTGCTTCCACTCCTCCCCTTCCAAGCAAGAAAGCTTATGGTACAGGCACTTATTCTTTCCCGCTTGGACTACGGAAACGCCCCTTACCTCGGAGCTCTGGCCTCAACCTTCACAAAACTCCAAACGGTGCAAAACTGCGCAGCGAGGATTCTTGTGGTGACCTCGAACCGGCAATCTGCAAAACCCGCCTTGAAGTCCCTCCACTGGCTCCCTGTTCGGGAGAGAGTTAATTTTAAGGCCATGTGCATTGCCCACAAGATGTTAACAGGGAATGGACCTGTGATCAACCACTCCATGGTCCAGCCTTATGTGGCGAATAGACGGCTGCGCTCAGACGATCTGCATCTGGCCGTCCCCCCCAGGATTAAGAGGCCAGAAGAGGCGGTCGCCTATTCTCTTATAATGCCGCTAGGCTGTGGAACACCCTCCCTCTCCGCTTACGGAGGGAACCCAGCCATCTAGCCTTTCGGAAACTACTGAAAACTTGGCTCTTTCCCTAAGTGTTGCTGCAATGTTTTCTCAGTTATTGCCATAGCGCTGGGATGCCCCTGGCTACATGCTTAACAAATGCTGTTTTCATTTCATAGCAGCGCAATACCTCTGTTTGCGCCCTTTTGATTCGATTCTCGGCCACCGATTTGTAGATTTTCAATGGTGCTTTTTTTGTTCACACAAGCTTTACACAGGCTGGCATTCACAGGTTTCAGCATTGATTCTGCACTTCGACTGTGGCACACGTGGCACGCACGAGCAGTTTGCTGGACCACTGCAAACTCTGTGGGCGAGCGCTGACGATCTACGGGTTACTTATCTCCTCATCGTTGACAGTTGTAGCGTCCTACCAAGCTCGGGCACTCGCCTATGCCACACACTAGAGAGCAGTTATGCACATCTTTATTCTTCAGTGTGTAAGCAAGAACTCAATGTTCTAAACCTGCATTCACTTTATTACCCTCCAATGCTTATGTCACAGGTCTACTGAGTCCATCAGGAAATAAAAGTGCCACGTCATTCTTTATTTACATGACACTACACGATACATTGTTGAAATAGAGTTAATGCTTTTGGGTTACTAACAATCCGTATGAAGGGATCAGAGGCACTGTGGTAACAGAAACAATCCGATTTGATTATTAACAATGTCACACACACTGTTTCTCAGTACATCTAAAACAACTATACAGGATATCATAAAAACAGCAAGAAAACATGTTGTGAGCAACGAGAATAAAATTAATGTTTCTAACATGGTTAAAATGTCATATCAAAACCTAACACCCTAAAACCTACTCCTATGCGCTTCACTAAGAGAGAATGGAAAGCAGAGCAACTTGTAGTCTAGAGTTTCGTAGGGAGAAGCAACACACTGCATACCTTGTTGACAGCAAAAGCCATAGTTATCAGTAGAGGCATGAAGGTAGTGTTCCCTGCGAAGGGCACACACGTGCTTTAGAGCCTTCCTCCGGGACTTGGCTTTATCAGCACTGAGTAAGATTTTGCATCTTTGAAGGGCGCCAGCAATAGGTGAGACTGTCTTTTGGCAGAATCTCGGTCGATACCTCTCAATTAAGTGGTCAAATGGCAGTCCTTATATAGTAAATCTTATCAGAGATTGGAATTTTTTACACAAGAAGACGTCAATTCAGACTCCATTATTTTGACTAAATGTCTGGACTTTGTTCTTATTTGACCTAGAAATGGAGATAAGTAGACACGTGACCCAGACTTATGTCGCATCCGGTTTTGTATCTATGTCATCAGTCAGATGACCTGACACTTTCACAGTTCTTAGGAAGGTAAGGTCACACGTAATCTGTGTCAAATGGCAGACATGACAATGATTCTGCATAAATGGGAAAGATGGCGACCTCCATGATCTAAAATGGTGACCTCCATGATATAAAATGGCGATCTCAATGATCTAAAATGGTGACGGGGCTTACCTAGAATGAAGTCAGATAAGTAGGAACTTAGAGGCTTTACGTCATTCCTGTCTTGTACGTCTAAATGTGACATCATAAGGGGCATATCTAAAATGGAGGAACTTGGATAATATGTAGAGACATTCATATTCTAAAATTACTAGGATCTAAAATGCCTAAAACATGATAAAATATTTAAACACAGACTATATATATATATATATATATTACACTTATATATATATTACACTTATAACATGAAACATAGGAAATTAATATGTCATAAACATATGTAGCGAGCGAAGCACAAATACGTTTTAAGCCTTTCTTTGTTTAAAAAATTCATAAATGTAAACTAAGCCTAAAATATTGCTAAAGATGCAGGTTGGCGATCAAACATACCAGTGATGACATTGGATAGGCCAGATTTAAATATGCGGTATAAAAATAAGTTGAAAAAGTAAAAAGAGTTCGAGGGGGTGTGGCCAAGATGGCGATCGAGTAGGATGTGCCTGCTCATAGCTCCGACTCCTAGCCCAGGCCCCTGGCATAAGCGTTGAGTAGCTGTACCGTAGTGGCCGGTCAGCTACGATGGGGCTACAGCGGAAGGCGAGGGGAGCTGCCCGGCGGCCACACGATGATAATTGGTGACTCTGCCGCTGCCCTACAGGACCGAGGAGAGCCGTCGGAGCGGGGCCTGGAGTCGGACCGAGAGGGAGAGAGGCGGCACGGAGGCACGGCTCCACTGCTTCATGTGCCGGAGAGGGAGGCGAGTCACCCTGCACGGAGAGACTGCGGTGCCACGGCGGAGGGAGAGAGGAGTTGTCCGGTGGCCCTGTGACAGGTTTTGGCAACACCTCTGCCGTTCCTTTGAGCTGAGGAGAGCCGCCGGAGCTGAGCCTGAGACCGGGCCGCGAGGCGACGTGGAGGAGCGGCTCCGCTGCATCGTATGCTGAAGTGGAGAGTGCACAGCCCTGAAAGGAGTGCCTAAGGAGACTGGAGGAGCCGTGATCACCCGCAGCGGGCCTTCCCTGTGAGAGGGGAAGTGATGAGTGCGGCCTAGGGACGCCTGCGGAGGTAAGCGAGCAGCTCCCGGTGGTAAGGGCTAGAGAGTGTGCGCTACCCAAGGGCAGACCCAGCGGAGGGGTGGCCTGGCTGGGACTGATAAGGAGGAAGCAGAGGTGTCTCATCCTGAGATCTGGACAGTTTGAAAGCCACTGGAGCAGAAGCAGGAAGCGCATCATCAGGTTTGTCTCGGCGTGGGGAACGCCCCCCCAGCTGCTAGGCCCAGGAGCATCCAGGCTAACCTGCCCACGCCACGATCGGCCCGCAAGAGTTGGGCGGGCGGGCCCGTTAGCGTCGCGGAGCACCCTTGCCAGAGCAGGCCAGTCTCTGCGAGCTGGGCATCTGTTGGCCCTTTTGAGTAGCACCGAGGGTGAAGGATCGAGTCGAGAGTTGGCATAGACAGCAGCTCCCTCGATTGCAAGGCCCGTGGAGCTCCTGGTTATCCCCGTACAAAGCATATCCGACCTGTAGGAGACAAACGAGAGACGGCCCAAACGAAGGCGAGGTGCGCTGGAGTAGGAGGAGGCCGGGGCAGGACCTGGCCCTGGAGCCCGTTGCTCTGGTCCAGGCGAGGAGGGGCCGGGGAGAGGATACAGTCCCCACTTTGCTCCAGTGTAGGAGACTCTGACCAGAACCAGGCCTGGGAGAGACTGAACGCGATGCACAGGCCTGAGCCCGCTATCACCGACACACTTAATACACAGGGAGTGTGGGGCGGGGTGGGGCAGGGCTGGGCGGGTGCCGAAAGGGCCTACCTCTCCGGTCTTCACGCTACGATCCAACAGGAGGCCGTAAGGGCACTGCAGGGTGTGGAAGTGGTCCCCATCACAAAACAGTCTCTAGTACACGGTCTCCCCCCTGAGGTGCCTGAGGGGACCCACGGCGGTCAGCCCCCAAAGTCAAAAACTCACGCCCTACACGCAAAACAGAGTCTGTAAGAGATTAGAGGCCCCGGTGCAGATTTTGGAGATCCACCATTCAGAGACTGTCACTGAGGGGCAAACCACCGTCTGGAGTTTTGCTAATAACATTATGCAAGCTGATCCCTAAGTCCCTGAGGAAGTTTGAGTACTTCTCTACCACAGATAAAGAACACTCACCCCTTAGTCGTTGAATTCAAGGCACAGTACAAGCCCTGCTGCAGCTGGAGTACTGGCCCTCCCCTGAGGGCGGCAACAGAGGGGTTCGTCTCTTGGCTACTTGCGGGAGTTGGGGGATACGGAACCATCTAGGGCCCAGACCATGGCTGCTGCTAAGGGGAAAAAAGACAGATCAGTTAAAGACATGCTACTTAAAACAACTGGATCAAACAATGCAGAAACTTCAGAACCTGGGATACAGAGGCTCCACTCACCCGCGCATTCATCGAGACCTTATTCGCATCTCTGAGAAAAGATTTAAAGCAAATGAGGACTGAAATAGTGCAGGAGATTAGAGTAGTGAGGAAAGACGTGGACTCCTTGGGGGACAGAGTGGATACGCTGGAGACCCAGAGTTCGATCAGGGATGAAGAGATCGAACTTCTCCAGCAAGAGGTAATCCGCCTGAAGGATAAGCACCTAGACCTCCTAGAGCATGCGGAGGCCCGGGGAGGCCCTCTCCGGCCCCGCTTCTGGACATCCTTACCTGCGTGCATGATTTTCAATTGAAAGAGCGCATCTTACAAAGGGCCAGAGACTTTAACTCACTACAGTACCAGGGGCATAGGCCTCTCCTGTTTCAAGACCTGGCAGCATCACCGCTGCAGAAGAGGAGAGCTTTCTGGCTCATCACGATGCACCTCCGGGACAGCAAAATCCCATACTCTTGGGGACACCCGTTCCGCCTCATCTTCCGCCTCAACGGGAAAATTCAACATATTCGCTCAGTCAAGGAGGCTCGTCAACTGTTGAACATTCAGGAGGACCCTGCGGCAAGCACGCCCTCGCCTGCCGGGTCGGGCAGAGGGCGTGAAATGGGGAACTGGAAGACGACCAGCGCTGGCTCATCTAGGCTGCGTCCTGACCCAGAGACCATTGCGAAGGAGAGGCAACCTGTCCTGGCGTCCCTAGGAGAGGACTCCACCGGCCCGGCATGAGCCTGCCCGCGACAGAGCCTGTGTTTGAAAGCGCCCCATGTACAAGAGGTCAAGACAGTACATTCATGTCTTCATACCCAGGTTGTGGCCTGGGGGAGCTGGCGGTCTGAAGATCCGGTACTCTTCCACCCCCATCCCGTGAGAATGCACTCCCAGGACATTTAGAATATGTTTTGTGTTATGTTGTTAGTTTGTTGTATTATGTTGGGGTTGTTATTTTGTTTGGGTCCCTCCCTCCGACACGCCCGCGCAATCCACCAATCCCATATGTCACCCAGTCAAGGGCTAAGCCAGTCTGACAGAGATGCCGACAAACAGCCGCCACCCCATCGATGCTCAGCGCAACACATTAGCTTCCTCTCAGGATCATTGTAATGACCTAGACTCTTAAGATCCTGACCCTGAACGTAAACGGTTTGAATAGCCCCATCAAACGCTGCGCCATTCTGTCATATTTAGAACGCTCTGGAGCCCATATTTGCCTGCTCCAGGAGACCCATCTCTTGCCCGGGAACACACACAGACACCGATCTCGGGCGTTCCAACATCAGCTCTTTTCCTCTCTTTCTACAAAGAAAGCAGGAGTAGCTATCCTCCTATCCAACACTTTCCCCGGCAAGATAGGACCCAAACTAGTGGAACTGAAGGGATGGTTGCTGGCCCACTCCTTTTCTGTCAGCTCACAAACACTCACTATAGGGTCGGTTTACGCTCCCAACGAAGGTCAAGAGGAATATTTGTCGAAGGTAGTGCACAAAGTAGGCGCTTCCCAAGACAGGACAATCTTGCTGGGTGGAGACCTAAATGTAGTTTTTGATAATGCCCTAGATAGATCAGCCCAAAGACAAGGACAGACTGGTGCTCTCTCAGAGGAGGGGAAGCAGATGCTTACTGATGCAGGTCTAATCGACATATGGAGAGACAAATGCCCCATATCTAGAGAATACACCTTTTACTCGCACTCCCACAAAACCTACGCGAGGATTGAATATTTTTTAGGCACGACAAGTTTAAAACCCTATATTCAGCAAATAGATATATTGCCACGTACTCTGTCTGACCACGCAGCGGTCACCCTGGCCCTCTCACTGTCTCGGGTCCAAACCCCCTTCCGGACATGGCGCCTCTGCTATACGATGCTGTATTGCCCGGAGGTAGTTTAACAGATCTCAAAAGCACTGCAAGACTATTTGGAGTTAAATGATACCCACGAAACCCATATAGCTGTCCTCTGGGATGCGTTAAAAGCAGTGGTGAGAGGAAAATGCATTGCAATTGCAGCGTCGGATAATATGATACACAGGGAGAAGAGAGAGCTCCTGACGCAACAGACATAGGAGCTAGAACGTATACACCAGAGAACTGGGGCCCGAGAGTCTGGAGACAACTTGAAGCAGCGCGCCCCCAGTTAGCAGCGTTAGACATTGATAGAGCAGAGTTTGCAGCGCTCAGACTCCGACACAATTTCTATACAGGCGGGGACAGAGCAGGGAGGTTATTGGCTCATAGACTAAGAACACAGAGACAAGCATCCACTATCGCCTCCGTGATCGCCTCCACTGGAGAGAAGATGGTTACAGACCAGCAAATCGCTGAAACATTCCGCCAATATTATGCAGAACTTTATACAGCACAAGATCTTTCCCCGCAAGCCCAGGCTCAGTATCCCCACCTCCACAATCACTCCTGATCAAGCTGAGGACATCCAATCCTCTATTAGAATCGAGGAGGTAATTTCAGCCATTTCCAAGCTTAAACCACTGAAGTCCCCAGGTCCAGATGGATTCTCCGCCTCGTTTTACAAAACATCTGCCCCATACTAGCCCCTATCCTCACTAGAGTTTACAACACTATAGGGACATCATCGGCCCTCCCTAAATCGATGCTGGGTGCTTCAGTGATTGTCATACCCAAAGATGGAAAGACAAGCGGCAATGTGCCTCATATAGGCCCATCTCCCTCCTTAATGTTGATTTTAAGGTATTCACAGGCATCCTGGCATCTCGCTTCTTGCGTCTCCTGCCCAGATTGATCGACCCCGACCAAGCAGGTTTTGTTGCCAACCGCCAATGCGCGGACAACACCAAGCACATACTCCACATAATCGATGAAGCCCACCGTTTCGACACTGAACGAATGCTTTTGTCAATGGACGCTGAGAAAGCGTTCAACAGGGTTAACTGGACATACTTAAAGGCGACGCTGCAGCACTTTGGGTTCCCTGACAGATTCATAGCTTGGGTTTTCAGCGGGTACACTAGCCCAGATGCCACTGTCCGGGTAAATGGTCATACCTCTTCCCCGTTTCTCATACGAAGAGGCAGACGCCAGGGCTGCCCCCTCTCCCCCCTGCTCTTTGCCTTATACATGGAGCCAATGGCTCAGCGAATCCGCGATGACCCACTCGTCTCAGGTATTCGCTTTGGGGGGAATACACACACGCTTAGTCTCTATGCAGATGACGTGATAGTGACATTAGAAAACCCTCAGACCTCCCTCCAGGCTGTGTTGTCTGAATTGGAGCAATTTTCCCAAGCAGCAGGTTTCAAAATTACTGTTCACAAATCACAAGCTCTCAATCTCGCTTTGAAACCCTCTACACTTAACACTTTGAGAAACGCACATCCCATTCAATGGGCTCCAGTGGCGATCCCCTACTTAGGGATACAACTTTCCGCGTCACTACACAACACCATAATGCTAAACTATTCCATTTTACTTCGCCATGTCAGGGATGACCTGCGCCGATAGAGACCACACGCGCTGTCCTGGCTCGGCCGGATAGCTTCTATTACAATGTCCATTTTGCCGAAGATACTATTCCTCTTTCAGACCCTTTCATTGGAACCACCCCCGGGCACGATACATACGCTTCATGCAGGAGTTAGAATCCTTTATCTGGGCGGGCAAGAGACCCAGAATGCGGCACGACCTAAGCTACAGGCCCCCGGGAGAGGGAGGTCTTGGGATCCCAAATCTCCAGGACTACTATTGAGCAGCCCAGATCAAGGCGTTCGTGGAATGGTTGCGCTCGGAGTCCGAAAAGCACTGGCTTTTTATAGACAGGAAGCTGGAAGGGCGGTCACTATGGCAGATTCCTTTCCTGCAGAAGCCGGCTAGGCCAAAGAATCTTTATCTCTCATTTGTAACGCGAGTCCCTCTAAAGGCTTGGGATAAAATAGCGGAGAAAAGGAATCTCACCACCTTCCCGTCCCCCTTGACCCGTATTGTAGAAAACACTTCCTTCTCCCGGGGATGGATGCAAAGGCCTTTACATGGTGGGCAAGGGAGGGAAGTAGTTCGATTGGACACCTCTTTGATGAAGAGGGCCCGCTTTCTTTTGAGGACCTCCGAAACCAACAGGGTCTCCCCCAATCAGAATGATTTCGCTATCAACAAATAAGACACTGGGTCATTCACTCTAGTGTCCGCCCGCTGGCGCAGTGCCACCTTACCGCATTTGAGGAGTGGCTACTATCGAAATCTAACGATGCCCACCTCCAATTGCAGTTATATTGCTTAATAAGACAGGATCAACCACCTCATAAGTGGCCAAGCCAAAGGAGATGGGAACTAGAATTAGAACGTACACTTACCCAGCGAGAATGGGAGGACATTTACTACAGAGCTAGGGACACTGCGTGTAACGTGGCCAGTGTAGAGACTGCCACTGAAATAACAACTTATTGGTATTTCACTCCTGTCAGACTCCACAAAGGCAACCCAACAAAAGACCCCTTGGGACCCGCAGGGATGCGGCTTACCTGGAACTCTGACACCCATACTGAGGGATTGCCCTCAATTAAAGTCCTACTGGATGCAGGTACTCCAGGAGATAGATACTCACTTCGACACTGAACTGCCCCGGTTCCCAGCATACATCCTTTTAGGCTTATCGAACGCCCTCATGTTCCCTCTTAAATCACGCAGGGGTCGTCAAATAGCACTGGCTATAGAGGCGTCCCTCCAAAACATCCTCGCACATTGGGGAACTGGCCGTTTGCCCCCGCCACACGGAATGGTTGCATCGGATGTGGTACATTATTGGCATGGAGCAGATTTCCCTTTCACTTACCGATAAGAGTGCCTCATTCGTGCCCTTTGGAAAACCTTTCTATCGCTACTCTCTTCTGAATTTAAAGAACTCATGTGCCCTAAATATTTGAGGTTACTGCGCCTTACTGACCAGATGCAGACAGTCCCTCAGGATGCGACATAACAGGTCTGGCAGCTATACAGCCAGGGGGAGGGGGATGGAGGTGGGGAGGGTTTTTGGGAAGGGGGGAAGATGTTGGGGTTGTTCAGTAAATAAGCTTTAACGCCTCTCCCACGTTGTGGGATGTAACAATGCATACTTTATCATTGCTGTGATTATATTTGTTGAAAGCGCAAATTCAATAAAGAAATTTTAAACACAAAAGAGTCGATAAAAAAGATTTTGAAAAAACGTTCTTTTAGTTAATATTCTATGCAGGCTTTGTGGCATCTATGGTGAGTTCAATTTGCATTAAAAAAAATGTTGACACCATTTGGTGCATATGCAGCATACGGATGATCGATCATAAAAATCATATAACATCTGTTGATTGTCATTAATCCATACTGGATTTGCAATTGGTGGCGCATTTGAGTCACACTGTATGGACTAGGGCCGATGTACCTCAGGAAGCGTTTTGCCTTTTATGCTCCTAGTCGATCTCTGCGCTCAGTCACCCATCGACGGGCGGTGGTCCCCGCTTCGCAGGATGCGTCTGGGGGTCACTCCTCTCCGTTAAAGCAGCGTTAGCATGGAACTCCCTTCCTGTGGAATTGCGGAACACCCAGGATCCTAGGCTCTTCAAAAACAACTAAAAACCCTTCTTTTCAATCTGCCCATTTAAATCCCTGCTTCACACGGCTATGGTCACTTCCCGCGCCGGGACACTCTTGAGTATCTGTGCGCGTTATAAGTGTATTATAACATAACATATAACAATGTGGCTCTTCTCCAAGAGGCTTGAGAGATAACAGCGAATCAAGCCACTCATCAAGAGTTGTATCGAAAGGTGCCTCTGGTGAACTTGCTCCGATGTAGGTAGCATTCTGCAGAAGGGACAGATGCATTGCTCAGCATTGTCTCTGGTGCTCGTGTAAAGCTTGAATTATTGTTTCCATGGCAAGATAAGCCGCTGGGGGCTGTTCCAGCTGGAAGTCTAAAATGATTATTTCTGCCATACAGTTTAAGTGACGGAAAACAGGGTTCACTTGTGTAGCGTCGAATTTGCGAAAGGTGAGCATCCAGGGCTCGTTGAGTTCAGATAGCCAAACCAATCCCATATAACTTGCTAGAGTTTCTCGGCACCTTTGTTCAGCTGGATACACATACTCCATGTTGTTGATTTCCTTGTCGAAGCAGGAAAAGATGATGATGCCACAGCCAATTAGCAGTAGCATGATGGGGAATCCCACAAAAAGGCTGGAGAATAAAGAGTGAAAAAAACATGGAATCAGTCCAAATACTGCTTAGTCACCAGACAAGACCCAATGTTCTTAAAAAGATGTACAACACGTGTTGTCAAAGAGGAATTAAATATCATTTGTTGTGCTCTGTTAACTAAAATTTCATTGCAAGATATGTTTGGAGGAATTGTGTATTTCTCCCAATATTGAGTAGCATTGTGGATGGCACGGTGCTTAACATTGAGCACGCAAACGGACCTTTTTTTCTTGTGACACATATATGTGAATTTTGCAGAGGTGCTGACGTATTGTTCGATTGAGGACCACTGCCATCATTCTTGTTTGTCACGTTCTTAAAAAGATGTACAACACGTGTTGTCAAAGAGGAAATAAATATCATTTGTATGATATCAGCAAAATGCATCTGGTACTGTGTGTGTAACAGCCTCTGAATTTCTAAAGCAGTTCTGGCTGTCTGCAGGTTATTGGTCTCAACCGCTGAAGTCAAGGGACCTCTTTTTGTAATAAAACAGACAACAGCTTGTTTAGATCATCATAACACATGAATTTCGTATCTACTCTAGGCCTCGGGATGCTCCTGAATATGTTTTTGAGGTGGCAGACACATGGTCCTTCCACAGCACTGTATTATTTCAGAAACTGTTATCAAGTATGGCTGACCGGGGTCCAACGTACAGCAAGTGACATTTGTTAGAAATAAATGAGAACCGTTGTTCAGGAATTCATCATGTGTGGGAATGGATGTTGTGTGGAAATGGATAGAACACAACTTAATCCTGGCATCAAAAGCACTACACATTCCATGTAATGATATAATATCACACCGGAGGGAGTGTCCAAGGGGATTTCTGCAATTTGCTGTAATAGTATACACAGTGTCATCTTCATTTTAGTTCAAACAGGTGTAGGAAAAAGGAAACTCTTTGAATGGAAGAGTTGTGAATTATGCATAGTCTCATACCAACCAATAGATTCCTATTTTTGGTGTCATGAAAACGAAACATTGTAATGGGAAAAGAAATGATACCATGTATTTAACCCAGGTAATAGGTGGAGTGCCACTAACTGTAAATGGTGCGTCTTCAATTGTTTCTATGCTCAATAGAGTGTGTGTGGATTCTTCCTTTTGCATTGTTTTCTGAGTAAGTGTCAAATTATACAGTTCAAACATGGCTCTCTCGTTGAGAAGTTGCTAAGGCACGAAACCTGCTCAAAGTGTTTATAATGCCCAATTTAATTGTATAATAGCTCTTAATTGAACCTGCCCATACTGTAACAAACCTAGGTTTCCTTTTATGAGATCTAAAGCTGAGGATAGAATATGACTTAATAAATACACTCTTTTTAGAAAGTGTTTGCATCCCATTGTCGATGACTTTAAAATCTATTTGCAAGTTTTCTTGATCTATTTGACTAATTCTTTCTTCAGCTTATTTTTCTGAATATTTACTTAATTTATTATAAATGGCATATAGTCCTGTAGCTAGGAATCTTTTATTTCTTTTAGGAAGAGGTCCCAGAAGAATGTCAGACTATTACATGTTTTCATCAATTAGGGAAAATATTTCTTTTACCGCTTGAAAACTGGAGTGTTCCAGCCAACGTTGGCATAGCTTACCTACACTGTATATGGTAACTGCTACTGGTATTTGTGTGTTATAATGTGGGTCGGGTGATTAGCTTTGGGCCCAAGGAGTGTTGGAAATAAAACAATGCATACAGATGTCAGAATTATAGGGCCATAAATCTAAATCTTTAGTAGGGAAATAAGTAGAATTATACATTTCATTTTGGATCATTTCATTTATATCTGATTCTGACATTTTTCTTTGCAAATGCAAATTATTGAACACGGTCAAATTGACTTTTACAGAAGGTTTCTTTAAGTCCTTCATTGTTGCCAAATCCCAGAGAAGGTAGTCTGTTGGATGGTTTTGTTTAGAAAAATTATTTCCTTCTGTATTATGCGTGCTCGAAATAAAACTTCAGTATTTCTCCCTCTCTTCACAGCACAGGAGGGGATACACTGATGACAGCCAAGGGTCCAAATCCTAGGGAGGCACCTCTTGGGGATCAGAAATTCACTCCAGCAGCGGCCAGCAGGGCCCAGGCAGGTCCAGTTACAGGTCAAATGCAGCATGTCAGCTGGGCATTTGCACAGAGGCCTCGGGTGCTTGTTATGTCCCTGCAGCTCAGAACAGAAAGTCAGCCACTTGACCCTTGGAGTCACTCTAGTAGTCTGGGATCAAGCAGCAATGCAGGATGCAAGCAGCAGAGCAGTCGCCTGAGGGAGCAAGGCAATCTTCAATCAGCAGGGAAGTTCTCTTGTCAGCAGCAGGGCAATCTGCTGAGGTACAAAGCAGCCCTCAAGCAGCAGGGCAGTCCTCAGCAGTACAAGGCAAGTATGCCCTAGGTAGCCCAAAGGGCAGGGTGCTATGTAATTAAAAGGATGAACATGCAATTTTAGTTGTACATATCCTGGTAGTGAAAAACTCCTAAATTCGTTTTTTCACTACTGTGAGGCCTACCAGTCCCATTGGATAGCATTGGGGATTAAATATTACATTTAATAAGCTGTAAATCCGAATTGAGAGCAGGTAGCTATTTCATATGTGGTTCCTTTGAAATTGTATTGATCAGCCCTTTTAATTACAGAATAATTGTTAAAAATGTTGTGCGCGATTCTCAAAAATAAGCTGAGACGAAAGTCTAACTTTACGACTTTTGGTATTCACAAAGGGCATTTACTACTCGGAAATGCCCTTTGTGAATACCAAAAGTTGAACTTTACGACTTTCAGCATTCACAAAAGGCATTTACGAGTAGTAAATGCCCTTTGTGAATACCAAAAGTCATAAAGTTAGACTTTCATCTTATTTTACCTTTGTGAATCGGGGCCGTTGAGTGGGAGCCCCTGTGATTTCTTTTTCACTAGGGGCGCAGCAATAAAAAGTTTGAAGGCCACTGTATTAGGTGCTGGGTTGGAACAGAATGAAAGGTGACCCTTGTTGTTTCTTCTTTGGTGGTGCAGAGGTCACACGAGTCATTAACACAAAAAAATATCAGGAGATAATAAAACTGGGGACTAAATCATCTCCTTGGATGAGAAGTAATTTTAACTTGGGGTAGCTCAGTGCTTCATATGTAAATGAATAAGTGCTGGGGCCCAAAGCTTTGCCCAAAAGCCTGTGTTCTGAACTATCGAATGTCGAGGTGCCAAATACCAAGGTTGCATAGTCTTGATTCTACTTCATGCCTCTCTAATCCACCTCCTCGCACCCCCCTGTTCCTTTATTTTTCTTCTGTATGTTTTCACCAGTTTTCCACTTTTTTTTAACTGTTTTTCCATCTTTCTCTGTCTTTTTCTTTTGCTCTTTTATGTTTTCTCTTTTCTTCTGGGTCAGAATCTGATGAAAAAAATAAATGCTGATCCATAAAGATGAGTGCAAGTGGGTCCCACATGCAATCACCGTCTCAAATTAAGCAGATAGGTAGCTCCAGTATAGAAAGAGAACAAGCTGGACTAATATGGAGTCAGTAGGCATTGGCGGTGGGCCACTGGATAAGACTGGCCACATAGTTTTCCTTGATGTGATCAATCTGCACCCCCGATTCTTCTTGACATAACTGTATTATGTAGGTGTGAGTGCTATATACTTCAAAAAGTGGTATAGATGACCGAAAAGACGGCCCAAACAGCATCTTCTGGAGTATCCTTACTTGAATCAGAACTGATGGGGGTGATCGAAAATATGGTCTAAATGCAGCTTGTGGGGTTGTCCTTTCTAGGACCAGATCTTCTGGTTCAGGGAGCCACGGATCAGAGGCTTTAGTTTCACCAGAGAAGTCTGGAGTCCCCTTCATCATAGAAGGTTTTCCTCTTGTTTCCTGGAGGATCAGTAACATATAAAAGCATGAATCAGGCTATGATTCTACCTACCAAGTGAAATCTGGAGTGTGCATGCTGATACCAAATAATATTCATAAGGATTCCGTAAAACACCTCTCGATAGATTAAGTATTCTCTGCACCCGATATAAATTGCAGTACCAGGATAATCTTGCAGCTAATACCCTAGCTCTCAAGGCTTTTTGTGTGTATCTTTGGCTCACACAAAGATTCTGTTTGATTGCTGACAGGTGAAATGCAAGATACCAATTGGTATCCTAGATGAGACATTGTGTCAGCAAATATGGGGTGAACGGCATGCCATTGAATGAACGAAAAGTCCAAACAGCTGGGCATCTACAAGGCACTGCTATTCTGTCATGACTGCTAAACTGCCAGCAGTCTTTCGTTGCCATAGCTACAGAAATCAAGAACACAAATTGACTGCACCCAGAATATACTTATACTGATTGACGAGAGCAAAGGTCTGACATACTTGCCATAGTAGATATTGATTTATCAATGTAGGATTGGAAGAAGCAGGGGAGTTGGCCTCAAAGCAGTGTAAGTTTTATTTGTTAAAAACTGTACACTAAAGTACATATTTCCTTTTATCCTTTGGTACATTTGGCCACCCATACTGAAGCTGTAGCATAGAAAATATAGCAGTGATGCCTGCATAGGCAGATGCAATGCCCTCACAAGCTGCCTTTATGAGGTCCTACCGAACAGATTCATTATGCTAATTACTATCCTCAAGCCGTAGAAGAGAGACCTTTGAGATATTACCCTTTATTATGATGTAGGAATACATAGGGGCCGATTATGATGTTGGTCGGAGTTGCCTCAAACCGACTTCATCGCGGAATCGGGACCAACCGACCTCCGGTCAGATGTCCCGACTGCATAATTACGATGTGACTGCACATGGTGCGGTCGCATACTCCAATTTCCCTATGGAAGCTTCTGCTACAGGCGTAAACCGGCCGTAGCACAAGCTCTCATAGGGAAATGGGAGATTGTGTTCATCCCAGCACCGCGTGGCAGGCACCACAAGGTGCCTGCCACACGGTGCAGGAATCAACAGGGGGGCACCGGCCCACAACCAGAGGTCGCAAGGAGAAGGGGGCCCTGCTAGGGGCCCCCAAACTCACTTTCCGACAGGCTTTCCATGCCAGAAAGCCCAGCATGAAAAGCCTGTCAGAAACCGAGCATCGTAATCCCAACGGCAGAAACGCGGCTCATTGGGTTTACGGGCCGTTCTCCGACTGGCCGATGGGCTCCTTGAGCCCGTCAGAATCCAGCTGGAATGACCAGCCGGTTTCAATTCCGACTGCCTAGATTGTAATTAGGCGGTCGGAAGTGAAGCCGACGATGAGTGTTGAAAAGCCTCTGACCTGAGGTCAGAGGCTTTCCGACACTCATCGTAATCGGCCCCTTAGTTGGGAAACTGGTAGGACATGGATCGCCTTTCAAAATCACTTTATTGCCATTGTGATACGTGCATTAACCATGAGCAGCAACTTTGCAGTTTGGACCACTGTGTTATCAGCTAGAGGGATTTCCTTTGAATTTGAATTTCTTCACTTGTATGGACAACTGTAAGATGTATATGGATTGAAGGCACCTTGCCTTTGCGACAGCCACTGATGGAGTGAGGTTTATAAAAATACATCCTCATTAAATTAAGAAACCCCATAATGATGTATTAACTGCATGGACTAACCAACCCTGAATGCACACATACACACAGAGGGCAAACGCATTTTACATAATATACTAAACCATGATGGCTTGAGTACATATTAACTGTTTGCGCTTTGGAAAATCGTACTAATGCATGTTTATGCTATGTTGTACATTGCACATTTTGCATGTTGTGCACAAATAACGAGAAGTTGCTTTAAATTAATAAGCTTTTGCTAGGAATTAATTAATACAGGGTATTAGTATGGTGGGAGGTAACCATAATGGGTTTTATTTCATGAATTAATACTCTTTTGTGTTTATTTGCTTTAGTACGAGATTGGGCCTGCATGAAAATGGCCTCTTGTCCGAGCCAGCATGTGGTTGTCTTGGTTGATACGAAGAACGCATGCGCGAAATTGCTTGCCTGCCTACGAGCAGCAGAGTGCACCAGCTGATGTAATCCGTGTGAAGGCCATATTGACCTGTGTCCTATTGTTTATGTGCCAAGATGCGACAGCGACTGTGGGAACTGCCATCGCTACGTGCAATTCGAATGTGAAGCGGATATCATTAAATGAAATGTTGCAAAATGTATAACTTATAATGTTAGTAGTATACGAATGTATTTATCCTTAATACTTCCTTTGTCAAAATCGATATGGGATGGATTTGTGAGGAGAACATGATGAGGCGACCCTAGCATGGTTTAGGACAACCAATCACAGGACGAGTTTCTACTGATACTGCAACATTGTAAGATAGTAAGTTAGGCATGAAGGTATAATTGATATCCCAATTGGGGTGTGGCAAGTCAGTAAGGCAGACAGTCCGTCAGTCTGTCAGTCGGTGCAGTCCGGTGTGGCTGATCAGAGAGAAGAGACGATTAGAACGCAGATGATCTGAACGCACAGAACATAGGGAGAGAAGCGCGCCAAGACAGAGAGAGCAGACCAACACTGAGCCAGAGAAACCTTAGGTACGAGAACGTTGCGGGAGTGCTTGGGAGGAGACTGCGTCCGAGGAGAACTTGATTAAGGTAGATTGAATTGGGAGATTATTTTTGTTTGTCAGTCTATGGCAAACCTTAGCTACATCTGTCCTGTTAACTTTGCCCTCTGAGCCTATCTCTGAGGACCCTTGCCACAACCTCGGCCAAGGAAGTGGTTTTCCTGATTCTTTGGTGGGTATCACCCTCCTTAAATGCTTTCATTTTGCAATATTTCTGCAAGTGTTTATGCTGTACCTTCTCTTCCCCATTCCTATGCACGCTTTGATGTTGATTCAAATGATTCATTTTGATTACATTGCTTGATAATTTGTTCTCTTATATGTAATCTTGTGTGTGCACAGACAATCTAAAATACGAGCATTTAATAATTAATAAGATAAAATTTTAACCGAATAAATGACTCTGTGGTTATTTAGTTAAGTATTAAAGTGTTTAGTTAAACATAGTCACCATCAACTCTTCAACTAATGGTCCATCGACCAGAAGAAGAAGACAGTTGAAATTACGAATAGTTAGGGATTTATATAAATGTTCTTAATGTGAAGTATAGTACTGTACGTAATAAAACTGACAAATTAAACCCCCAAATCCAGCGCCCGTCTTCAGGGATCATTTATGGGTAATGTGTGATGGGCCCCGTTGTTTGATGAACAATTTATGTGTGAAGAGATTTCCCTGGTTTTATGAATTAGGGGTTGCGCTGGATCAGTTTTTCTGATAGCAGAATGATGGTTATTATTGATTAGTTTGGTGATTTATTGATTATTGATTATATGTTTAACATACTATGTAAAGTGAGTTAGTGTTGTATTTTATGTAGTCTTTGGAACACAGATACAGAAGGGTATCTGGGAAGCCGGCAGAGGAAAATTAGCCTGAAATAAGGCAGAAGAAAAGTATGAGAAGTGAAATCACACGGGAACAGGTGCATTGTCTGTTTAATCAGTAATAACACTTATGTGTTATTATAGGGACTATTTAGTGTGTATGTAGAAAAAGATTGACATAGCGAAGGATCCACCTGTGAAACTTTGGCCTTATCCCCAGAAGAGTAGCAAGACCTCCTTTCGAATAAAAGGTCCTCTTGTGAAATTTTGGCCTTATCCCTAGAGAAGTAACAGGTCCTCCCCTAGCTTGAATGAAGGGAAGGATAGCGGAATTGTTATACTTGCCCGTATTGAAAGGAATATTCTTTGAAGTGAAAATCTATCTCTTTATTTAGTAAACAGGCAATGTGGTATTGTTTTATGTTGTAACTAATAAGTTAATGTAAAGAAAAAGAACTTAGAAAAGTGCCAATAATTTTTGTAAAGGGAGGGTCAGCAGTAAGAGGAGAGGCTGACGTCACGAAAAGCCACGCTGGCATTGGTCAGACTGCGGAGGCAGGGTAAGCTCAGATTGGTTGGTTGGTGTGAGTCGCGCTGGTATTGGACAGGATAGCAGAGACGTAGAAAGCCTTGATTGAAAGAGTTAGAGTGTGTCACGCTGACATTGGTCAGGTGCCTAGGGAAGCAAAAGAAGTTGATTGGTGAATTATCGTGGATTATATTGACAAAGATTTGGATTGCGTGAATTATTGACAATTGGCAAAAATGTATTTCGAGCAAATGAGGCAGGAGAAATTGACTTTGTTTGGAAAAATTAAAAGATTCTTTAAAAAGGACAAACCCGTAATGACGAGAGAGGGAGTTCCTATTCCTCCACCGAAGACACCAGCGCCTTACATGATGTTAAAATATGGTTATCACACATGTATTTGGCTAGAAAATTGGATAGGATATACGAAGAATGATGGTGTGCTACCTTTTCCAGACCATGGTTCCTTTAATTTGGCACTATTGCGTAATTTGAGAGAAAAGATGATGGCATTAGATCCAAGACCTAGACCTACACAGTTTGAAGCATTAGTAGAATGGGAAGATGAAATGTATGAAAGGGAAAGACATAGAAGTGGTAGAATTAATAGATTTATGTTTGGAAGATTTCATGATGAAAGGCATGAGGACAGAATGAAGAGATGGAGAAATGGAGAGATAACTGAGGGATTATATCCAGTTTTAATGGTAGGAGAGACTGCAGGAAGCAAATGTAAAGAGAAAAGGAGACATTTAGAGCAACTTGGTTATGGATATAACCCGAATGAATCTGATGACGAGCTACTGGATGATATATTAGCTAAACGACCACCTCCTTATCAGGAAAATTCAGTGATGGTGACACCAAATGCACCGTCAATAGAAATCCCAATGACACCTCAAACGACACCAGATTTAACTGTAAGTGATGTAGTGCAGGAAGAAGAAGCAGAATTGACAATAAAAACCAAAGAGTTAGTTGAAAAATTAAATCAGATGAATATGAAAATAGATGCAATAACTGTGCCAGTAACTATAGGTCCAGCAATACCTGTATTTGAAAATTGACTTATTCATGAACCTTCCTTGACTGTCCCACTAAATTCTGTTGTAACATCAGCTAGTAGTAGAATTAATGCTGTAAGTGCTCAAAGTGAACAGCCCACTATCATTACTAGGACAACACCTCCGACTAATTTAACAATAAATGAAACCCCTAGGGAAATAATGCAGTTACAGCCAAAAAGAATAGAGTTGGAAGAAATTCCCAGAAGTGAAGCTTCAATAGGTCCGACAACTGAAGAGTTGGATGATTGGGTGAAAGGGTTACAAAGGAGAAAAACACAGCCACAACCCATAGATGTATGTAAGCTGAAAGTAGATCTGGAGGAAATGATCCATGGGACAATAAGTCCAGACAGGCTAAAGACTTATCAAGATGATGAATTGATGTATCTGTGTAAAATTGTTACTTGGAAAGCGAGAAATCTACATGAAAGGTTAGTGGAAGCTGCAGATGAATTAGGAGTAGACATGAGCAGATCGAAAGTGTTGCAGAAGACATATAGAGTGGATTTTACTGAAAAAGATATAGAAAATATGAATACATCTGGTAGACGATTGCAGATAGAAGAGTTAATGGTTGTTTTGAGAACATGGGGAGACGTGGAGAGATGGAAGGGTAGATGGATGAGGAAGAAAGAAGAAGCAGCTGGTAAAGAAGTATATTTACATCCAGTAAGAGAAGTAGGAAATGTAACTCTTGAATGTCCCATGAGAGAAGTTCCAGGAGGAGGTTATGTGCATGTTCCATGGTCTAGACAGGATATATTGTCTTTTACAAATGAGTTTCCCAGGTTGAGAGAAAAGCTGGTGGAATGGTACAAACAAGTTGAGAGGTTTGTGAAAGTCTTGAAAGTGTTGCTAAAAGATTTAGATGGACTATTTGAAATTGTTGTCCCTGCAGACTTATGGACAGAATGTAAGATTACAGTTGATTGGCCAAAAGATGAATATCCTAGAGATTCTAAAACAGGAGCACCTTCTGATGAGGTGATGAAAAAGTACCATCAGCTGATTACTTTTTTGAAAAGCAAAATTTCCCCTAAGGAAACTGATTGGGTAAAAATAGATAGAACAACTCAAGAGCCGAAAGAGTCTGTGCATGCATATTACGAGAGACTGTTACAGGTTTTTAAGCAGTATAGTGGTTTTGAGAATATTGGAGACAAAGATATGGGTCATTTTGTGTATAGATTTGTGTATGGATTGAGACCTGAGATTAGCCAGATGATACAGCAACACATGTTGTGTTGGCAGGCTAAAACGATAGATGAGATTTTGAGATATGCGAAGTATTGCAGTGATGACATTGAGTCGCGCCATCGCAAATTAAAAGAAAAGATGATGTGGGCGCAAGTAAAAGTAGCAGAGCAGCAGGAAACCCAGTTGAATTCTCAATCTATAAACCAAATGGGAGGAGTTAGTCAGAATGCTCAAAGACCTAGTGGAGGTAGAGGTAGGGGACAAATGAGCAGGGAAGAGGTGAAAAAGAAATTTCCTTGTCATGCGTGCGGAAAGTATGGACACTGGAAGTAAGAGTGTAGATCAGTGCAGAGGACTAATGGAGGAAATCAAATTTTCACCCCACAGGTGCAGAGTGAGGTAGGTGTGCAACAACCACCTCAGCAGCAGGTAGTTACTATCCAGTATCAGGTCCCGCAACCACCTTTGCCACACAATGTAAATGCTCAAAGATACAGTGCGGATACAGGGTTCCACGGAGGAGACCAGGTTGGTAAAAATACTAACACAAATGTGATTCCTCAATTTTGGATGCAATGTGATGGAAGTGATGTTGAGTCGAATCAATGACGCTGCCTGAGGGGGGAGGAAGAGTGCGTGCTTGGCGCTACTCTAGAGGTAGATCAGACAGGTCCATTTGTTGATGGAAAAGTGGAAGGTAATGATATCACCTTTCTTGTGGACACTGGTGCTACCCGTTCTACTGTGAGAGCAGCAGAAATTCCAAACCTACCCCTCTCGGGAGAAACTATCCAAGTAGTAGGAGTCTCAAATAAACAGATTAGTATCCCAGTTACTAAACCAATTGAAGTGCATATTGGTCCATTTAAAGATCTGCATCGGTTCGTAGTGTGTGACTCAAGTCCAGTGAACTTGTTAGGAAGAGGTTTGTTGTGCAAGATGAATTGCACTATTTACTGCACACCGGATGGTATTGCATTCCAGACACCTGATGAGGATGTCACTTTTAAAATGGTGCTAGCAAAGCAAGGAACAGAAGTGAATGAGTTATTTTCGCTTCTTTCAGATAAAAGTGTGCCGGAAGAATTGATGAAGGTGGTGAATTCAGATGTATGGGATTTCACAGGACAGGAGATTGGATTAATGAAAAAAGTAGACCCGTTTAGAATTACAGTGAAAGATGGTGTTGACTATCCAAATACACCACAGTATAAAATGAAGCCAGAAGTAATAGCAGGAATAGCTCCTATAATTGATCAAATGATTGAACAAGGAATTTTATAAGAAATAATGAGCAGTCCTTGTAATTCACCTATTATGGGATTGAAAAAGCCAAATGGAACCTATAGACTAGTGCAAGATTTGAGAAAGGTGAACAAAATTGTTGTGCCTTGTTGCCCAGTTGTGCCAGACCCAGCAGTGATTCTTTATCAAATTCCACATGATGCGGAATGGTATACAGTGATTGATTTGTGTCATGCATTCTTTTCGATTCCCTTGCATCCGTATAGCCAGTATTTGTTTGCTTTTCGGTTTGGAGACCGTGTTTTGGCATGGTGCCGAGTTCCTCAAGTGTATACTGAGAGTATTTCAATTTTTAACCAGATTTTGAAAAAGTGTCTAGAAGATTTGAGAATGTCTAAAGGGTCAGTTCTGGTTCAGTACATTGATGACCTACTGGTGGCATCAAACACTCGAGAAGCCTGTGTTGCAGACACTGTTGCTTTACTGAACCATTTGGCAGAAGGTGGACATAAAGTGTCCCCTGCAAAATTACAATTCTGTCAGAGAGAAGTCCAATACTTAGGTCACAAGATTGAGAAGGGAGTTAGAAAGGTGACATCAGAGCGTATTCGAGTGATCAAGGACATGAAACCACCGACCACACAAAGAGAAGTGCAAATGTTTTTGGGAGTGGTTGGATATTGTAGACAGTGGATCAGTGGGTTTTCACTGATGGCAAAACCTCTACAGAGGTTGACAAGAAATGATGTGAAAGACCCAATTAAATTGGATGAAGAGAGCATGGAAGCTTTTGTTAAATTGAAAGACAGCTTGTGCCAGGCACCGGCCCTGGGAATGCCTGATTATTCAAAAGATTTTGCATTATATTGCAGTGAAAGAGATGGGTGTGCGCTTGCAGTGTTGACTCAGAGACATGGAATGACGAGAAGACCTGTGGCATATTTTTCTGCTACATTAGATTCAGTAGCTGCCGCATTACCTGGATGTTTGAAAGCAGTAGCTGCTACTTGTGTGAGTCTGGAGCAGAGTGAAGGAATCATAATGGGTCATCCTGTGAGAGTGTATGTGCCACATTCAGTTGAAATCTTCTTAACAAGAACAAGAACACAGCATCTTACCTATAGTCGGCTGACTAGGTATGAGAGAGTGATTTTGGGTGCAGAAAATGTGACGATAGTGAGATGTACCAATGTGAATCCTTCTACTTTATTGCCAGATGCATGGGATGAAGAAGTGAGGGATGAAGCAGAACATGATTGTTTGAATGTGACTGAATTTTGCACCAAGCCCCGTCCTGATATTAAAGATGTTCCTCTTGAAGAATCTGATTGTGTGATGTTTGTTGATGGTTCCTGTTTACGAACTGAAACAGGTGTGTTGAGTTCTGCCTATGCTGTCTGTACTGTAGCGATACAAAAGGGGATGATGGACGAACGTTTGAGCCAATCAAACACTCACCCCCAGTCAACTGATCTGGGTTTAATCCATCATCATTCTTTAGCTCACTCCACCACCCCAGTTCAGACATGGCCATATGCAAATCAGTCTGACCCTGTGCCTCATGGGAACAGTCCAGCCCGAACTGCCAAGCCATGTCTTCCCTGGACCGGAAACAAGCATCCTAGGACCGGTTTCTGGCATTCCAGCCGTCATCAGCCAGGCTTGCTTGAATCCAGTGGCAAAGTGAGCAAGGGACCCACGTCTGGGCATACCCCCGCCAACTTAGGGCGAACAAAGCGATACAAAAGGGGATGATGGACGGAACGTTTGAGCCAATCAAACACTCACCCCCAGTCAACTGATCTGGGTTTAATCCATCATCATTCTTTAGCTCACTCCACCACCCCAGTTCAGACATGGCCATATGCAAATCAGTCTGACCCTGTGCCTCATGGGAACAGTCCAGCCCGAACTGCCAAGCCATGTCTTCCCTGGACCGGAAACAAGCATCCTAGGACCGGTTTCTGGCATTCCAGCCGTCATCAGCCAGGCTTGCTTGAATCCAGTGGCAAAGTGAGCAAGGACCCACGTCTGGGCATACCCCGCCAACTTAGGGCGAACAAAGCGATACAAAAGGGGATGATGGACGGAATGTTTGAGCCAATCAAACACTCACCCCCAGTCAACTGATCTGGGTTTAATCCATCATCATTCTTTAGCTCACTCCACCACCCCAGTTCAGACATGGCCATATGCAAATCAGTCTGACCCTGTGCCTCATGGGAACAGTCCAGCCCGAACTGCCAAGCCATGTCTTCCCTGGACCGGAAACAAGCATCCTAGGACCGGTTTCTGGCATTCCAGCCGTCATCAGCCAGGCTTGCTTGAATCCAGTGGCAAAGTGAGCAAGGGACCCACGTCTGGGCATACCCCCGCCAACTTAGGGCGAACAAAGCGATACAAAAGGGGATGATGGACGGAACGTTTGAGCCAATCAAACACTCACCCCCAGTCAACTGATCTGGGTTTAATCCATCATCATTCTTTAGCTCACTCCACCACCCCAGTTCAGACATGGCCATATGCAAATCAGTCTGACCCTGTGCCTCATGGGAACAGTCCAGCCCGAACTGCCAAGCCATGTCTTCCCTGGACCGGAACAAGCATCCTAGGACCGGTTTCTGGCATTCCAGCCGTCATCAGCCAGGCTTGCTTGAATCCAGTGGCAAAATGAGCAAGGGACCCACGCCTGGGCATACCCCCGCCAACTTAGGGCGAACAAAGCGATACAAAGGGGATGATGGACGGAACGGTTGAGCCAATCAAACACTCACCTCAGTCAACTGCTCTGGGTTTAATCCATCATCATCTTTAGCTCACTCCACCACCCCAGTTCAGACATGGCCATATGCAAATCAGTCTGACCCTGTGCCTCATGGGAACAGTCCAGCCCGAACTGCCAAGCCATGACTTCTGGACCGAAACAAGCATCCTAGGATCGGTTTCTGTCAGCCGTCGTCATCAGGCTTGCTTGAATCCAGTGGCAAAGTGAGCAAGGACCCACGTCTGGCATACCCTGCCAACTTAGGGCTGAACAAGTGTTACAAAGGGATGATGGACGGAACGCTTGAGCCAATCAAACACTCACCCCAGTCAACTGATCTGGGTTTAATCCATCATCATTCTTTAGCTCACTCCACCACCCCAGTTCAGACATGGCCATATGCAAATCAGTCTGACTCGTGCCTCATGGGAACAGTCCAGCCGAACTGCCAAGCCATGTCTTCCTGGACCGGAAACAGCATCCTAGGACCGGTTTCTGGCATTCCAGCCGCCATCAGCCAGGCTTGCTTGAATCCAGTGGCAAAGTGAGCAAGGGACCCACGTCTGGGCATACCCCGCCAACTTAGGGCGAACAAGCTGATACAAAGGGAATGATGGACGGAACGTTTGAGCCAATCAAACACTCACCCCCAGTCAACTGATCTGGGTTGAATCCATCATCATTCTTTAGCTCACTCCACCACCCCAGTTCAGACATGGCCATATGCAAATCAGTCTGACCCTGTGCCTCATGGGAACAGTCCAGCCCGAACTGCCAAGCCATGTCTTCCTGGACCGGAAACAGCATCTTAGGACCGGTTTCTGGCATTCCAGCGTCATCAGCCAGGCTTGCTTGAATCCAGTGGCAAAGTGAGCAAGGGACCCACGTCCGTCCATCATCCCCTTTGTATCGCTTTGTTCGCCCTAAGTTGGCGGGTATGCCCAGACGTGGGTCCCTTGCTCACTTTGCCACTGGATTCAAGCAAGCCTGGCTGATGACGGCTGGAATGACAGAAACCGGTCCTAGGATGCTTGTTTCCGGTCCAGGGAAGACATGGCTTGGCAGTTCGTGCTGGACTGTTCCCATGAGGCACAGGGTCAGACTGATTTGCATATGGCCATGTCTGAACTGGGGTGGTGGAGTGAGCTAAAGAATGATGATGGATTAAACCCAGATCAGTTGACTGGGGGTGAGTGTTTGATTGGCTCAAACGTTCCGTCCATCATCCCCTTTTGTATCGCTTTGTTCGCCCTAAGTTGGCGGGGTATGCCCAGACGTGGGTCCCTTGCTCACTTTGCCACTGGATTCAAGCAAGCCTGGCTGATGACGGCTGGAATGCCAGAAACCGGTCCTAGGATGCTTGTTTCCGGTCCAGGGAAGACATGGCTTGGCAGTTCGTGCTGGACTGTTCCCATGAGGCACAGGGTCAGACTGATTTGCATATGGCCATGTCTGAACTGGGGTGGTGGAGTGAGCTAAAGAATGATGATGGATTAAACCCAGATCAGTTGACTGGGGTGAGTGTTTGATTGGCTCAAACGTTCCGTCCATCATCCCCTTTGTATCGCTTGTTCGCCTCTAAGTTGGCGGGGGTATGCCCAGGACGTGGGTCCCTTGCTCACTTTGCCACTGGATTCAAGCAAGCCTGGCTGATGACGGCTGGAATGCCAGAAACCGGTCCTAGGATGCTTGTTTCCGGTCCAGGGAAGACATGGCTTGGCAGTTCGTGCTGGACTGTTCCTATGAGGCACAGGGTCAGACTGATTTGCATATGGCCATGTCTGAACTGGGGTGGTGGAGTGAGCTAAAGAATGATGATGGATTAAACCCAGATCAGTTGACTGGGGGTGAGTGTTTGATTGGCTCAAACGTTCCGTCCATCATCCCCTTTTGTATCGGTCTGTACTGTAGCAGCAATCCTGGAAGCATCCTGCCTAAAAGGGGTAAAATCCGCACAAGTGGCCGAATTGGCAGCTCTGATTCGAGCCGGTAAATCACTGATAGTCAATATGGTTTTGGCATTGTGCATGATTTCGGAGAACTATGGATGCAGAGGGGATTCCTGACCTCTTCAGGGTCCCCCATCAGGAATAGTCAATTTGTAAAAGAGTTGCTTGAAGCATTACAATTGCCAAAAAGAATTGCAGTGGTCAAATGTGCCGCACATAAGTCAGGAGATGATTATGTGACTCAAGGCAATAGATTTGTTGACCAAGTAGCACAATATTGTGCAAAGAATCAGGCTTCCATAAATCGGGGAAAACCAAGAGAAAATACGGTTTATCAACTTATGTTTACTAACACCATTGAAACTTGGGATGAAGTGAGACAATTGCAGGAAGAGGCAGGTGAAGAAGAAAACAGGAATGGGAAAAAGCAGGATGTAGGAGACGAGCAGATGATGATGTATGGGTATACATTGATGGGAGACCAGTCATGACAGATAGTTTACTTTCTCATATGGCAAGGATGTATCATGGAATGGCACATATTGGCCGAGATGCCATGGTCCGATCATTCAAACAAACGTGGTTTAATACAAAATTCAGGACTATTGCAGAGAGTCTTTGTCAGAGATGCCTGACATGCCAACAGCAAAACCCAGGAAGAAAGACAGTGGTGAGTCTGGGAACAATAGGGAGGGCAGGAGGTCCTTTCACTAGACTACAGCTTGATTTTATCGAGTTGCCCCCGTGTAATAAGCTCAAGTATGTATGAGTGATTGTTTGTTTGTTTTCCCGTTGGGTAGAAGCCTATCCCACAAGAAGAAATGATAGCCTAACTGTGGCAAAACTTTTGTTAAGGGAATACATTCCTAGATATGGTTTTCCAGTCACTATGGAGACAGATAGAGGAACACACTTCACTAGTGAAACAATCAAACTGATTTGTGAGGCATTGAGCATTCAACCAAAACTTCATTGTGCCTATCGTCCAGAGGCTTCTGGAATAGTAGAGCAGATAAATGGCACAATCAAGAACAGGTTAGGTAAAGTGTGTAAATCCACAGCACTGAATTGGCCTGACGCTTTACCCCTAGTTTTGATGAGTCTCAGAAGCATTCCTGACAAAAAGACAGGATTTAGTCCGCATGAAATATTGATGGGAAGAGCAATGAGACAAGCATTTATACCTGCCAACAAATTGATAAATATATCTGATGATCTCATCCTTGACTATTGCAAAGGGTTGGCTGATGTGGTACGTTCTGTGTTTCATCAGGTTGGAGCAGACGCAACCACAACACAGCAGACTCAAGCCCATGACCTAAGCCCTGGTGAGTGGGTTCATGTGAAAAGGCATAGAAGAAAAACTTGCCTAGAGCCCCGCTGGGAAGGACTGTATCAGGTCATATTGGTGACGACTACAGCAGTAAAGTGTGCTGGTTTACCAAATTGAATCCATGCCAGTCACACTCAGCGAGTCCCAAGTCCACTTGAACCACGAGTAGAGCGGCATCTGGAGATCTCAAGCCCGAGTTCGGAATCAGAAACTGAAGTACAAGAAATTGGTGAGGTTAAAGCAATAAACTCTGAAAACTCTGAAGAGCGGCTTGATGATGAATTGCTTAGCACAAGTCAAGTAAAGTGGGCACCAGCTACTGGGACTGAAGAAACTGTTGTTGAACAAGAAGAAAGACAAATCTTAGGTGAAGAGGGAAAGTGTAGAGAGGAAGTAGGTGAAAGAAATACAGAAGAAGAAAAAGAAAAAGAAGAAGAAAGCAAACTTAGAGTAGGTACAAAGAAACGAAGGTACGAATTGAACAAAGATGAAGAAGTAGTTCAATCAAAGAGGGCAAAGAAAGACGAGCAGTGGCCAAGTGGAGTTAAAAGATTGAAATATAGGGTGGTGAAAGGAAGACCGGAAAGTAGGTTAGAATAAATAAGCGAAATTTCAGATCAGTTAGAACAGGGAGAGTCAGATGACGAATCAGTGCTGCGACCAAAGAGAGTAAGAAAACCGAACAAAAAGTTCAAGTCACCTGACTGGATTTATATAGTGTTGGAAGAGATTGAAGAAGAAGATTTAAACAAAAAGAGAAACAGCACTGACAACGAGCAAGAAGAGAAAAGTGATCTAAATCCACCTTAAGAGACTGTAAGCAAACTAAGGTGTAGCGTTATCAACTGAAATTTTTTTCTGAAGATTTAGAAGACGTCCTGGAAAATTGGATTAAGTTAAAATAAAATAAGGGGTAAAGAAGAAAGCTCTTGAAGTGTGGGATCACCTTATATTTTACTTTTTGGTAGAAGACAATAGAAATAGATTTTAGAAAATCCATTAGAAATTTATAGAATTGATATTACTATGGCAGATACACAAGTAACCAGACCTAGATGTAGCCTTATGTGTAGATGTTATAAAGCTTGCTTATGTTTATTGTGTATATTGATAGTATTCTGGATAATATTAACCATTGTAATACCTTTACATCTGATAAAAGAAGATACACCTCGTCCCAACAATTTAACAGGTCCAAGGGTAGACACTGACATTAAGCAAACTCCTATTACTCACTTGAATCAAATAGATGCTAGTAGTTTACATCACAATAGATTAGTTACTAATGTTTCTCTGAATGTTTTCACTAAGTTACTCTACGAATATGTGGAAACAATGGATGTGAGTGACTGTTATGTCTGTATACAGTTACCTTTGTCTGTTTCAGAAGGTGTTACTTACCATCACCTTCCTTTGACTTATGGTGTAACCTGTAGTGTTTTATCAAGTCTATTGTATAGAACAGGTAAACTAGATTATTATTATTCCAATGTAGATACAATATTTTCTAAAGTCCCTGTAGTACCTGAGCTGAATAAGATAGCCCCTGCACATGTCATGGGAGATTTTTTCCTGACAACCAAGCCTATAGATATAGAATACGCTAATAAGAATAATTTAACATGCAAATTGAGGAAGGAAGAGAAGATCTTTTTGGAGATGGTAGAAGAGAGAAGGGCTAAGTTTCAGAGAAAAGCTGTTGAAGAGAAATTACAGACACCACCTTGGGTTTTCAGAGAAGGCAACTATGACAAGGGAGAGACTTATGCTGCAATGGCTCTGGATTGGTCACAGAAGGGAAAATTATGCTTACGTAGGGAAAGGACTAATTACAACAATTACTTCATAGGTTCCAGTGAATGAGAAGATACCTACAAAATTATTGGAGGTTGGGGATTAAAGGGAGGAACTGATCCTGTTTTGCCAGGCATATATTATGTCTGTGAGAGGAAAGCCTATTATCGGCTACCAGATCACTGGTATGGAACCTGTTACCTTGGGATTGTCTTTCCAAAAGTCTACCATGTAGACAAAAGCACAAATGGAATCCATGAAGTAAAGCAAGGAGTAAAACGTGTAAAAAGAGAAAGCTTTTCAGAAATTGTAGGTGATATATTTGGAGCATTGATACCTGGAGTTGGAGTTACACTGAATGCATATAAAATTCGACAATTGTCCACAGTGGTTGATCGTTTATCAACGGATACTGCTGGAGGATTTCTGATGATTAACGCTGAAATGATTGCTATGAGATCTATTGTTATGCAAAATCGACTTGCCCTTGATATGTTATTGGCAAAAGAGGGAGGAGTCTGTGGAATGCTGAAGGTTCAACATTGTTGCACCTACATTCCAGACAAAAGCAAGAATCTGGAAGGATACATTCAGAATATCACTGATTTGCATAAGAAAGTAACACAACTAGAGGTTGACGGTGTTTGGGAGAGACTAAGTAAGAGCTTCTCTACTATAAGCAATTGGTTTTCTTCTATAGGTAGTTCCTTGGTAGGAAAAATAATAGTACCAATAATGTTTGTAGCTGTTATGATATTAATAATACGAATGACTTATATTTGTGTGAAGAGAAGACGCAAAGAAAAGAAAGAAAGGAAATTAAGTAAGGAACATAAAGAAAGGAAAAGAGAGATAGACGAGATAGAATTGAAAGATTTTAAAGAAAGATTGTATGTAAAATGTAAGGAACAAGGGCCAGAAGACAAAATAATAGCTATATAACTTGGTAAACCGTATGTTTAGGGTTTTTATGATGGTAAACCATCAAAGGGGGATTGATGGAGTGAGGTTTGTAAAAATACATCCTCATGAAATTAAAAACCCCATAATGATGTATTAACTGCATGGACTAACCAACCCTGAATGCACACATACACACAGAGGGCAAACGCATTTTACATAATATACTAAACCATGATGGCATGAGTACGTATTAACTGTTTGCGCTTTGGAAAATCGTACTAATGCATGTTTATGCTATGTTGTACATTGCACATTTTGCATGTTGTGCACAAATAACGAGAAGTTGCTTTAAATTAATAAGCTTTTGCTAGGAATTAATTAATACAGGGTATTAGTATGGTGGGAGGTAACCATAATGGGTTTTATTTCATGAATTAATACTCTTTTGTGTTTATTTGCTTTAGTACGAGATTGGGCCTGCATGAAAATGGCCTCTTGTCCGAACCAGCATGTGGTTGTCTTGGTTGATACGAAGAACGCATGCGAGAAATTGCTTGCCTGCCTACGAGCAGCAGAGTGCACCAGCTGATGTAATCCGTGTGAAGGCCATATTGACCTGTGTCCTATTGTTTATGTGCCAAGATGCGACAGCGACTGTGGGAACTGCCATCGCTACGTGCAATTCGAATGTGAAGCGGATATCATGAAATGAAATGTTGCAAAATGTATAACTAATAATGTTAGTAGTATACGAATGTATTTATCCTTAATACTTCCTTTGTCAAAATCGGTATGGGATGGATTTGTGAGGAGAACATGATGAGGCGACCCTAGCATGATTTAGGACAACCAATCACAGGACGAGTTTCTACTGATACTGCAACATTGTAAGATAGTAAGTTAGGCATGAAGGTATAATTGATATCCCAATTGGGGTGTGGCAAGTCAGTAAGTCAGACAGTCAGACAGTCAGTCTGTCAGTCGGTGCAGTCCGGTGTGGCCGATCAGAGAGAAGAGACGATTAGAACGCAGATGATCTGAACGCACAGAACATAGAGAGAGAAGCGCGCCAAGACAGAGAGAGCAGACCAACACTGAGCCAGAGAAACCTTAGGTACGAGAAGGTTGCGGGAGTGCTTGGGAGGAGACTGCGTCCGAGGAGAACTTGATTAAGGTAGATTGAATTGGGAGATTATTTTTGTTTGTCAGTCTATGGCAAACCTTAGCTGCATCTGTCCTGTTAACTTTGCCCTCTGAGCCTATCTCTGAGGACCCTTGCCACAACCTCGGCCAAGGAAGTGGTTTTCCTGATTCTTTGGTGGGTATCACCCTCCTTAAATGCTTTCATTTTGCAATATTTCTGCAAGTGTTTATGCTGTACCTTCTCTTCACCATTCCTATGCACGCTTTGATGTTGATTCAAATGATTCATTTTGATTACATTGCTTGATAATTTGTTCTCTTATATGTAATCTTGTGTGTGCACTGACAATCTAAAATACGAGCATTTAATAATTAATAAGATAAAATTTTAACCGAATAAATGACTCTGTGGTTATTTAGTTAAGTATTAAAGTGTTTAGTTAAACATAGTCACCATCAACTCTTCAACTAATGGTCCATCGACCAGAAGAAGAAGACAGTTGAAATTACGAATAGTTAGGGATTTATATAAATGTTCTTAATGTGAAGTATAGTACTGTACGTAATAAAACTGACAAATTAAACTCCCCAAATCCAGCGCCCGTCTTCAGGGATCATTTATGGGTAATGTGTGATGGGCCCCGTTGTTTGATGAACAATTTATGTGTGAAGAGATTTCCCTGGTTTTATGAATTAGGGGTTGCGCTGGATCAGTTTTTCTGGTAGCAGAATGATGGTTATTATTGATTAGTTTGGTGATTTATTGATTATTGATTATATGTTTAACATACTATATAAAGTGAGTTAGTGTTGTATTTTATGTAGTCTTTGGAACACAGATACAGAAGGGTATCTGGGAAGCCGGCAGAGGAAAATTAGCCTGAAATAAGGCAGAAGAAAAGTGTGAGAAGTGAAATCACACGGGAACAGGTGCATTGTCTGTTTAATCAGTAATAACACTTATGTGTTATTATAGGGACTATTTAGTGTGTATGTAGAAAAAGATTAACATAGCGAAGGATACACCTGTGAAACTTTGGCCTTATCCCCAGAAGAGTAGCAAGACCTCCTTTCGAATAAAAGGTCCTCTTGTGAAATTTTGGCCTTATCCCTAGAGAAGTAACAGGTCCTCCCCTAGCTTGAATGAAGGGAAGGATAGCGGAATTGTTATACTTGCCCGTATTGAAAGGAATATTCTTTGAAGTGAAAATCTATCTCTTTATTTAGTAAACAGGCAATGTGGTATTGTTTTATGTTGTAACTAATAAGTTAATGTAAAGAAAAAGAACTTAGAAAAGTGCCGATAATTTTTGTAAAGGGAGGGTCAGCAGTAAGAGGAGAGGCTGACGTCACGAAAAGCCGCGCTGGCATTGGTCAGACTGCAGAGGCAGGGTAAGCTCAGATTGGTTGGTTGGTGTGAGTCGCGCTGGTATTGGACAGGATAGCAGAGACGTAGAAAGCCTTGATTGGAAGAGTTAGTGTGTCACGCTGACATTGGTCAGGTGCCTAGGGAAGCAAAAGAAGTTGATTGGTGAATTATCGTGGATTGTATTGACAAAGATTTGGATTGCGTGAATTATTGACAATTGGCAAAAATGTATTTCGAGCAAACAAGGCAGGAGAAATTGACTTTGTTTGGAAAAATTAAAAAATTCTTTAAAAAGGACAAACCCGTAATGACGAGAGAGGGAGTTCCTATTCCTCCACCGAAGACACCAGCGCCTTACATGATGTTAAAATATGGTTATCACACATGTATTTGGCTAGAAAATTGGATAGGATATACGAAGAATGATGGTGTGCTAGCTTTTCCAGAGCATGGTTCCTTTAATTTGGCACTATTGCGTAATTTGAGAGAAAAGATGATGGCATTAGATCCAAGACCTAGACCTACACAGTTTGAAGCATTAGTAGAATGGGAAGATGAAATGTATGAAAGGGAAAGACATAGAAGTGGTAGAATTAATAGATTTATGTTTGGAAGATTTCATGATGAAAGGCATGAGGACAGAATGAAGAGATAGAGAAATGGAGAGATAACTGAGGGATTATATCCAGTTTTAATGGTAGGAGAGACTGCAGGAAGCAAATGTAAAGAGAAAAGGAGACATTTAGAGCAACTTGGTTATGGATATAACCCGAATGAATCTGATGACGAGCTAGTGGATGATATATTAGCTAAACGACCACCTCCTTATCAGGAAAATTCAGTGATGGTGACACCAAATGCACCGTCAATAGAAATCCCAATGACACCTCAAACGACACCAGTTTTAACTGTAAGTGATGTAGTGCAGGAAGAAGAAGCAGAATTGACAATAAAAACCAAAGAGTTAGTTGAAAAATTAAATCAGATGAATATGAAAATAGATGCAATAACTGTGCCAGTAACTATAGGTCCAGCAATACCTGTATTTGAAAATTGACTTATTCATGAACCTTCCTTGACTGTCCCACTAAATTCTGTTGTAACATCAGCTAGTAGTAGAATTAATGCTGTAAGTGCTCAAAGTGAACAGCCCACTATCATTACTAGGACAACACCTCCGACTAATTTAACAATAAATGAAACCCCTAGGGAAATAATGCAGTTACAGCCAAAAAGAATAGAGTTGGAAGAAATTCCCAGAAGTGAAGCTTCAATAGGTCCGACAACTGAAGAGTTGGATGATTGGGTGAAAGGGTTACAAAGGAGAAAAACACAGACACAACCCAAAGATGTATGTAAGCTGAAAGTAGATCTGGAGGAAATGATCCATGGGACCATAAGTCCAGACAGGCTAAAGACTTATCAAGATGATGAATTGATGTATCTGTGTAAAATTGTTACTTGGAAAGCGAGAAATCTACATGAAAGGTTAGTGGAAGCTGCAGATGAATTAGGAGTAGACATGAGCAGATCGAAAGTGTTGCAGAAGACATATAGAGTGGATTTTACTGAAAAAGATATAGAAAATATGAATACATCTGGTAGACGATTGCAGATAGAAGAGTTAATGGTTGTTTTGAGAACATGGGGAGACGTGGAGAGATGGAAGGGTAGATGGATGAGGAAGAAAGAAGAAGCAGCTGGTAAAGAAGTATATTTACATCCAGTAAGAGAAGTAGGAAATGTAACTCTTGAATGTCCCATGAGAGAAGTTCCAGGAGGAGGTTATGTGCATGTTCCATGGTCTAGACAGGATATATTGTCTTTTACAAATGAGTTTCCCAGGTTGAGAGAAAAGCTAGTGGAATGGTACAAACAAGTTGAGAGGTTTGTGAAAGTCTTGAAAGTGTTGCTAAAAGATTTAGATGGACTATTTGAAATTGTTGTCCCTGCAGACTTATGGACAGAATGTAAGATTACAGTTGATTGGCCAAAAGATGAATATCCTAGAGATTCTAAAACAGGAGCACCTTCTGATGAGGTGATGAAAAAGTACCATCAGGTGATTACTTTTTTGAAAAGCTAAATTTCCCCTAAGGAAACTGATTGGGTAAAAATAGATAGAACAACTCAAGAGCCGAAAGAGTCTGTGCATGCATATTACGAGAGACTGTTACAGGTTTTTAAGCAGTATAGTGGTTTTGAGAATATTGGAGACAAAGATATGGGTCATTTTGTGTATAGATTTGTGTATGGATTGAGACCTGAGATTAGCCAGATGATACAGCAACACATGTTGTGTTGGCAGGCTAAAACAATAGATGAGATTTTGAGATATGCGAAGTATTGCAGTGATGACATTGAGTCGCGCCATCGCAAATTAAAAGAAAAGATGATGTGGGCGCAAGTAAAGGTAGCAGAGCAGCAGGAAACCCAGTTAAATTCTCAATCTATAAACCAAATGGGAGGAGTTAGTCAAAATGCTCAAAGACCTAGTGGAGGTAGAGGTAGGGGACAAATGAGCAGGGAAGAGGCGAAAAAGAATTTCCTTGTCATGCGTGCGGAAAGTATGGACACTGGAAGAATGAGTGTAGATCAGTGCAGAGGACTAATGGAGGAAATCAAATTTTCACCCCACAGGTGCAGAGTGAGGTAGGTGTGCAACAACCACCTCAGCAGCAGGTAGTTACTACCCAGTATCAGGTCCCGCAACCACCTTTGCCACACAATGTAAATGCTCAAAGATACAGTGCGGATACAGGGTTCCACGGAGGAGACCAGGTTGGTAAAAATACTAACACGAATGTGATTCCTCAATTTTGGATGCACTGTGATGGAAGTGATGTTGAGTCGAATCAATGACGCTGCCTGAGGGGGGAGGAAGAATGCGTGCTTGCCGCTACTCTAGAGGTAGATCAGACAGGTCCATTTGTTGAAGGAAATGTGGAAGGTAATGATATCACCTTTCTTGTGGACACTGGTGCTACCCGTTCTACTGTGAGAGCAGCAGAAATTCCAAACCTACCCCTCTCGGGAGAAACTATCTAAGTAGTAGGAGTCTCAAATAAACAGATTAGTACCCCAGTTACTAAACCAATTGAAGTGCATATTGGTCCATTTAAAGATATGCATCGGTTCGCAGTGTGTGACTCAAGTCCAGTGAACTTGTTAGGAAGAGGTTTGTTGTGCAAGATGAATTGCACTATTTACTTCACACCGGATGGTATTGCATTCCGGACACCTGATGAGGATGTCGCTTTTAAAATGGTGCTAGCAAAGCAAGGAACAGAAGTGAATGAGTTATTTTCGCTTCTTATAGATAAAAGTGTGCCGGAAGAATTGATGAAGGTGGTGAATTCAGATGTATGGGATTTCACAGGACAGGAGATTGGATTAATGAAAAAAGTAGACCTGATTAGAATTACAGTGAAAGATGGTGTTGACTATCCAAATACACCACAGTATAAAATGAAGCCAGAAGTAATAGCAAGAATAGCTCCTGTAATTGATCAAATGATTGAACAAGGAATTTTAAAAGAAATAATGAGCTGTCCTTATAATTCACCTATTATGGGATTGAAAAAGCCAAATGGAACCTATAGACTAGTGCAAGATTTGATAAAGGTGAACAAAATTGTTGTGCCTTGTTGCCCAGTTGTGCCAAACCAAGCGTGATTCTTTATCAAATTCCACATGATGCGGAATGGTATACAGTGATTGATTTGTGTCATGCATTCTTTTCGATTCCCTTGCATCCGTATAGCCAGTATTTGTTTGCTTTTCGGTTTGGAGACCGTGTTTTGGCATGGTGCCGAGTTCCTCAAGGGTATACTGAGAGTCCTTCAATTTTTAACCAGATTTTGAAAAAGTGTCTAGAAGATTTGAGTATGTCTAAAGGGTCAGTTCTGGTTCAGTACATTGATGACCTACTGGTGTCATCAAACACTCGAGAAGCCTGTGTTGCAGACACTGTTGCTGTACTGAAACATTTGGCAGAAGGTGGACATAAAGTGTCCCCTGCAAAATTACAATTCTGTCAGAGAGAAGTCCAATACTTAGGTCACAAGATTGAGAAGGGAGTTAGAAAGGTGACATCAGAGCGTATTCGAGTGATCAAGGACATGAAACCACCGACCACACAAAGAGAAGTGCGAATGTTTTTGGGAGTGGTTGGATATTGTAGACAGTGGATCAGTGGGTTTTCACTGATGGCAAAACCTCTACAGAGGTTGACAAGAAATGATGTGAAAGACACAATTAAATTGGATGAAGAGAGCATGGAAGCTTTTGTTAAATTGAAAGACAGCTTGTGCCAGGCACCGGCCCTGGGAATGCCTGATTATTCAAAAGATTTTGCATTATATTGCAGTGAAAGAGATGGGTGTGTGCGCTTGCAGTGTTGACTCAGAGACATGGAATGACGAGAAGACCTGTGGCATATTTTTCTGCTACATTAGATTCAGTAGCTGCCGCATTACCTGGATGTTTGAAAGCAGTAGCTGCTACTTGTGTGAGTCTGGAGCAGAGTGAAGGAATCATAATGGGTCATCCTGTGAGAGTGTATGTGCCACATTCAGTTGAAATCCTCTTAACAAGAACAAGAACACAGCATCTTACCTATAGTCGGCTGACTAGGTATGAGAGAGTGATTTTGGGGGCAGAAAATGTGACGATAGTGAGATGTACCAATGTGAATCCTTCTACTTTATTGACAGATGCATGGGATGAAGAAGTGAGGGATGAAGCAGAACATGATTGTTTGAATGTGACTGAATTTTGCACCAAGCCCCGTCCTGATATTAACCCCTTCCATGCTTATGACGAGCTGGACTCGTCATGGCACACAGTGGTCGTGTGCTCATGACGAGTCCAGCTCGTCATAAGACCCACCCACGGGGGAAGCGCTAGCGCTCCCCCCGTGGGAATCCGATCGTTTATTTTTTTTTCGGGAAAGCAGGGGAAGGGCTTTCCCCCCGCCCCCCCCCCTCATTGGGGGTTTCCCTTTCTTCCCCGACGCGCTGGAATTAAGGTGAGTTTTGGCTCCGGGGAGGGGTGGTTTGAAACAAAAGAGGCATCGAGGGAAAGGAAAGGGTTTTCCTTTCCCCCGATGCCTCTTTTGTGCATTCCTGCTGCACGATCATGCGATCGGTCAGCAGGAATGCCCACTAGACAGCAGGGAATTTTTTATTTTTTATAATTTAACCTGAAAATACTGTTTGGGGGAGCAGCCCCTTGGGCAAGGGTCACTCCCCTTTTGGGGGCCATATGTTTTGGTGCTCTGCCCCCCTGGGGGGGGTGGCAGTCTTTCGTATTTGTAGCCCACTAGACCACCAGGGAGAAACGGTGGGGAGTGGCCCCTTGGGCAAGGGTCACTCCCCTTTGGGGGCATTGTGGCAGATCGGCCAAATGATAGTGCCCACTATTTTATTTATTTTATTTATTTATTTTATTTAATGCGTTTTTATAGAGCGCTTCACAATAGGACAGTAACATTACATGAGGAGAAGGTTACAAGTGAGCATAATACAAAAGCAAGCGTTACATTACATGAGGAAAAAGTGACAATTGTGCAAATAACAAAACAAACAAGATACAAAAAGAGGTATGCGTTACAAGAGGAAAAAGTGACAGGTGTGCATGATACATGAGATACAAAATACAAATAGAGGTATAATACTGTAATAAGTGGCAGTCACTCAGAACACACTGGGAAGGCACTTCTATAGGCATGGAGTACAGAATTTCCTATAGTGGAAGAACTTCCTTGAGGGAGTAGAGAGGGCGTGAATTAAACAGGAGACTTAAAATGAAGGGTACACAAACGTACACAAACATAAAATCCAACAGCACGCAAGGGTGAGGAATGTACAGGAAAAAGTACAAATTTACAATGAAGAGCGAACTTCCTAGAGGGGGCTGAGAGTGAAAGTATTAGTTCTGAAAGTGTCTTTGGAAGAGAAGAGATTTGAGGTCAGCTTTGAAGATCCGGGTAGAGGAGGTGGCACGGAGCAATGGGGGAAGCGAGTTCCAGATTCTCACCGCAGTGCCTGAGAAGGATTGCGCCGTCGATCTTTCCCTTTTGAAGACGGGGGGGGCTCAAGCAGAAGCTTTTGCGCATTGCGAGAAGGGCGAGAGCCACCGGACAATTTCAATTTATTCGCCAGGTACCGAGGGGAGGACGTGTGTAAGGCTTTGTGTGTGATGCAGGCAGTTTTGTAAATAGATCTTGCCTCGATCGGAAGCCAGCGAAGAGAGGACAGGATAGGAGTGACATGGTCGCTTCGTTTAGATCCTGAAATGAAGCGAGCTGCTGAATGAAGGATGGATTTGAGAGGGGAGAGGTAGGATTTGGGTAGGCCCGTCAGAAGAGAATTGCAATAATCCAGTCTTGAGAGAACCAGAGATTGTACCAAGGTTTTTAAGTCTTTCTCCGGGAAGAACCGAAGGATCCCCATAGAAGGCGCAACTGGTAACGTGCGTTCTTAGCAATAGAGTTGATGGGGAGATTAGGTTGAGTCTTTTGTCAAGAATGACACCTGGGGATTTAGCGCTGTCGACAATGATGGGTTTGTTGTTGAGTAGGTTCAGCTGATCCATCCAAGATTGAACAGGAGGAGGTGAGCGAGAGGTAGAGAGGAGGAGGAATTCAGTTTTGGCGGGATTCAGAATGAGTTGGTGAGCTAACATCCAGTTGTGAATAGAGTTGAGAGTAGAGTTGAGTAGTGAGAGATCGTGTGCGGAAGATACCTTAAGGCATCTTCCCACTAGTCCACCAGGCATTTATTTGTGGGGAGTGGCCCCTTGGGCAAGGGTTGCTCCCCTTTGGGGAGCATTAATTTGCCCGTTTCTGCCATCCTGAGGGGTAGATCGGCTGATTTGTTTTTTTGTAGGTCCACTAGGCCACCAGGGTTTTTTTTATGTTGGGGAGCGGCCCCTTGGGCAAGGGTCGCTCCCTTTATGGGAGGATGATTGTGGCCATTTCTGCCCTCTTTGGGTGGCAGAATAGCAGTATGTTTTTAGGCCCATCTGCTCCCAAGGAGGGAAGAAGCCACTAGACACCAGGGTTCTTTTAATTTTTGTGTTGGGGAGTGGCCAAAAGGGCAAGGGTTGCTCCCCTTTTACGGGGGTGAATATTTTATTTATACTCTTTGGCCCACCTACCCCTTAGCTTGGCTGGTGGATTGTGTGTGGACTGGGCATTATTTGCATATGTGATTGTAATGGGTTTTTTCTCCTTTTTATTGTAGTGTAAAGCTTTTGATTCCTGTTTGCGGTTTCGGCAGTGGTTGTTCTGCAGTTTTGCGTAATTGCATTTATTTTTAAGTAAAATATTTTTGTTGTGTGTACACCAAATGAGTATTATTGTCATGCATGAATGAATTTTTTTGTAAGTGGTGTCATAATGGCAGCATATTTGTTAGTGTTCAGAGCATGAAATTCTTTGCGATGTTTTGCATTGTCTTATGTGTAATTTTTTTTTCTTCTTTTTTAGTGGGATATTGTTGATCCTTACTGTGTCTGTGCAGAGTAGGTGGTGGTGAGTCTAGCTGCTTCTGTCACGTGAGTGGTATAGTGTTGGAGTATATAGGTCTTTGTGATAAAGCTACATTTTGTTTATTTCTTTTTTTTACAAAGGGTTTGTTGTTGTTGACTTGTTTGACAAGTAACCTTTATTAGTAAGCATTATGGCTAGCCGTAGAATGACTGCTCAGCAGGTGGTTGGTTTGCTTCTTGAATCTTCCTCTGAGCAGGATTATGAGACTGACAGTGCGTCTGAGGGAGAGGAGGGAGGGGAAGATTCAGGCAGTGAGTTTTCTCTCCACATGGAATCATCGGATGATGAAGGTACTCTCAGTGCAGATGAAATGCCTGTTTTAGAGGAGGATACTACTGTGCCGATGGTGCAAGAGGCATCTGGATTGCAGCCTGGGGCTGCTAGGCTTCCTACTGGAAGTGCTGGACTCTGGGTTGATCCAAACATGGTGCAGCCGGAGTTGCCTGCCTTTAGTGGTTATGCAGGGTGTAGAGTGGATTGTGAACATTATTTGCCTATACAGTATTTTCAGTTGTTTATGGATGATGTATTTTTGGGTGAGATTGTTGAGCAGACTAATTTGTATGCTGAACAGTTTTTGAGGGACAACAGTGCCAGACTTGGGCCCCATTCTAGAGCTACCCGGTGGAGTCCCACAAATCTGGAAGAGATGAAGAAGTTTTTGGGTTTGACTTTTTTGATGGGTTTGATAAGGAAGCCGTCCATGGGTTCATATTGGTCTACCAGTCCCTTGATGGCAACGGCCATATTTCCTGCAGTTATGACTCGTGATCGGTATTTACTTTTGCTTCGGATGCTGCATTTTGTTGATAATGGTTTGGCGTTGCCACGAGATCACCCTGAATGTGACCGTCTTTTTAAGATTCGGCCTGTTCTTGATCACTTTGTAGATCGATTTTCAGAGATCTATACTCCAGGGAAAGAAATATCTATTGATGAGTCTTTGGTCCTGTTCAAGGGCCGTTTGGTTTTTAGGCAGTACATTCCTAGCAAGAGGGCACGCTATGGAATTAAGCTGTATATGTTGTCTGAGAGTAGGACAGGATATGTTTTTAATTTGCGTGTGTACACTGGTAGGGATTCCACTATTGACCCCCTGGTTGTCCGTCCACTTTTGGAGTTTCAGAGAAATTGTGTGGGATCTTGCTAGAGGACTGTTTAACAGAGGCCACCATTTGTACCTTGATAACTTCTAAACTGCTGTGCAATTGTTTAAGGAATTGTTCAAAGTGGACACTTTTGCTTGTGGCACAATCCGCTCTAACCGTAAAGTTTATCCAAAAGAGCTTGTTTGCAAAAAACTTCAGAGGGGACAGTGCAGTTCCTTGCGTAGTGATGAACTACTAGCTGTGAAATTTGTGGACAGGAGGGATGTGTACATGCTGACTACCATCCATGATGAGAGTACTTCACCTGTGGCTGTTTGGGGTCAGATTGCTGAAGTGCGCAAACCTGTGTGCATTTTAGACTACAATAAGCACATGGGTGGTGTTGATAGAGTAGATCAGAGGTTGGAACCTTACACTGCTATTCGTAAGGCTTACATTTGGTATAAGAAGTTGGCCATCCATCTCTTCAATTTAGCAACTTTCAATGCTTTTGTTGTGTTCAAGGAGTGTTCTCCTGCGTCAAAGTTGACTTTTGTTCAGTTTCAGCAGTCTGTCATAGGCAGCCTTGTTGTTGTGGAACAGGCAAGAGTTCCTAGAGTTGGAGTGGTGGAGGATGTGGCTCGATTGAAAGATCGCCACTTTCCTGATCACATTCCTCCTACACCCTCAAAAGACTTTCCCACTAAGAGATGTAGAGTCTGTTGGCGAAGAGGTACGCGGAAGGAGACTCATATGTACTGCCCTGAGTGTCCTTCTAACCCTGGGCTGTGTGTGCCTGCTTGTTATAGAGCGTACCACAAGCAAAAGAATTATTGGGAGCAACCATGAGTGGTAAAGTGAACTGCCTGGTCTGTAATGTTTAAGAATTGTTGTTCTGTTTCAAGGTTGGCATTAGTGCAATGTATTTAGTTTCTGATTTTGTGTTAGTAGATTTGTATCTATTTGCAATTTGTTTGTGTTTTCTTTTTTGTATAAAAAAATCCTAAATGTAATGGTGGTGTGTGTAGGCTGGTGCTTGGCTGGCGGTGTGCGTGGAGTGGCGCTCGGCTGGTGGTGTGCGTGGAGTGGCTCTTGGCTGGCGGTGTGCATGGAGTGGCGCTTGGCTGGCGGTGTGCGTGGAGTGGCGCTTGGCTGGCGGTGTGCGTGGAGTGGCGCTTGGCTGGCAGTGTGCATGGAGTGGCGCTTGGCTGGCGGTGTGCGTGGAGTGGCGCTTGGCTGGCGGTGTGCGTGGACTGGCGCTCGGCTGGCGGTGTGTGAGTAGTGACTTGCTGCTGGTCACTACACACACTGCTAGCCGAGCGACACTCCACGCAATCCATCAGCTTGTGTGGTTGCTGTGTTAGGAATGTGGGCGTGTGAAAGTGATGGGCCCTTGAATGGCGCTGTCTGCTGGTGTGAGTGTTGTAATGTGATGGGCCCGCGGCTGGTGGTGTGAATGGTTTTGTATGTGTCACACGTATGAAAGGTGTATGAATGGCCTGTAAAGAGGTTGGTGCCTTGTCGTGGCTTTACAGCTCACGAGCTGTGAGTCAATGGTTCAGTTTCTCGTCCTTTCAATTATTAACAGTGCATTTCATTTTTGTGAAATCACTTGTTAATACAATTGTATATACTGAACCATCACTCACCCTCGTGCCAAATCCAACCAGTATGTGTGTGTGCTTGAGGATTAGATGGCTGTGCAGTAATATTTTTTTTGTCTTTCTCAAGCAGGGTGTACCTTGTCCCTTTTTGTGAATGTTGTAATGTGTTTGTTTCGTGCCTGGTGGTGTGAATGGTCTTGTGTGTATCACGTATGAAAGGTGTGTGAATGGCCTGTAAAGCGGTTGGGGCCTTGACGTGGCTTTACAGCTCACGAGCTGCGAGTCACTGGTTCAGTTTTTTGTCCTTTCAATTATTGACAGTGCATTTCATTTTTGTGAAATCTCTTGTTAATAAAATTGTATATACTGAACCATCACTTGCCCTCATGCCAAATTCAACCAGTATGTGTGTGTGCTTGAGGAATAGATGGCTGTGCAGTAATCTTTGTCTTTTTAGTCTGTCTGCCAAGGTGTACATTCCGTCTAAGAATAACCTACCAACTGTAGATATTGTCGTAAACGAAACACCCATGGGAGTACATGGTGATATCTCTCTTGTGGATCCCAACAAGTTATGTTACCCACAATGTCCTGCAAACCTCAAAATGTCTGTCACATATGCCTTGCAATACTGTGCCAAAATGTTCACGCTGCAGAAATAAACAACACATTATCTCAAAACAACCTGGTTTTGCAAGGGGGGTCACCTGGGTTTTTGGCCCGGGGCTCGGCGGCCACCTAGGGAAACCTACCAAACCCACACATTTCTGAGAAGTAGACACCCGGGGGATTCCAGGGAGGTATGGCTTGCGTGGATCCCCCAACATTTTCTTACCCAGAATCCCCTGCAAACCTGATATTTTGCTGAAAAAATCACTTTTTTCACACATTTTTGTGTGGTAAAGTTGTGGCATCACCGGGCTGACACAAATTTCCTACCACCCAGCGTTCCCCCAGGTCTCCCGATAAAAATGGTGCCTCACTCGGGTGGGAGGCCCAAGTACCCGCGACAGGCAAGGGCCCACAACGTATTGAGGCGACCTCAAAATGGCCTATCACAAAACGACCTGGTTTTGCAAGGGGGTCCCATGACGTTTTGGCCCGGGGCTCGGCGGCCACCTAGGGAAACCTACCAAACCCACACATTTCTGAAAAGTAGACACCCGGGGGATTCCAGGGAGGTATGGCTTGCGTAGATCCCCCAAAGTTTTCTTACCCAGAATCCCCTGCAAACCTGACATTTTGCTGAAAAAATCCCTTTTTTCACATATTTTTGTGTGATAAAGTTATGGCATCACCGGGCTGACACAAATTTCCTACCACCCAGCGTTCCCCCAGGTCTCCCGATAAAAATGGTGCCCCACTCGGGTGGGAGGCCCAAGTACCCGCGACAGGCAAGGGCCCACAACGTATTGAGGCGGCCTCAAAATGGCCTATCACAAAACGACGTGGTTTTGCAAGGGGGGGTCCCATGACGTTTTGGCCCGGGGCTCGGCGGCCACCTAGAGAAACCTACCAAACCCACACATTTCTGAAAAGTAGACACCCGGGGGATTCCAGGGAGGTATGGCTTGCGTGGATCCCCCAACGTTTTCTTACCCAGAATCCCTGCAAACCTGACATTTTGCTGAAAAATCCCTTTTTCACACATTTTTGTGTGGTAAAGTTGTGGCATCACCGGGCTGACACAAATTTCCTACCACCCAGCGTTCCCCAGGTCTCCCGATAAAAATGGTGCCTCACTTGGGTGGGAGGCCCCAGTACCCGTGACAGGCAAGGGCCCACAACGTATTGAGGCGACCTCAAATGGCCTATCACAAAACGACCTGGTTTTGCAAGGGGGTCCCATGACGTTTTGGCCTGGGGCTCGGCGGCCACCTAGGGAAACCTACCAAACCCACACATTTCTGAAAAGTAGACACCCGGGGATTCCAGGGAGGTATGGCTTGCGTGGATCCCCAACGTTTTCTTACCCAGAATCCCTGCAAACCTGACATTTTGCTGAAAAACTCCCTTTTTCACACATTTTTGTGTGGTAAGTTGTAGCATCACCGGGCTGACACAAATTTCCTACTACCCAGCGTTCCTCAGGACTCCCGATAAAAATGGTGCCTCACTCGGGTGGGAGGCCCAAGTACCCGCGACAGGCAAGGGCCCACAACATTTTGTGATAGGCAATTTTATTGTCGCCTCCATACATTGTGGGCCCTTGCCTGTCGCGGGTACTTGGGCCTCCCACCCGAGTGAGGCACCATTTTTATCGGGAGACCTGAGGGAACGCTGGGTGGTAGGAAATTTGTGTCAGCCCGGTGATGCCACAACTTTACCACACAAAAATGTGTGAAAAAAGGATTTTTTCAGCAAAATGTCAGGTTTGCAGGGATTCTGGGTAAGAAAACGTTGGGGGATCCATGCAAGCCATACCTCCCTGGAATCCCCCGGGTGTCTACTTTTCAGAAATGTGTGGGTTTGGTAGGTTTCCCTAGGTGGCCGCCGAGCCCGGGCCAAACTGTCATGGGACCCCCTTGCAAAACCAGGTCGTTTTGTGATAGGCCATTTTGAGGTCGCCTCAATACGTTGTGGGGCCTTGCCTGTCGCGGGTACTGGGCCTCCCACCCGAGTGAGGCACCATTTTATCGGGAGACCTGGGGGAACGCTGGGTGGTAGGAAATTTGTGTCAGCCCGGTGATGCCACAACTTACCACACAAAAATGTGTGAAAAAAGGGATTTTTTCAGCAAAATGTCAGGTTTGCAGGGGATTCTGGGTAAGAAAACGTTGGGGGATCCACGCAAGCCATACCTCCCTGGAATCCCCGGGTGTCTACTTTTCAGAAAAGTGTGGGTTTGGTAGGTTTCCTAGGTGCCGGCAGAGCTAGGGTTAAAAAACTACAGCTAGGCACTCTGCAAAAAAAGGGTCATTTTTCACTGTGAAAATGTGGTGCGTCCACGTTGCGTTTTGCGCTGCTTCCTGTCGCGGGCACTAGGCCTACCCACACAAGTGAGGTACCATTTTTTTTTGGAAGACCTTGGGGAACGCGGGGTGGGTGGAATTTTGTGGATCCACGCAGATTCCAGAACTTTCCACCACAGAAAAGTGAGGAAAATTTGTTTTTTTGCCAATTTTTAAGGTTTGCAAGGGATTCTGGGTAACAGAACCTGGTGAGAACCAGTCAAGTCACCCCATCCTGGATTCCCCTGGGTGTCTACTTTTCAAAAATGTATAGGTTTGCTAGGTTTCCCTAAGTGCCGGCAGAGCTAGGGTTAAAAAACTACAGCTAGACACTTTGCAAAAAAAGGGTCATTTTTCACTGTGAAAATGTGGTGCATCCACGTTGCGTTTTGCGCTGTTTCCTGTCGCGGGCACTAGGCCTACCCACACAAGTGAGGTACCATTTTTTTCGGAAGACCTTGGGGAACGCGGGGTGGGTGGAATTTTGTGGATCCACACAGATTCCAGAACTTTCTACCACAGAAAAGTGAGGAAAATGTCTTTTTTTTGCCAATTTTTTAGGTTTGCAAGGGATTCTGGGTAACAGAACCTGGTGAGAGCCAGTCAAGTCACCCCATCCTGGATTCCCCTGGGTGTCTACTTTTCAAAAATGTATAGGTTTGCTAGGTTTCCCAAAGTGCCGGCAGAGCTAGGGTTAAAAAACTACAGCTAGGCACTTTGCAAAAAAAGGGTCATTTTTCACTGTGAGAATGTGGTGTGTCCACGTTGCGTTTTGCGCTGCTTCCTGTCGCGGGCACTAGGCCTACCCACACAAGTGAGGTACCATTTTTTTCGGAAGACCTTGGGGAACGCGGGGTGGGTAGAATTTTGTGGATCCACGCAGATTCCAGAACTTTCTACCACAGAAAAGTGAGGAAAATTTCTTTTTTTTGCCAATTTTTTAGGTTTGCAAGGGATTCTGGGTAACAGAACCTGTAGAGAGCCAGTCAAGTCACCCCATCCTGGATTCCCCTTGGTGTCTACTTTTCAAAAATGTATAGGTTTGCTAGGTTTCCCTAAGTGCCGGCAGAGCTAGGGTTCAAAAACTACAGCTAGGCACTTTGCAAAAAAAGGGTCATTTTTCACTGTGAAAATGTGGTGCGTCCACGTCGCGTTTTGCGCTGCTTCCTGTCGCGGTTCACTATGCCTACCCACACAAGTGAGGTCCCATTTTTTTCGGAAAACCTTGGGGAACGCGGGGTGGGTGGAATTTTGTGGATCCACGCAGATTCCAGAACTTTCCACCACAGAAAAGTGAGGAAAATGCGTTTTTTGCCAATTTTTAGGTTTGCAAGGGATTCTGGGTAACAGAACCTGGTGAGAGCCAGTCAAGTCACCCCATCCTCGATTCCCCGGGTGTCTACTTTTCAAAAATGTATAGGTTTGCTAGGTTTCCCTAAGTGCCGGCAGAGCTAGGGTTCAAAAACTACAGCTAGGCACTTTGCAAAAAAAGGGTCATTTTTCACTGTGAAAATGTGGTGCGTCCACGTTGCGTTTTGCGCTGCTTCCTGTCGCGGGCACTAGGCCTACCCACACAAGTGAGGTACCATTTTTTTTGGAAGACCTTGGGGAACGCGGGGTGGGTGGAATTTTGTGGATCCACGCAGATTCCAGAACTTTCTACCACAGAAAAGTGAGGAAAATTTCTTTTTTTTGCCAATTTTTTAGGTTTGCAAGGTATTCTGGGTAACAGACCCTGGTGAGAGCCAGTCAAGTGACCCCATCCTGGATTCCCCTTGGTGTCTACTTTTCAAAAATGTATAGGTTTGCTAGGTTTCTCTAAGTGCCGGCAGAGCTAGGGTTCAAAAACTACAGCTAGGCACCTTGCAAAAAAAGGGTCATTTTTCACTGTGAAAATGTGGTGCGTCCACGTTGCGTTTTGCGCTGCTTCCTGTCGCGGGCACTAGGCCTACCCACACAAGTGAGGTACCATTCTTTTTGGAAGACCTTGGGGAACGCGGGGTGTGTGGAATTTTGTGGATCCACGCAGATTCCAGGACTTTCCACCACAGAAAAGTGAGGAAAATGTGTTTTTTTTGCCAATTTTTTAGGTTTGCAAGGGATTCTGGGTGACAGAACCTGGTGAGAGCCAGTCAAGTCACCCCATCCTGAATTCCCCAGGGTATCTAGTTTTCAAAAATGTATAGGTTTGCTAAGTTTCCCTAAGTGCCCGCAGAGCTAGGGTTCAAAAACTACAGCTAGGCACTTTGCAAAAAAGGGTAATTTTTCATTGTGAAAATGTGGTACGTCCACGTTGCATTTTGAGCCATTTCCTGTTGTGGGCACAAGGCCTACCCACACAAGTGAGGTACCATTTTTATAGGGAGACTTAGGGTAACACAGAATTGTAGAGCAACTGTTATTACCTATTGACTTTCGATGCATTTCTGCCTTCCAAATGAAAGACAATGTGTAAAAAATAAGTCATTTTGAAAAATGACCTATAATTCTCATGCTAGTATGGGTACTCCCAATTTCGGAAATGTGCAAATATCTACTGTTTCTAAAATCTACATTTTGTTCCCATTTCAGAAATACATAGGTGTCTTTCATAACAATTTTTCCATGTATACATTTTCCCAAAATAATTGCTATATACCCGGTACATAATAAAAAACCATTGCAAGATGCTGCTCAGTTATTGGCTCTGGGTTCGTCGGGTTCTTGGTGAACCTACAAGTCCTATATATCCCCACAACCAGAAAGGTCCAGCGGATATAACGGTATATTGCTTTCAAATAGCTGTCATAATTATAAGAAGTTACTGGTGAAAACGTTGACACAAATGGCTGTTTTTTTCAACTAATTTTCAATTTTTCCTTCATTTAACTGTTAGTTTCTATAAGGAAAACTTTAAGGATCTACACAAATGACCCCTTGCTGAATTCAGAATTGTTGTCTACTTTTCAGAAATGTATGGCTTTACAGGATCCATTATTGGTTTCATACCCATTTCTACCATTAACTGGAAGGAGGTTGAAAGCACAAAAAATAGCAAAAATAGGCTATGTCCCAGAAAAATGCCAAAACTGTGTAAAAAAAGTTGGTTTTCTGACAAAAGTCTGCTTGTCCCTGAAAGCTGGGAAGATGGTGATTTCAGCACCACAACCCCTTTTTTGATGCCATTTGCAGGGGAAAAACAAGACGCTTTCATCTGTAGCCCTTTTTTCGCATTTTTCCCAAAAAAAACAAAATTTTGCTGTATTTTGGCTAATTTCTGGGTCCCCTCCAGGGGAATCCACAAACCCTGGGTACCTTTACAATCCCCATGATGTTAGAAAAAAAAGGACGCAAATTTGGCGTGGATACCTTGGGGCAGATCTACAAGAAAGTGCCGCAGCGTGGCGCTGCAAGCCCTTTGGCTGCGCCACGCTGCGGCACTTTCAGAGCACAGGAATGCGACATATTTACAAGAATATGTCGCATTCCTGTGTTTCCCCTGCGCTGGCGCACAAACAGCTGCCAAGCGCCGGCGCAGGCACCCTTGCACCATGGTGCAAGGATGCCTGCGCCATGGGGAGATTGTTTCTGTGCAGGAAGGGGCACCTTTCTGCACAAAAACAATCAGTACAGGCTTTTCCTCTTTCAATGCGTGCTGCAGAATGCAGCACGCATTGAAAGAGGAAAAACGAGGAGAAATGAAAACATTTCTCCTCGGTGCGCCTCGCTACGCCACCTCTAGGGTGGCGTAGCTTTCAGTCGCATCTCCAGAGTTACGATTTCTCGTAATTCTGGAGATGTGTCTTGTTCCATGGGTGTTGCGTGGGAACACCCACAGCAACACCCATGGAACGCCCCTTCACCGCAAAGTGCTGCGTGTGAAGGGACGTGTATTTACAAGGAGAGGAAAAGTCACGCATGGTGGCTTTTCCTCTCCTTGTAAATATCGAAGAGCCTCCTGCGCCACCAGTACGTCACGAAAAGTGACGTACTGGTGGCGCAGGGGGCTTGTAAATCTGCCCCCTTATGTGGTCAAAACGTTACAGGGGCCTAAGCGCGCACTACCCCAAATAGCCAAAAAAAGGCTTAGCACAGGGGGGGGGGAAAGGCCTAGCAGCGAAGGGGTTAAAGATGTTCCTCTTGAAGAATCTGATTGTGTGATGTTTGTTGATGGTTCCTGTTTACGAACTGAAACAGGTGTGTTGAGTTCTGCCTATGCTGTCTGTACTGTAGCAGCAATCCTGGAAGCATCCTGCCTAAAAGGGGTAAAATCCGCACAAGTGGCCGAATTGGTAGCTCTGATTCGAGCCTGTAAATTGGGAAAAAGTCAGAAAGTGACTATAATCACTGATAGTCAATATGGTTTTGGCATTGTGCATGATTTCGGAGAACTATGGATGCAGAGGGGATTCCTGACCTCTTTAGGGTCCCCCATCAGGAATAGTCAATTTGTAAAAGAGTTGCTTGAAGCATTACAATTGCCAAAAAGAATTGCAGTGGTCAAAGGTGCCGCACATAAGTCAGGAGATGATTATGTGACTCAAGGCAATAGATTTGCTGACCAAGTAGCACAATATTGTGCAAAGAATCAGGCTTCCATAAATCGGGGAAAACCAAGAGAAAATACGGTTTATCAACTTATGTTTACTAACACCATTGAAACTTGGGATGAAGTGAGACAATTGCAGGAAGAGGCAGGTGAAGAAGAAAAACAGGAATGGGAAAAAGCAGGATGTAGGAGACGAGCAGATGATGATGTATGGGTATACATTGATGGGAGACCAGTCATGACAGATAGTTTACTTTCTCATATGGCAAGGATGTATCATGGAATGGCACATATTGGCCGAGATGCCATGGTCCGATCATTCAAACAAACGTGGTTTAATACAAAATTCAGGACTATTGCAGAGAGTCTTTGTCAGAGATGCCTGACATGCCAACAGCAAAACCCAGGAAGAAAGACAGTGGTGAGTCTGGGAACAATAGGGAGGGCAGGAGGTCCTTTCACTAGACTACAACTTGATTTTATCGAGTTGCCCCCGTGTAATAAGCTCAAGTATGTATGAGTGATTGTGTGTTTGTTTTCCCGTTGGGTAGAAGCCTATCCCACAAGAAGAAATGATAGCCTAACTGTGGCAAAACTTTTGTTGAGGGAATACATTCCTAGATATGGTTTTCCAGTCACTATGGAGACAGATAGAGGAACACACTTCACTAGTGAAACAATCAAACTGATTTGTGAGGCATTGAGCATTCAACCAAAACTTCATTGTGCCTATCGTCCAGAGGCTTCTGGAATAGTAGAGCAGATAAATGGCACAATCAAGAACAGGTTAGGTAAAGTGTGTAAATCCACATCACTGAATTGGCCTGACGCTTTACCCCTAGTTTTGATGAGTCTCAGAAGCATTCCTGACAAAAAGACAGGATTGAGTCCGCATGAAATATTGATGGGAAGAGCAATGAGACAAGCATTTATACCTGCCAACAAATTGATAAATATATCTGATGATCTCATCCTTGACTATTGCAAAGGGTTGGCTGATGTGGTACGTTCTGTGTTTCATCAGGTTGGAGCAGACGCAACCACAACACAGCAGACTCAAGCCCATGACCTAAGCCCTGGTGAGTGGGTTCATGTGAAAAGGCATAGAAGAAAAACTTGCCTAGAGCCCCGCTGGGAAGGACCATATCAGGTCATATTGGTGACGACTACAGCAGTAAATTGTGCTGGTTTACCAAATTGGATCCATTCCAGTCACACTCAGCGAGTCCCAAGTCCACTTGAACCACGAGTAGAGCGGCATCTGGAGATCTCAAGCCCGAGTTCGGAATCAGAAACTGAAGTACAAGAAATTGGTGAGGTTAAAGCAATAGACTCTGAGAACTCTGAAGAGCGGCTTGATGATGAATTGCTTAGCACAAGTCAAGTAAAGTGGGCACCAGCTACTGGGACTGAAGAAACTGTTGTTGAACAAGAAGAAAGACAAATCTTAGGTGAAGAGGGAAAGTGTAGAGAGGAAGTAGGTGAAAGAAATACAGAAGAAGAAAAAGAAGAAGAAAGCAAACTTAGAGTAGGTACAAAGAAACGAAGGTACGAATTGAACAAAGAGGAAGAAGTAGTTCAATCAAAGAGGGCAAAGAAAGACGAGCAGTGGCCAAGTGGAGTTAAAAGATTGAAATATAGAGTGGTGAAAGGAAGACCGGAAAATAGGTTAGAGTAAATAAGCGAAATTTCAGATCAGTTAGATCAGGGAGAGTCAGATGACGAATCAGTGCTGCGACCAAAGAGAGTAAGAAAACCGAACAAAAAGTTCAAGTCACCTGACTGGATTTATATAGTGTTGGAAGAGATTGAAGAAGAAGATTTAAACAAAAAGAGAAACAGCACTGACAACGAGCAAGAAGAGAAAAGTGATCTAAATCCACCTTAAGAGACTGTAAACAAACTAAGGTGTAGCGTTATCAACTGAAATTTTTTTCTGAAGATTCAGAAGACGTCCTGGAAAATTGGATTATGTTAAAATAAAATAAGGGGTAAAGAAGAAAGCTCTTGAAGTGTGGGATCACACTATATTTTACTTTTTGGTAGAAAACAATAGAAATAGATTTTAGAAAATCCATTAGAAATTTATAGAATTGATATTACTATGGCAGATACACAAGTAACCAGACCTAGATGTAGCCTTATGTGTAGATGTTATAAAGCTTGCTTATGTTTATTGTGTATATTGATAGTATTCTGGATAATATTAACCATTGTAATACCCTTACATCTGATAAAAGAAGATACACCTCGTCCCAACAATTTAACAGGTCCAAGGGTAGACACTGACATTAAGCAAACTCCTATTACTCACTTGAATCAAATAGATGCTAGTAGTTTACATCACAATAGATTAGTTACTAATGTTTCTCTGAATGTTTTCACTAAGTTACTCTACAAATATGTGGAAACAATGGATGTGAGTGACTGTTATGTCTGTATACAGTTACCTTTGTCTGTTTCAGAAGGTGTTACTTACCATCACCTTCCTTTGACTTATGGTGTAACCTGTAGTGTTTTATCAAGTCTATTGTATAGAACAGGTAAACTAGATTATTATTATTCCAATGTAGATACAATATTTTCTAAAGTCCCTGTAGTACCTGAGCTGAATAAGATACCCCCTGCACATGTCATGGGAGATTTTTTCCTGACAACCAAGCCTATAGATATAGAATACGCTAATAAGAATAATTTAACATGCAAATTGAGGAAGGAAGAGAAGATCTTTTTGGAGATGGTAGAAGAGAGAAGGGCTAAGTTTCAGAGAAAAGCTGTTGAAGAGAAATTACAGACACCACCTTGGGTTTTCAGAGAAGGCAACTATGACAAGGGAGAGACTTATGCTGCAATGGCTCTGGATTGGTCACAGAAGGGAAAATTATGCTTACGTAGGGAAAGGACTAATTACAACAATTACTTCATAGGTTCCAGTGAATGAGAAGATACCTACAAAATTATTGGAGGTTGGGGATTAAAGGAAGGAACTGATCCTGTTTTGCCAGGCATATATTATGTCTGTGAGAGGAAAGCCTATTATCGGCTACCAGATCACTGGTATGGAACCTGTTACCTTGGGATTGTCTTTCCAAAAGTCTACCATGTAGACAAAAGCACAAATGGAATCCATGAAGTAAAGCAAGGAGTAAAACGTGTAAAAAGAGAAAGCTTTTCAGAAATTGTAGGTGATATATTTGGAGCATTGATACCTGGAGTTGGAGTTACACTGAATGCATATAAAATTCGACAATTGTCCACAGTGGTTGATCGTTTATCAACGGATACTGCTGGAGGATTTCTGATGATTAACGCTGAAATGATTGCTATGAGATCTATGGTTATGCAAAATCGACTTGCCCTTGATATATTATTGGCAAAAGAGGGAGGAGTCTGTGGAATGCTGAAGGTTCAACATTGTTGCACCTACATTCCAGACAAAAGCAAGAATCTGGAAGGATACATTCAGAATATCACTGATTTGCATAAGAAAGTAACACAACTAGAGGTTGACGGTGTTTGGGAGAGACTAAGTAAGAGCTTCTCTACTATAAGCAATTGGTTTTCTTCTATAGGTAGTTCCTTGGTAGGAAAAATAATAGTACCAATAATGTTTGTAGCTGTTATGATATTAATAATACGAATGACTTATATTTGTGTGAAGAGAAGACACAAAGAAAGAAAGGAAATTAAGTAAGGAACATAAAGAAAGGAAAAGAGAGATAGACGAGATAGAACTGAAAGATTTTAAAGAAAGATTGTATGTAAAATGTAAGGAACAAGGGCCAGAAGACAAAATAATAGCTATATAACTTGGTAAGCCGTATGTTTAGGGTTTTTATGATGGTAAACCATCAAAGGGGGGATTGATGGAGTGAGGTTTGTAAAAATACATCCTCATGAAATTAAGAAACCCCATAATGATGTATTAACTGCATGGACTAACCAACCCTGAATGCACACATACACACAGAGGGCAAACGCATTTTACATAATATACTAAACCATGATGGCATGAGTACGTATTAACTGTTTGCGCTTTGGAAAATCGTACTAATGCATGTTTATGCTTTGTTGTACATTGCACATTTTGCATGTTGTGCACAAATAACGAGAAGTTGCTTTAAATTAATAAGCTTTTGCTAGGAATTAATTAATACAGAGTATTAGTATGGTGGGAGGTAACCATAATGGGTTTTATTTCATGAATTAATACTCTTTTGTGTTTATTTGCTTTAGTACGAGATTGGGCCTGCATGAAAATGGCCTCTTGTCCGAGCCAGCATGTGGTTGTCTTGGTTGATACGAAGAACGCATGCGCGAAATTGCTTGCCTGCCTACGAGCAGCAGAGTGCACCAGCTGATGTAATCCGTGTGAAGGCCATGTTGACCTGTGTCCTATTGTTTATGTGCCAAGATGCGACAGCGACTGTGGGAACTGCCATCGCTACGTGCAATTCGAATGTGAAGCGGATATCATGAAATGAAATGTTGCAAAATGTATAACAAATAATGTTAGTAGTATACGAATGTATTTATCCTTAATACTTCCTTTGTCAAAATCGGTATGGGATGGATTTGTGAGGAGAACATGATGAGGCGACCCTAGCATGATTTAGGACAACCAATCACAGGACGAGTTTCTACTGATACTGCAACATTGTAAGATAGTAAGTTAGGCATGAAGGTATAATTGATATCCCAATTGGGGTGTGGCAAGTCAGTAAGTCAGACAGTCAGTCCGTCAGTCTGTCAGTCGGTGCAGTCCGGTGTGGCCGATCAGAGAGAAGAGACGATTAGAACGCAGATGATCTGAACGCACAGAACATAGAGAGAGAAGCGCGCCAAGACAGAGAGAGCAGACCAACACAGAGCCAGAGAAACCTTAGGTACGAGAAGGTTGCGGGAGTGCTTGGGAGGAGACTGCGTCCGAGGAGAACTTGATTAAGGTAGATTGAATTGGGAGATTATTTTTGTTTGTCAGTCTATGGCAAACCTTAGCTGCATCTGTCCTGTTAACTTTGCCCTCTGAGCCTATCTCTGAGGACCCTTGCCACAACCTCGGCCAAGGAAGTGGTTTTCCTGATTCTTTGGTGGGTATCACCCTCCTTAAATGCTTTCATTTTGCAATATTTCTGCAAGTGTTTATGCTGTACCTTCTCTTCACCATTCCTATGCACGCTTTGATGTTGATTCAAATGATTCATTTTGATTACATTGCTTGATAATTTGTTCTCTTATATGTAATCTTGTGTGTGCACTGACAATCTAAAATACGAGCATTTAATAATTAATAAGATAAAATTTTAACCGAATAAATGACTCTGTGGTTATTTAGTTAAGTATTAAAGTGTTTAGTTAAATATAGTCACCATCAATTCTTCAACTAATGGTCCATCGACCAGAAGAAGAAGACAGTTGAAATTACTGAATAGTTAGGGATTTATATAAATGTTCTTAATGTGAAGTATAGTACTGTACGTAATAAAACTGACAAATTAAACCCCCCAAATCCAGCGCTCGTCTTCAGGGATCATTTATGGGTAATGTGTGATGGGCCCCGTTGTTTGATGAACAATTTATGTGTGAAGAGATTTCCCTGGTTTTATGAATTAGGGGTTGCGCTGGATCACCACCTTTACCCAAATCTTTCTGGCTGCTATCAATTTACCTTAGAAATCTCTAAAAACACTGAGAAGCCAGTGAGGTAGAACTATAGTGTAACCTTGCACAAAGAATCTAAAAATTACACAATGAGTGTGGGAACAGTAAGACCTGCTTCTGTAGGGGTAATAAAAGAGCTTGGAATTTTGTGACGTCAATATGTTTGCACTGATTTGTTTGGAATTCACCTTTTTGAAAAAAAAACTCAATGGCAGTGCAGGCAGCATAATATTTTTTTCATGCTGTCTGCGTCTGCGCGTAGTCAGCTATACACAATACACTTTTATAAATAAGTATGACTAGAATGTGCAGTCTTGGGTACTGCATGTTAATATTGCCGCAACTCTCGGTTTCTTGGTGCAGATTCATACTCGAATTGCATATCTGACAATATTTAGTTCAAGGCCCATGCACCCAATGCAGGTGAAGGGCACAGGCATTATGACACTTGCTGTGGAAGCGATTTCTAACGTTAGTATTGACGAGGCCACTATAACCGTTTTTTTATTATATCAAAGGCTACTCCTTTATAAAAGTAATCTGTACTATTGTGAGAATATTCTCTACGGAGGAAAGTGCTTTTCAGTAGCTTGGTATAAGTGAGTTATTAGGCTTTGGCATTAGTCTGACCTTCAATGTATAAATATGCATATTCCAAAGTATTGGGAACAGCCCAAATAATCAGATTTTTTTGCCCACCGCACCCCGCCGTGCTGCCCACCACCCCCACCTGCTCATTTGCAGATAGTTAAATTCTAACATGCCTATATGTACATTTCGTCAAAGTATGATATGGGCATCATTCCAATTCTTCTCTGCAGAGGTGGGTGTAACCAAATTGTACAATTTTATATTAGGATTTATTTATACCCACAGCAAGAATTGTAACTGTCTGCCCGGTTTACATGCTCGCCTAAGCAATACGGAAATCCTTTGTGTATGAAATTGCTTTGGAATCCTGCTGTGAAAATTCCAGTATTCTAGCTTAGAACAGTCTAGGGCTGTTCTTGTGCCTTTGTGATAAACAGATGCATGTTAAATGAATAACTCAAACGTGATGGCAGTCACAAATTGTGATTCTGATGCTATATTGTAGCAGAAAGCCAGATTTGTGATGTCAAGGGTCATCGTATAGTTCTTGTGTACCAATTTTGTCATAAACCCAGTACTATGGGGAGTCTGCACCACATGTGCACTGCATGTGGTGTCACATTCATGTAGTCTAATACAAAAAGGTATGAGACATGTGGATAAATCACTAAGAAAAGAGGAGTGTTCATCATCAAATGATATGGCAGTGCTATTAAGCTGATATTGTAACTCTTTTAAGATGGCTTATACCACAGTTAGCTTCTGACTCCAATTGAGATTGAGTTTACATCTTTTGTTTAGTCCGAAGAGGAATTAGGTGGCACGGTTCCTTATTCCACCATGTTTGATCTTCGGATAAGGCAGAGGCTTATTTCAGAACCTACTCTTGTGCATATTTATCCTGAAAACGCTCAAGCACTATAGGGGAAAATGCTTTCAGTATCACTTGCTCCAATTGGGGTGTTCCTTACAAGGTCCAATCACCCTCAGCTTGCGTGATGTCAAGATCAATAGGTCTTTGATAGATGTGATCAGAAAAAAATGTTTTAATGTTGCGCAATATCTCACCCTCCATTTGAAACTCTACATTATATAGTTTACTGAGGGGATTCAAGTGTCCGTTTGGTGTCTGTACTCGACTGTAATGATTAGTCGTTGTGGCGAGATACTGCTGGAGGGTGTGGCAGACTACTGTGAACTTGACCGTGCTAGATAGAAGTGCAAACCACCAAGTTCCATTTCATACAAGACTCTCCTTCTCTGAGATGTTTCTTTTTAGTGGTAAATCTAACTACCTTCCGTTTTCTTCAAGTTAGCCTTCTGAACCTTTTGCCTCCCTTACTACCGGATCAGGGTCTCATTGTTGGTGTTGCCCTTTTGTCAGAATCTATGTCCCTGGCCTACTACTCCTTCTTCGATCGATACTCAGGTTGGTGACTCCTCCTTTCCTCAGAACTCCTGCCATATGTTTGTGATCCGCAATACCCGATGAACAGCGGAAATGATGGTTATCAGTACACTGACACCAATCTGGCTGTATTAAACATTTACTGTTCCTCAGTTGATAGCCTCCCCCAGACTCTTGCCGCCATGGTGATGTAATTCCTTTTTTCCTTTCTGCTTTTTCCTAACATCTTGCCTTCTATCTATTAAGGTGTCCTCAAGCCTTGGCATCAGTTGAGGTTTTGGTGAACCTGTACATAAGGTATATTGACCCACAGGAGAATATATATGTATACATGTTACTAAGAACAATCTCAGAAAGGGTCTCAAAGTTCACCATTAATTTAATGCTCAGATTTACATCCAGATCAGCCCCTTGTTTGTCCTGAATTTGCTTTAAAATCTCCGTTAACACTGCAGTGGAAGGGGTCACATGTGGGATGCTATATACATATTAGGAAAGACACTTCCCTATGTATTATATTCTTGAATAGGGGATATTGTTCCAAATGCATTATAACTAGGCGGTATTTAATGCTTTTTTTTGCGGTGTAGTCTGAGTGTAGTGCTTCCAATTAATTAGTCTTACGGACGATCCAGAAGGGCACTTTGATCTGATCAGTGGGTGCTCTGCTCATTCCTTCATTAATACCCTGTGAATTTATTGTATGTACAGGTGCACTATGTGAGATAACTGTGCTTGCATTTGTCCACATTGTTTTTAAAATGTGCTGCCTAAGCTGACTATATACAGATATTATATTTGCTAACTTTGCCTTCAACTGATCATTTAAATTACAGCGCAAACGGCAGGGTGTGGAGAGTATCTCACTGAAACCAGCCATGTTGCCTGTGGAGGGCTCAATGATCCTATTCTGAAAGACTCTATCACATGAGGTAGTTCCCCTTGGAACCACTGTATAAGTTATGGAAAAAGTATTGACATTTAATGATTCTGATACAGTATTTAACTGGCAGCGTGTTGCAAATGTCTATACCTTATATAATGCCCAGTGACTGGTTTAACTGGCTCAAACTCTACCCAGGAGCAAAATGTTTCTGTTGAGTGTCGTACTTGAGGTAACTACCAATACTACTTCCCCTCCTGTAGTGGGAACCCTTGTCATTTGAAATGACAGGATAATGGAATGTGTACATTCGTGCTTATTGTTACATTCAACATTTTACAATTGATTCTCATATTGATTCAAGATTATCCATTCAACTGGGGAATTTCCTTTTAATAGTTAAGCTTAACAAACCCTTCTACTTCTGTCTTATCTGAGGGAAAGATTTTTTTTTAACCAACAAAAGTCAGACGTCTCTTTATTGGTACTGTATATAGCTTTTCAGGATTCTCAGTTTAGGAGACTCCAGAGGATGGGTGCCATGAAGCGTTGGCAATCAATCTTGGTCACATCTGGTAGATTTATTTTGATCACCAGGCTACAAAACATACCTTCTGGAGCAGAGAAACTGGACAGTTGTCTCATGAATCTCGGCCATTACTAACCTAGAAAGGTTCCAGTTTAGGAATGGGCAACACCTGCCAAATACAAACAGGTTAGATTTTTGTGTTCCCTTCATTAGTCTTCTGAATCAATACACACATAAAAGCTTTTACTGGAAGTATAACAGACCATATGTAAAATAATAGTAGCGAATATCACACATTGCGGCAATAGAGAATACAAAGAAAATAATTATGAAGAAAGCTAACATAGTATTATTTGTATCTATCAATCCTACAAAGCATCAGCTACTAAACTTATATGAAGAAAATTATGTGAATTATTTTACACCTGTCCATATTCAAAGCAGATATATGCAAAAATAAAATAGTACATATCAGTTATATAAATATGAATGAAAAGCCCACTATCAGGATATAAAAAAAATATAGAGGGCTATTCACAAAGGTAAATTTACAAATGAATAAATCTACATGTGTAAATTTACTCTTACATTTTTTTGTAAATTTGCTACTTTTAGCTAATCGCCATTTCTCATTGTAAATTTGCTACTAAGTGAAGACTTACATGGTTCCACCCCCTAAGTTTAGGGGATGGAGTCAGAATAAATATAATGTATTACCATGAAGTTACTATAAGAAGCTTTACCACCCAATTTTACGATCTGCACACTTTTCAGGACCTCCAAAATCAGAGGGGAGAGCTCCACATGTAAAGTACTTGGAGAATCTGAAGCAAGTCATACACATCTGACACCCATTCCCTTCCACCAACAGAAATATTGCCCACACCACAGGATCTGCTTTTTTCCGCTTCAGCTTTCAGATCCAGCAGCCTCCACATTCTGTCTGAAGAATTCAGACCACACTTCTGAGGAGAAAGACAAATGTCACTGCGCAGAAGACAGCCCTTGTAGTCTACTTCGAAAATAAGGTTGTCCTCTATCCAATTAACTGCGACCTGCTCTATAGGTTGCCTCTTTCTGACAACACTGATGAGGTGCCCGGTAAGTTTCTTTCTCTCTCTAGCCTAAAGCACACTTACAATTACTCATCCATATCAGTCCTTCACTCACACCTGCATTGTTAGGCACTTATCACATATATTCCCCTCAAAAGCACCTCTAACTTAAAACCTATAAATTCATAAATGTTCCATAATTATTTATTCTTATACTCTTTTCATACAGCCACTTTTTCAAGTAGATTGTTTGCTTTAGCTGGAGCAGGAGTCATTGCAAGTTAGGATATGGAGACAGAGAGCATACCTTCCATCACCTGCAACAAAGATGTGACATTTTTAAAGCAGCAGCTATAATTTACATTTAATACATCATGCGTACAAAAATGCAGTGGATGTTACAGATGCCATTCCCAGATGCACATGTATCCTCAGTGTGAGGTATTATTACTTAACAATCAGCCATATGCCATCAAAATTCCCATAAACCAAGTGCTCTGCAAGCGGTGACTGTCGGGAGGTGTAGATGTCATGTGTGCTTCCAGGAAAGACAGCATAAAATTAGTGAAACAGCTCAACATCACAGACAGCTTGCAGTTGACAACTGAGGAGTGCCAGTGGAGTCTATTGTAGAAAATGTGTGCTGTGTGGTGAGATGGCTGAAGTGCCACCTGGGTGCTGTCAATGGCACCTAGCACGTGAGGAAAGTAGCCAAAGGCATAGAATTCACTTACCATGCTCTACCTTTCCGACTGTGACATGGCAATAAACTGATGCATGCTCCTGTTGATTAATCTCAGTACCTGATGCAAGTGACTTTGCCTGTGAGATGCCAACATTGTCAGAGGAGACCCTCTGGAAGGATCCAGTGGCATTGAAATGGAGTGCAGCCACTATTTTGTGACATAGTCAGGGATAGCCTGGGAGTGGGCAGTACTTGAATCAAGCTCCTGCTCCCAGTCTGCTGTCATGTCAAGGATCACAATGGTTCCCTCAGATGTATATTTAAGAATTAAGAAAATCTTGCAAAATAATTGATATTAGGTGAACAATATTTAATTGTTGATATGACAATAAACAATATTCAGATAATAGTTGGTGCTCCAAAAGAACAGCGCAGTGTAAAGCGCATAGTTACATGTGAAAAGAGTGAGCAGCAGTTACATGGAAAAACAAGGTTGACTGCAGCACACTTTGATTCCAGAAAAACCAGCCAATCATTAGAGTTCAGGTTTTTAACGGTATATTCATTTAAAGGTCAACTCTTTGGTATGTCGATGTTTGGACCACCATGAGCTCAGCATGGCGTCTGGCAAACAGCTTAACCAGCATGACTTGCTTTTGATTGATCCTAGATTTAGCTTGCCTTTGATTGGTTCATCATACCCATAATATTACAAAATGGGATGTCTCTGTGATGGGGTTTGAAAGACGACCGACCAAGGCTGATAACTGTAAAGGGTTGTTTTATTAGGCAGCTTCACACTGTCTGATTACATGAGGAATTTAGGGGCTTCCGTAGCTTATAGAGTAGAGTCTCCCTTCCGTCCTGGTTCCTTCACCATTTCCGGATGGATGCCCTAAAGGAAATAAAAGGGGAAACAGGCTCAGTAGTCAGGCGGTATCAAACTAGGGAGGACCCAACACCACACCTTGGTGCAAACAAATGCGTAGCGCCAACTGGCCATCAAAAGAACACCAGTATCTTCTAGGTGCCCGATATATTATTGTCAGGTAAAGATTCTCACCATGCCATTAGGTCCTGCGTTATATGAACCACATCTCTCTCTTTCATCATTCACCCTTGAGCTCCCCTTAGTAATGCTGTGCATGTCTCTCTTGCTCACGTAAGGGAAAATTCTTAAGGTTCCCTTAATAACCCTTAAAAGCCTATTAAATAGCCCCTCGGCATAGTTCACCAACCACAGGTGCGACTGCCCGCCCCTCCCCCCGGGTTACTTGCCTGATGCTGCGACACCGGTTTAGAGCCGCCGCGGCCACGCCCATATCGCCTTCCCCTGGTGGCTCTGTGCGTCGCTCTCTCCCTCGAGGGGAGCTCCACCTTCTCCTGACGATGATCGGGCATCCCTTAGGTCTCTGATGGTGACCTCCGCGTGCCCATGGTTGGTGGCTCCGCTGCTGACCCGCCGGTATCGTCAGCATCCTTCAGGTCTTCGATGCTGGTTCCAGCATCTTCTCGCTTCCCTCCAGCCTGCAGCTCCCTGTTCCGCTCCCTTCCATCCTGCTGCGCTGTCTCCTCAGACGTTTGTGCCTTGGGGCAGCACCACACGCCTGTAACGGGATGGGAGAAATGCAGGGGAATGGCGACGTCAGCAGCTAGAATGCTGGCCATCACTCTCCTTGTGCTACTGGGGTCCCCAGCAAAGACAGCTTCCGCTGCGCCCTCATCCTTCGGGCCACAGTCTCCTTGTTCCTTTTTTTGGTCCTTACATCACCCCGGATGTAGCACCCTTACCCATATTGTGATAAACATCCCAGAAGATGTCTTAGTCCCAGACTCCATCCGTTTCTGTGGTTCACTTATCCAATGCGAGAGTTTCTGTCTTTGATTGTAGATCAGTACAAGGTATAATCATTGGACCATATTCATTGAGTTCCACTATCTCTAAAATGGTGTTGAGACTTTTCTTTCCTTATTCTTGGAGTTTGCCTTATCTAAAATGTAAATAGGCTTAATGGATTTCAATCAGTCTAATGTTGCAGGGAGTTCAGCTTGCAGGCATTTCTTTACAAATTTCCCTTCTTGTCAGCAGGATCAAATAACAAAAGTAACTTTCTCTGATCAGCATTAATAGATCTTCCTCCGTTTTATTGTATCTTATATAAAAAAAACACCAATATGTGGCTTACCTGGGTCTCATGTGCTAAAATTGTTGTTAATACTTAACCCACGTCTTGCAAAAACAGAGCCAAAGAGGGACAATCCAATAATGTAAGTAAGTTGTTGTCCTCCATGGAACCACGCCATCTGCACTCACTCCCCTCATAGTATTGAAATCAGTCCTTCCGTTCTTTCATTCCAATGTTCCCAAATAAGCGGTTTATCTTCAATCCATAGGACATCCCATCTCTCAACCATATCTTTCTAAATTGGATTACATAACTTTTTATCGAAGCACTCAGGAATCCCAGATTGGAGCAAGCATGCTATAGTATGGGATTCCTAGAATTGATCTAATCTCATACCATAGTCTTGCTGCTGCCGCCACCTGTGGGACCTTCAATCTAACTTATTTAAAGAATACAGGTGATCCAGACTTATACAGAATACCTGACTGAGTTAGATCCCCAGTCATGCATTTTGGAAGTCTGTCGATTGTACTTGAATCTGGAGATCTTATCAACATTCTACACTTTTTTAAATGAAAGGCCCAACAGTATAGCTGTATGTCTGGTAGGGCTAGACCTCCTTTAATTAACGTTTGTCCTATTTTTTTCCAGGATATTCTCACTTCTTTTGAACACCAAATAAAACTACACATGTCTCCTTGCAACTTTCTTAGCTCTTTCTTACCGAACGTTAAGGGTATGTTATCAAATAAAAAAAAAGTTAATTTTGGTAGGATTAAGGGTGATGAAAAAAATGTCGGCATATGCAGACGACATTCAACTTTATGTTACCGATCCGCATACGAGTATCCCGGCGGTCTTTCAGCTATTTGAGGAGTTTGAAGCACACCTTGAATATAAGATCAAATGGGATAAATTGGTGGTCTACCAACATGGGGGACAGTTTGACGTGTCCCTGCTCTCGCACAGCCTGGCAGTGGCGTCCGACGGGTTTAAATATCTGGGGATATTCATGATACCAAAGAGAAAGTTCTGCCACCACAGAAACCAGGTGAGAAGCAATTAAACATTTTCATTAAGACGCAGAGCGGTTGAGAAAGCTGCCTACCCTCATGAGGCGGGCAGCCATCTTTAAAAGAATCCTGCTTCCAAAGCTGTTGTACGTCTTACAGAACACCTATTATCGTGTTCCGCAGAAAGTGATTACCAGACTGTAGGGGGACGCGAGGTCCCAGCTCTGGGATCGGGGGCACCCCAGAATCACCCTAAAAACACTGCAATGCAACCCCTATAAGGGGTTAGAGATCTACTATTGGGTGGCACACTTAATCAACATCAATGATTGAATATTTGCCCCTCAGGTCCACTCTACCTTCTGGCTGGAACGGGCTACACTAGGGACAAGATTGCATGCACATTACCTTTATGGGGGGAAGAGGAGTCTCAGATTGCTCCTGGCAGCAGAGGTGGCTCTGGTGGCTTGGGGCAAGGCCACTGGATGCATGGGCTAGTCCTGCAAAATCACAAGTAAAACGCCGTTATAGGAGGGCTCATGGGTCAGAAAGTTGGGGAAGCTGCAGGGGCTCGGTTCATGGGACCTTATTGGCATATCCAAGGTGGGGGATCTGTTGGAAAACGTAGACATTATGCCGTTCTCTTCGCTACAGTGGGAATACAACATATACCCCAACCAATTTTTGCAGTATGTACAACTACAACATGCCTGGCTGGCAGAAGGTACTAAAAGGGGAGGAAATACCAGAATATGCAACCCTGGAAGGAAGGATGTTGATGGCTGAACTGAGGAAAGGAGCGGTCTCCTTCACATACAAGACACTGAATAACAATATGCCAGATACCTTAGGTAGGATGATAGAGTGGTGGGAGTGGAATCTAGGATAAATGGAAGACATAGACTGGGAGGCGGCGCTGATGCACCCGAGTGAGGTGGCGATTAAATCAGAACTGCGATTGATTCAGTTTAAGATTATTACACAGGGTCTATTATGCTAGACAGAGGCTGCATACTATGGTGAGGGAAGCATCCCCGACCTGATTGCGGTGCGACTGAGCCATTGGAAACTTCTTACACACAATATGGGACTGACCACTAATCCAAGGGTAATGGGAGGAGATCATTGCGGAGCTTAGTGCCACCCTGGAAGTGACAATCCCGCATGAGCCCAAATATTTTCTTCTGGGGACCCCCAGTGAGGTGGATGTTCCACGACTCAATCTATTGTTCAGCGCCCTAGGTCTGGTGGTGGCCAAAGGGACATAGTTTGACACTGGGAGTCACGAGACACCCCTACAATACATGAATGGAGACGGGGCATGGACATCTATATGGCAGCTCAGAAAGATACATACACCAGTAGGGGCTGCCCCTGAAAATTCTACTAGATTTGTGGTAGTTGGCTTGAGTATTATTCCCTGGGGGATCCAGGGGAGGAAGTCAGACAGTTCACCAGCACAAGTGCCAATCAGGAGGTGTAGTGTTGATATGTGTCTGTGGGAATCTGTTGTTGTCTCTCTTCTTTCTACAGTTTGCTGGATGTCGGACAACTGGGGTTTTATGAAGCCTTTGAACATTTACCTTCTTTGTTTGTGCCACTGCGGTCCGTCCAGCAGAGGATTGCCGGTCACATCTCCGGTTTTCAGGCCAGCGAGGGGAGCCAGAACTACACTTCCCTACAGCCCTTGCGGCGCACACACCGCCAATGACGACAAGAGCGCCAGGAGGCGCTCAAATAGTGGCCAGGGCTCCCGCAGCGCCTCCGAGACCGGACAAGGCTGGGCTGGGCCACACCTCTTGGCCTAAGGATCCTGAAGCCAAGCATACTGGTAAGGAGCTGTTTAAACCTAACCTGTTGGTTTGGAGTGCTTCGGGAGAAATGGGGAAAAGAAAACCAGCTACAAACAAAGGGAAGCCCGCTGGTAAAACAGTACCCATCACAAATTATTTGAAAAGTGCCATGGGAATTATAAATAAGGAAATTGTTCAAGTAGAAGAGCAATTGGCAGCTACAAAGACGGCCCTGAATGTTGCTCAAAGGGAGGCTAAGATAATAACAGAGGACTACGATAGTGAAAATAGTCTTGGCTCAGGGGCTGAGGAAAAAGAACATGAACTGAGGAACTGTAGCAATCGGAGTAATAGTCCCGATATCCCTAAATTAAACCCTCCAATTAAATCGGGCCCTTGTGTATCAACTACGGCATCTGATGCACCTGACCTGACTTCACCACCGGCTAAAAGGTGTAAACAGCACATTGCACCTGCAAAGATTTGCCCCGAATCAAACCGAAAAAAAGGAAAAGCTTAAAACATGATGGAAGGGGAACAGGAATGGGACATGGGGATTTATTGCTTAACATGCTAGGCATCGACACTCTGTTTAAAAAACTACATCGGAAAATTGACACTATCGAAAGACGTGTCAGTACAAAAAGACATTTCCCAATTAACGGAGCTGATTCCAGATTTACGGCAACAAAATATCCCGAAAACATGCCCGAAAACCATGCCAAGTAGAAACCCTGTTAAGAAATCACTACCCGATCAAAGCCAAGGAATTGAAACAGAAAATGTTGACTCAGATAAACTACTTGTAATACATACAGAGGGAACATCTGGCATATCTGGGTCAAGCACCGTTGATAAAGGGATAAACGGTAGCTTACGAAACAGTACCAACTATAAAAAATCGACCGAGGGCTACCAACAACCCAAGAAGCACCAGGGTGTCTTTATAAGTTTGCCCCCTCAGGTTACCCCCTATGTTATTATCTTAAAAAATGTTCCTAATGTGCCCGAAAATTGTATAGAATCCTGGGGATCGTTGAAAAACCGTGTGGTGCATTGGTTTCCCGTTAATACTTGTTGCAACACTGGGCTCCTGTCTCAGGAAATAATAATGCTTAGGAGAGTGAGTTGGGTGGGTAATACGGACAAGACTTGTGAAGGGGACTGTGTTGTTGTAAATTTTCGTCATCCAGATTTTGTGGCCTGTTTATTGGAAGAAGTATTAACAAAGCAAAGTTGGCCAAGCGACCGTCAAAATGTTGCCATTACTGCAGTACCACTCGGGTATTTTTATAGACCTAGAATTGAGCAATGTTACCAATTTAGTAGAGCCCAACGTAGCACTGCTAATGAAATAATACCATCTATGCCAAACAGGTTTGACCCCCCTGAGAGGATGCAGTGAGGTGAATTGACTGAATGGAAAAGTAGCACAAATGGATGACAGTTATTTGATAAGTAGGTTTTTGAGCACCCCCACAGAAACAAACCGTGTAGATGTACCTTTATTGAATGAAGGAAATCTTCTTTCCCTCCCTACTGGTATTGAGGCAGCGCCAGTAGAATGTTATCTTTTTTTTTCCCCCTATTAGTACTGAGGCAGCGCCAGTAGAAGTTACGCTACCAGGCGCTTGTAGTGACCCCATGTTTTCTAGCAACCCTATCGGCACTGACCCAGCTAGTAGCCCACTGACCGGATCACTGCAAATTTTGTCATGGAATGTTGCAGGGGCTAAAAATAAACTGCTTGATACATCATGGCTTAATAGCATACAGAACTGCAATCTGATCTTAATGCAGGAAACATGGCTTGTAGAACCCTTTTATGTTAATGGTTTTAAAACCATTTTTACCAAAGCAACCCCGTCTAAGGCTGGAAGAGCGAGTGGAGGCTTGGCAGTGCTAATATCGGTGACTTCCCCACTGACATTAAAGAAAACTTTTACTAACTCACAGCACTTCCAGTTCCTACTCTTTAGTGTTAAGGGAAAGCAAAATATTGTAGTGATTAATTACTATAACAACATCTTCAATAATACAAGATCAGGGATAATCACTACCTTGGAGGAAGAGCTGGATAATTTTTTGAAGAGGTTGGGGGGTGAGTATATATTGATATGGGGCGGTGATTTTAATATTGAACTATGCATGTTTTCGACAACGGATCAATGCGGTCATAAAGATGATTTAGGTAAGCATATTACCCACTTCCCACATAACTCCTATGGTGAAATAATTAATCATGTCATGTATAAATATAACCTGGAAGTTACGAAGTTGGGTGCTCATGATGGAGTTTATGACGAATATACTTATGAGGGGGTTAGATCTTCTTCATGTATTGATCACTTCCTGACATCAAGGAATAGTAGGCCTTTTGTGAATGAATGTATTATACTGCATAGTCTACTTAGTGATCACCACCCTCTCTTGCTAACGTTAAATTCCAGTTTATACTATACTGAAAAGGTACGTGTCTCTGTAGTTGATATTGGAACACAAGGAGAAAATGGGATTTCAATTAAGTGGACAGGAGTTAATCCTGCAACTTTTATGGAAAATATAGTTGCAAAAAACAATCATCACATAGAAACTTGTTTGGATGAGTCCTCTAACAATATTGATACTGTTGTGGCTTTTCAAAACATTTCTATGGGAATCAATAAAGACCTGAAATTAAAAAATAAGATTAATAAAAATAAAAGAGATTATTGCCCACGCTGGTTTAACCAACAATGTTCCAAACTGAATAGAGACCTAAAGGAAGCTTTAAAAGTTAAACCTAGGAATGGGGAAATATTTAGCACCCTTCGGAAATGCTATAAACAAGCCCTAAACGCAAGAAAAATAGAAATTAGAGAGATTGCATGGGACAACCTGGTCCAAGCAGCCGAGACAAAGAACTCCACCCTGTTTTGGAAAACTTTAGATCAACCCTTGTTTAAGGATATCTCATCGGCCAGGGTTGATACAGTAGTTACGCCAGAAGACTGGCTAATCCATTTTGAAAATATTTTTAATCCCACTAAACAAATCACCAAAATGGATGAAGATTGTAATATTATTTTATTAAAAATTAGTAAAATCGAAACTATCACTGTAGACGAGGTTAGAATTGCTCTACATAATAGTGCAAGTGGGAAGGCTGCTGGCCCGGATGGGGTCCCGATAGATATTTTTAAGTATAATGTTGATTTTTGGTCTCCTATTTTAACTAATCTTTTTAATGAAATTACTGATGGTGTGCTGCCTGCAACTTGGGTCGAAAGTGTGATTGTCCCTATTTTTAAAAAGGGCAACAGAGCTAGCGCAAAATGCTACCGCCCGATTTCCCTTCTTGACTCCACATTTAAGCTTATGGGCAGAATTCTGTTAGCCAGATTAGAAGGCTGGGTTAAAGATAAAAATATCCTAACTGAAGCCCAGTTTGGTTTCAGAAGGGGGATCGGTACGGTTGAGCAGTGCGTTAATTTAGAATTACTTATAGGGAAATACACTCTTGCTAAAGCGGGTTCACTTCATCTCTGCTTTGTCGACCTCTCTAGCGCGTTTGACTTAGTAAACCATACCATGTTATGGCAAACGCTGGTAGGGATGGGTGCCCCACACGACATCATTAGCCTTCTGTCACAAATATATGTTCATTTAACATCAAAGATACGATATGGCCAGAATGGGGAATGCACAATGCACTTTAGAGTAACCCGAGGGATCAGACAAGGCTGTGTCCTTGCTCCCTTTTATTTTCACTGTATATCAATGGAATTGATTTTTTATTGCAGAGTTTGAAAGCTGATGCTCCTATCGTTGGTAAACGTGTAACCCCAGTTTTACTATATGCTGACGATGCAGTCCTGATTTCCAGGTCAAGAAAACAAAAGACAAAGAGTGGCTGACCATATGTTATGCACTACAATCTCTATTCAATGTACAATAAGCTTTCTGTGCATTGCACCTCCGGAGCCTGCCACAAAAAGACTCCACTGTAATCCAGAGCAGAAGTTATTTCTATTATGGAGGGTGCACCAGAATTGAAATCATAAAGCATCAGGATAAGTCCACATAAATTTTCTTTTTATTCTTCAAAAAAGCCAGAATACGGACATCAGCCAACGCGTTTCGTTCACTAAGAACTTCATCAGGGCGTTAAGTGTTGATGAGAATAGAATAATCCAAAATAACTTTAAATTATAAGGATGAAGTGTACGTTGTAAGGTACATGAGAACCCCACGATCCTGGGAAATTGCTGTACCATCCAGCATTAATATTCTGCAATGGTTCGTTCGTAGACTGACGATGTTGTCAAAGTAAGACGCAGGTCTGCCAATGGCCTTCAACTCCTGATAGATAATTTTATAAATTTTATGACCAATAAAGATCTATCGATAAACTTGTCCAAGACTTTAGTTATGACTTGTGGGAAAAGTAAAACCAAGAGCAGAACCCACTACGTTGATGGAGTACCAATTGAAAGGACATCAACATTTTCTTATCTGGGGTTACTTTTTAACTGCAAAGGTACATGGAATGCACATATTAACTCATGTAAATTGAAATTTCTGAGCACAAGCGAGGCTATTTTTAGATTTTCCCAAAAAATAGGCAACAAGCCAGTGCGAGAAATTTTAAAACTATATGGTAGCAAATGTATAACAGGGGTATGCTATGGTGGAGCACTATGGGGTATGGCAGACACTTCTCCACTACAAACATTGGAAAACAAATTTTTAAGAAGAGTGTTATCAGTCCCTAATTCCACGGCTACTTACATTGTCCATAGGGAAACAGATGTACCATACCTTAGTGATCTGATTAGTATGTCTGCCCTTACACTATGGTATCGAATCTGGACAAAGGATGAAACTTATTTTTCTAAGGAAATAATACGAGATTGCCTTACACTCGAACATTCAAAGAAAATACCATGGTTAAAATATATTCATAGCCTTCTCACTGAGTGCGATGTGGCAACTGATTTTAAGGACCCAGCGAGTATTGAGACTTATAGTAAGGGGAGTTAAAAGGAGACTTTTAAATCCAGGGAAAAAATGAGGAAGCCGCGACGTGTACGAAATCATGCGTTAGATCGTACTGTGAAGGGCCTTTATCACCGGGTACCCAGCCATATCTCGTTTTTATTAGAAACGTTCAACATAGATTTTATTTAACAAGATTACGGCTGAGTACGCTGCACTTTCAGATAGCATTCCCAAAGATGGGTAGATGGAGCGCAAATCTCACTAAGTGCCCGTGTGATGGTAAACCTCCCCAAAGCACTCTGCACTTTGTATTGTTCTGCAATTTTTATAGGGATATCAGGAAATCAATTTTACGCCCACTTTTTATCTCTAACAGACTGTACTCCTATAAAACTACCTTTTATTTTATTTGCAATTTGGAACATGTTTCAATATGTAATGCGGTTATTGTCTTCACTCAATTGGCCATCAAGCGAAGGAAGGAACTCTCATATTTGGAATCATTGAATTACGAAACAGAATAGGCTGTACATTTTATGTTCTGAAAATTCTGGTCTTTTTTAACAAGAAAAATTACTGAATGTATTTTAACTTTTTATTGTTTTTATATGCCGATATGTAAAATTGATCAATTGACATGGTGTATCTTTATCAACGTTAAAAATGTGTTTTAAATAATTTTATTAGGGTGAAAATGTTCATAGGAGAATGTATATTGGTGAATTAATTAGACTACTGTAAGACCTGCGACAAATTGCTTTTTCTTTTCTGTAGAATGCTTTTATGGATATATTTTATATACTGAATAAAGCTTGTTTTGACTTTGACTTTGATGCCGGAGGTGTGTTTGTCTCTCATTGAGTCTATACCAATGATGGTGCTCGTTTGGCATCCTTTACAGTGGGTTTTTGTTTACTTGCAAAATAAAAAATATATATAAAAAAAAACTTTGGTAGGATTATGATCTTGACCAGGTTAACTCGCCCATAACATATCAATGGTAGATTCTTCTATTTATTCAACAATCCTTTAATTTTCTCTAATAATTCTGTTTAGGTGAATAGCAGTTATTTTATCAAGATTCTTGACCACAGTTATGCCAAATATCTGATGACCTCTTTCTGCTCTCCATCTTCACATTCACAGTTCTATGTCATTATCTCAGTCTTATTGCTATTTACTCGATAACCTGAAAAGCAGCCAAAATCTGATATCTCCTTCTGTAAATGTGTAAGAGTTTTTCCTACTTTCGCCATGTAGATAATAAGGTCTGCAGCAGATAAGGCTAAAACATTTTCTTGAAAACACTGCAAACGAAAGAGACTATGTTGCTATTTAACCTAAGGTTTTGATGAAAAAGGCTCCATATAGAAATTAAATAAAAGAGAGAAAACGGGGTATCCTTGTCTTGTCCCTCTCATTGGGCCTAATTCACAAAGGTAAAATGAGACGAAAGTCTAACTTTACGACTTTCAGTATTCACAAAGAGCATTTACTACTCGTAAATGCTCTTTGTGAATACTGGAATTCATAAAGTTCAACTTTTGTTATTCACAAAGGGCATTTACGAGTAGTAAATGCCCTTTTGTGAATACCAAAAGTCATAAAGTTAGACTTTTGTCTCACTTTACCTTTGTGAATCGGGCCCATTATCTTCACTTGCTGCATCAGATTATCATTGACCAGGATCCTAGCGTTGAGAGACCTATAGATCAGTTGAATACCTTTGCAGAAAGTACTATCCAGTCCCAAATGTTTTAATACTTCCCCCAGGTAACGCAAATTGACTTGGTCGAATGCCATAGCAGCATCCAACATTATCACAGCTAGCACAGTGGAGTAACTTGTAGCTAAGTAGATAGATCCTATGAAAGTATGCATCAATTCATATAAATGCCCATCCAGTAAAAAAAACTTCTGATCTTCTTGGATTAAGGTTGTAATTTATTGAGTCTATCTCTTGGCCATAATGACTGAAGATTTTATAATCACAATTTAATAAAGATATTGGTTGAAATAACTAACATTAATTTGTGGCTTATTAGGTTTTAGAATTAAAGTAATAGTCGCTTCCTGCATAGACATGGTAACTGAGTATCTGCTTTCAGGATTTTATCCAACAGCGTCTTCCATATAGGCATTGTTATTTCCTTTAACTCAACATATAAATTGGTTATCTTGGCTGGGATGCCGTCACGTCCGGGGGCTTTCCCTTTCTTACTGTTTTTTAATACTGAGTGTATTTCCTCCTTGCTGATTTCTTGTCCTGGTGCTGATTGCTGTTCAGGGTTTAATTTGTGCATTCTTTTACCCAGCACTTCAAATTAGCAATATCAGTGGTAAACCCATATCAATATACGTTTTCAAAGAAGTTTAAAAAACAGTTTTAGAATTTCTGGGTAGTGTTAAATATAGAGTTTTTAGAGCTATCTAAAATATTTGTTATATTATTTCTATTTTGATCCACCCTTGCTTTCCAAGCCAACATTTTACCACATACCCAAAGTGGTACACCCTACAAGCCTCCCATTTCTTCATAATTTGTCATTCCATGTACTCTTTAAAAGCCTCCTGAGAGGGCTGAAGAGTTTGTAATAATTCTAACCTTTTTGTCTCACCCAAATTTGTGACCTTTAAAGTGTTTTGGATATCTGTGATCTTTTTCTCTAGTTTCTGAGTTTCTGCTTTCCTTTTTTATTAAGATGAGATTGTAAGCTTGTTAGGTGTCCTCTCAAGAAGGCCTTGTATGCATCCCATTAGATAAATGCTTGCCAAACCTAAATTTAGATAAAAAGATTCTGTACAGTTCTTTAATTCTTGAGTTATATCTTTGTTTAAGAGGATTCTCCTGTTCAGAGTCAATCTGAATTCTGCCCTAGGATATATAAACCCAAGCTCCATGCATACAGCTGCATGATCAGATATATGTATTGCTTAATGTTCTATACACCTCATGTTCTCCACTTTTTTCCTGTCTAATAGAAAGTAATCTAACTGGGAATAACGCCAGTGTTTTTTGCAATGGAAGGTTTATCCTCTCATATAACCTGCTCTTAACCTCCAAATATCACAGAGCCCAAGCTCTTTTATCAAAAAGGATAAGAATGAACGTGATTTATGGTAACATAGTTGATTCTGCCTTGTTGATCTATCTAGCATGTTGACTAACAGAATGTTATGGTCACCACAATAATAATCGGGGAGTTGTATTCCAAAAGATTAGAGAAACCCCAGCTCAAGGGATCCGGACCATCCATATTAGAACCATAAATTGGGACACAAACAAAATTATTCAGTTGTATTCTAATCTTGGCTATTAACCACCGTCTCCTTTCATCCATTTTAGACTCCAGTATATTTCAATCCTGATTTATGCCTCACTAGAATGACTACCCACTTTGTACAGCACGTCTGTGTCATGCAGACTGTCTGCAATAGTCAATTCGGCTTGCTGAAAATTCAGACATTAAGAGATGGGTCTCCAGTAAAATCATTATCGATGCAACATCATTTTAAAAGTACTGAATACATAAATATTGTTTCTTTTTTATCCTCAATCCATTTACATTCCAAGTTAGGACTGACAAAGTTTGGTACGACCTTTTTTCTCTCTCAGTCATATTCAATTTAATTTTCTAGGAAGTCTACAACTCTCTACAATTTGCAGTATTCTCAAAAAGATGAAGGACCATTTAAAAAAAAAAATTATTCCTTAAGCTCCCCACCCTGGGGAACCCTCTCCTCTACTGTTGTTAAGGTGTAATTATGTAGCAGTCAACTCTTAAGTAAGTCGATGGTTTGACCCTCATGAGCTCAGTACGGTGTCGGGCAAAGAGCTTATCCAGCATTACTTGCTTTTGATTGCTCCTAGATACCCATAGCGCAGTATATTTGGCTTGCCTTTGATTGATTCTTCATCCCCATAATGTTACAGAATAGTATGACTCCTTGTTTCTTGTACTGATGAAGACCCTGTTTGAATAATTGGAAGGGGGTCAACGTGTCACAATGTCTCTGGCTAGTGTCTCGACATCCAGCCCACTTGGTCCTGTCCAGCTGACCCTTACCACAGCAGAGAATTTACCCGCAACCATCTTCATATTGACATTTAACAGTGAAGGCCCTGGTGACTAAGAACTTTAAACATGTGTAACTTCTGCTAGGAATGTGCTAGCTTAGTGGCATGCTTGAGAGTTTGAGTGTTCTGGGCACTGCAACTTATGTCTGCTTTGGGAGACATGAACCATTGGCCCACTTTGTTCATGTGAGAACTCTGGCCTAGGGGGTCTACAGGAGGCCCAGTACACCAAATGTTTGATATTTCTGTACTCGTGTCACGGATATATGTATGGTTATTTTTCTTAATTATAGTAACGTAGAGGTGGGAGTTCTTTACAACTGATCTCATGATCTGCGATCAGCTCGAGGGTTTACAGCAGTTCCTGGGTTGCCCCTGCAAGTTCTCTCAAGTAGGACTGGATTTCAGGCAGTGTCCCTGAGATCGGAGACTGAAGCAGCAGTAAAGTGTGTTGAAAGGCCCCTCCTCAGGAGAGGGTGCGAGGAAACACTTCCAGTTTTTTTGCTAGAAGCTTGATTTCCCTCATTGTGCTAAGGTGGGACCATAGGCAGAGAATAAAGAGAATATTAGGAGCTAAGAGGATAACTGGTGATTCTTGAGAGCCAAGAGATTTATTAATGATGTCACCAATGGAGAACAAATAGCAGTCGGCTAAGAGTAGTGAAGACTTTTTTACAAAGAGGTCTCAGATTTGTATGTCTAGACTTACTTCTGCATCTTGTGTTATTGCCCACAGTTCTGGTGATACAAAAAACTGTATATTCTTTGGTATTTGCTGTACAATGCTCTAAAACTCATATCAGGAAGGTTTGTGCATTGCAAACAAGAATAAATAAAAATAAACGATTGACAAACAGTTTAAAAAATGTCTTAAGATATTCATCTCTAGTCATACATTGTAAAGATAGCTTCATTTGGATCAAATATGACAATTCCCCCCAGAAATTACTTCCACATCGTTTTGTCTCATGATGACCACTGATTGGAATTGTCACATCAGCAGATACAGGGGACCTTGTGATCTTCAGTCCCATCATCAAGCAAGCAATTTACAAGAGGGCATATGTTTACTGTAGGTGCTGTGCCATCTCATTTCACAAGCCGAACTTTGCAAAGCATTATCCCAAATATTCTGAAAGACTAGGAGACTTGAAGGAGAGATAAATAAGGCTGCACATTGTCATATCACTTTAACCAGTGTAATGACAATTCAGTGGAGTTGCATACAATTATCTGTATTAAATAAAAGCTGACATGCACATTATATTCAAAAAGTAAATCAAACTGATTTCTTAAATCATATTCCTTGTTCTCCTCAATCATTCCAGGACCCAAAATACAAGCAGGGGAGAAGAATGTGATCTAGTTGATATGGGATAGGCCAATCTAGCCATCCAGGGATAGGGTATCTTGCTCCCAACATTCAACATATGATGTCCCAGCTCAATGGAGAACAGTTCCTAGTTACAAACCCTCTACAAACCCGGAGTTGATTCTCATGGATTTGTAAGTACGGTCAGCCATTTTGATACCTATAGGGTCATCCGTTATTAAGCGATGACTGACTATATAGTGGCTGTGCCGAACCTGGGCATGTTTGGTATCAAACATGTTGGAATCATAACCAAACACCGTTACCGGTGTTGGAGGTATGATTCCATGCACTGGGGGGCTCCTCCGGGAAGCCCCCAGTACTCCCGGTAACAGCCTTTCAGGGTCTGCTAGCAAGCTACTGCTGCTGCCGACCACAGACACGATTCTGCCTTCCTGCTGCTGAGCTGAGCTCGAGCAGGGGTAGGTACAACTATAGGTTTCCTGTCACAGGGAGGCGTGACCACCTCCCAGACAGGACTTAGTGTATTGGGCTGGGGTGGGGGCGCTTGCTAGCACCACCAGACTGCTTTGAAGGGCACATTTGGTTCCCTCCTTGCATACTCCGGTTTGAGCCAGTTCAGGGAGCCCTTAGCTCCCACTCTGGCACAAAACTGGACAAATGACATGGAAGTATCCTCCCCTCTGTCCAGTCCCTCCTCTGGGAGGGACCCCTGAGTCGTCCTAACCCCTTTCTTAGGGCATAAAAGGGCTTACTGTGGGTGGGTTCTCAGATTCATCGTGGGACAAGACTCAAGCCTGAAACCACGTCACTCTTCAACCGTCTGGACACTTGGACTTTGCCTGGAACCAAGATTGCATCAAGGAAGACTCCTGCTGCTCCTGGTCTCGCTGTTCTGCAAGTCTTCTTCATCATCTGTGACTGTGCTTCTTCCAGGATCTTAAACAGACCTGTGGGCATCAAGGACACCCGAAGTAATCTCCCTTGGAATGAAGGAGTCACTCCCATGCATCTGCAGGCACCGCAACAAAGCTGACTGGTCTGCTGTTCCTGATGTCCCACGGACTTCGAAAGGCTCAGCAACACAGGTGGTGGTTCTGAAACTCCCTGTCCTCTCTGCAATTTTGAGGCCAGTATCCCTTGTCGGAACCGCTGGGACCGAACCCCTGTGCACCGCATCGACCTGCCATTGCCAAGGCTTGTTGGCTCTGTACTCCAGAGATCTTTGGGCTACAAGAAGCTTCAGCCTCCAGCATCTTTTCCTGCAAAGATGTTCATCCTCACCACATCCTCTGCATCATGGGCCTTCATCTTTGGTGAGCTGCTCAAGGTCCTCTTGCGACTCCTGTGCCTTTGGCCTGTGGGTCCTCTTGAGGGTCTTCTCTTACTTCAGTGTGCTCCCCTGATTGCTCGGGGCCTGCTCTGACTCTCCTGCACTTGGTGAGTCCCTTGGACCTTGCTGGGCCAAACGTTGCTCCTTCATCGTTTACCACGTCTGTTGCTGCTGCCAAGGCTTTTTGGTTCTCCCGCCGGACACCGACCCCCTGGTTCTCGACTCCCGACGTGGGACAGCTCATGCACGGCTCCTGGTCTTCCTCAGTGTCGCCTGGTCCTCACAGCTACAGCACCATGGTCCCCGTCATCACTCCTGCATCTTCCGTCATCGGTGGGCTTTGCTCTTCCGTGCCTCCTGGTCGCCTCCGAGTGGCATAGACTCTGTCCCCCTCTGCTTGCAGGTTCTTCTCTTCAAGCAACCACCCTTGGATTACACTGGACTCTTGCACAGTCTTCGTAAGCGGCATCTTTTCTGAAGTCCTCCATTGTGGTCTACGGCAGTTTCCAACGTCACTTCGCACCAATGCACCAGGCTTCTCTGGTGTAAGTATCCTGATTCCTGGGGTATCCATGGCTGGGGTGGCTCTCCAACCTTCTGTCTTCCACTGGGTTTCTTCAGGGTCCACTGGGAAGGGTCCTTCTTCTCCAAAACTGCAACCGCGACTTTCCCGTTGACTTCTTTTGAGTACGCGGCTGTGTTTCCACTCTGCACACAGCCTCGTGGGGTTCCTGGGTACTTACTTTGGGTGGTTCCTTGTGTCCCCAGCCCTTCTGAGTCTCCTGGCCCAAGTCCTGACTTCAGTCGCAGTTTGCATTCCACTTTCTTAGTATATGGTTTGCTCTAGCCCTGGAGACCACTGTGTATTGTGCTTACTTACCTCTTGCAATTGAAGTATTATTGTGTATTGGTGTTGATATCTCCAGGTAGGAGATATGCCAATGTGTTAGTGAGTGTTGTGAAATAAATAGACATATTTTTATAACTACACTGTGTGGTTCTTTTCGTTTAACCTACACTACATGATTAGATCTGGTAAAACAAGCTGCTTAACACTCCTTCTGAACTAACCCTGAAGGCTGCCCTCCACAGCTACCACTTAGAGAGCTTTCTAAGGTTGTCTAAGACCACTAAAATCACCATAAGGGTTGCCTGGACTAGTGCAAGGTGCTTCACTCAAATAAGTGTGCACCATATACTAAGCCAGCCTCCTACAGATGCCCATCTAGTTGGTGAATTGCACAATGTTAAGCCAGGAAAACTGAGATCAATCCTGGCTTCCCCACTTGACCAAATTGTGTGGCTAATACTTTATTTCACTGTGTCTTCATTTTTTAATCACTGTGCATGACAGCATCTTGAAGGCTACACACTTCCCTTTTGTTTCATTTAACAAACTATAATGTTTCTCCATGTATAATAACATAACAATCTAGCCCAAATGTAGGGAGCACATGACTACTGACTTGCACTTCATTTCATCAATTCCATTGTCAGCAGGACAGGGGATGAATGCTAAAGATTATGTTTAAATGCAATCGTTTTTTATAAATGCCTCTCAATGCGGTGAAATACTGTTATACTAAGGTGATGTGGTTTTGCATGTTTAAAAATATACACTTATTGAATGTTTAAGAAACTAAAATATTTCTACAAGATGTTTGTTGCACTGAGAAACTAACACATTTTTACAAGATGTTTGTTGCATGATTCACATGCGAAACATTTTCATGGCTCGGATCATGCACAGGTTCTTAGAACTAATTCAGACCCTGCGCTCGACTCGCACTGTTCATTTTTCATCTTTCCAAATTCATATATGCCCATAGATCTCATTGTGGCAGGTGATTCCTGATGGTATTTAAAGCAAAAAAACTGCTTTATTTTAGCTGTCATCATCACTTTTTTAGCTTAATAATATGTTAACCTGTAACCCGCTTAACCATAGCCTACATGAATTACACAATTTGTTCCTTATTTCACGTGTTATTTGTTCATGTTGTTTTAGATTTAGCAGACTGAATGAATCCTATATTTCGATTAACTTTAGTTAGCATATGTGCAATTTAAAACTGACATGAGTAGGCCAAGATCCCTTACTTTATGTTTGAAATAAACGTGTTTCTGCTTGCTGTGCATAACACTTTTACTATTTCAGATATCAGTCACCTTGTGCCCGTTTAGATATGATATTCACACAAAGTAGCAATTAGTTGTTTTGAACAGTGACTTCAGCATCTGCATGGGAAGAGAAACTGAGGAGGTCAGAACCTGCATGGGATGAGAAGCTGAGGAGATGAATACTCCTTTGCGAGATTTTGTGAAAGTCGCAATGGGAGAAGAAGTTGGAATTGTATTATCTGTAAGAAGGAGGCTGACACCAAGCTTAGTATTATGGAGTTTCCTTTATGGAAACAAAACTTTGCCTTGAATCGGGAGCACGAGCTTTCCTTGGCGCACGCTACTCATCACGCGACTCATCACCATTGTTAGTGGACATGGTGGTGCTGCGGGAATCATCAGTGACGCTTGCAGCTTCCAGTTCGGGGACGTGTGCTACGCTGCACTGTTTGGTGTTACAGCAAACAAATGATGGACGGAATGCTGACAATTCAAACATTCTCCCCCAGTCAAAAGATCTGGGTTAAATCCATCGTTCTTTTGCCCACTACGCCACCCCAGTTTGGACCCAGCCATATGCAAATCAGTCTTGACCCTGTGACCCATGGGAACAGTCCAGACCGAACTGCCAGGCCCTCCCTGGACCGGAAACAAGCATCCTGGGACCGGTTTCAGGGTATGTCACCCTTCTTCAGCCAGGCTAGCTTGAATCCAGTGGCACAGTGACCAAGGGACCCACGTCTGGGCATACCCATCCCACTTAGGGCGAAAAGTGTTACAGCAAACAAATGATGGACGGAATGCTGACAATGCAAACATTCTCCCCCAGTCAAAAGATCTGGGTTAAATCCATCGTTCTTTTGCCCACTACGCCACCCCAGTTTGGACCCAACCATATGCAAATCAGTCTTGACCCTGTGCCCCATGGGAACAGTCCAGACCGAACTGCCAGGCCTGGTCCTCCCTGGATCGGAAACAAGCATCCTGGGACCGGTTTCAGGGTATGTCACCCTTCTTCAGCCAGGCTAGCTTGAATCCAGTGGCACAGTGAGCAAGGGACCCACGTCTGGGCATACCCATCCCACTTAGGGCGAAAAGTGTTACAGCAAACAAATGATGGACGGAATGCTGACAATGCAAACATTCTCCCCCAGTCAAAAGATCTGGGTTAAATCCATCGTTCTTTTGCCCACTATGCCACCCCAGTTTGGACCCAGCCATATGCAAATCAGTCTTGACCCTGTGCCCCATGGGAACAGTCCAGACCGAACTGCCAGGCCAGGTCCTCCCTGGACCGGAAACAAGCATCCTGGGACCGGTTTCAGGGTATGTCACCCTTCTTCAGCCAGGCTAGCTTGAATCCAGTGGCACAGTGAGCAAGGGACCCACGTCTGGGCATACCCATCCCACTTAGGGCGAAAAGTGTTACAGCAAACAAATGATGGGCGGAATGCTGACAATGCAAACATTCTCCCCCAGTCAAAAGATCTGGGTTAAATCCATCGTTCTTTTGCCCACTACGCCACCCCAGTTTGGACCCAGCCATATGCAAATCAGTCTTGACCCTGTGCCCCATGGGAACAGTCCAGACCGAACTGCCAGGCCAGGTCCTCCCTGGACCGGAAACAAGCATCCTGGGACCGGTTTCAGGGTATGTCACCCTTCTTCAGCCAGGCTAGCTTGAATCCAGTGGCACAGTGAGCAAGGGACCCACGTCTGGGCATACCCATCCCACTTAGGGCTGAAAAGTGTTACAGCAAACAAATGATGGACGGAATGCTGACAATGCAAACATTCTCCCCCAGTCAAAAGATCTGGGTTAAATCCATCGTTCTTTTGCCCACTACGCCACCCCAGTTTGGACCCAGCCATATGCAAATCAGTCTTGACCCTGTGCCCCATGGGAACAGTCCAGACCGAACTGCCAGGCCAGGTCCTCCCTGGACCGGAAACAAGCATCCTGGGACCGGTTTCAGGGTATGTCACCCTTCTTCAGCCAGACTAGCTTGAATCCAGTGGCACAGTGAGCAAGGGACCCACGTCTGGGCATACCCATCCCACTTAGGGCGAAAAGTGTTACAGCAAACAAATGCTGGACGGAATGCTGACAATGCAAACATTCTCCCCCAGTCAAAAGATCTGGGTTAAATCCATCGTTCTTTTGCCCACTACGCCACCCCAGTTTGGACCCAGCCATATGCAAATCAGTCTTGACCCTGTGCCCCATGGGAACAGTCCAGACCGAACTGCCAGGCCAGGTCCTCCCTGGACCGGAAACAAGCATCCTGGGACCGGTTTCAGGGTATGTCACCCTTCTTCAGCCAGGCTAGTTTGAATCCAGTGGCACAATGAGCAAGGGACCCACATCTGGGCATACCCATCCCACTTAGGGCGAAAAGTGTTACAGCAAACAAATGATGGACGGAATGCTGACAATGCAAACATTCTCCCCCAGTCAAAAGATCTGGGTTAAATCCATCGTTCTTTTGCCCACTACGCCACCCCAGCTTGGACCCAGCCATATGCAAATCAGTCTTGACCCTGTGCCCCATGGGAACAGTCCAGACCGAACTGCCAGGCCAGGTCCTCCCTGGACCGGAAACAAGCATCCTGGGACCGGTTTCAGGGTATGTCACCCTTCTTCAGCCAGGCTAGCTTGAATCCAGTGGCACAGTGAGCAAGGGACCCACGTCTGGGCATACCCATCCCACTTAGGGCGAAAAGTGTTACAGCAAACAAATGATGGACGGAATGCTGTTTGATGCACGCACGTGCCTGGAGCCACACGGCACCCATCACCACTGCGTGCAGCCATCTTTGTTTTGGAGGCAGCACGCACGTCCCGGGGCTACGCTGTATCCCACATTGTGCAGCCTGTTTTGTAGCTCTTTCGGACAGCACACAAACAGCATGATCGGAGTTCTCTTGCATCGAATGCATGCTTACAAACCCAAACTTTAGTTGAAAGGCATGCATAGCTGTCCGGTCGGCGGGCTGTGGTGACACAGATCCAGCAGCAACTGAGGTGACACGGAACCATCTCCAATCTCGATTACACCTCAAACCTGATGTGATGTAGTGGTATCTTCTCCTTTCTGGCATTTTGTTGCATGCAAACTGCTGTGGGAGGAATTTTCTGCCTGGAGATGATGGTTCGTACCCATTTGAGTGAGATATCACTCACTGGTGTCTCAAAATGACTGTTTTGGACATGTTTGAAATTACAGTGTTTTCTGGTCATAATGTTTTTACTGCCTGTGTATGAGTGCTGCCATATCTCTTTTTAACATTTTGTTTCTGAATGTGCAACTTTACATGTTACGGGAATCTAGTAAAGTAATCACATGCATTTGGTCTTTTTCTAATTTGCCATGCTTTATGAATGCCATCTGCCTAAGAGTTATATCCAATGTTTTCTGCTGCTGCACCGTTTCTCTTACTCTGGCTGGCATTGGGTGTTGGTACATTTGTGTTGATCAGTTACGTTACATGCAGTGTGGGTGAGTTTTCTCACCTGTGTCTTTTGGGGCAAGTTAGCCCTGTTTCTTTACTAATTGGTGTTTGCTTGGATGCCCAGGTAGTTACATACGGTGTACTTTGGCGGTTTATGGTTATTTCTTTCTGGTGTGCGTAGTCCAGGGTGTCAACTTATTGGTATAAGGAATGCCTATTTTTTCACGTTATACTACATTTGTTTGTGTTTTGTCACATATATATTGCTGCATGTGTTATGCTGAAATTTTTCTTTACATCTTACGCTACATTGCTACATAGAACTTTATATATTTCTCACACATAGGATTGTTCTATCGGTGTGAATTGCCCATTTCTTTTGTTTGCGAACGTGCCCTTACGTGAGGGATGGCTAAGTGGGTGGGAGTCACCCAAATTAGGTTAGACATCGCACACCCTTACATGAGGGATGGAAATGGGTGAAAGTCCCAGTTCTACAATTTACATTACAGACCCTTACACGAGAGATGTCTATATGGGTTATAGTCCCATTTCTACATTTTACATTACAGACCCTTACATGAGGGATGTCTAAATGGGTGCAAGTCACATTTCTATAGTTTACGTTACAAACCCTTACATGAGGGATGTCTAAATGGGTGCAAGTCTCATTTCTACAGTTTACATTTCATACCCTTACATGAGGGATGACTGGACAGTGTGTAAGTCACTCTGTGCTACACGTTTAGTTTGCTGCCCTTACACGAGGAGTGGCTGTATGGGTGGGAGTCACACTTTTCTACATTGTTAGCTATGTTCTTCTACATCAAGGATGTTTGTTGGGGGTGAATTTCACCTCTTAGTACGTGTCACACTACTTGCCCTTGTTTGGGGGACGTTTGGTCGGGTGTATTTCACCCATTACTTCTATGTTTTGACGTGTCTTCATTGTATTAGTATTCTTATTACAGGGTTTTTTTTGTGTGTGAGTCGTTCCCACTGTTAGCTCTTGTCGTGCTGTGTTGTGCCACCTCTCATGCTTGCCTGGCCAGTTGGTGTGGTTGGTGGTGATAATAGGTGCGATTGTGTTGTTATCTTGTATGCTGGTGTGGGACTGATAGAGTTGTTCCTGTGTCTACTGTCTAGCAATGTGTGGTATTAAAGAAAATGCTGTTTCTTCTGTTATATTTTATGAATTGTATAAAGGGGAGGATGTGTTATAGCTTGTATACTTATCTATGCATCTTCAAACTTTATTTTTCTTATTGCTTCATTATGGTTCTTCAGGTTAATGATTGATTCCATATGGCATTTGTGTATTCAGATGTGATTTCTCTTTTTATGTTTCTTCTTGTCAATACTTTATTCCATTTTGCATTTGTATTGTTTGTGTTCTATAAAGGGGGAGGATATGTAGTATCTTGTATATGTATTCATGCTTCTCCTCTGTTGCTTTGTCCCTAGCTGCTCAGCCAGTGTGAATATGCTGCGTGGAATGTTGGAGTGGTGATGATGAATGGAATGTTTGGGTGCCTGTGAGGTTAAGTGTGACAGTTGGAGTATGGGCTGAGCAGTAGGCAGGCTGCTCCTAATGGGGCTGCTGTACATGGATTTACCAACCTGCAACTAAGACTAAATAAATCATCTTAAACTACACTTCGGCTACCTGATCCTCATTACTACATAGTGTATTCAAGATTTGGCGCGGGGAACAAGTGCCATTCTGTGTTTTCAAGTCGTTTATCTTGCTGTTGAGGTGGTGTTCCAGTGCTGCAGAATTTACAGGTGTTCAGCACTGTAGAGGTTATCACTGTGCACATTGCAGAGTGCATGAGAGTGCACACACCTGTGAGATATCTCATTTGTTATTTTCCCATCATTCCACGTCCTGTGAACATTGCTGAGGAAGGATAACAGTTGACATTTGTTGGTACTGTTGTTATGGGCTGGATGTAAGGAGTAATGAGATTCTAAATACCCCACATGTTTATTGAGTTAGTTTATTATATTAACTTTTTGTGTTAGATTTTTGTTTTAGTTTGCTATGGTGCCAAGTAAAACATGTATTCGACAGGGATGACAATGTCACAACCTCTGCAATTTGTTTGTGAGACTGGAGAGCCAACGTTACCATGGATAAGGTTGAAAAAACAAGGGGTTTTATTGCACAACCTGGGTGTAGAGGGCAGTAACATTTACAAGAGTTTGGAGGAGATTCCAGTTGGGCATGCTGAAGGGGACCCTAGAGATGTATACGAGATGTCCGTAAGAATGTTAGAGCTGCATTTTGGAACTCAGATAAATGTGGTATTGGAACGTCACAAAGCACACCAGCAAGGCAAAACTGAACGCATCGGAAATAATGGGGCATGTTTATGGAATTTAGCTAGAACGTGTGAGTTTGGGAAATTGACTGATTCGTTGGTTCGTGATCAATTGGTACGTTGCACCAACAATGTTAAAGTACAAGAGAAGTTGTTATCTAGGAATCCTAACCTAAAAGAGGCTATTGCTATCATGAGTGATGAAGGGATTGTGTCGGAGGCTACCAATTCAAAGAAGGAGGATAATAATGAAAAAGAAATGAAGCACAAAAGTGTGAACTATAGGTTCAAGTGTAATCACTGTGGCAGTTGACAACACATGCAAAAACGCAATTTGTAGGAAGAAGGGGGCATTTTGCGAGAGTCTGCAAGGGTCCCACTGATATGAGTACTGAGAGTAAAGTCGTGCACCAAGTTGATGATGTGGAAGATGGGATTAGGAACAATTACGGAGGAAGTCATATTGAGTGATGTGGTATGTGAATAGGATAGAGTGAGCATGCCTGAGTGTGAAGTGGTGATTGGTGGAAAGCAGTTGACTGTGCTGGCAGATTATGGTTCTCGTTATACTCTCTAGTTGGGGATGGCATTTGGGAGAATGTGTACGGCAGGGATGGTATTGAACTCATCAAACTTGATATTAAACCTTTTGGGTATAGTGGAGCGACTATTGATATCATGGGATATGTGCCCATGTTGATCGATTTCAAGGGGAGGAAGATGTGGGGAAAGGTGTTTGTGGCAAAAAGGGGTGATTGCCTGTTTGGATGGAGACACCAGAGGGATCTCGGTATCACCCTTAACCCCAATGCCCTTGAGCAAGTTATCTTGGTGGATGGAGTGCAGGACAATGAAGACATTGCGAAGAACTTCCCTTAGGTGATTTAGGAAAAATTGGGAAGGTTGGTAGGATTCGAACATTGCATTAAGCTGAAAGAGGGAGTTATGCCCGTACAAGGTGATGAAGTCCCGCATTCGATGTTGGGCACCTTGAAGGAAGAGATAAGCAAGTTGTTGAAGTTGGGAGTGACAGAGGAGATTAAATCCTCAGAATGGCTGGCTCTGGTTGTTTTAGCACCAAAGGATAATGGGAAAAGTTTGAGGATGTGAGTAGACTTAAGGGACCTCAACAGACATATATGTGTTGGCAGGCAGCCTTTGCCAAATATTGTGCAAGAATTGTCTTTGCTCAAGGGGTGGTGTAATGGATCTTTCAGCTGCCTGTTATCAGGTGCCATTAAGTGAGGAATCCAGACATTTAACCTCCTTTGTCACACCTCTGGGAGCTTACAGATTCCTCCGCATGCCATTTGGGCTCACGTCTGCGGCGGCGTGTTTCCAGCAAATGATGATAAAGGTTTTAGAAGGAATTGACCAAGTGAAGATTTTTCCAGATGACATACTGGTGTATGGTAAGGATGAGGAGGATCACAATAAGAAACTGTTTCAAGTTTTAGGTAGATTATGGGATTATGGCTTGACTATGAAGAGAGAGAAGTGCAGGTTTAGGGTGACAACAGTGTCTTACCTTAGGCACATCATCTCCAGGAATGGCATTAGCCCAAAACCTGATTTGGCTAAATCCATTGTGAATGCTCCAGAACCCTCCAAAAAGAGGGAGGAACGTTCTTTCCTAGGGTTGGCGGAATACTTTCAGAAATGTATGCAAAACTTTGCGAGTGTGGTTCAACTCATAAGACTACTGTGGCAAAAAGAAGAAATGTTTGTATGGTCTGAGGAGTGCAGGGATGCTTTTGGCATTGTCAAAAAGAATATAGGTGGGTTGCCCAAGCTTGCACAACAAGACTGCAGACTGTTTGTCTCGTCTACCGGTGAGGGATAGCGGTAGGGAGTGTGATGAGGTCAAGGTGTCATGGGTACAGGAATGGGGTAAGGCGTCAGAGAATGATGGAACTGTGAACACGGTAAGGAGTTTGTTGCGAGGGGCTGGCCAGAAAAAAAACATCTAGGAACTAAAGTGGAGGAATACTAGACTGTGTGAGAGGAACTGACATTTGTGGAGAATTTCCTATGTAGAGGTGAAAGGTTGGTGCCACCTGAGGGACTGCACGCCAGATAGAAAAATTTGCACATGAAGGTAATTTGGGCAGGAATAAAACTAAGGCCTGGGTGGGAGAATGTTATTGGTGGCCGCATATGAACCACATGATAGAAAGAGTACTCAAGGAATGTGTACAGTGTGAGTACTGTGACAAAAGCAAGGTGACTAGGACAGTTCCATTGTGGGCTGTGGAGGTTCCTGAGAAACAATGGAGCAAGGTGGTTATTGATATTGTGGGCCCTTTTGATGCGTTAGCCCAAGCGAAAAGATTTGGATCCACCTCCAAGTGGATCATGGCTGAGTGTGTTAAGGAGGTCAACACTCAAACTATAATTTAGTTCTTGAATAATTAATTTGTGAAGGAGGGTGTGCCTGATTGTATTGTTTCAGACAACGGCGTGCAGTTAGTCTCTGCCCAGATGGTGGAATTCCTGATGGATATGGGTGTTAGGCAACTTAGAACTGGGCTTTACTCACCACAAGCTGATGGACTGGTGAAGAGTATGAACCGTTTGATTAAGACATGTAGTCAACAGGAAGTGTGGTGGTGTTACTTTTAAGAGTGCATTGAGTAACAAAATGTGGCACACAGGACCACACCCAATGCGACCACTGGTTTTACCCCTTTCAGCACGATGAGAGGCAGAAGAGCTGCTACTAAGAAGAATCCTAAGTGATTAAAAGGGGGGAAACAGAAGGAAAAGTGTGGAATGATGAGGTAAGCGGTTGAATTGCTGAGTATCAAGATAAGTATAAGGAACTTATACTTATGTATAAGTTCTATTCTAATGGGGTCACATCAGTCCCCTTTATAATTTGCCCCTCCCCGTCCCCAAAGGCCACTGTTGTTGCTTTGCATAACTTAGCCAATAGTTTCAGAGGGCTAAAGTATCTCCCACTGCCTATCAACAGCCACAAGTTCCGCTGGCTCTTTGAAGGTCACAAGATTTAGAGTAGCTTCCTGGGGTTAACATGCACTTACATATAGTTTGCTGAATATTCACCTGGCTTCCCACTTACCTGCGTCTCCACTCTAACTGATCTGCCCCATCCCTCAAACCCTTCCCACGTCCTCCAGTCCTGCCTCTTCCATAACCCAGCTGCTCCCACGACTTTCCTGTCAAATCTGGCTCGCTCCATTGAAATGCAGCATGTTCCCTACAACTAAAAGGCCAGCCCCACAGCAACTAAAATTTAAAAGCCAGTCAAAATGATCTTTCACTGTATAATTATTGTCAGTACATAATTATTGCATTCTACCCCATACCGGAAACAGGAATCACAAGTCATGGTTCATAAATGGTGGTAATTGGGGATAATTCTTTAAACAACTTCAAGACTGGTGTTCATCCACACCTACCTTCTCTTGATCAGCACAGCTGATTTACAAACTTCCGCCAAACATTCCATTTGCATAAATCTTTTTGGACACCATCTCCTTAAACAAAAATGGCTACCATAACTTCAATGACCTGAATGTCTGATTTCAATGACATGATCTCACCCAATCAAGACCACTCACAAATTACCCAGAAGTTAGCAGCTTCTCCTAGCTCATCACTTGTCCTGCACATACAGCTAGAAACATCCTGGACAGTCTTCTCTCAGATGGGAATAATATCAGTATTTGGAAACCTCCCCATCACTTGAACAACAAATACATCTTTTTCATTGTTATCTACCTCGCCACAAGAACACATGCTACAGCAAAAGTGACCAACAAAGCTATGTAGAGAGTGAAAAAAACTAATCCTTTTGACACTCATTGGCAATAAAAATGAAATGAAATGAAAATAGTATTTATTAAGTGCGGCTAATACTCAGAGGTGTCTAGGCGCTACCTACTTGAGTACCCACGGAGAATGGTGAGACCCTTATAGCAATTACTGATTAAACAGCAGGTTTTAAAACTTTTTATGAAATCCCTGAGGTTCTGATTGCGTTTAACCATAGATGGTAACGAATTCCACAACCTGGAAGTGCTGAAGATTAAGCTTTTCTCACCCCGTCAGATAGTTTTGACCTTGGGGACGACCAGGTTGCCACTAGATGAAGAGTGAAGAGATCTGGATGGGACATAGGGAAGAAAATATTGAGTGTGTTGAGTTGGGCCTAGGCTGTGTAAGCATTTAAAAACAATGCACAGGGCTTTGAATTTGATATGTTTTTCGACTGGTAACCAGTGAAGGTGGATTAGGGCCTGGTTTGCCGACTTGTGTCTTGGGATGCCTAGGAGGAAACAGGCAGCTGTATTCTAAAGAACCTGCAGCTTTCTTAACGCTCTTTTGTGGATACTAGTAAAGAGGGAATTGCAGTAGTCCAGTCTTGAGGATATAAGTGCTGTGACTACAGTTTTTTGCAGAGCAGATGGTATATACAGCAGGATTTGCCTTAGAACTTTTAGAATAAAGTAACATGAAGAGGTTGTATGATTAATCTGTCCATCAAAAGATAGTGTTGTGTCAAAGATTATACCAAGATTCTTTTACTTTGACGCTAGGAATCGGGAGAGGTCCAAGTTCAGATGGCCACCACTTAGTGCACCAGAAAGATGGGTTTTCTCACATTCTCACATTCCAACCAAATACAAGAAATGGAGCAGCTCTACATCTGAGTTTTGAAGGTTCCAACAGACTCATGCCCTTCACAGCATACATGTAACTAAACCATCAACATAAATGCTCCTGGCTCAAAAAAGACATGAAAATAAAAACAGAAATAAGTTGATTCAACAGCCAATGCAGAAAATCTAACTGCAAACATGACACAATTCATCTATGGCGACTTAATCTGATATATCATTTGTCCATGTCAAACCAATGAATCTTATAGGATCCTCACAAAAGTCAACAACACAGAGTGCTCCACCTTCAAGACCTCTCCTGGAGCCTCAAGCTTTTCATAACAACATCACAGAGCAAATTGTTTTAGATGCAAAGACACCGGAACAACATCTTAGGGAAAAAAGCCCCACTGCCCATCTCACTAAGATTGAGATAAAGTAGAATACACTAAAACTGATCTCCTTCGATTGCCTCTCAGACACCCAATTCAAGGAAGTGGTTATGGTACGTGGCCCAGTAACCATCAGACCTTTGTCCTACTCAAACCTTAAGGAACGGCCTACTCTCATTGACAGTTGCCACCCCAGCAAGGATGACCGTCAGCATCTATCACATACGGCATGTTTTTCTAAACTAAAGACCTCCTATAAAAAACAAGAAACAAAGAAGAATCAAGATCCAGCAGACCCTTCCAGTAACAGACCAACGATGAATTACCTATTCTTTAAAAACATTCTTAAAGAGAGGCCTTAACCTAGGTCAGCAACTACCTGGATAAAAGTACTTTCAGACCATCAAACTGTAATTCACCCAGGAAGAAGAACTGAATCTGCCCAATTTCGATCTGGGAAAACCTGAAAACTGAGGTGGACAGCAATGGAGTCGATGCACTGTTGCTATTGGACTTCATACAGTCCATCCCCACTCCCACCTATTGACAGTAGAGGAAAAAGGAATCGAAAGAAGCATCCTAGAATGGATATACTCTTATAGCTAAGAAAGAGCTAGCATCATATTACTTACGCCATCAACATCACATCTCTTCATCATCATCGCTGGCATAGAACTGATGGAGCAAGGTTTCATAAATGAAAACTTGCTTGTATTCAATCCTCCTCACACTATTAATTTATTAAAACTTGTATTGTTAATACTAACCTTTTGCATTCACGACACGAAAGAGAAGGAAGCTTGCCTATGTGTTTTACTAATGAATAACGCCTGTCTGTAATCCAAAATGGCCGCTCTGCGCGGGAAAACTCAATGCGCATGTCGCAACCATATCACATGGTGTGACGTCTTTCTTTGCTTGGTGGGAAACTTCTGCTTCTGCGCAGTGTGCATTAAAATGGCTGTTTGATGTTTTCACATGCTTCAGCTTGCTCTCATGTCATTACTAAATTGTCGTTTCCTAACGCTACTAACGCGGGTTAGAATATATAATTAAATGGGAATAGAATAGAAAAAGTGGGCATACAGTGAAACATTTTATTTTGTGATTTAATATTTTCTTCTTGCACTTTTATTAGTTCGTAAACTTGGGCCTGGGTTGGTGACCTGAAACTCGAGAGGCAAATGGTTCTGCGCATGTGTCCTGTGTGCCTGCCAAATGAAGTCAATCTGGACGTCGTCCAAGGCCGCGACCCGATGGCCGAAGATGCTGTACTCTTGCCTTTCCTGTTGTACATTGATACATTGTCTATGAAAATTGGTTTACATTTGTCATGAGACGGGTGGGAAATAAAGCGCATGTATTAATTTGAAGGGGTGGGAATGTAAAGACAATAGGCTTTACAATTTAGGCCAAATCGATATGGTGCGACAATCCACCCCCTGTCCCTGTCCAATCAGAAGTAGTGGTCCCATATTTTAGCAACATTAAGGGGAGGTACTTGGGCGTAGAGGGGTATAATAGAATATAGCATTAGTTATTTAGTTAGCTTGACTTAGGAAGAACAGGCGTCCATGCTGCCAGAGCGCTCTTAGCTCCAGACTGCCAAGCTGATCGATTGCAGACCGAATTGCTGTCCAGAGAGGTCCTGAGGAAGGGGCGGCAGAGTCTATTAGAAGGAAGGCACGGGAGAATCGAGGAGAAGTTGAGTATCAGAGAGGGGAACGACGCAGGCGTCGTTGTAGAGAGGTCACCGGTCCTGTCCTGATCTTGGAGGAAGTCTTTGCTCTTCATCCTTCCTGGGTCCTATTCTTTCAACTCCTTGGCTAAGGGGTTTGGTTCTCGCACTTAGGTAAATATAATGCAACCTCTAGTTGCGCTGCTATCTCTATCCTCTCCTTTTCTTTAAACACCGTCATTGATTAGCAATAATCATTTCTATGCTTAATCTTGGGTATTGCGATTAAGTACCATGTGGCTCTGTAATTTACTCTGCTAAATCTTTAGATAAACATTTTAAAACTTCCTGACTCAGTGGTTATTTCAGGATTATGTACTATAATGAATGTCACTCATTTTAAATTTCCCAATTAGCAAAGGATTCATTGGTAAGTCATTACTCTTCAATCAGAAGGTAATTGGTAGCAGGGATTTTGATAGAGAGTAACAACTGATAAAACCCAGCGTAAGTATTAGCGTAGTATGAATGTATGGGCCCAAGTGAGTATCTGGTGTATGAATGCTGTTTGCTAATATCGCGCTGGATCAGTTTTCTGGTAATCAGAGGATGGTTACTCTTTGTTAATTGGGTAATGAGAATTTTATTTTTTATGAACTAACATCCGTGTATTCAAAAGTTTTGTTTTATGTTGTCCAGAATCCCCGGGGTAAAAAGAATAGCGGATGGTAAGTGGAAGCCATACTGCAGTGAGGTTATCTGCCAGGCAGAAATAGTACTGAAAAGTTAAGCAGGACTTTCAGTACTCGTTAGGGACTCTATGCGTGTGAGTAATAGCAAAAGAGTACGCTGGTGAAAATTTGATGTTATATCACCTAGAAAGGGTAACATTGAAGAAGTAACGGGTATTTCTGGAGCTTGTGTGAAGAGTAAACGAAAGGGTTTTACTCGTAGTATATGTTAGTAAACGGAAAGGTTTTACTAAAGTGTGGAAGAAACTATCTTTTTCGAATTTAGAAGAAACTGGCACGATAGCGAATGTTTTATGTTGTTACTGAAATTAAGAATTGTAGAGAAAATAAGTTTGCGTAAATTTTTGTAAAGGGAGGGTCAGTTGCCGGAGAGGGAGCTGACGTCACAAAACGCCGCGCTGGGATTGGTTGAATCAGCGGGTGTGGAAAAACCCTTGTAAAGGAGGGGTCAGTAGTCAGGAGTAGTACTGACGTCACAGGTGCCGCGCTGGGATTGGTTGAACCAGCAAGGACAGGAAAGAGCAGATTGTAAAGGAGGGGTTGACAGATAAACGTCACCAAAAGGCCGCGCAAGGATTGGCTCGGAAATAAAAGATAGCAAACATTTGATTGGGAAAAATTATAGAAGCGAAATTCTTAGTGGATAAGGATTGCATGGTAAAACGCGATCCGACTTTAACAGGAATTCGTCAGGATAGGCGATATTTAGGCTTTGCAGAATATAATTTTATACATCGGTACTTACCCAAGATGTACGGAGAAAGGAGAAAAATTTCATTTTTACAAAAGATCAAGAATTATTTTAAAAAGGACAAACCAATCAAAACTAGAGAAGGAATTATTATTCCACCAGCTAAAACGCCCGCTTCATTCATGATGATGGAGAGAGGTTATCACACTTGTGTATGGATGGAGAATTGGATAGAATATACCAAAAATGATGGAATACTAGCATTTCCCAAGAATGGCACGTTTAATGGGCGAATTCTACAAAACTTGAGATTGAGGATGAATGACTTAGAACCCAGACCTAGATTAACTCAGTACGAAGCTCTAGAGGAATGGGAAACTGAGGCATTTGAGCGGGACCGATCTAGGAGTAATAGGGGTTATCCAGGATTTTTCCCCAGATACCTACATGAGTCTAGGAACGGTCAGATGAAACAATGGAGAAGGGCAATGATTACAGAAGGATTATATCCATTGTTCTCAGCAGAGGAGAAATTAGGAAGTAAGTGCACAGAAAAGACAAAACATTTAATGAGAAATGAGGAGTCTGAAGACGAATTTATGGAGGAAATGTTAAGAAACCCCCACCATATCAGGAAGGAACAAGTGGATGCACCCCAAGTGCACCACCGATAAAAACTCCATTAGTGCCACAGGTAATGCATGAATTCACCCCTAGTAAAATACTTCATGACAAAGAAAAAGAAGCCCTAGAAAAGACCAGAACAGAATTAATACAGAAGATAACTCAGATAAAAGTACACCCTGATTCGTTGACCATACCTGTAACAATTGGTCCAGTAGTTCCATTATATGGTACTCAGGGAAGCTGTCCTCCACCGATACTTGCACCTACTCCTGTGAATAATCCCAAACCTGAAGCTCCAGTTATAATTGAGGATCAATTTAGTGACTGTGAATCCACAATATCACTCATGGACTTGCCTATTCGAGGTACTGTAAATAGCACTCCCAGAAAAGATATACCTGGATGTTCAAAAGATGTAAGTTTAATAACTTCATCGGGAGCAAAAAGTGCCACCATAGTAAAACCTGAAGATCTAGAAAGATGGGTGCAAGGGTCAGTTAAACAGTGCACACCTCCGAAAAATAATGGACATTCATAAATTGAAAGTCGAATTAGAAGAAATAATAGCAGGAAATGTAGGACTAGAACGCTTAAATACCTATGATGAAGAAGAATTATTGTTCCTGTGCAGGAGTATCACCAGAAATGTAAGGTTATTTCATGAAAAATTATCCAATTTAGCACTACAGATGGGAATAGAAATAGGGAGATCAAAAGTACTCCAAAAACCCTATAGAGCAGAATTTTCGGACAAAGATTTAGAAAATATGAATGCCTCTGGAAGAAGATTACAAATAAGAGAATTAATGTTAGTTTTGCAAAAATGGGGAGACCTAGATAAATGGAGAACTAGGTGGGCCAAGAAAAAGGAAGAAGCACGAACAAGTAGAACAGCATCTGAATATGTGATGATGGAAACAGGGAAAGCAGATCAAATGTATCCAATGCGAGAAGTTGCGGGAGGAGGATCTGTACATGTCCCTTGGAGCAGACAGGATATTTTGTCATTTACGAATGATTTTCCAAAGTTGAGAGAAAAACCAATTGAATGGTACAAGCAGGTTGACAGGTTTGTGAAGGTGTCGAAGGTACTGTTGAAGGATTTGGATGGGTTGTTTGATATAGTGGTACCTGCCGATTTATGGACAGATTGCAAAATCACAGTGGATTGGCCAAGTGATGAATAACCTAGAGATCCGAAGACAGGTGCCCCGTCAAATGATGTAATGAAAAAGTATCAGCAGGTGATAACTTACCTGAAAGGGAAAATACCCCCGAAAGAAACAGATTGGGTAAAAATAGATCAAACTACCCAAGAAGCTAATGAATCAGTACATTCCTACTATGAGCGTCTATTGCAGGTATTTAAACAGTATAGTGGATTTGAGGACATTGGAGACAAGAACATGAGTCAGTTTGTGTATCGATTTGTTTACGGTTTGAAGCCAGAGATTTGTCAGATGATTAAACAACACATGCTGTGTTGGCAGGGAAAGCCCATTGATGAAATTTTGAAGTATGCAAAATATTGTGGAGACGATATTGAGGATAGACACAAGAAATTGCAGGAAAAAGTGATGTGGGCTCAGGTGAAAATGGCTGAGAAACAGGGAATTAATGTGGAAAATCCGAGTGAAAATCAAGGAAAAGATTCTGGAACGAATGGTGAAACTGGAAATGGTGGAAAATTTAGAGGACGAATGAGTAAAGAAGAAGCTAAAAAGAAATTTCCTTGTCATGGATGCGGAAAATTGGGGCATTGGAAGGATGAATGTAAAAAGATTTGGAATAATAATGGCCCAAATCAAAATTTAAATCCACAGACGCAGAATGACTCACAGCAGGGTGTAAATCCTCAGAGTCAGTTGCCACCTGCACCTATTCAGGGTAATGTAAGCAGAGCAAAGCATGGTACAGACATCGGATATCAGGGAGGAAGTGGTAAGAATAATTATATGACATCACAATTTCTTTTGCAGGACGATTTCTGTCAATTCAGTCCATGACGGTGCCTAAGAGAGGGGAAGAAGGAGTGCATACTTGGCGCATCCTTACAGGTAGATCAGTCAGGTCCATATGTTGAAGGGAATGTGAAAGGTAATAATATTACTTTCCTTTTGGACACTGGTGCTACCCAGTCTACTGTGAGAACAGCAGACATTCCAGACCTTCCTCTCTCTGGTGAAAATATCCAAGTAGTGGGGGTAGCTAATCAAAGAATTAGAACACCTCTTACCGAACCCATGGAAGTTAAAATCGGAAATTTCAGAGAAATGCATCAATTGGTAGTGTGTGATTCTAGTCCAGTAAACTTATTAGGTAGGGATTTATTGTGCAAGATGAATTGTACCATTTTCTGCACACCGGATGGTGTGGCAGTTCAGACACCAGATGAAGACCATGTATATAAAATTATGATTGCAAAACAAGGTACAGAAGTGGATGAGATGTTTTCGTTAATAACAAAAGATGAGTTGCCAGAAGAATTAAAAGGTACAGTAAACCCCATAGTATGGGATTTCACCGGAAAGGAAGTAGGACTTATGGCTAAAATAGATCCAGTTAAAATTACTGTAAAGGAAGGTGCAATTTTCCCAAATACCAGACAGTACAAAATGAGTGCAGAAGTAAAAGCAGGAGTCATTGAAGAAATAAATAGAATGGTAGAACAAAATATCTTAAAAGAAGTAATGAGTAGCCCATGTAATTCACCTATAATGGGGTTAAAGAAACCTAGTGGAAAATATAGGATTGTTCAGGACCTGAGAAAAATAAATAAGATTGTGGAACCATGTTGTCCCATAGTGCCAAATCCTGCAGTAATTCTATACCAGATCCCTTGGAGTGCAGGATGGTTCACAGTAATTGATTTGTGTCAAGCGTTCTTTTCAATACCATTACATCCAGACAGCCAGTATCTTTTCTCATTTAAATTTGAGAACAAGGTCTATGTGTGGAATCGTGTTCCTCAGGGGTACACAGAAAGTCCTTCTATTTTTAACCAGATACTGAAAAAGTGCCTTGAAAAATTAGTGATGCCAGGAAGCTCAGTCTTAGTCCAATATATCGACGACTTATTGGTGGCATCGAATACTAGAGAGGACTGTGTTGTTGATTCCATAGCATTGTTAAATCTTTTGGCAGAAGAAGGACATAAAGTCTCACCTGAAAAATTGCAATTCTGTACAACAGCTGTTAAGTATCTGGGACACCAAATTGAGAGAGGAAAAAGAAGAGTAACAGCTGAAAGAGTAGCTTTAATAATGAAAATGCAAATGCCTGTAACACAAAGAAAAGTGAGAATGTTCCTAGGAATAGTAGGTTACTGTCGACAATGGATACCAGGATTTTCCATGTTAGCTAAGCCCTTAATTAACATGACAAAAAAGAAAGCAAAGGACCCTGTGGAGTGGGAGGATGAAAGTGTAGAAGCCTTTGTAAAATTGAGAAATGCCCTATGTTCAGCACCTGCCTTAGGCATGCCTGATTATAAAAGAGAATTTGCATTGTTCTGTCATGAGAGAGAAAATTGTGCACTTTCTGTCTTAACTCAGAGACATGGATTAGAAAGACGTCCTATAGCATATTTTTCTGCTACATTGGACCCAGTAGCAGCCGCGTTGCCAGGATGCTTAAAAGCAGTGGCGGCTACTTGTTTGAGCATTGAGCAAAGTGAGTCAATTGTGATGGGACAACCTGTAAAGGTGTATGTTCCACATGAAATTGTGATTCTGTTGACAAGAACACGAACTCAGCATCTTACTCCTAGTCGGCTGACTAAATACGAAAGAATCATAATGGGTGCTGAAAATGTGACCATGGTAAGGTGTACTATAATAAATCCAGCAACCTTACTACCAGACCCATATCATGAGAGAATTAAAGATGATGAAGACGATGAACATGATTGTATACAAATTACAGAATTATGCACAAAACCACGCCCAGATATAGAGGAACAGCCTCTTAAAAAGCCAGACAGGGAGCTATTTGTTGATGGTTCATGTCAAAGACATGAAGACGGTAAACTAACTGCTGCCTATGCGGTATGTAAATTAACTGGAATAGTTGAAGCATCTTATTTACCAGGAGTCAAATCTGCACAAGTAGCTGAATTGATTGCGTTGATAAAAGCATGCAAAATTGGGAGGAATCAGAGAGTAACCATATTTACATATAGCCAATATGGTTACGGGGTTGTGCATGATTTTGGCCAACTATGGATGCAAAGGGATTTCATGACTTCTTCAGGATCCCCCATTAAAAATGGACAATTTGTAAGGGAATTGCTAGAAGCAATACAATCACCAAAAGAATTGGCTGTGGTGAAATGTGCCGCACACCAGTCAGGAGATGACTGGGTGGTAGTCGGCAACAGATATGCAGATCTGGTGGCTCAACATTGTGCCAAAACCAGAATGTCAGTCAATAAGAGGGTGGAAAGAATGGGAATCAGCTGCCAACTTATGCTGTATATGCCACCTGAAACTTGGAATGACGTCAAGAAATTGCAAGATGAGGTTGATGAAAGTGAGAAGAATTTGTGGATTAAAGTGGGTTGTTCCCAAAGAGGAAATGATGAAGTGTGGATCAGTGCTGATGGCAGACCAGTCATGCCAGACTGTTTACTCTCACAAATGGCTAGGATGTATCATGGAGACACACACATAGGGAGAGATGCCATGATTAGGCTGTTCAGACAAAATTGGTACAATCCCAAATTCAAGGCTGTTGCAGAGAGTCTTTGCCAGAGATGTCTAACTTGCCAGATGCATAATCCGGGGAGGAAGACCGTAATTGGATTTGGAAAAATTGGAAAGGCAGAGGGTCCATTTATGAGACTTCAGTTTGATTTCATACAGTTACCACCATGTAAAGGGCTGAAATATGTACTAGTCATAGTGTGCCTGTTTTCAAAGTGGGTGGAGGCTTACCCTACTAGGAGAAATGACAGCATTACAGTTGCGAAACTGTTGCTACGAGAACTCATTCCTAGATTTGGTTTCCCAGTAACTTTGGAATCAGATAGAGGAAAACATTTTAACAACGAAGTGATCAAACTAATCTGTGAAGCATTTCAAATCCAACAGAAACTGCACTGTGCATATCGTCCAGAAGCTTCTGGAGTGGTTGAACAATTGAATGGCACTATAAAGTCAAGATTGGGAAAAATGTGTGCATCCACATCATTAGAATGGCCAGATGCATTGCCACTTGTTCTAATGGGACTCAGAAGTATACCTGACAGAAACACAGGATTGAGCCCCCACGAAATAATGATGGGAAGAGCAATGACACAAACACATGTTCCCACAAACAAACTGGTGAATATATCTGATGATATGGTTCTGGACTATTGCAAAGGATTGGCTGACCTAGTGCGTTCTGTCTCTCATCAGGTTGGAGAAGACGCAGTTTCCAGGCAGCCTGAACAAGAACATGATCTGAATCCTGGTGACTGGGTGGTAGTGAAGAATCACACCAGAGAAACGTGTCTATCACCTAGATGGGGCAGACCGTGTCAAATCATACTGACAACGAATACAGTAGTGAAGTGTGCCGGATTTCCTAATTGGATTCATGTAAGTCACACCAAGAGAGTACCAGATCCTGAGGAAGAGAATACTCAGACAACGCCAATCACTGAAGAAGCTGAAGGTTGCCCAGCTGAAGGATCTCAGGTTCGAGATTCCAGAGAAGCTGAAGAAGAACAACCGAGCACAAGTCAGGATTGGATACCCGTGGTAGAGGTTCCTGAAATATACCACAGAACAAGAAGTCAAGCGAAATTGGAAGAAATTGAAGAAGATCAGATAGGTGAAGAAGAAGCAGTTCAGGAACAAGAAGAAAAGACATTAAGAAATCCTGAACAAGGTCAGATAGGGAAAGGAAACTGGACTCAAAACAGTGAAGATCTAATAGACTTTGAACAGGGACAGACAGGTCTAGAAGAATCCGGTCAGGCTGCAGAAGTTCAAAGTGCAATAAGCCCTGATCAGAACAAGTTAGATCAAGAAGAGTGCCCAGAAGAAGAAAACGTTGAAAAACATGAACTTGAAGAAATAAACAAAGAACAAAGTCAATTATTGGAAATTCACAGTGGAGCTGTTACAGAGAAACCAATCAGACCTGAAAAAGAGCAAACAGAAGAAAAAGTAATAAAAGAAAACGAAGCAGTGCTAAGCAGTGAAATTAAAAAGATTTCTGAAAACGAAGATAAAGAGACAGTTCAAACAAAGAAAACAAGAAAAGGAGATCATTGGCCAAGTGTCATTAAAAGAGTGAAGTACCACATAACAACCAGAAGTGAAGATCCAGATCAAGTGAATGAAGTGACAAGTCAAACTGACCAAGAACATAAAACTGCGAAAAAAAGAAGTAAAAGACTGAAACTTGTGAATAACAAATTCAAGGGTCCTGATTGGACTTATATCATCCTTGAAGATTTTGAAAGCTCAGAGTCAAGTGACAGTGGTGGCGAAGGAACAAGTGCAGAACTGACGTACGAAGAAGAAACAAGACCACCCTGACTAAGCAAAAGAATAAGCTAAAGAAAAGAAGAAAAGATAAGAAGAGCAATCTTACTTGTCGAAAAATGCCTGACGATAGAGTTGCTGGGAGACCAAAACAGAGATGTTGTAGAAGATGCTGTGCAATATGCATATGTAGTCTAGTAATGGTGCTTATAGTATGGTTAGTCCTGATAGTAGCAGTTCCTTACCTTATGATAATGGATAAAAAGATTAATAATGAAACTAAGGAGAGGACAGCAAACATGAAGGGCAATAGAGTAGAACTAATGGCAGAGAATGAACCAGAAATTCATCATGAAATAGCTGACAATGACACTAGTTTAAACGTTTTCACAAAGTTATTGTTTCAATATGTAGACACAATGAAAGTTAGTAACTGTTATGTCTGTATGAAGTTACCTGAATCAGTAGCAGAAGGATTAACATACCATCACTTACCACTGACATATGGCATATCATGTAGTGTTTTGTCTAGTTTATTTTATAGAACAGGGAGACTTCAGTATTATTATTCAAACTTAGATGTGATATTTTCTGAGGTTCCGATTCGTAAGAGTATGAACCGAGTGCTTAGTAGTCAAGACGCACAGTTTATGGGAGAATTTTTCTTAACAATGAATTCAATAGACATAACACATGCACATAGACACAATCTAACATGTTCTTTACTTGAAGAAGAAAAGATTTTTAAATTTAGTAGAAGATAGAAGACAAGATTTTCAAAAGAAAGCTTCTGAGCATAAGGCTCATTTGCCACCTTGGGCGGAGAAAGAAGGGAGTTACACACCTGGCAAGGCTCAAGCTGCTATGGCTCTGGATTTTGTAAAGACAGGAAAAATTTGTCTTCATAGATTAAAGACTGAATATAACAATGTTTTCATCGGTACCAGTGAATGTGAACACAATTTTTTAGTTCTTGGAGGTTGGGGACTCAAAGGAGGAACAGATTCAGTTTTTCCTGGAATCTATTATGTGTGTGGGAATAAGGCTTACTTTAGGCTTCCTACATGGTGGTATGGAAGTTGTTATTTTGGAATAGTATTTCCAAAGATATACCACGTAAAAAGAAACACTGGGAGCAATGAAAACAATAGCGAATTAATACGTAGTAAAAGAGCTAGTTTTTCTGAAATTGTAGGTGATATATTTGGTGCATTGATACCTTCAGTGGGAATAATTCTGAACTCAAGGAAAATATGTAAATTGTCTACAGTGGTTGATCGTTTATCAACGGATACTGCTGGAGGTTTTCTAATGATTAATGCGGAAATGGTTGCGATTAGATCTATGGTGATGCAAAATCGACTTGCTCTTGATATTATATTGGCAAAAGAGGGCGGAGTCTGTAAATTATTGAAGACGAAACATTGTTGCACTTATATTCCTGATAAGAGTGCAGAAATTGGAACGTATATACAGAATATAACTAAACTTGAGAAAGAACTTAAACCACTGGAAGTTGATAGTGTATGGGAAAGATTGACAAATAGTATCTCGTCAATTGGAACCTGGTTTGCTAATGTAGGAAAAGGACTTATAGGTCAAATATTAGTAGCCTTAGCAGGGATAGCAACAATAATATTGGCAGTAACAATATGGTGCAAATGCTGTAAAAAGAATGGAACATATAAGGTGACAGGAAGAGGAAAGAAACGAAAGGTAGATGAAATCGAACTTGAAGAGTGGAGAAGTGAATTATACAAGAAATTAAAAGGAGATTGTAAAAATGGAAAGTGTAAAGATGAGAATGAAGTAATTTCATAGAAGTTGGCATCTGATTGAGGGTAGTGTTTTGATGGCTCAGAAACGCCATCAGAGAGGGGATTGATGGAGCAAGGTTTCATAAATGAAAACTTGCTTGTATTCAATCCTCCTCACAGTATTAATTTATTAAAACTTGTATTGTTAATACTAACCTTTTGCATTCACGACACGAAAGAGAAGGAAGCTTGCCTATGTGTTTTACTAATGAATAACGCTTGTCTGTAATCCAAAATGGCCGCTATGCGCGGGAAAACTCAATGCGCATGTCGCAATCTGTCACGCTTCCTTGAGCAACTGGGCCAAACGCTCGGCGCGAGGGCGTTGTAACGCTCACGCCCCGCGCCTGAACTACATTTCCCGGCATTCCTGCACCTTGGACGCGAGCGTACGCATTGGTGAACTGACGCTGCACTCGGAAGGACAAATACCGGGTGGTAGCGGCAGTTCCCTTGCTGCGTATTCCATGTGGAGTTGGAGCCGGAGCAGGAGCTCTTTCATGTTTTGCCGTATTGCTGAAAATCATCATAGTTGAAAAAGCGGTAAGGGTGACTCGGTCACCAATTCGGAACTAGTAACGCTTGATACAGGAATCAAGCGCATTGAGTTATTCTTGGGCCAGAACCTTCCTGAATATTACATTGCTACACTCGTCAGTCAAGGAGTGTACAGAGCGTTCATACTGCTGGTATTTGGAACGCTGTGTTCCCGGAGTTAATTGCCTTTTTGGGGTCACTTGAATAGTGGGCTGTGCTGAAACAGTCTACATTGTGAGGAGCATGAAACCAATGTCTCTGTGGAAATTAACAGGGACACAATGATTGCGACATTACTTTATGTTTGTTCTTATGTTTCCTTTTGTAGCAGGGGATAAGGTGTGTGTGTCGTGTTTGCAACCTCACCTTTGACGCCAGATCAATTCCTTATCATGGTGGGTAACGTATGAGCGAGTAGGGTGAATCTTATTTGTGAATTGTGTTATCCAATGTTGATTGCTGTTTCTTGTCTTTAGAGAGTCTACAGAAACTAGGCATTTCAAACAATGAATGTTTGCAAGGCTTCGTGTTATTTTCCTTTACAGGTAGTGTAAGCTTCTGTAATTGACATAGTAATTGGAACAGGTTGTGGAGGTAACACAGGACAGCCACTTATGTTGTGTTTCTTGTCTTTTAGGTCTCCCTCCCCGCTGTCTCCTTCCTTTCCTTCCCTCGCTTAATCACTCCAACCCTCTGCGCTATTATAGCATCAGAGTGTGGGGAGATTGAGAGGTGGACCCATTTGAGCAACGTACCGATCCTGGGAGTTTGGAATAAAAACCTTGACAGAATACGCAGCCCAAGAATTTATTCTCTCCTGATCGGTATATGTTGATGATGGCCACTTTAGAGGATGTGATGGCTGCCTTGGTTTTAGTGCAGCAGGAGTTATCTACCTCTAGAGCGGAAACCGCAGCTTTACAAGATCGGGTAGATAAGCTTCTAAGGAATCCGTTTGATGTAAACACTGGCAAAGGGTTTGGTGGTGCTTCTTGGCCTCAGGGCGTTTTGTCTGGAGCAGCATCCCCTGTGTCGGTGGAAATTCCCACACCCATACCTCTGGCGGCCCCAGAAAGGTTTACAGGAGACGAAAGTAAGGTACAGGTGTTTATGACGCAGGTGTTGTTACACTTTACTTGTAAGCCTCGGGCTTTTCCTACCAATCAGGCTAGGGTAGCCTTTTTGATTTCATATTTGGCTGGGGATGCAGCCTTGTGGGCAGTTCCGTTAGTAAGGAACGATGATCCGCTTTTGCATGATTGGGAGGAATTCAGAAAGGAATTTGAGAACATATTTGACAGACGAGCAGATAGTTTCTCAGCGGATAAAGAGTGGTTGGAGTTGAAACAAGGCAGCAAAGACTTGGTAACATATCTTAATATGTTTCAGCGATTAGCTTAAGAAACTAGATGGCCAGAGGAAAAGAGAGCTGCTTTGTTTTATCAAGGATTGCGGGATGATCTTAAGGATGTGATTGCGCAAGTAGATCCACAGCCTACCACATGTTCTGATCTTATGAATCTGGCTTTGAGATTAGACAGTAGGTTGAATGAACGTAAGAATGATCGCAGAAGAACGGATAGGTTTTATCGAAAGTTTGACAAACCTCGGTTTTCTAAACCTAGCACGATGGGTGTTCCAGAACCTATGGAAATAGGAACGGTTAGGGCGTCTTTAACGCCTGAGGAAAGAGATCTTCGGCGAAAACAAGGGTTGTGTATGTATTGTGGTAAGAAAGGACATTACGTTAGAGATTGCCTGGCTAAACCTAAGAACAAAACAGGGTTTAATAACGGGGGTGGTTCAGTGCTTCCAAGGTCGGAAAACTAGCACGCTCAAAGAAACTTGAAGGGGGCTTTTTGAGCGGGTTGGAAATCCCTTCAACTCTGGAACCAGGTATACTTAAGACACAACATTTTAGACTTCCCATACAAATACTAGTAAAAGGGGTGTGGAAGGAACACGAAGCTATGATAGACTCAGGGGCTACTGGGTTGTTCATGGATGAAGATTTAGCAGTCGCTTTAGAATTATCCTTAGTAGCGAAAAATACTCCTGAGATTGTTTTGGCTATTGATGGTAGGGAAGTGACAACGGGTCCAATCAATCTTTCCACGGAACCAGTAGAGATGTATAGTACTCCTCTTCATCATGAGTCTTTGGTTTTCAACATAATACGTGCCCCTCAGTATGGGATTATATTAGGATTACCTTGGTTGGTAAAGCATAATCCTACCATTGACTGGGTTGTCAAGACCGTTCTTTTTGACAGTCAATGGTGCAAGGATCATTGCTGTCGGAATCAATGATATCCTACAGTGCAGGCTTTAGCCTCTTTGCTTCACGTGGCCACCACCGCAGAAAAAGATACACAATTGCCTGCAAGGTATGAGCAATATCGTGATGTCTTCAATGAGAAACAAGCTAATGTATTGCCACCGCACAGATCTTACGACTGTCAGATAGATCTCGTGCCAGGAGCTGTGGTGCCCTGTAGCAGGATTTATGCTCTCACCGAACCGGAAAATGAGCATTTGAAGACGTACTTGGATCAGTATCTGAAAAATGGGTTTATCAGACCATCTAAATCTCCTGCAGCTTCGCCTTTATTTTTTATATCGAAGGCTAATGGTGAGAAGCGTGCTTGTATTGACTTCAGAGCCTTGAATCACATAACCATCAAAAACAGGTATCCGTTGCCTCTAATCCCTGTCTTGCTGGATCAGGTGAAAAAGGCTCAAATCTTTACACGTCTAGATTTGAAAGGAGCTTATCACCTGGTTCGAGTGAGAGAGGGGGACGAGTGGAATACGCCGTTTCGCACTCGTTTTGGACTATTTGAGTATACAGTGATGCCCTTTGGGCTGTGCAATGCTCCTGCAGCATTTCAGTTCTTTTTGAACGAGGTGTTGAGGGAGTATTTGGACGTGTTCACTGTGGTGTACATTGATGATATACTAATATATTCCAATTCAGTGCACATGCATATTCAACACGTTTGTTTGATCGTACAAGCCTTGCATAGCAATGGGTTGTATTGCAAGCTCAGTAAATGCGAATTTCATGTCCAAAGGGTGGAATTTCTGGGTGTAATTATCTCACCAAAAGGGTTAGAGATGTCTGAACGGAAAATACAAGCAGTAAAGGAATGGCCACGTCCTCGCAATGTGAAGGAAGTCCAATGTTTTTTGGGCTTCGCTAATTTTTATCGAAGATTCATACCATAGTTCTCGAAGGTAGTATCCCCTATCACTAGGTTGCTTACAAAAAACACTCCATTTGATTGGAAGGAAGAAACTGAATCCTCCTTTTTGTTACTAAAAGATGCCTTCACGTCCGCTCCGGTGTTGGCTCATCCAAACCCCGAAACTCCTTTTGTGGTGGAAGCAGATGCCTCCGATGTGGCGGTGGGGGCCATCTTGTCTCAAAGAAATGCAACAACAGGGCAGCTTCATCCCATAGCCTATATGTCGCGCAAATTAAACGATGCTGAGGTACGGTACACCATTGCGGAAAAATAACTTCTAGCTATTAAGGACTCTTTTAGTACATGGAGACATCATTTAATGGGCGCAAAACATGTGGTCACTGTGTACACAGACCATCGAAACTTGCAGTTCATGAGGTCAGCACGCATGCTGTCCCCTAGACAAATGCGTTGGATGCTTTTCTTTTCTGAATTTGATTATGTGGTCACTTATCGACCGGGTACAGAGAATGGGAAAGCGGACTCTCTCACCAGACGAGAAACGACCTGTAGCGTGCATAATAAACAACCTCTTCCCATCTTGTCGCCTGATCAAGTTATAGGCGCCACGTGCTCTGAACAGTTCTTGAAGTCAGTGGCTAGGGCGAGTACAACTCCAATCTGGCAAAAATGGCTCAAGGAACATCCACAATGGACAATGAGAAAGGGGGTGCCGATTAGACAGAAGCAGATGTTGGTTCCTTCGAAATTGTTGCAAGAGAGAGTGTTTCATTGGTGTCATATGGTTCCCATTGCAGGTCATAATGGTGTGATGAAAACGTTAGACAGAGTTCTCCGATATTTCTGGTGGCCGTCTGTCAAATTGGATGTGATACATAAGGTAACAGAATGCGAAATTTGTGCAAAAGTCAAAACCGATCACAGCAAGGCCCAAGGTCTGTTACGACCTCTACCAACACCCACTATCCCATGGAATACCATTTCTTTGGATTTTATAGTGGGGTTACCTAAAGATCAAGGGCACACTGTGATATTGGTGGTAATCGACAGTCTCACAAAAATGGGACATTTTATTGCGTGTAGGACCCTGCCTGCTTCTGGGCAATTAGCTAAGATACTTCTTTGTCAAGTTGTAAGATTGCACGGAGTTCCATCCACTATTGTTTCCGATCGTGGTTCGCAATTCACTGCTCATTTTTGGAAGGTGTGGTGTGACGCCTTACAGATACAATCTGCAAAGTCTACGAGCTTCCATCCCCAGACAGATGGACAGACAGAGCGTTTGAATCAAACGTTAAAGCAATACCTACGTTGCTATGTGAAAGACAATTCAGATGAATGGGTGGACCTTTTGTGGGTTGCAGAGACAGCGTACAATAGCGCAATACATCAGTCCACACAACATACCCCGTATTATAGCAATTATGGGTTCCATCCTCGGTTTCTGCCTTTGGTACATCCGGGAATGGATCATACCATGCCTGAAGTAAGTGACAGGGTGCGACAAATACAGCGCACAATAAAACAAACACGACAGAACTTAATGAATGCTAAGATGCGTTACAAGAAACACGCAGACATGCATCGTAGAGAAGGCCCTTCTTACAAACCGGGTGACAAGGTATGGTTGTCTACAAGGCATATCAGGTTTCGTAAGTACAGTATCTTTAATCCTCGCTTTATTGGTCCATATAAAGTGAAAAAATGTATCAATCCAGTTTCTGTATTCCTTGCACTGCCGAAATCCATGCGAATACATCCTGTGTTCCATGTATCTTTGCTTAAACCCTCCTATACTCCAGTGAAAAGGAAGCCTCCGCCATTGTGGTTGGAAGGTGAGCCTGAATACGAAGTCGCTAAGGTTTTGGATTCCAAAAGGAGGGGTGCGGCTTTGTGGTACTTGATTTCGTGGAAGGGGTATGGTGCTGAGGACAATTCGTGGGAACAAGCTAGGAATGTACATGCGCCCAGATTGATACAGCGATTTCATGAGAAATATCCGGATAAACCTGGTATTCGGCAGCCTCTTCGGGGAGGGGGATGTACTGTCACGCTTCCTTGAGCAACTGGGCCAAACGCTCGGCGCGAGGGCGTTGTAACGCTCACGCCCCGCGCCTGAACTATATTTCCCGGCATTCCTGCACGTTGGACGCGAGCGTACGCATTGGTGAACTGACGCTGCACTCGGAAGGACAAATACCGGGTGGTAGCGTCAGTTCCCTTGCTGCGTATTCCGTGTGGAGTTGGAGCCGGAGCAGGAGCTCTTTCATGTTTTGCCGTATTGCTGAAAATCATCATAGTTGCAAAAGCGGTAAGGGTGACTTGGTCACCAATTCGGAACTAGTAACGCTTGATACAGGAATCAAGCGCATTGAATTTATTCTTGGGCCAGAACCTTCCTGAATATTACATTGCTACACTCGTCAGTCAAGGAGTGTACAGAGCGTTCATACTGCTGGTATTTGGAACGCTGTGTTCCCGGAGTTAATTGCCTTTTTGGGGTCACTTGAACAGTGGGCTGTGCTGAAACAGTCTACATTGTGAGGAGCATGAAACCAATGTCTCTGTGGAAATTAACAGGGACACAATGATTGCGACATTACTTTATGTTTGTTCTTATGTTTCCTTTTGTAGCAGGGGATAAGGTGTGTGTGTCGTGTTTGCAACCTCCCCTGTGACGCCAGATCAATTCCTTATCATGGTGGGTAACGTATGAGCGAGTAGGGTGAATCTTATTTGTGAATTGTGTTATCCAATGTTGATTGCTGTTTCTTGTCTTTAGAGAGTCTACAGAAACTAGGCATTTCAAACAACGAATGTTTGCAAGGCTTCATGTTATTTTCCTTTACAGGTAGTGTAAGCTTCTGTAATTGACATAGTAATTGGAACAGGTTGTGGAGGTAACACAGGACAGCCACTTATGTTGTGTTTCTTGTCTTTTAGGTCTCCCTCCCCGCTGTCTCCTTCCTTTCCCTCCCTCGCTTAATCACTCCAACCCTCTGCGCTATTATAGCATCAGAGTGTGGGGAGATTGAGAGGTGGACCCATTTGAGCAACGTACCGATCCTGGGAGTTTGGAATAAAAACCTTGACACAATCATATCACATGGTGTGACGTCTTTCTTTGCTTGGTGGGAAACTTCTGCTTCTGCGCAGTGTGCATTAAAATGGCTGTTTGATGTTTTCACATGCTTCAGCTTGCTCTCATGTCATTACTAAATTGTCGTTTCCTAACGCTACTAACGCGGGTTAGAATATATAATTAAATGGGAATAGAATAGAAAAAGTGGGCATACAGTGAAACATTTTATTTTGTGATTTAATATTTTCTTCTTGCACTTTTATTAGTTCGTAAACTTGGGCCTGGGTTGGTGACCTGAAACTCGAGAGGCAAATGGTTCTGCGCATGTGTCCTGTGTGCCTGCCAAATGAAGTCAATCTGGACGTCGTCCAAGGCCGCGACCCGATGGCCGAAGATGCTGTACTCTTGCCTTTCCTGTTGTACATTGATACATTGTCTATGAAAATTGGTTTACATTTGTCATGAGACGGGTGGGAAATAAAGCGAATGTATTAATTTGAAGGGGTGGGAATGTAAAGACAAAAGGCTTTACAATTTAGGCCAAATCGATATGGTGCGACAATCCACCCCCTGTCCCTGTCCAATCAGAAGTAGTGGTCCCATATTTTAGCAACATTAAGGGGAGGTACATGGGCGTAGAGGGGTATAATAGAATATAGCATTAGTTATTTAGTTAGCTTGACTTAGGAAGAACAGGCGTCCATGCTGCCAGAGCGCTCTTAGCTCCAGACTGCCAAGCTGATCGATTGCAGACCGAATTGCTGTCCAGAGAGGTCCTGAGGAAGGGGCGGCAGAGTCTATTAGAAGGAAGGCACGGGAGAATCGAGGAGAAGTCGAGTATCAGAGAGGGAACGACGCAGGCGTCGTTGTAGAGAGGTCACCGGTCCTGTCCTGATCTTGGAGGAAGTCTTTGCTCTTCATCCTTCCTGGGTCCTATTCTTTCAACTCCTTGGCTAAGGGGTTTGGTTCTCGCACTTAGGTAAATATAATGCAACCTCTAGTTGCGCTGCTATCTCTATCCTCTCCTTTTCTTTAAACACCGTCATTGATTAGCAATAATCATTTCTATGCTTAATCTTGGGTATTGCGATTAAGTACCATGTGGCTCTGTAATTTACTCTGCTAAATCTTTAGATAAACATTTTAAAACTTCCTGACTCAGTGGTTATTTCAGGATTATGTACTATAATGAATGTCACTCATTTTAAATTTCCCAATTAGCAAAGGATTCATTGGTAAGTCATTACTCTTCAATCAGAAGGTAATTGGTAGCAGGGATTTTGATAGAGAGTAACAACTGATAAAACCCAGCGTAAGTATTAGCGTAGTATGAATGTATGGGCCCAAGTGAGTATCTGGTGTATGAATGCTGTTTGATAATATCGCGCTGGATCAGAACCAATGATTGATAATCTCTCCTCTCCTCTTCAAAGCCTACCTAAGCCTTCTACCAGACATCATCAAGTCCTTCGAGTTCCTATGTTATGATTATTAAATCATAATTTCCAACCATAAATGTATTTTTGAAAATATCCTTGCAAGGCAATTCTAAAGTATTCCGTCCTGTTTTGAAAACAAGCAGCAGTCAGTGGGGTGAATGGGGTTGGGTTCCTCATTAGGAAGAGACCAACATATTTTCAGGTTTGCTTTTGAAAAAAATGCATCTGCAGCAGGGCTGCTTCTAAAACATACAGGATAATCATCAATATGGTAACATACTTTCAAAAATAAGCTACCTCTAATTTGAGCAAGTGTAGGAGGATAGCAAGATTTCTGCAGGCACAGCACAAGCAGCAAGTGGGCTTGCTTCCTCCAAAAACAGAAGCTGCAGCAACAGTTACTTGCTCCTTCCTGCAGACAAACAGCCATATGACAGAGCACCATCTCAGAAAAGATCAAGAATAGAGGTAGCAGGATCTATTCTTAAAGTTTGGCCATAGAGAGTACATTAGAATGTGTACCTTTTAAAGCTGTCAACACACCTGGGTCATTTACATTCGGAACTGCAATTGTATGAGTTTTAACCGCCCCCTGGTAGCCACCACATATCAATCAATCAATCAATCAGGGGGTTTATAAAGCGTGCTACTCACCTGTGAGGGTCTCAAGGCGCTCGGAGGGGGGTTGCAGCTCCGGATCAGTCAAAGAGCCAGGTCTTGATGTCCTTCCTGAACGTGTGCAGGGTCGGGGAGCATCTGATGTTCACAGGGAGCTCGTTCCAGTCTTGGCTGCGATGTAGGAGAAGGCTCTCCCGCCTGCTCTGCTTCTGCAGATGCGGGGGACCTCTGCCAGGGCGAGGTCGGCGGAGCGGAGGTTCCTCATGGGTACGTGGAAGGAGACTCTCTCGTTGAGGTATTTGGGTCCGATGTTGTGGAGGGATTTGTAGGCGTGGGTGAGGAGTTTGAAGGTAACCCTCTTCTCGACGGGGAGCCAGTGGAGGTCTCGTAGGTGTTGGGTCATGTGTTCGTGACGCGGTGTCCCGAGGACGAGTCTGGCTGCGGCGTTCTGGATGGTTTGGAGTTTGTGTAGAAGAGTTCTGTTGATTCCGGCGTAGAGGGCGTTGCCGTAGTCCAGTCTGCTGGTTATGAGCGTGTGGGTGACGGTCCTTCTGCAATCGGGGGGATCCATTTGAAGGTCTGGCGGAGGATGCGCAGGCAGTTGAAACTGGTGGAAGCGACGGCGTTGATCTGGCGGTTCATGGAGAGGGAGGAGTCGAGGATGATGCCGAGGTTTCATGCGTGGTCTGTAGGGGTGGGTGGATTCCCGAGGGCGGAGGGCCACCAGGTGTTGTCCCAGGCGGAGGTGCGGGGTCCGAGGATGAGGACCTCGGTTTTCTCTGAGTTGAGCTTCAAGCAGCTGTCTTTCATCCAGGCTGCGACGTCCTTCATTCCTTCCTGGAAGCAGAGTCTGGTGTCTTCGGGATTCTTCGTGAGTGAGAGGATGAGCTGGGTGTCGTCGGCGTAGGATACTATGCTGAGCCCATGCTGTCTGACGATGGCGGCGAGGGGGGCCATGTAGATGTTGAAGAGCGTGGGGCTGAGCGATGATCCTTGGGTTACTCCGCAGTTGATATCAGTGGGTTCGGAGAGGAAGGGAGGGAGTCTGATCCTCTGGGTTCTGCCGGAGAGAAAGGATTGGATCCAGTCGAGGGCGGCTCCTTGTATCCCCGCGTCGTGAAGTCTGGCTGCGAGCGTGCGATGTGAGACGGTGTCAAAGGCTGCGGAGAGGTCTAGAAGGATGAGGGCCGTAGTGTGTCCCTGGTCGAGTAGCATGCGGATGTCATCAGTGGCGGCGAGGAGGGCGGTCTCGGTGCTGTGGTTGCTGCGAATCCAGACTGGGAGGCGTCTAGGATGGAGTTCTCTTTGATAAAGGCGGTCAGCTGAGCGTTTACGAGTCTCTCAGTGACTTTGGCCGCGAAGGGGAGGAGAGAGATGGGCCGGTAGTTTTTCAGGTCCGTAGGGTCAGCCGTGGGTTTCTTGAGGAGGGGTTTAATATCCTGAAGTACCGTGCTAGTCAGACACTCATGCATCTTTGATCTACCTGCTGACAAAGGGCATGGTGACCATGAGGCAGCCTGCTCTCTCTACCTAGGTTGGTGTTATGATGTGAAATGTTATTCTAGAGTATCATGTGCAATGTGTATTACAGAGTGTAAGGAGTTGAGTGTTCTATGGGAGTCAGATTGCCCCTGGCTCTCGTAGAGGATTGACGCCAGGTTGTGTGTACCAATAAATCTTATTTAAACTATGTATCCTGGGTCGGTGAGCAGTGCATCTTTCCTCCACAATATTTTGGCAACGATCGTGAAGAACGGATGAGGAGGAAACGTGAGGACAGCACACAACCTCGGTGATCCTGTTTATCACCGTTATTTCTAGGAGGAGACTCGGAAAGGGACCGGCGCAGCAACTGGAGGCAGACCACCAGTGTGGCGGTGGTGAGCACATTAGAGAGCAATTATATTTTGAAGGATAGAGGTTCTTGGCCATTTGTTGGTGGGGAGCACTCGCAAGTGGACCGTGACAGGTGCTTGAGCACACGCTCGTGCAGCAGTGGGTTGGGCATGCGTGCCGACCAGTGCGCTGAGGAGTTTCAGTCGTCGTAGACAGCGGCTCAGATCGTGTGTCCCTGCATGTAACCATAAAGCTGGAACGTAGCGCAGGGCACAAAAACGTGCCGCCATCTTAGAAGTCAGTACGCGGCCAAAAAACAAACTATTGGTGTTCTTGAAACACATACGTTCATTTGTGGAACGCAACGCACAGCAGATTATGTGCCACCATTTTGGGAGTAGATGTTTCAAGAAGTTCTTGTGTGTTTGTTCTATTCCACGAAGAACTGTTTATGAGAGCAGAGGAGATAGGAGGATTTACGGTGATTTGCACACCCACCAAAGGTGCAAGTAAGGAATTAATTTACTTCAGGTGTCAGTAACTTAAAGCTTAAACCTTGGTGATCTGCACACCGCCAACTACTGTGCAGCATTGTATCACTGTTGTAGCTTTACGGTGATCTGCACACCTATCAACAGCAGTGCTACTCAGGAATTACTTTCATAAACAGTGGCACATAGCAGCAAAGGAAGGTTACGGTGATTTGTACTTTGGCAAGTACTGTGCAGCATACTATTAAGGATCAACATATTCTTGGTGATCTCCACACCTACAACGATAGTATTTATTTTGAAAACAGATCTTGTGTAAACTGTTGACATGTCTTCACATAGTAATATAAGTCCTCCTCCATTTAACTAGCTCAACCAGGAGTACCAACCATAATTTGGGATGATTGGGTTGGGATGTTTGAGAATTACTTAATAGCTTTAGATGGGACAAGTTTTTCACCATCCAGGAAAAGGCACTATTACTGAATGTACATTGGCAGTGAGGGACAGCGAGTATTTAAATACTTACCGGTAGAAGTGGGATCCAATGGTCAGTATATTGCGAACGAGTACAAAGAGGCGTTGCAGAGGTTGGAAAATAGATTTACTAAGGAGGTCAATTTGGTTATGGCACATTACAAGTTTTATACTCAGCCACAAATGGAAAATGAGTCCATTGATGAGTTTGTGGTGAGACTCAGGGAACTTTCAGTGAAGTGTCGGTTTGGAGTAATGACCGATGAGCTAATTAGGGATCAATTAATTCTATAGTGTAGAGAAAAGAAAATACAAGAAAGGTTATGGGCCGCCAAAGATTCCTCGCTGAAGGATGCCATAGAGATGGCCAAAGCGATAGAAGAATCACAACGTTGAATGAAGGAATTGAATAAGAAAGAAACGAACGGTGGACATGTTGCAGTTTTGAAAAGAGATAGTCATGGTCAAGAGGGAGAAGTTAGTGGGGTGTCGAGACACAGCACCAAAGGAGGATATGTTAGTGTGAGTAACATGCAGAACAACTCTGAGAAATGTACATGGTGTGGGAGCATGTACCATACCTCTGACTCTAAGAGGTGTTTTGTGCTTGGAAAAGAGTGCACGAGGTGTGGTCGTAAGGGTCACTTTGTGAGAATGTGCAAAGAAATTTTGGGTTTCCCCTTTTTTCCTTTCCCTTCCCGCCCTTCCTCCTTCCTTCCTCTTCACCCCCTGTTGGTACTTACCGTTCCATGGAACCTTCATGTGAAGCTCACAGTAGAATGTTCTGCGAGCTCCAACAGTCAGTTGGTGCCTGAGGATCGATCTGAATAAATGTCAATCTTACCTTATCTTGAAGTCTTCTTTTCTAACAATTTGGCAATGATTTGTGCTGCGCTGGGGGCAGCTCCTGATCCTCTCCCCTGTTCCTGCAACACCAACCATTGTGCCGATGATCTATGTGGGGGCACCAAGTCAGTACGAATTTCAAGCCTTTCATCTTTGCCTGAGCGGTTCCCTCGGTAGGTCCGCCATCTGTTCGCTTGTGGGTCTGTGGTGAAATAGAGGGGAGCGCCACTTGTACTCTGGTTCCAGCCTGCCATCGCCTATCGTGATTTCTCACACATTTTCCACTAGAGTTCCTCAGTTCAGCCCCTTTCAGTACTAACGGCCTCCGGAGCCTGCTTCTTTCCGTGGCTCTTCCTTGGCTTGTGGGGCTGTCTGTTGGCTGCTTGTTGTTCTGACGCCTATCCCCGGTGGTTTGGATTTGTGTGCAGTTTGCTGGTTATCTCCTACTCCGCCCACCGGGTCCCTGTGTGTGAGGAATTTATTCATCCTCTATTAATTATCTACGTGGTGTGCTAGTCTTTCGCTGACAGGCACAGCTCCTTCTACACGTCATTAAATTCCTGCTGCGAAGAACTTTTAAAAGTCAGCTTCTGTCATTTTCTCCTTTTGCTGTATAACTGCTTTTAATTATTACTTTTGTCTCTTTTATTACATTATTTTGTTTTGTTTCTCTTCCTTTTCTTTTCTCTCTCTTCTACTTATCATATTTCTTCTCTTTTCTTTTCCTAACTGTTATTTACCACAGTTTTCATTGTATATTTGAACAATATTGCTCTTAATTTTTATTATGGCCTCTTTTGAAATGTCACAACCTCCTTCGTTTTTTAATGATGCTGGCGAGCCACTTATTCCATGGAAAAAATGGGTGTATCTTTTTTAATCCTATTTAATTGCTATAGGAGGTGACAGATTTTCCTCTGTGCGTAAACAACACATCCTTTTACAGAATTTAGGTAAACATGCCAGGGAAATTTTTGATGATCTTCCTGATATTGTAGAAGATAATAAAGAAATTAATGACGATGCTCAAGGAGATGTACAACTTGATGTATATCACAATACTGTTAAAAAATTGGAGATTCAGTTTGGTGAAAAATTAAATGTGGTGTTAGAACGTCATACATTTTTTTCAAGGTCACAAGGGAAAAATGAAAAAGTGAGTAACTATATTGCAGCTCTGAGGGGTTTTGCTTTGACTTGTGATTTTGGAACTTTGATTGAATCCCTTATCAGGGATCAATTGGTGAGATGTACATGTGATAAAAAGATTCAGGAAAAGTTATTAGCTGATGCCCCAGATTTGAAACAAGCTATAGACATTGCGAAGAGCATCGAGCATACTGCGTTTTGCATGAATGAAATGAGAGATACCGTAGATGTCAAGCAAGTTCTGGACAAAGGTGTGTATAAAGTGTCTGGAAAAGATGATAAGAACAAATCAATCACAACTAACATTCTAAAGCAAAAAACTGAAATGGTAAAATTGAAATGTTTCAGATGTGGTAACCCAAACCATTTGGCTAATAACATCAAATGTCCTGCCAGAGGTGTAGTATGTAGGAAATGTAACAAGCAGGGGCACTTTGCCAAAGTATGCAGAGATATAAAAAGCAATGTCACACACATGGTTAGTAGTGAGGTTATTCAGAATGAAGATATTATCTTTCAAATTGCAGATAATAAAGGAGTCCCTAGCAATAGTATTCCAACGTGCAATATTCTTTTAGATGAGGTTCCCTATACAGTATTTGCTGATTCATGTTCTCCTTATACCTTGATTTACGAATCCTACTTTATGGAAAATTCGAAGAGCAAGGGCTACATGCTTCTGCCCCCTGACATCAATCCAGGAGGTTACAATAATGATCCCATACCTTTGGCTGGCATGTTAGTTATGCATATTGGCCTCAAGGATAGATCTACTAAAGTTTATATTACAATAATTGGCTCCAATCTGTTAGGATGGAAACACCAAAAAGACTTAGGGATCAAGTTGGATCCAAATGCTCCTGAACCTGTTTATTTAGTTGACAGATATGTGGTTGGTAATGAGGTATGCGAAAAGCTTCCAGTATTCTCTGACAAATTAGGCTTACTAAAAGGTTTCCTTCACAAAATAAAATTAAAAGAGCAACATAAGCCTGTTATACATAAAGCCAGGTCTATTCCTTTGTTAGTGAGGATCCCTTTAAAAAAGAGTTGGACAAACTGGAGGCTAATGGTGTGTTTGAAAGGATTGGGAGTTCTGAATGGCTTGCTCCCATTGTTATAGCATCCAAGGAGGGAGGTAAGAGTATCCGGTTATGTGTTGACATGAGAGATCTTAATGCTAACTTTTGGGTGGATAGGCACCCCCTCCCTAATATCAATGAGATGCTTAGTGTTATACAGGGAGCAAAGTATTTCAGTGTCTTGGACCTCTCGTCGGCTTACCACCAGGTAGCTCTCCATCCCGACTCCAATGCTCTCACTTCTTTCATAACTCCGTGTGGTGCTTATCAATTTTGTAGGATGCCGTTTGTATTGGCATCTGCTGCGGCAGTGTTCCAGTGAGTTATGCAACACATATTGCAAGGGGCCGACAAAGTGTTATGCTTTCAGGATGACATCCTAATGTATGGGGAGTCAAAAGAAGAGCATAACAACATGCTAGAAGATGTCCTTAAGAAGTTAAGCAAGGCTGGGTTTACCACACAGAAAGACAAATGTAAAATAGGAGTTGAGTCAGTAGTGTATCTTGGTCACACTATTACGAGTGAAGGAATAAGTCCCAAGACTAGTTTAGTGGACTCAGTCAAATTGCCTCCCGCAACTTCTAACAAGGAAGAACTTAAATCCTTCATGGGCCTTGTGGAATACATGTCTAAATATGTCAAAGATTTTGCTGATCATGTGCATTTACTTAGGGCTTTGCTTAAAAAGGGTACTCCTTTTGAATGGAGTTCTGAATGTCAAAATGAGTTCACACATATCAAGCAGGCAATTACTAAAGAACCTCTTTTAGGTATGTTTGATCCTAATGCGAAAACCACCCTAACCACAGATGCCAGCATGAAAGGATTAGGAGCCTCGCTCACGCAAATTGTTGATTGCAAGGAAAAAGTGATAGCTTTTGCCTCCAGGACTTTAAAGGAACTGGAACGTAACTACTCCACAATAGAGAAAGAAACTCTTGCTTGTTTTTGGAGCGATATATCATTTAAAATTATTTTTATGGGGGATCCCATTTACTTTAAGAACTGATCATAAACCTTTACTTCCCATATTCTCCACTAAGTGTATTGAGAAGGCTACTCCCCACATCTCTAAGTGGGTGTTAGTGTGAGAAGTTGGCCTGGTATATGCTGTCCACTAATTAAAGTGGGCACCTTGCACCAGTCCAAACGACCCTTATTGATGATTAGGTTAAAGACAACCTTTATAGAAAGCTATCCTAGTGGTAGCTGTGGAGAGCAGCCTTCAGGCTAAGTCTTGAAGGAATGTAAAGCAGCTTGTTTTACCAGTATATAACCTCTTGAATGACCAAATGAAAGGAGAACCACACCAGGTATATATAAAATATATGTATTTATTACTAAACACTCTCTACTAACCTCTTTATGAGATTAGAGAACAAGGCACACAATATTACAGTATTAGAACGACAGTAATTAGCACAATACACGGTGGGCTCCAGGGGGAGGCCAAACCATATATTAAGAAAGTGGTATAACAACCACGACTTGACTAGACACAGTGCCTAGAGCACGTAGAATCGCTGGGACCCCAAGGAACCACCCAAGGTAGTGACACAGGGGACCCACGGAGGACGGGTGCAGTGTGGGAACACAGACGCGAGCTCCATACAACTCTATGGGAAAGTCGCGGTTGGAATTTTAAAGATTAAGGACACTTAGGAGAGGACTTCAAGCAAACCCAACATAGAAGGTTCTAAGGCCAGCACCCTTGAGAGTACCGAGGTACCCGTGTTATCTATCCCAGAGGAGCCGGGTGCATAGGGGTCAAGTGGTGTCGGAAACCCTAGTCGTTTTCAATGGCGTGATGCGAGAAAGTAGTGCTGCCGTGGAGAAGAAAAGTGTCCGGTGTGATCCAAGCCTGGATCGGAGATGAGAAGAACCTGAAAGCAGAGGGGACAAAGTCTGGGTCACTTCACGTGACCAGGAGCGGAGCAATAGAATGCCCACCGATGTCGGGTGCTTCAGGTGCAAAGAGGTGAAGCTTGACTCTGCAGCCACGGGGACCAGGAGACATCGACGATGTCCAGGAACCGCAAGCGAGCTGTCCCACAAAGGATGTCGAGAGCTGAGGGGTCAGTTTCCGGATTGGAGACCAACAAGCCTTGGCAACTGCAACCCTCACGGTCAGAGTAATGATGCTTCTGTGAGGACCAGCAAGGTCCTGGGGACTCCCCAAGCGATGGAGAGTCAGGCACATCTGGAGCAACCAAGGAAGCCCACTGAAAGTTAAAGTTGCCTTCTCAGGGACCCACAGGTCAACGGACCAGGGATTGCAAAGGGACCTCAAGAGGAATCACACAATACCAGCCCACGGAACACTCGTGGAGTGTAGGCCAGTAATCTTCAGTGGAAACACTGCTTGGGGCTTGGACTACAAGTAGCCCAAAGCACAGCCTCAGGGATCGCCTAAAAGCATATGCTGCTGCAAATGTGCATGGTGTCCAGGGGTTCGGGTTGCACGGTCCCCATGAGAGCTGCGGGTCTCAGGTTTGCTGAGAGCACTAGTCAACCTCGGGAAGCTTGGGCACCCACCTCCTGTGTTGCAAAATCTTCGGAGTCCGTCGGGAGCTGCGTAGATGCAAACCGGTCAGATGCGTTGAGGTGCCTGCGTTGCAGGGGAGTAACTCCTTTACTCCAAGGGAGATTCTTCAGTCGTCCAGCAAAGTGTAGATCATCAAAGGTTACTTGGTTTCTGTAGCAGAGTTTAGTCCAGGTAATATCTAACATCCTGTAGTCAGGGTTCCTACTTTATACCCAAGGAAGGGGTGGGACAAACTCTGGGGACCCACCTATGGGAGGGTCAGGACAGAGGGGTAGCTACACCCATGTCCTTTGTCCAGTTTCACGCCAGAGCAGGGGCTGATAGCCCCTGCAACCGGTTTGAGCTGGACTATGCACAGGGACACCAAATGTGCCCCCAGTGCAGACATCAAAGCACTCTGAGAGTGCACCCACCCAGCCCCAATACACTAAAGCCTGTCTGGGAGGTGGTCACACCTCCCTGTGACAGGAAACCTATTGTCCAGCCTCCCCTGCCGGAGTTTCGTCCAGCAGCAGGAGGGCAGACTCGTGTCTGTGGCTGGCAGCATCCATTTTGTGATGCCGGGGCTCTGTGAAGCTGGAACCGGGTGTACCGGTGCTGTCATATTTCTCCCTCTAGGAGGGAGGAATCATACCTCCCACACCAGTTACTGGTGTGGAGGTATGATTCCAAGGTGTTTGACACCAAACACGACATAATTCCTTGCAGCTGTTTTAAAGTTAGCATTTACCCCGAGGTTATAATGCACTTAAGAGTATATGGTTGGCTGCATCACAGACAACCCCGGAATAGTGGTTCCGAAGGCTGCAGAGGGGCTCTGCTCATGCATGGGCACCCTCTCACATAAAACCCAGCACCCTGCCTTCAGGATTGACTGATAGGCTTATATGTGCAGTGATTAGGATAGATATAGTGAACCTATATCTAAGGAAGGGGTGCATGCACCACCTTACACAGGCTGCAGTAGCAGACCTGTTGTGTCATTTTGAATGGCCTCTCAGGGGTGGCATAATACATGCTGCAGCCCCTGGGAGGCCTCTGGGGTACCTATGCCCTGGGTACATAGTATACCATATACTAGGGACTTATAAGGGTACCCCAGAATCCAATCTGGAGTGTACCTAAAGTACATGAACAACCAATTTAGGGAGTAAGCAGATAGGTTGGGGTCCTGAATAGCAGGATCCCAGCCAAACTAAGTCAAAAACCAGCAAAACACCAGGAAAAAAGTGGGGGCAAGTCAGATTCCACCTTCCTACAGTTAGGTCTACAAGGTTTTAACTATAATATGATTTATGTACCAGGTGACAGGAATCAAGTTGCTGATTGTCTATCTAGACTTCCCATTGCTATCGAGGATTCCTATGTTAACCCTTCTGAAGATGCCATTCTTTCTATTGACATACCAGCCATTGGTAAAGACGAACGGGAAAAATGTGTACAAGATGACAGCATCCTGGCAACTCTTAGAGTCATGATCAGTAAAGGTTGGCCCAAGAATCTGAGTGAAGTTCCTGAAATTCTTAGACCTTTCTGGATTGTGAGGGATGAATTGTCCGTCATTGATAATCAAATATAACGGTGCAATAGAATCGTTCCACCCAAAGGCATGTATGAATGCATCATTGAGATAGCCCATGAGGGCCATCCTGGTAGAAGCATGACGAAAAGTAAAATCCGAAATTACTATTGGATTCCTAATATGGACTCCATGGTGGAGAAAATTGTGAAGGATTGTTTAGCTTGTGGCTCCAGTGATAAGACCAAAGTCACTCGTAAGGCACCTCTTCTTCCTGTTTCTGTACCCTCCAAACCATGGGACAAGTTGGGTCTTGATATCACTGGCCCTCTTAATTTGCTTAATATCTCCCAGAGATTATGTTTCTGTTAATTGATTATCACTCTCATTGGATTTCTACTAAATCAGTTACTACCATCACTACTTCTTCACTTATCGAATTTCTTAAGGAAATTGTTCCTAAAGAAGGCATTCCTAGCACCTTAGTCACCGACAATGGTGTTCAATTCAGTTCCAACGAAATGACACATTTCCTGGGTACTTTGTCCATTACTCACCTTAAATCCCCCCTTTATTGTCCTAAGGCCAATGGGTTGGTAGAAAGAGCCAACAGAATGATAAAAGATACCATTCAATTGGCTCTTGTCTCTCAGGAACCTGTCGATGACGCAGTAAGAAAGATGTTATGGTCATATCACATCACTCCTAATGGGGTTTCTGGTGTATCTCCATTCGTGTCTCTCAAAGGGAGGAATCCGGGCTCTAAGCTAACCCCTAATTGGCTTAATGGTGGATGTCCAGTTTGGATAGACAGGGAAACAGTCATGGACAAAGTAAGGGGTCATCAACTAGATTACAAATCCAGGTTCGACCAGAAATGGGGAACAGTCAGCAGAGAATGGCATGAAGGTCAATGGGTGGTCAAGAGACCTAATGTCAATTGTTCCAAGGGTTCAGTGTTCTCTAAGCCTGTGAGAATCAAACGTGTCAATAGTAACTCTGTGGTGTTGGAAGACGGAAGTACTTGGAGCATGGACAATGCGGCGCGATGTTCTAAAGTGTGTATCCCGGAGTCTTTCAATGATGGAAGAACAGAAGAATCCATTTCAAACCTTAAAGAGCCCAAAGGTGTCAGAATTTGCCGGCCTCCAAGCTGGCAGGTTGACTATGAAATGTAATCTGTTTCACCTAATTGTACTATGTATCAGAGTGGAATTTTCTTCCAGAGTAGCTGCATTTTGGTTTGCCTTATCTCCTTGTTTCTTCCTTATGCTAAGGGAGATGTGTTGTAACCTGTATTTTGGGTTTCCCCTTTTTTTCCTTTCCCTTCCCGCCCTTCCTCCTTCCTTTCTCTTCACCCCTCCTTTCACACCCCTGTTTTTACTTACCGTTCCATGGAACCTTCATGTGAAGCTCACAGTAGAATGTTCTGTGAGCTTCAACAGTCAGTTGGTGCCTGAGGATTGATCTGAATAATCGTCAATCTTACCTTACCTTGGAGTCTTCTTTTCTAACAGAAACCAACAAAAATAGTAAGAGGTATGGCAAATACAGGGTAGGAACAGTCAGTGAGGAAAAGTTTTACACTGATAGGATAGGATTGGTTGTAGGGGAGTCAAAGGAAGCTAATAGGGTAGGTGATGATAGGAGGTGCTTATTGAGGCCTACAGCTGAGTTTGAGATGTGTGGTTCCATGGTGACATTGACAATAGATTCAGGGTCCATGTATACCATTATCCCAGAAAACGTGTTCACGGCACATTGGAAGAACAATGAACTGCTACCTAAAGATATTAATCCAGAGGGGTATCAAGGAGAAATGATTGATATTGTAGGGTACATTGAAGGCAAAATTTGGTTTAAATCACGGGAGGTCACTGGGAAGGTGTATGTGGGTCTAGACGGACCACCTATCTTAGGTTGGGTACATCAATTTGACCTTACCATTGTGGTTAATCTGAGGGCATCCAACCAAGTCATGGTGGTGGAGGAAGTGCATTTAAATGATGTGTTGTCAGAAGCAAAAGCGGTATTTAATGAACAACTGGGATGTCTTAAAGGTTATGTACACAAGACAGTACTAAAGGAGGGTGCCATTCCCATTCAGCACAAACTCAGATGTGTACCATTGGCATCAGAGGTGAAATCAAGATACTTATTAATGAAATGTTGGAGGGTGGTATCATTGAACCGTTGAAAAGCTCTCTGTGGATTTCACCTGTAGTTATTACTCAGAAGACCGATGGTCATCTAAGATTTTGTGTGGACTTGAGGTCATTAAACCACAATATGATGGCTGGCACTTTTCCCCTTCCAAACATAAATGAATTATTGACTTCCATAAAAGATTGTAGGTATTTTTCCATACTTGATTTGAGATGTGCCTACCACCAGATGAGACTGCACAAAGAGTCTAAGCAGCTTACTGCCTTTATAACAACTGAGGGTATGTTTCAGTTTACTGGCATGCTGTTTGGCCTCATATCAGCTGCAAGAGTTTTTCAGCGGATGATGGCTCAGTTGTTTGAAGGGATGGAGAACACAGTGTTTTTCAAAGATGATATCTTGGTCTTTGGGGAGTCAGTAAAACATCATAATATAAATTTTAAAAAGTCTTGAAGAAAGCAAAAGAAGCTGGTTTGACTTTAAGTCAAGAAACATTTACATTTCTTATACAACAGATTGAATACTTGGGTTACTTCATGTCTGATGGTGGAATTAAACCAAAGAAATGTTTAGTTGATGCAATCAAATTAGCTAGCCCCTTGTCCTCGGGACAAAGATCAATTAAGGTAGTTCTTCGGATTAATAGAATATTACTCGAAGTTTGTGGAAAGATTTGCTGATAAGACAGAGGAGTTGAGGAAGTTGTTACAGAAGAGTAATATGTTTGTGTGGGACAAGGAACAGCAAATATGCTTTGAGAAAATAAATCTGATATTTGCAGAGCAAACATATTGGTGGCGTTTGACACACATCTCAAGTCAGTGCTCACCGTCGATGCAAGTGCCAGTGGTCTAGGTACTGTTTTGTCCCAAGTTCACGGGAAGAAGGAAAAGACAGTGGCATTTGTGTCACATACCTTGAAACAGTCAGAACTGTACTATTCTGTGATTGAAAGGGAAGCTCTTGCTGCCTCATGGGGAGTGAATTATTTTCGAGTCTATCTGTGGGGCACACGCTTTACACTAGAAAACAGATTATAAACCTTTAATGAAGATTTTGTCACCTGGTGAGGCGGGAAAAGTTTCTGCCAGGCTGACGAGATTGGCCGCAAGACTACAGGAGTATATGTATACGGTTACATTTATTCAGGGTTGGCGAAATGTATCCCCTTTTGTATCGAAATGTATAAGCAGACTGCTTATCCAGGATGTCAATAGACTGGAAGTGTGTTGATGATACCATTCGCACGGAGTATGAAATGGAAGGGGCAGTGGCTTTTATACAAGAAGTTGTGCATTGTGGGGCAGGAGTATTTACCATGCAGGAGTGGGAGGAGGATATTTTATGAGAGATAGGGATTGAGGCAAAGAAAGACTGCACCTATCCGTAGTAGAAAAAGTTATTTAAGAAAGTTTGAGGTGCCCGTGACCTGAGATCCAATTCCCCTAGATCTCCAAAATACACAAGAGTATATTCTAAATCATGAACATCATAAGGTCCAGCACTCTCCGCTAATATCAATTTTAACACATCAGTTTAACAATATGTATCATAGAAATACACAAAATGGCAATTCGACAAAGTAGAGTCTTCAAATTCTTTATTGTTGTCTTCCTTATGACATGGTAAAAAGACCGTAGCCAAAGTGTTTCGTCCTCTCGGACTTCTTCAGGGCAGAAAACTGTTTAACTGTAGTTAGCAATGGTGCAGAATCAAATTATAGCCATCTCCTCCATGAGTAGGTAAATAAGGGTTTTGTCTGATATTTCTTATAAGAAATTCTGAGAGTATTGTCTTCTTCCCTTACTCAAATTATTTGAGAGTGGTATTTATTCCAGATCAGGAGATGTCTGCATTGTAGCCATGATCATTGTAACATCAGGCGAGCGGCATGGTGGCGTGAAGATCAAGTACGAAATCTGTGGGAGTGGGAGGAGGAGATGGGAAAAGATATGGTATTAATGGAAGTTATGATATGATTTGTAAGGGGGCAACAAGAGAAAGTGTTGTTCCTTTATCTACAAGGTCATATTTTAAGATCCAGGAGGAACTCGCTGTCTATGGCCAGAAGGTCATCATGAGGGGTGATCAGTGTGTACCTCCCTAGGGTTTGAGGACAAGGCTGATTATGCTGTCTCATAAGGGTCATTTAGAGGAAAACATAACTAAAAGAAGGTTGAAAAGAAAGTTTTGGTGACCTGGGTTAGATGAACAAGTCAATGAGTGGGTTGAAAATGTTGCAGTGTGCAAGGAGAGTGGAAAATGCTTGAGAGTATGTGGCAACGTTTCTGAAGGACATATTGAGGATTCGAGGAAAAAGTGGCACACAGTGTTTCTGGATTTTATAGATCCTATGTCAGAGTTGCTCCCGGAAATACGCTTTGCATTAGTGATGATGGATGTGAACTCAAAGTGGTTGGAGGTGAAATTTATGATAGATGTTACCACTAAGGAAATTGTCAAGGTTTTAGGGGACATTTTTGCTGATACGGGGGGTACCAGTAGTGCTCATTACAAATAATTGCACACAGCTAACGTCTTCTGAGATGACTAGTTTCCTCAAATATTGGGGAATTAGGCATTCTAGAACGTCTCTCTATAATCCACAAGACAATGAAATAGTGGAGAGGGCTAATATACTTGTTAAGGGTACTATTCAGATGGCATTGGTGAGTCATTGGGATGTAGGGAATATGGGGCCCGATTCACAAAAGTAATCTGAGACAAAATCCTAACTTTACGACTTTCGGTAATCACAAAAGGCATTTAGGAGTACTAAAATTAGGATTTTGTCTTAAGTTTTGGTCTTAAGACAAGATCCTAACTTAAGTTTAACTTAAGTTTAACTTAAATTTAACTTAAGACCAAAACTTAAGACATACTTAAGACAAAATCCTAAATTAAACTTAAGTTAATCTTAAATTAGGATTTTGTTTTAAGACCAAACCTTAAGACAAACTTAAGACAAAATCCTAACTTTACTACTCCTAAATGCCTTTTGTGAATACCGAAAGTCGCAAAGTTAGGATTTTGTCTCAGATTACTTTTGTGAATTGGGCCCTCAGTCTCTGAAATGGTGTGGGCATATCGCACAACCATTCACAGTGTTACAGAAAAATGTCCATTTCAGGAAATGTGGGGACGTGCTCCAGGGTCTAAAACAGTACCAGAGTGGCTGAGAGATTGGGTGAGATCTGGTGACAGGGAAACGGATTAGAGGAATTGAAAGCCTTCCACAAAAAGTGAGTGTGGAGATTGGGTCAAGATCAGGTCAGGTTGCATCAAGGGTGGTCTTTCAAAATTCAAAAGTCCTTTGAAAGTGGAGAGAGTTGGAAAGTTTTTTGTAGTAGTGGAAGAAGGTGAAAGGTGGAATTGGCAGAATGTTGCTTTGTATCAAAAGGGAGGAGAGAGCATAAGAATGGAAGAGGGAGAAAAGGAGGATGGATGTTCAGGGACCATGCCTATGAGTGACGTTGAGATGAGCACTAGTTGTAGAGACAATAAGGATGTTAATAATGGCAACAGGGAAGGTAGGGCTCGTATGCCACCTTCTTACCTTGAAGAATATGTAAGATAATTTTTATGTTTAGCCTTGTTTGCTTCCCCCTTTAACTTGTGTTTCTTTTGTTGAATTCTAGCAATACCATTTGGTAAAGGGAAGGAGATATGTTATGATGTGAAATGTTGTTCTAGAGTGTCATGTGCAATGTGTATTCCAGTATTCCAGAGTGTAAGGTGTTGAGTATTCTATGGGAGTCAGTTTGCCCCTTGCTCTCGTAAGGGATCGACACCAGGTTGTGTGTACCAATAAATCTTATTTAAACTACGTATCCTGTGTCGGTGAGCAGTGTATATTTCCTCCACATCAGTTGGCCATGTTGCTTTCTTTGAGGAACATGTGTCAAATGCAAAAAAAAACACTAACAGTTCACCTAACAGATCTCCACTGCCACAAATGCCTGGAAAACTAAACTGCAAACAGCCCTGGACTACAAGAGTCCTGTGTACTTTGAGGAAGAGAAATGTAGGGATTGCAGACCAATATTTTAGGAGGCCTTTCAGTAGTGGGGGGACGCTGAGTGGAATAAGATAAGGAGAGGAAGAATTGATGGGAAAGGAATATGTGGAGCAAAACAACAGTGAAGAAGAGAATCAAGGGAGAGGACTGGGGGAAGAAAGATGAGGAAGGGCAATGGCAGAGGATGAGAGAATTTTTGAGGAGAGGAAGGGAACAGGGATGTGGACTGATGGGTGATTTGAGAAAAATAAATCTGAGTGAACTTGAGGAATGAATGCCTGTAAGGAGAAAGATGGGGAGTCGAAAGACTAAGGGAACTTGGATAAGGTAACAGGAAGTGCTAGGGTGTTTGTAAGATGACGGTTGAGAGGGGCTAAGAGAGGGATGAAAGGGAGAAGAAGGGCTGAGAGGTACAGGACAATAGGGATGAAGAGGAAGGGATGAAAGTACATGAGAAACAGGTTAAGAGAAGAGGACTGGTTGGAGATGGGCAAGGTGGAGAACAGCAATAGTTACTACATATCCTTGCTTATTTTCCCATATCATTGACTACTTTGTATTCTAGTGATACAGACAACAATTGGTCCTAAGGGATATTTCAACAGTTATGTCCAATAAATTGAACAATCCTGACTCTATAACAGTAGTCACATGACCTCAACCCAACCAAAATAAAGAGAAGAGTCCAAAAACATTACAACACATAAAACAATCAATAGAAATGAATTCAAAATTGTATTGAGAATATATCATATATACACATACACATTATTTACATTTTATGGTTGCTCCAAGTATTGGCTGTCTGTGAGACAAAGTTTCTCTGCAACGGACTTCAATTTACTTAATATATTTCAAAACGGAGACATCTGATTCAATCAAGTTTTGGTTCTTTGTGAGACAAAGTATCTCTGCAACATTGAGACAAATCAGAAGATGGAAAAGAGTAAGCAATAAGGGAGCACTGTTCAACAGATAGTAAAGCAGGTCAGAGGTTGCCTACCCACTCCACAGTGTCTATAGTCAGACCTCTATCTAATATTTAAATTTAGCAGTGTTTTCACAACTGATGGGGGAGAGGGAGGGGTGGAAAGAGACATTTTGGGATGGAGGGACCATAAAGGTTAGATATGTCAGGGCTTTAACTATCATTCAAGGGGTGGGAAGAAGAGGATTAGTAGTGCTTAATTTGTAAAAGAAAAAGTGCTGGTGCCTAACGTTTTTCCCAAACATCCTCTGCTAGCAATATCAAATGTTGGGGTGCGAAGTACCAAGCTTTCATAGTCTTGATTCCACCTAATGCCTCTTTCATCTATCACCAGATACTCCCTGTCCTTTGATCACACACTTGAAGGTTCTTTTTCACCACTGATTTCTCGCTTTGTCACTGTTCTCCCATCTTTCTCTGCCGCCTTCTACTCTCCTTTTTGTTTTAGTCTCTCTTGTGCTGGGTCAATATGTGATGATGAAAAATAATTGTGTTTGCATTCAACCCAGATCTGTGACTGGGGGTGAGTGTCTGAAAATGTTTCAGCACTCCGTCCATCATCTCCTTGTGTTTGCTTTGTTTGCCCTAAGTTGGCAGGGTATGCCCAGACGTGGGTCCCTTGCTCACTTTGCCACTGGATTCAAGCTAGCCTGGCTGATGAGGGGTGTTACTCCGAAACCGGTCCAAGGATGCTTGTTTCCGGTCCAGGGAAGATCTGGCTTGGCAGTTCAGGCTGGACTGTTCCCATGAGGCACAGGGTCAAGACTGATTTGCATATGGCTGGGTCTGAACTGGGGTGGTGAAGTGAGCTAAAAAACAATGATGGATTCAACCCAGATCTGTGACTGAGGGTGAGTGTCTGAAAATGTTTCAGCGCTCCATCCATCATCTCCTTGTGTTTGCTTTGATTACAATAAATTGCCAGTCCCCCAAAATGCGTGCCCATGGTCTCCAAGTGCAACCACTGGCATAAATTAAGCACTGGGATTCAAATAGGAGGAAGGGCAATCTTTTGAAATGGAAAATACCATGTGTAAGTATTTTCTGTTTTGAAGAACTCACTTCTGGCTCAGAAGAGCCAGTATTCTGATTTGGGGACCCAAATTATGATTGACAAACCAATCTATTGTGCCCCCTTCCCTGTCTGCCACAACACAGTCAACCCTAGAATGTTTCTAACTCCCTCTTTCCTCACATAATGATTACTCCTGTTTGTCCAACACCACCATCAATTGAATTTCCGTTTTAGCACCACCACTCTACTGGTAACTAGCTTCATCATGCATTAATGTTTTTCTACAAGAACTTCATTGTACTACTACCCAGCATTTCTACAAGAAGTCTTATTGCACGATCCCTTCAATAGCTTAAATAAATCCAGTGAAGTGTACCCAATTATAAAAATTACACATACTTAAGCAGCAGCCAAGTGATTTTTGGTGCACTGTTGTGACACATGTTCACAAAGGATATTACCATTTAATTGTCTGCTGCTCCAATGTTCATAGGTGTGTTGCAAGTTTGGGTACTGGTTCTAAGGTGTGGAGAAACATTAATTACACTTTGTGCTTAGTTGCTGTGCTTCATGCATACTTTTAAAGTCAATATATTCATATTTCTAAATGTGTGTTTCAACCAGAAATATTGTGAGGGAGTTGAAAGTCAAAGCTAACATTCATATCTATTGAGTTCTGTGTGTTATAGAGCCTGGACAAAAGACATTGTCTACCATGACTGCAAAATGTTTTGTGTGCATTTATGTAATGGCATTTCTACAGCACACACATGGGAGAGATGTATTGGACTTGGCCCTTTCTGCAGAGTCATCCCAAACATGTTTTGTCTTTCCCTCCTGTTTTCGGAATCCATTTCTTTTGGCTTTTACGATTCTGAGCACTTTACCACTGCTATCCAGTGCTAAAGTGATTGTGCTCTCTTCTTCAACCATGGTAAAATTGGCTTACACCCAATGGGCACATTTAATATACTTGTAAGAACCTAGTAAAGTGGTACTACATGTACCCAGGGCCTGTAAATTAAATGCTACTAGTGGGCCTGCAGCACTTATTGTGTCTCCCAGTAGCACTTTTAACATGTATCAGGCCTGACTCAACTTTAAAATGTGCAAAGTGCCTTGTTATATCTATTAGTACTAGGCCTCAGAATGGTAAAACAAGCCTCGCTATTTGAGCAGGAAAGTTGAATGTGCTGAGATGTGCACAAAATGCTAGCTAGTTGACCTTACCCTGACATGTTTTTTTGTAAAGCCTCACACCACAATGTATTAAGAATGTACTATAATAATAATAATAACATTTTTGAAATGTTTTGCTAGAAACACTTTATTATTGTATAGGATGACTTCATATTATTTCAAACAATGCATGAATAGAGAATGTTAATAATTTAACCTATTTCTTATCCATTTATAATGAGAAAATGTGGTGCTGAATAATATTTGTTACAGCAAATGTTTCCATTTCACATAAATCTATTGTTTAACCTAACATACAAGTTATTTCATTAGAAGGTTAAAACGTGCTCATATTCATGGGAAAGGAGGTCTAAGAATCGAAAGGTCTCAAACAATGTTTAAGAATGTTTCAAACGTCAAGGTAATTCTCACTAATTGGGAGCAGAAACGTGGGAAAGGACGAGATGAGACTGTTCTCAAGAAGAATCGAAAGCCCACTGGTCAAAGGGATAAGAAGATACAGAATGAACTGCAACATTTATCACTCAACTGTTTATATTAATGTATGTTCCTATAGTAGGTCAATCCTACCATATCTACCTATCTGCCCACCACCACGCTTTTCCAGCCAGTTTCTATTCCAGATCCCATAACCGAGACGACTTATGCTCTTGCCCTTACCGTTTGCCCACACTGAAGCTGAATACTAACGGCTTTCTGCTGAAGGCTGAATGCTGATGTTCACTCCTACCTGACCTGTTCTGTTGATTGCGGTCGCTACTGCTGCTGCAGGATTTATATTGGTTTTTGTGATCTTCTCTTTATGGGAAGTTCAGCTGACATTGATTAAATCGAATGTGAGCTTCATGCTCACTCTCACTCTTGACTTTTGAACTTGAACTCTTAATAGGTTCCTGCTAACACCCATTTTCACCCCATTCTTTAAAATTAGGGATTCTTTCCACCAGGGAATACGCTGTACTACTTATTTTATGAGTTGCTCTAACTAATATTTTTACTATCAATTCTGTAATTTGATTGATAACTTTTTGTACTAATCAAATAAAAAGAGAAAGAAAATCTTACTAAACCTTTTAATGAAAATAAAACTCTTACAACTAATCAAAACTCTCATTTTTGACTGAACTTAGAAATTGTATTGTGATTATTAATTTTTGCGATGTATAGCTCCTGATCTACTCATATTCGACTGCAAAGGTCTGTTGCAGAGAAGTGAGAGAAAACTCACACAAGTAAGAAAGGAAGAGAGAGCAGGTCCCCAGGCCAGCTCCCCACTGCTGCTGCCAGCTCGAGCACTGCGCTCGGGCACCAGCTGACAGAACAGCCTGATCGGCTGATCCACCGCACTGTCTGTTACACCATTGTTTTTGCCTCCTCATCTCATTTTTCTTCCTGCCTGCTTCCTTCCTCATTTGATCTTGTTTATTCCCCAACTGCTTTTCCTCCTTTAACCTCCTTTTTTTCCTCTTAACCGTGTCTTCTCCTTTAAACCTCGTCTTTTCCTCATTAGCCTCCTTCAACCTCATTTTCTCCTCCGAACTGCGTTTCCTCCTTCAACCTCGTTTTTTTACTCATTTGCCTCCTTTAACCTCGTATTTTCCTCCTAAACTGCTTTTTCTCCTTTAACCTTGTTTTTTCCTCATTTGCCTCTTTTAACCTTGTTTTCTCCTCCTAACTGCTTTTCCTCCTTTAACCTTGTTTTTTCCTCATTTGCCTCCTTTGACTTCGTTTTCTCCTCCTATGCTGCTTTTTCTCCTTCAACCTTGCTTTTTCCTCATTAGCTTTCTTTAGCCTCATTTTCTTGTCCTACCGGCGTTTCCTCCTTAAACGTCGTTTTTCCTCATTTGCCTCCTTTAACCTCGTTTTTTACCTCCTAACTGCTTTTTCTCCTTTAACCTCGTTTTTCCTCCTAAACCGCTTTCTCCTCTTTAATCGCGTTTTCTCTCCTGCTTCCTTCCTCAAACCTACTTTACTCCCACCTTAACGCTCACAGATCGTTTTATTTTCCCACACTTAACCATTTCTTTCACTGCCGCTTGTTTTTTTCCCACCTTCTGCGCCTCTCTCTTCCCGCCTCCCGCTGACCCCGCCAGGTGCCCCTCCCAGGAACCTGCTGAATGGAGGCCACAGCGTGAACACGCAGCGGACACATGCAGCGAGCGTGCTGGGAACCCTGGACCTCCGCCCACCCACAGCTACACAAGGGCAGAGTTTACAGCCCTCAACCCCGGACCCAGCAATGACGACTGCGGCAATGCATCTCCGCAATCCACAGCAGGACCTTTTTCCTGCCGTCACTGACCCTTCTCCTGTGATGTCAGAACCCCCGCTCACAGACACCCGCCCGCCTCCACTGAGATGGGACAACTCCACTGCCTGCTGAGCAACACCCGATCTCTCCACAAACATGCCATCGAGATTTGGGACACTATCAGCTCCCTCACCCCCGACGTTGTCTTCCTCACTGACTGAGACGTGGCACACACCCGACATCGCCACCGCTACACCCAATGGATAGAAGATAATTCATCGGGACTGCATTAACAAACACAGAGGAGGCACAGCCATAATACACAAAGAATAGCTCCACTGCACGGCTACCACTGACAGCACCACTCCTATCATGGAACACCTCTACTTCCAACTCAACACAGACGGCAAGACAACAGTCAGAGGCACCCTGGCCTACAGACCCCCAGGTCCATGTCAAACCTTCTGCGAGGCCATCCCCGACTTCATCGCCCAATTGGACATCAACTCGAAGAACTTCATCTTCCTCAGAGACCTCAGCTTTCACCTCGACGACCCCAATGACACAGCCAACCTCTTCGAAAGCATGACCAACCTCGGCCTCTCCCAAGTGTCGCTGACCCCACTCACATCAGCGGGCACACACTTGATGACCCCATCTTTACAACCAGCAACAGAATCAGGAAAAGCCATGTCAACTAGCTCACCTGGTTGGACCACTCAATGGTCCATTTCACCATCTCAGCACCCCCACCACCTCTACAAACCAGCCCAGTACCACCAACAGGAGCTGTAGCAAAATACCTGAAAAACAACGGACCAAAACCCTCAGCTCCTCCCTGCCGGACATCACCTCCAACCTTGAAGAGGCTGTCAAGAATTTCAACACCTGGATTGCCAACTGCGCCAAGAGAATCGTCTCTATCAAACTCACCAAACCAAGCAGACCCACCAAACACACCAGCTGGTACACCCCGGAACCGAAAACCACCAAACGCAACTGCAAACTCTTAGAATGGATTTGGCGTTCTAGCAAAGAGCCTAGCGACTGCACCAATTTCAAGCTGGCACTGAACGAATACCACCAGCACCTGAGAGGCGCGAAAAGTGACGCCCTGGCCGCCTGCCTCGAAGCCAGCTCCAACCACAGCAAAGAACTCTTCAACACTGTCAAGGAGTTCTACAACCCCTCAGCAAACAAAAACATCATCACCCCTTTTCAAGATCTCTGCGACACCCAAGCAGACTTCTTTCACAACAATATCACCACCATCTATGAACACTTTGACACCCAAACCTCCAACTCCTGCTTCCTTAGCCTCCTTAACCTCACAGACCCCCACAAAGAACCCAGGATCATAACATGGGACCAAGTCACTATACAGACCACGTCTAACATCATGAGCTTCACCCTCTCAGGAGCACCCAGGGACCCCTGTCCCCACACGTTTAACCTGTGTAACAACACCATCAGAAAATAACTCACCACCATCCTCAACATTTACCCAGAGGAATGAAAACACGCCGAAGTCAAACCATTCCTCAAAAAACCTTTTGCAGACCCGAAAGATCTCAAGAACTACCGGCCCATCTCTCTGCTCCCTTTCCCTGCCAAAGTCTTGTAAAATGCGATTAACTGCCAACTCACAAACTACCTATAGAACAACGACCTCCTAGACTCATCACAATCTGGGTTCCAATTGAACCACAGCACAGAATCCGCCCTAATTGCAGCCACTGATGACAGCAAAACTCTCCTAGACTGGGAAGAAACATCTGCACTGATCCTCCTTGACCTCTCGGCAGTCTTCGACACCGTGTCTCACTATACCCTCTTAAAAAGTATCCACCAGAAATGGATTCAAGTGGACGCCCTCAAATGGATCACATTCTTCCTCACCAGAAGAACCCAGAGCGTCCACCTTCCACCACACACCTCAGACCCCAAGAACATCATCTGTGGCGTCCTCCAAGGATCCTCTCTCAGCCCTAACCTGTTTAATGCCTACATGACCCCACTCGTAAACACTGTCAGGACCCATGGACTGAACATCACATCATATGCTGATGACACCCAGCTCATCCTCTGTCTATCCGCAGACCCCTCCACCACTAAGGCCAACTTCCACCTATGCATGACCAGCGTCGCCGACTGGATGCAAACCAACTGCCCCAAACTCAACACCGACAAAACGGAGATACTCATCTTCAGAAACGACACATGCCCATAGAACGACAACTGGTGGCCTGCAGAACTAGGACTCTCTCCCACTCCCACAGAACACGCCAGAAACCTCAGCATCATACCAGACAGCAAACTCAGCATGAGAAACCAGATCAACGCAGCATCCTCAGAATGATTCCTCACTCTCTGAATGCTCCAGAAAGTCTTCAAGTGGCTCCCACCCAGCACCAGAGGCACTGTCACCAGACCCTTGTGAATAGCCAGCTGGACTATGGCAAGACTCTCTACGTGGGACTCACCTCACACCTACTAAAAGACTACAGGCCATACAGAACTACAGAACTCAGCCGTTGCCAGACTCGTCCTCAACCTGGGCTAGTTTGGTATCAAAGATGTTGGAATCATACCCCAAACAGTAACCGGTGTTGGAGGTATGATTCCATGCACTAGTTTGCCTTTTTGGCTCGTTTTCCTGCACTATGTATTGCCTTTTCTGCTCGTTTTCTGCCCTCTGTTTTGCCTTTTCTGCTTGTTTCCTCCCTCTTCCTGCCTTTCCCTCCTCCAGCCGTTCCCCTCCTCCTGCCACACAGCGCTTTGTCCTCCCCCCAGGACCTACTTAATGGAGGCCGCAGTGCGACCCCATTGAGCAGGTCCTCGTGCCAGCTCCCCCTGCGACAGTTCTTCTGTCCAGCTTGCCCGCAGTCTGCCACCCTCTGCTGCCTGTCTACCTGCTGGCTTCTGTTTGTGCCTTCTCTGCTCGTTTTTTGCTCTGTTTTGCCTTTTCTGCTTGTTTTTCTGCCCTTTGTTTTGCCTTTTTCTGCTAGTTTTTCTGTCCTCTGCTTTGCGTTTTCTGCATGTTTCTCTGCCCTTTGCTTTGCCTTTTCTGCTCGTGTTCTGCCCTCTGTTTTGCTATCTTCTGCTCTGTTTTGCCTTGTCTGCCCTGTTTTGCCTTGTCTGCTTGTTTTTCTGCCCTGTTTCATATTTTACTTCCCTCGGTTTTGCCTTTTCAAATCGTTTTTCTGCCCTCTATTTTGCCTTTTCCTGCCTTCTGTTTTGCCTTCCTACTAGTTTTTCTGCCTTTTCTGCTAGTTTTTCTGTCCTCAGTTTTGCCTTTTCTGCTAGTTTTTCTGCCTTTTGTGATACACTCTTCTGCTCTGTTTTGCCTTTTCTGCTTGTTTTTCTACCCTCTGCTTTGCCTTTTCTGCTCATTTTTCTGCCCTCTATTTTGCATTTTTGCTTATTTTTCTGCCCTCTTCTGCTCTGTTTTACCTTTTCTGCTCATTTTTCTGCCCTCTATTTTAATTTTTCTGCTTGTTTTTCTACCCTCTGTTTTGCTTTTTCTACTTGCTCGTTTTTCAGCCCCCTGTTTTTGCCTTTTCTGCTCATTTCTTCCCGCCGTTTCCTCAAGACCTGGCTTTTCAACTGAGACCTCGCACCCCAGCGCCCAGATTCCCCCAGGGGTGACAGTGCCCCACTCTACAAATGCTGGTTGATAAATCCCAAATTATTCCAAGATATTCACATTTGGAGTGTATTCAATTTCATGATACACTGTGGAAAGCAGGGTGGGCACTCACTCTGGAGAACAATGAAGGTCTGTTGTGTTTATCATTGGAGAGAGTGAGTGCTGCACCCACCCTCTGAATGTAGTTACAAGTATGACCCTGCAAGCTCACATAATTATTAAAACCACCGGAGGCATAGCTCATGCACTGTTGACACCCAATAATTCCAGCGTACATAACCTCACCCAACAGTAGAGGTGGTCAAGCCACTGAAGGCTCGAATCAGATGCCTGGCTCTGGCTCAGCTCGAGGTCTTCTTGGACCCGCTAGACCAAATTGAGACGAGGTTTCATGTGGCTTCTGCATGTCACCCACATACTAAATCTCACGTGCACGTATTAAAGACAAATGATTAATTTTGATGGAAAGAGATACTGTAGGGAAGTAGGATCTGCTTTCATGGTTACCCCCACTTTTTGCTGGTCTCAGGGTGGTTTTTTTACTAGTCGGACTGGGATCCTGCTAACTAGGACCCCAGTCACTGTGCTTCCTCCCTACATTTGTCATGGTAAGTACTTCTGTACCTCCACAATTGGTTAATGGTGTACCCCTGTAAGTCCCTAGCATATGGTACCGAGGTACCCAGGGCATAGGTACACCAGGGGTCTTCCATGGGCTGCAGCATGTAGTGTGCCGCCCATGAGAGACTATCCAAACTGTGACTACAGGCCTGTCATTGCAGCCTGTGCAAACTGGTGCTAGCGCCATTTACGACAGATATAAGCTTCCTTATATCTGAGGTCACTACACTTAAAACCTATAAGTCACCCATAAGGCAGGCCTTTCAATCCTGAAGGCAGGGTGCTGGGTTATAAGTGTGAGGGTGCCACTGCATGACCAGGACACCTCTACAAACTCAGGAGTCGATTCTCCAGGCTTTGTAAGTGTGGTCAGCCATTTTGATACATATAGTGGCCATCTGTCATTACGCAATGGCTAACTATATAGTGGCTGTGCCGAACCTGGGCATGTTTGGTATCAAACATGTTGGAATCATACCCCAACACAGTTACTGGTGTTCACGGTATGATTCCATGCACTGGGGGGCTCCTCCGGGAAGCCCCCAGTACTCCCAGTAACAGCCTTACAGGGTCTGCTAGCAAGCTAGTGCTGCTGCCGACCACAGACTGAGCTCGAGCAGGGGAAGGTAGAACAATAGGCTTCCTGGCACAGGGAGGTGTGACCACCTCTCAGACAGGACATAAGAGTATTGGGCTGGGGTGGGGGCGCTTGCCAGCGCCACCAGACTGCTGTGAAGGGCACATTTGGTGCACTCCTTGCATATTCCTGTTTTCCACAGTTCAGGGAGCCCTTGGCTCCTGCTCTGGAGATAAACTGGACAAAGGACATGGGAGTATCCTCCCCTCTGTCTAGCCCCTCCTCTGGGAGGGACCCCTGAGTCGTCCTAACCCCTTTCTTAGAATATAAAGGATTACCTGTGGGTGGGTCCTCAGATTCATCGTGGGACAAGACTCAAACCTGAATCCACATCATTCTTCAACTGTTTGGACACTTGGACTTCGCCTGGAACCGAGAATGCATCAAGGAAGACTCCTGCTGCTACTGGTCTCGCTGTTCTGCAAGTCTTCTTTGTCGTCTGTGTCTGTGCTTCTTCCTGGATCTTCAACAGACCTGTGGGCATCAAGGACACCCGAAGTAATCTCCCTTGGAGTGAAGGAGTCACTCACCTGCATCTGCAGGAACCGCAATGAAGCTGACTGGTCTGCTGTTCCTGACGTCCCACACACTTCGAAAGGTTCAGCAACACAGGTGGTGGTTCTGTAACTCCCTTGAGGCCTGACTCTGCAATTTTGAGGCCAGTATCCCTCGTTGGAACCGCTGGGACCAAACTCCTGTGCACCGCATCGACTAGCTGTTGCCAAAGATTGTTGGCTCTTCACTCCAGAGATCTTCGGGCTACAAGAAGCTCCAGCCTCCAGCATCTCTTCCTGCCAAGACCTTCGTCCTCACAGCATCCTCTGCACCGTGACCCTTCATCTTTGGTGAGCTGCTCAAGGTCCTCTTGCAATTCCTGTGCCTTTGGCCTGTGGGTCCTCTTGAGGGTCTTCTCTTGCTTCAGTGGGGTCCCCTGCTTGCTCGGGGCCTGCTCTGACTCTCCTGCACTTAGTGAGTCCCTTGTACATTGATGGTCCCAACGTTGCTCCTTCATTGTTTACCACGTCTGTTGCTGCTGCCAAGGCTTGTTGGTGCTCCCACCGGACACCGACCCCCTGGTTCTCGACTTCCGACATAGGACAGCTCGTACATGGCTCCTGGTCTTCCTCAGTGTTGCCTGGTCCTCCCCACTGCAGCGACAAGGTCACCGGCATCACTCCTGCATCTTCCGTCATCAGTGGGCAATGCTCTTCCGTGCCTCCTGGTCACCTCCGAGTGGCATAGATGCTGTTTCTCTGCTTACAGGTTCCTCTTTTCAAGAATCCACCCTTGGATTCCACCAGACTCTTGCCCAGTCTTCGCCAGCCGCATCTTTTCTGAAGCCCTCCATTGTGGTCTACGGTGGGTTCCGACGTCACTTCACACCGATGCACCCACTTCCCTGGTGTAGGTATCCTGGTTCCTGGGATATCCATGGGTGGGGTGACTCTCCAACCTTCTGTCTTCCACAGGGTTTCTTTAGGATCCACTGGGAAGGGTCCTTCTTGAAAACTGCAACTGCGACTTTCCCGTTGACTTCTAGTGAGTACACGGCTGTGTTTCCACTCTGCACACAGCCTTACCTTGGGTGGCTCCTTGTATCCCCAGCTCTTCTGAGTCTCAGGGTCCAAGTCCTGACTTTGATCGCTGTTCGCATTCCACTTTCTTAGTATATGGTTTTCTCTCCCCCTGGAGACCACTGTGTATTGTGCTTACTTACCTCTTTTTCTTTTTTTGTCCTCATTGTGGAATGATTAGGAGAGGGGAGTATCGAGGGCCCATGTCCTATCCGATCTAGTCTGAGACACTCCTTTATGGTGTGGACCTGGGGTAGCAGGAGGAGTTCCCAACTTTTCCAAGTGTGTGGGCCCCCTTGTTTCCACTTCCGTATTTTGCCGCCTGCAGGGGGGAGCTAGCCATTATGGCTACTCATTCAAGCCCTTGCTTGTAGGCCATTGCCATTGCTTAATCATTGGACTTTCATTGTAAAGAGGTCTTCAAGTGAGGTTATTGTGTTGTTCCCAAATACCCCAAAATGTATATCTCTTGCTTACCCTCCCGCGCTTATCTAGATTGTACACTCTCAGGATTGAGGCTAGCCATTCTCTATGTGTTGGAGGTACAGGTTTCACCCACTTTATACAGATTTCTCTTCTGGCCAACAGTATTAGTAAGAAGAGAAGATTTTCGCGATCTTTGTCTAATTTCAGATAACCTGTGGTGCTTTGGCCTATCCCAAAAATAACAAGTTCTATGCTTACCTCGACTGGTTGGCCCAGGAGATTCGAGAGAAGCTTACCCGCCTCGTTCCAGAACTGCTCGAATCGGGGGCACTGCCAGAACATGTGGAGATCATCTGCTCTTTCTTCCCCACACTTTGGACAGCATTTCACCTTTTGCTTATTGATCTTGGATAGCTTCCTCGGTGACCAGTATGCTCTGTGGGTAGTAAACAGGTGATTTTTTCTCAAGGGGGCGGATTTCACTATGCGCCAACATGTAGCTATAGATACTTGCCATAAGTGACTTACGTCCAACGTCGGCAGCTCTTTCCCCCATATCTCGTTTGGGATCGTGAAATCTTTTTCCCCAGCATGAATAAGAGCCCAATACCAGCAGGAGATTTCTTTCTTGGGTATCTTATTTCTCTGGAATAGTTTCTCGATTTCTCTGGTTCCCGTTTCTTCTACCCCAAGGCTCTTGACCCAGTTCTGTAGCTGGAAGTATTTAAACTTTGCAATGGAGCCCTTGGTTTTGGTTACGAGGGCCTCCCAATTAATAATTGAGTTTTGCTCTATACAGCTACCACTTAGTGAGCTTTCTAAGGTTGTTTAAGATCACTAATGGATTAGTGCAAGGTGCTTCACTTAAAGAAGTGTGAACCATATACTAAGCCAGCCTCCTACATTGGTGTGCAGTGGTTGGGATTTAAAACTCCTAGGCAATGTCAATAAAGCAAACAATATACACAGTATCTATAACATTAAGAAAACCAAGGAAGACAGAAAAAATATGTTCAAAGTTGTTACCATTTTAATACTTTCTTCTCATATTGTCTAAACAAATGATATTTATACAAAACATTTAAAAAATGAAACACAATATGTAACACATCACTTTTAATCAATAGATATAAATAAAGGGTTAAAAAGTGGCAATATCTTTATTAACTCGACGCGTTTCGGCGTATACAACGCCTTCTTCAGGAAAGCCACACAATTATCTAAAAGAAAAAAGAGAACATACTCAGATTTCACAAATGGTCAACCGTATCTTGACATGTTTTCTCAAGAAAAACAACTATTTAAACAATTCGTATCTCTTTTTACATATATCTTAAAAAACACAATATGTATCAGTAGCAACAATCTATGCACATAATCTGACGGTCTTCCTATGTATCATACATTACAATTTTATATTTATCTATGGTGCTATATCTGAGTGCTCAAAACTGAACCTAAATGTAAGAGGCCTATTAGATAGTAAAGGCCTGTAACATTATATAGTTAAGTAACAGTAAGATAGAAAATAAGTAGCCAATCACTCACAGATCCTGTTTTAAATTAGTTCCTAGTGATTAAAACCTGCAACTCCATAGTTGGTGGATGTTCTTGATTCTAATAAATGGCTGAAAAAAATGTGTATGTGTCACCATTATTATGGACTTATATAATGGGGTCTAATCATCATTAATGTACACGGTAGCTGCTGTTTGTATATGTTATCTGTATAGTTCCATTTTAAAAAGAAATTTATCGAGATTTTGACTCGTGAATTATGCAATTGAAACCAATAAGTTAATGTTAATAATTCAATAAGATCATAAAGAGATTGTTCGGTACCAGTGTGAGCAATCATCATGCTCAAAAATTTGGACTGATATTAGCGGACCGATAAACTGAGACTGGTTATAAAAATCAAAGTACCTAACATTAATCTATCCCACTAGATGTTGATTCAGTGGTATTATACATGTTCATTGAAAACAGATAAACCACAATGACGAAAAGTAATTACCTGATAAAAATGCGGTGCACCGAATGTGCAACGATGTCTTATTAATATTAAAATCAACGATTTCACGAAAAAGTCGGATGTCTACCAAAAAGAATGAGAAACAACTATTTTTAAAAGTAAATTGATTAAAAAGAGATAAAGATATCCCTAACATAGATATAACTATGAGTTTCCATAATCTTATGATCTAAAGAGAATTTTTAAGACCAATACCTGGTTATCAAACAAACCTCGTGTAGGTATATTTGAAAAGCGGCCTGGTCCCGCTAGATGTTAAAATCAGTAATATGGTATTCTGGAAAGCCTCTTGCGATGGAAGAGATTCAACGAAGAAACTGGAACAAGCGCTAGATATGCGATAGTGTTCCAAATATGTAGCTCAATAGGCATGCACAGTAAAGGACTTGTCTAAAAGGAATGTAACAAAATATATCTATGAGCGTGTAAAACTACAGCTTCAGAGTAAAGCAAGGTCCCTATAACTACAAATTAATGTGTACCTGATAAAAGGAGGCTCCAGATAGGACCAGGCTGAGGATGGCTGCTGATGATGCCTTCGGAAAAGAGTATCAAATGTGTTGGTGCCATTCTACACATTATATACTCTATGGCTGGTCGCATGATAATCATGTGATTCTAAAAAGTGTCATATGACCGAAGTGATGATGGTCAGAGAAAACAGACTGAAGTGATGATGGTCAGAGAAAACAGACTATATTGAAAAACCTACTAACCAGATGTATATTATATAATAATGAGTGATATTATATAATATACATCTGGTTAATAGGTTTTAATCTGATATAAGGTTATTATCGTAATTGACATCTATAAAACCAAGCAGTTTGATATGTCTTCGAAATCTTGTCGGACAGAACAATAAAGTTTCTTTGTTTTTCAATATAGTCTGTTTTCTCTGACCATCATCACTTCAGTCTGTTTTCTCTGACCATCATCACTTCGGTCATATGACACTTTTAGAATCACATGATTATCATGTGACCAGCCGTAGAGTAATTTTACACGCTCATAGATATATTTTGTTACATTCCTTTTTAGACAAGTCCTTTACTGTGCATGCCTATTGAGCTACATATTTGGAACACTATTGCATATCTAGCGCTTGTTCCAGTTTCCTCGTTGAATCTCTTCCATCGCAAGAGGCTTTCCAGAATACCATATTACTGATTTTAACATCTAGCGGGACCAGGTCGCTTTTCAAATATACCTACACGAGGTTTGTTTGATAACCAGGTATTGGTCTTAAAAATTCTCTTTAGATCATAAGATTATGGAAACTCATAGTTATATCTATGTTAGGGATATCTTTATCTCTTTTTAATCAATTTACTTTTAAAAATAGTTGTTTCTCATTCTTTTTGTAGACATCCGACTTTTTCGTGAAATCGTTGATTTTAATATTAATAAGACATCGTTGCACATTCGGTGCACCGCATTTTTATCAGGTAATTACTTTTCGTCATTGTGGTTTATCTGTTTTCAATGAACATGTATAATACCACTGAATCAACATCTAGTGGGATAGATTAATGTTAGGTACTTTGATTTTTATAACCAGTCTCAGTTTATCGGTCCGCTAATATCAGTCCAAATTTTTGAGCATGATGATTGCTCACACTGGTACCGAACAATCTCTTTATGATCTTATTGAATTATTAACATTAACTTATTGGTTTCAATTGCATAATTAACGAGTCAAAATCTCGATAAATTTCTTTTTAAAATGGAACTATACAGATAACATATACAAACAGCAGCTACCGTGTACATTAATGATGATTAGACCCCATTATATAGGTCCATAATAATGGTGACACATACACATTTTTTTCAGCCATTTATTAGAATCAAGAACATCCACCAACTATGGAGTTGCAGGTTTTAATCACTAGGAACTAATTTGAAACAGGATCTGTGAGTGATTGGCTACTTATTTTCTATCTTACTGTTACTTAACTATATAATGTTACAGGCCTTTACTAACTAATAGGCCTCTTTCATTAAGGTTCAGTTTTGAGCACTCAGATATAGCACCATAGATAAATATAAAATTGTAATGTATGATACATAGGAAGACCGTCAGATTATGTGCATAGATTGTTGCTACTGATACATATTGTGTTTTTTAAGATATATGTAAAAAGAGATACGAATTGTTTAAATAGATGTTTTTCTTGAGAAAACATGTCAAGATACGGTTGACCATTTGTGAAATCTGAGTATGTTCTCTTTTTTTCTTTTTAGATAATTGTGTGGCTTTCCTGAAGAAGGCGTTGTATACGCCGAAACGCGCGTCGAGTTAATCAAAGATATTGCCACTTTTTAACCCTTTATTTATATCTATTGATTAAAAGTGATGTGTTACATATTGTGTTTCATTTTTTAAATGTTTTGTATAAATATCATTTGTTTAGACAATATGAGAAGAAATTATTAAAATGGTAACAACTTTGAACATATTTTTTCTGTCTTCCTTGGTTTTCTTAATGTTATAGATACTGTGTATATTGTTTGCTTTATTGACATTGCCTAGGAGTTTTTGTTACTACCATTTAAGTCCCTGTCCTAGGAATTGAACTATCTATTGTTCAGGGGGTCCTTGTTTTTTCTCATTTGTTTTCCCACAGCTTGTCTGTGCAGGGTTGTTCTCATATATCCTGTCATTGTTGATCAAAGGTGCATTTGTAAATCTGAGTGCTCAACCAATATCATCTATTCCTTATTCATTTTTTATTTCTGCTCTGCTTTATTCTCTTTCTATATTCTTGCATGTACTGCAAGTGAAGGCAGATCAGATGGCTCAATTGAAAACATTTGGCTTTTCAGATGAAGAGTTTGCCCTCTTGGTAGGTTCCAATCATTGCTTTAGCAGTAGTTCCAAGAATAGCCTTTCGAACAACGATGATTTGAAAAAATTAATAGATCTTAAAAAGAAGTTAAGACGCATGGAGGCCCACGGAGAGTTCATGCTGGACTATTTAAAAGCAGGCATTATTCCAACAGGCCTCCGTGTACGCATTACGCCAGCATTATTCGTTCATCACAAGCTATTTTTGGAAAAATGGAGTATGATCGCTAGTCGATGCTCCAGGGATCTTATGATCCTAATAATTGAGACCTCTAAAGAACTGGCGGCCTCAATAAAAACAGAATTAGAGGAACTAGAAGAAAAAATCAAAAAAGCTAATGGTGTTGAAGAGGCCATTAAAAAATTGGAAGAGTCCAACAAAGAGTTAGAATCCTTTGCCACTTATCTGAATAAACGCAAAAACGATAAATTGGTAAAGGACAAAAGATACTACTCATTGGAGAACACTTATCCCTATTTAGGAGAGCATTTCTATCAACAAAACCACTATATGGATGAAAATAGATCTAAACAACACAGGGTAAACACCTTCTCTGACACCTCTGATTCAGAAGGGTGAAGGCAGTTCCACATACTATGAGCCTGAAGGTAATTTTAACTCATTTCAAATTAAACGTAATGTACAACAGCCTTTTTTAGCCAACCGAGGGACACGCAGGGGACGCCCAAGAGTCAGATTTCAAACTCAGAACAAAGGGAATTTCCAAGCTCAATACCAGCATCAACATCAACAGCTGGATCCCCAATATGTATTGGAAACACGCAACAAACAATACTGGAAACAGGGGACATAATTCCCATTTTTAACCTTTCATCTTGTAATTTAGATAGTCATACCACTAGTTTGCTTTCCAAAGGTTTATCATACGTCCCTCATGCATACCCCAACAAATTTGAAATATATCAGGACATTATCTCTTTTTTTCGTAAGGTTAGACTAAAAAAACACTTTGAAGAAGATATAGATCAGGACTCCCAATCTCAAAGTACAAAACATTTAGCCCTTCCATCCACTTTTTGTCCTTCCCTGGACCAATTAGGACCCGAAGTGGCTGCTTTTGAACTGGTAGTTCTTCAAAGATTAGAAAAAGCCTTTCAATTCATACCCAAACCCTTGTACAATTTAGATAAAGGTGAATACACAGCCCTCCATTCTTTAGCTGACAACAAAAATCTAATAATAAAAGGATGTGATAAAGGAGGAGGAATAGTAGTCATCAATATTGATGACTACGAACAGAAAATGACCACCATGCTCAATGATACCATGTTCTATTCTAAAATACAATCTAACCCCGCTACTAAAATATCCAAAAAAATCCAGACCTGGTCCTACCAGGCATTAGTTGCAGGTGACATTACTACCAAAGAATATGATTTTTTAAACCACAATTTAGGGAAAATAGCCTGTATTTATGGTATGCCCAAAATTCACAAGAATATTCATGATCCTCCTTATAGACCTATAGTGTCCACAATTGGTACTATCACTGAACCAGTATCTACATTTATTGATAACTGCTTACGTCCCAATATTCCCAAAATCACCTCCTATATTAAAGATACCATGGAAATGATAAAAAAAGTAGAGTATATGAATTTCAAACCTAATCAGAGCATTTTGGTGACCTTAGACATAGAGTCCTTATATAGTAATATACCTTTAGAGGGAGCTATGTCAGCCACTGATTGGTTCATTGACACATATAATATATCTTGTTCCAAACCATTCATTTTGGCATGCCTCAATATAGTATTAACCGAAAACATCTTTGAATTTAATGAGACCTTGTATCGTCAAACCAAAGGCGTAAGCATGGGTGCATATGTGGCGCCCTCCATTGCGAATATTTATATGGCTGCCTTTGAAACCAAATTCATATACAACGAGATTGCCCCTTTTTCGAATCTATCTCCCACTGGTCCAGATACATAGATGATATCTTTTTTGTCTGGACTGGTGGGAGAGATTCGCTCACAGAATTTTTGGAATGGCTCAATGCTACAGACTCGAATCTGAAATTTACTGCACACATAGATACTGAGAAAGTAGAGTTTCTTGATATCATAATTAGGCATTCTTTGGGCCACTTGGAAGTAGATCTTTTGTGAAGCCCACTGCTAGGAATACGCTGTTGCATTTCAATAGTTATCACCCTCGCAACCAAAAGCAAAGTATTCCGTTTTCCCAATTTCTAAGAGTGCGTAGAAACTGCACGTACTTGACAGATTTTGATAAACAAGCCATTACAATGAGGAAGAAGTTTTTAGACAGAGGATACCCTCACCGGTTGGTGAGGGATTCCTACAAACGTGCCAGGTTTTACGACCGGGACCATTTACTGACCCCTAAAGTGAACAATAGTAACATTCCACTGGTATGTGTCACCAGACACTCCACGATGGATACCAAAGTCAAACAGATCATCAATAGTAACTGGCACATTCTTAATAGCAATCCAGACAGTTGTAAATTGACCAAACCTTTATTCGCCCATCGGCGAAACAGAAATATCAAGGATTTCATTGTTCGGTCACGGTTTACTAACAAGATCAATAGACCTATGTTCATTCAAAAATCCATTAATGGCAATTTGCCTATTAAAGGTACTATGAAATGCTCCTCTTGCAAATCTTGTGAGTCCATCATTGAAGGTGAAACTCTGGTCCACAATGGGGTATCTATTGAAGCTACTGAGATGTGGAACTGTAAAACAAACAATACTGTATATTTCATTCGCTGTCCCTGCAACCTTGGCTATGTAGGTGAGACTTCGAGAGCAATCCAAACCCGTATTACTGAACACCGCTCTGCAGTCAGAACAGCCAAAATTACAGCGCCCTTAGTTAAACATTTCATTGATATGAACCATAAACTAGAAGACATCCATTGGAGAATCTTGGAAAGAACCAGGACTCCCGATAATAAAGGGGGTCTCAAAATACGTAAAAACGAGATGTTTTTGGATTTTTACTCTTAACACTTTCAGGAATGGCCTGACTAGTGAAATACCCTGGGAGAATGCCATAACCTGAGTGGGCATCGCATCTTAAAACAGGATGTTTGGTATACTGAACCTAATATAAGTTATTTAGACCTTTGCGTCTTTAACTAATACAAACATTTATGGAGATACTAGTCAAATTTGATATGTTGACATCTTCAGAACATCATTCAATATTAGACATTTCCTTTGAATCTAACCCTCATTTAGTTTTGTTGATTTTTCACTCGGACAAGGCTTTGGGTATTATCTTTTTAATTCCCTACTTATTATATATCACTCATTATTATTATATAATATACATCTGGTTAGTAGGTTTTTAATATGATATAAGGTTATTATCGTAATTGACATCTATAAAACCAAGCAGTTTGATATGTCTTCGAAATCTTGTCGGACAGAACAATAAAGTTTCTTTGTTTTTCAATATAGTCTGTTTTCTCTGACCATCATCACTTCAGTCTGTTTTCTCTGACCATCATCACTTCGGTCATATGACACTTTTTAGAATCACATGATTATCATGTGACCAGCCATAGACTATATAATGTGTAGAATGGCACCAACACATTTGATACTCTTTTCCGAAGGCATCATCGGCAGCCATCCTCAGCCTGGTCCTATCTGGAGCCTCTTTTTATCAGGTACACATTAATTTGTAGTTATAGGGACCTTGCTTTACTCTGAAGCTGTAGTTTTACACGCTCATAGATATATTTTGTTACATTCCTTTTTAGACAAGTCCTTTACTGTGCATGCCTACTGAGCTACATATTTGGAACACTATCGCATATCTAGCGCTTGTTCCAGTTTCTTCGTTGAATCTCTTCCATCGCAAGAGGCTTTCCAGAATACCATATTACTGATTTTAACATCTAGCGGGACCAGGTCGCTTTTCAAATATACCTACACGAGGTTTGTTTGATAACCAGGTATTGGTCTTAAAAATTCTCTTTAGATCATAAGATTATGGAAACTCATAGTTATATCTATGTTAGGGATATCTTTATCTCTTTTTAATCAATTTACTTTTAAAAATAGTTGTTTCTCATTCTTTTTGTAGACATCCGACTTTTTCGTGAAATCGTTGATTTTAATATTAATAAGACATCGTTGCACATTCGGTGCACCGCATTTTTATCAGGTAATTACTTTTCGTCATTGTGGTTTATCTGTTTTCAATGAACATGTATAATACCACTGAATCAACATCTAGTGGGATAGATTAATGTTAGGTACTTTGATTTTTATAACCAGTCTCAGTTTATCGGTCCGCGAATATCAGTCCAAATTTTTGAGCATGATGATTGCTCACACTGGTACCGAACAATCTCTTTATGATCTTATTGAATTATTAACATTAACTTATTGGTTTCAATTGCATAATTAACGAGTCAAAATCTCGATAAATTTCTTTTTAAAATGGAACTATACAGATAACATATGCAAACAGCAGCTACCGTGTACATTAATGATGGTTAGACCCCATTATATAGGTCCATAATAATTGTGACACATACACATTTTTTTCAGCCATTTATTAGAATCAAGAACATCCACCAACTATGGAGTTGTAGGTTTTAATCACTAGGAACTAATTTGAAACAGGATCTGTGAGTGATTGGCTACTTATTTTCTATCTTACTGTTAGTTAACTATATAATGTTACAGGCCTTTACTATCTAATAGGCCTCTTTCATTAAGGTTCAGTTTTGAGCACTCAGATATAGCACCATAGATAAATATTAAATTGTAATGTATGATACATAGCAAGACCATCAGACTATGTGCATAGATTGTTGCTACTGATACATATTGTGTTTTTTAAGATATATGTAAAAAGAGATACGAATTGTTTAAATAGATGTTTTTCTTGAGAAAACATGTCAAGATACGGTTGACCATTTGTGAAATCTGAGTATGTTCTCTTTTTTATTTTTTATTTTTAGATAATTGTGTGGCTTTCCTGAAGAAGGCGTTGTATACGCCGAAACGCGCGTCGAGTTAATAAAGATATTGGCACTTTTTAACCCTTTATTTATATCTATTGATTAAAAGTGATGTGTTACATATTGTGTTTCATTTTTTAAATGTTTTGTATAAATATCATTTGTTTAGACAATATGAGAAGAAATTATTAAAATGGTAACAACTTTGAACATATTTTTTCTGTCTTCCTTGGATTTCTTAATGTTATAGATACTGTGTATATTGTTTGCTTTATTGACATTGCCTAGGAGTTTTTGTTACTACCATTTAAGTCCCTGTCCTAGGAATTGAACTATCTATTGTTCAGGGGGTCCTTGTTTTTTCTCATTTGTGGTTGGGATTTAAGCCTGCACTGTTTTACTAGGAGTGGTTAGATGAAAAACCATCACTAGCATTAGGCACATATAAAGACTTTTTGTAAAGTAGTAAGTTCTACTGATCTTTTTGGATTGCTTGCTCAGGGTCTAGCACAACCATTTCTACAATCCATTTTACATTTAGTTTTTACTGGGGTAGGTAGGTGCAACACCACATTACACCTAGTTTACCATATCTGTAGTTGGGGAAGCCAGGGGGTCCCAAGCTTCTGGGTACAGTGGTCTTAAGTTCCAGGAGCTTAGGACCTTGGCTGCAGCCAGGAAGTTAAAGACAGCTAGTAACCCTAACACCCAGCAACTCTTAGAGCTGCTGCTGCAGGATGACCTCCAGAAAGCTGGGAGGCCAGAAGGCAGGATAATGTGGGTGGGGTAGCTCCAGATGATGAGTCGGGGTGGTTCACCCCAGTGACACAAATTCTGAGCACGACCAGGAGGAGTCTGATGACTCCCCCTTGGTAAACTCTGATCCCCCAGGGAATAGTACAGCTAGTACAGAGGGTGCCCCTAGAGGTAGGACTCCCTTTATTCCACCTGGGAGGGTGTAGAGAATACAGGGGAGGTCTAGGTCCTCCTCTGTTAATTCCAATGCCTCTAATAATTCCATAAGGACCTCTATCTCTAGTATGACGGAGGACTCCTTAAAGAGGGAATACCAGCTGCTTAAGTTTGAGAGAGCCAAGCTCAGAATCAAGCAAGAGCAGCTGGTCCTTGATAAGGAAACCTTGGAAGAACAGAGGGCTAGAAAGAATTTGGGACTAGAGTCCCATGGTGGCAGCACTAGTGTCCCTAGGGTCAGGCAGAAATCTTTTGATGCTAGGAACCTGTGCAAGTTAGTTCCTCCTTACCAGGAGGGGGTTGATATCCATAAATGGATCACTGCCTTGGAGAGGGCCTGTAAAGTACAGAAGGTCCATCAAGGGCAGTGGGCAGCTATCCTGTGGTTCTCCTTTGCTAGCAAAGGCAGAGACAAACTCTTCACTGTCAAGGAAGAAGATGCTGACAACTAGAAGTCTTGAAGAGTGCCCTCATAGATGGGTTTGGTTTGACCGCTGAACAGTACAGGGTCAGATTCAGGGACACACAGAAGGCATTCACCCAAGACTGGGTTGTAGACAGTGCTATTAAGGCTCTGGAAGGCAGGCTTCATGGAAGTAATGTGCATGACTATGAGGGATTGTACAATGTATTAATGAGGGAGCACATCCTTAATACCTGTCCAAATCAGCAGCTGCACCAGTACTTGGTGGACTCTGATCTGACCTCCCTCCAAGAATTGGGAAAGAAGGCAGACAAATGGGTCCACACCAGGATGAAGCAGAAAAACAATGGTGGAGGTGACCAGAAGAAGCAAGATTCTTCTAAGGCCCAAGAGAAGGGTGGGGAGAAAGGTAAAGACAAAAAGGAGTCGTCACAAGGTCCCCAAAAATCTTCCTCTGGGGTGGGGTCCCAAAACTCCTCTTCCTCTGACAAGAAACCTTGGTGTTACCTATGTAAGGAAAAGGCCACAGAGCAAGGGATGACAATTGCTCTAAAGCTAGCACCAAATAAGCTACTATCACTGCCCCTAAGGCAACTAGCACCCCTGGCACCAGTACAGGTTGGAGTGCAGCTCCCAAGGGATTAGTAGGGTTAACCTTGGGTTCTGTAAGTGTGTACTGGACTAGTCAGAACACCCACTCAGGCTGTCCTTGTCTGTGACAGTGGCATGGAACTTGCCACTTTACTTGTAAGTCCCACTAACTTGGGCAAGTACAGACAACAGCCTTTGAATAATGGGCAGGCAGCTGTGGCATACAGGGACACAGGGGCCAGTGTCACTATGGTGACAGAGAAACTTGTGTCCCCTGACCAAATCATATTTGGTCAACTTTACCAAGTGACAAATGCAAGCAATGTCAGGACTGATCATTTCTTGACAGTTGTAAATCTCAGCTGGGGAGGAGTAACTGGCCCTAAAAGAGTTGTGGTTTCTCCAGACCTACCTGTGGACTGTCTGTTAGGCAATGACTTAGAAACTTCAGCCTAGTCTGAAGTGGAGTTTAGGACACATGCAGAGATTATGGAAATCTCTGCCAGTGCATTTGCTGTTACTAGGGCTTAGGCCAAACAGTTAGGTACTGAGGGAGCACTGCATCCTGGAAAAATAGACCAGCTAGCTCCTAAGAGAAGGAGCAGGAAGGTTAAGGATGTATCCTCCTCCGAGACTCCCAGTGAGGATCAGCCTCCAGAGGGAGATGATCCTAGCCCCTGTGAAGGAACTATCCTAGAGGAACTTGGGCCTGGCACAGCAGAGTTCTTAGGGTCAGGGGGCTCTTCCAGGGCAGACTTGAGTCTGGAGCAGAAATCCTGCCCCTCTCTTGAAAAGCTCAGACAGCAAGCTGCTGCTGAGGAGACAGGGATGCCAGTGGGTCTCATAGGATCTATTGGGAAGATGGGCTTCTGTTTTCTGAGAATAGAGACCCCAAGCCTGGTGCCACCAGGAGGTTGGTTATACCTAGGGCTCCCGGTTTTATGGTATTTATTTTTTTAACATTTCCATCTGTACTTATCCATATTTATTTTTTTATCATTTTATCTGTATTTATCCACATTTTATTTTGTCGCAAGCAAAAACAGAAGATGCAGCTAGTATTTTTCCATGTTTATTTCAATAGGCAATGCATGCTTGGTTGTTATAGGTTTAGATAGATTCCTGTAGATGGGTAAATGGGTTACTGCTTTTAACAAAGAGATCCTTTTGTTACTTGCAGTTAATAAATTGCAGTCCTTCTGATGTAACCCCCACTGTCTTATGCAACACATCAAATACATTGATTTACACACATATGATTTATTGTCACTGTATGATGTAAAGCGCTCTGACGCCTTGCATTATGATGAGAAGGGCTATAGAGCTATAAAAGAAATAAAACACAATAGTGGAATTTAAATTGTTATTTATGTGAATACTGGGACAGACCAACACATCTGGCATTCCTACAGTGCGTGAATATCTCTTGGCTCCAGGGACTGAACAAAGTCAAAAGCAGGCCTCTCTTAAGTACCTGTGAAGTAATAAGCTGTGTGCATTTGTTTTCCCTCAATTGCTTTTAGGTATGAGTCTTCCTCCTCACCGGCCCCCACCCCCATATCTCCCAGCCAGGATACTTAAACAAAAGGAAGCCTGATGGCCCATTAATGGCGAACTTTGTTATGGGCTCAGCTGAACTTTGATAAGCCCTCTCCCCGTCCTGCACTCGGACAGGCTCGTCTTCTCCTCGCAGACAGCAGCAAAGGTAAACATATTTATTGGCATTTTTCTGTTTCTATTTATAAATACAGACGAAAGAAAAATATTTTTCCATCTGTATTTTTATGCAAAAATCAGTTTAAACGGAAAACCGGGAGCCTTAGTTATACCTCAGAAGTACAGGGGTTTTCTTCTATCCCTAGCACATGACATTCCACTTGTAGGACACCTTGAGCAAAGCAAGACTTGGAATAGTCTTGTCCCTTGACCTTCTTTCACTGAAGACACCAATGAGTTTTGTCGCTCCAGTGTCAGTTGCCAAGCCAGCGGTAAGTCAGGTGGCACTACAAAGGCCCTCTTAATTTCACTTTCAGTGGTTGGGGTTCCCTTTGAGAGGGTAGGGATAGACATTGTTGGTCCCTTAAACCCTCCAACAGCATCTGGACACAGTTCCATCCTAGTGGTGGTGGACCATGCTACTAGGTATCCAGAGGTTATTCCCCTTAGGACCACTACAGCTCCTGTGGTGGCTAGGGCTCTTCTGAGAGTATTTTCCAGAGTGGGGTTCTATAGGGAGGTCTTGTCCGACAGAGGTAAAAACTTTGGGCCCGATTCACAAAAGTAATCTGAGACAAAATCCTAACTTTACGACTTATTGGTATTTACAAAAGGCATTTAGGAGTAGTAAAGTTAGGATTCCTAACTTAACTACTCCTAAATGCCCTTTGTGAATACCGAAAGTAGTAAAGTTAGGATTTTGTCTCAGTTTAGGAGTAGTAAAATTAGGAATCCTAGCTTTACTACTCCTAAATGCCTTTTGTGAATAACGAAAGTCGTAAAGTTAGGATTTTGTCTCAGATTACTTTTGTGAATCAGGCCCTTCATGTCTAGCTACATAACTGCAATGTGGAAAGAGTGTGGTGTAAACTACAAGTTTACCACACTTACCATCCACAGTGCAATGGGCTTGTTGAAAGGTTCAACAGGACCGTAAAGGGTATGATCATAGGACTTCCAGAAAGGCTCAGGTGAAAATGGGATGTCTTACTACCCTACCTTCTCTTTGCCTACAGAGAGGTTCCTCAGAAGGGGGTGGCTACGGCCCATTTGAACATCTGTTTGGACATCCAGTTAGGGGTCCATTGTGTTTGGTTAAGGAGGGATGGGAGCAACCTCTCAAACCTCCTAAACAGGACATTGTGGACTATGTCCTTGGTCTGCGTTCACACATGGCTGAGTACATGAAGAAAGCTAGCAAAAACCTTGAGGCCGGCAAGGAGCTTCAGATAGCTTGGCATGACCAAAAGCCTGTGCTGACTGTTTGCCAGCCAGATCAGTAAGTGTGGGTGTTGGAGGCTGTGGCCCCAGCAGCTCTCCAAGACAAGTGGAGTGGCCTCCACACTATCCTTGAGAAAAAAAGGTGAGGTCACGTACTTGGTGGACCTAGGCACTCCCAGCAGTCCTCACAGAGTTCTTCATGTGAACCGCTTAAAACCTTTTATTGACGGGCTGACGTGAGCTTGCTCATGGCAACTGATGAGGGACAGGAGGAAGAGAGTGATCCTCTCCCTGATCTCCTCTCCCAGGATCCTGTTGATGGGTCATGTAGCCTTAGAAGGCAGTCTAACTGGCCAATAGCAAGCTGATTGTAGGCAAGTCCTTAATCAGTTTCCACACTTGTTCTCTCTGACTCCAAGTCAAACCATCTGGTGTACCCATGAAGTGGACACAGGTGACAGTCTGCCTGTCAAGAGTAAAATCTACAGACAGCCTGACTATGTCAAAGACTGCATCAGGACTGAGGTCAAAAAGGATGCTGGAGTTGGGGGCATTGAACCTTTGGATAGCCCTTGGGCTAGTCCTGTAGTCCTTGTGCCAAAACTTCACACCCAAGATGGTAAGCAAGAGATGAGGTTTTGTGTAGACTATAAAGGTCTCGATGTAGTCACTAGGACTGATGCTCATTCAATTCCAAGGGAAGATGAGCTGATTGATACTGTGGCCTCAGCCAAATATCTCAGGACACTTGACCTGACTGCTGGCTACTGGCAAATCAGACTCTCGGAGGATGCCAAGCCAAAAACAGCATCCCCCCCACCCCCCAGTGGGCATTATCAATTTATTGTGATGTCGTTTGGTTTGAAGAATGCACCAGACACATTTCAGAGGTTGGTGAACAAAGTTCTCACAGGTCTGGAAACCTATAGTGCAGCATCTCTAGATGATATTGCTTTCTTTAGCTCCACCTAGGAGGATCACCTGGTCCACCTCAGGAATGTTCTGGAGGTCCTGCAAAAGGCAGGCCTCACTATCAAGGCCACACAGTGCCAGATAGGGCAGAGCAAGGTTGTGTACTTGGGCCACCTTGTAGGTGGAGGCCAGGTTCAACCATTGCTGAGCAAGTTCCAGACCATAATGGACTGGGTTACTCCCACTACCCAGACTCAGGTCAAAGCATTCTTGGGCCTGACTGGGTACTACAATGTCTTATCTGCGTGTATCTAAATCGCTCTGTTTCTGGGATCACATTCTCAGTCCGTAGAGTGTTAAATGGGATGAGGCCGTCTTCGTCAAAGAAATGGCCTATAGATCTTTGTCCATCTCTTTGCCATTCTTTAAAAGCGGAGATATCCATACCCGGTGTGAAATCCCAGTTCTCCACCACTGGGGTGAGTGGAGAGGGGAACGATGAAAAACCTTTATGGGTTACCAACGTGTCCCAAACCTTCAAGGTGGATGAGGTGACCCCAGATAGGTAGAGGTTGGCAGGGCGCTGTGGCCTATCTAAGAAGGGGATCTTCCACAAGGCCGTTTTAGCAAGGGCCCTGTCCATAAACAACCATCCCTTTTCGGATTCAGGGTGGGTCCACTCCACGATGTATCTGAGTTGAGCGGCCTGAAAATAGCGGAGAATGCATGGGACACATAGCGCCCTCTGTCGGCGATCGCCAACTTCGGTTTCGTTTCATCCGGGAGCGACAGTCCGCCGAGCCAAAACTCTGGAGGGTCTGAAGCATCCCCACTGGGGGCCATAAAGGTAGAGTCTGGAAGAAATATAATATACGGGAAGGACTGTCATCTTGAGGGCAGCAATTGGGCCCATCCATGTGAGTGGATACTGTTGCCATCGTGAGGGATCTGACTTCACTCGTGTGACAAGACTCCGGTAGTTAATGGAGATCACCTCTTCTATGTTCAGGGCTAGTTGGAGGCCTAGATAAGGGACAGAGCCACCCGCCCACTGGACAGAGAGAAGGCGGGATAGATGATCTTGCGTGTCTTGGGAAACAGTGAGGCTTAGCGCCTGGGATTTAGTCACATTGATCTGGAAGCCTGACACAGTCCCAAACAATCTCACTTCCGCTAAGAACCCGGGGAGGGCCTCTCTGGGGTTGACGAGAGAAGCAATAACATCATCACTATATAGCGTTATTAGGTGCTCTTCGCCCCCAAATCGAATTCCCGTGATCTCAGGGTTGTCCTGAGTTCTTTGAGAAAACGGCTCCATATAAAGCGCAAACAGCAGGTGCAACAATGGACACCCCTGTCTAGTGCCACATCTATTGGGGAAACGAGGAGAGGTCATGCCATTGACCCAAACTGAAGCACTCGGCTTGCCATAACCACTTAGAACCCAAGTACAGAACCGCTCTCCTAAGCCGAAGTGTTTCAAGACAGCAGCCAAATACAGCCAGTGGACGCGGTCAAATGCTTTCTCCGTGTCTATAGAAAAAAGCATAGATTCACGTGGGGAGCGAACAGCCTTATCCAGGAGGTGTAATATCCGCTTAGTGTTATCTGGGCACTGTCTATTGGGGATAAAGCCAGCTTGATCCGGGTCCACTAAGCCCGGCATATGGGGGGCTAGTCGCACCGCCAGAATCCCAGTAAAAAGCTTGGCATTAATGTTTAGAAGAGATATAGGTCGGTAAGATCCACACTGTCTCTTGTCCTTTCCTGGTTTGGGAAAAACCACAACCGATGCCTCTGTCATGGAGGGGGGAGTGTTCACCGGTTTGAGATGGAAATAAACGCTCTAGTGAGGAATGGCGCTAGTGCATTGCAGAAGGTTTTATAGTAAGATGCCGTGAATCGGTCGGGTCCCAGAGATTTGTGGGGTTTCAGTCTAGCTATCGCTGAAATAACTTTGTCTATCCTGATTGGTGCATCCAAGCCCGTCGCTTGGTCATCAGTCAGGAAAGTGACTCTCGCCCCTTGCAAGTATGACTGAATTCCCTGGGAGGGGAGGTCTTGTGCAGAGTATAACTTCCCATAGAAAGCTGCAAATCGCGATGCTATCGCTTCATCGCCCTCAATCAAAGCACCCTCATCAGATAAGAGAGCCTCTACAGCGTTAGCTTGGCGCTGACCTTTGAGTTTATTTGCGAGCATTCTCCCGCATTTGTTGCTCCCGACATAAAAAGTGTGCTTACGTCAGAGTATTGAGTACTCCACATTGTCCCAGTCCAGCCCAGCTAACTGTTTCCTGGCAGTTTCCAATTGGCGCCAGACTCTGGGGGCGCCGGTGCGATGGTGTATTTGTTCAAGTTCTCGCACTTGTTGCTGCAGTTGAGTGCGTTTCTCTCTCCTCACCTTGTTGTCTGCTGTAGAGTAGGCAAGAAACTCTCCCCTCACCACTGCCTTCAGGGCATCACAAATTATGGCGATGGGTGTCTCAGCATTATCGTTAGCCTCTAGATAATGTCTAATTGCCTTATCTATCTGCGAAATGACTTCTGGTCTACGAAGCAAAGTCTCTCTCAGCTGCCACGAACTGGGGCACCGCCCCCAAGGTGGGATGGCAAGGTCCAATAGGATCGCCGAGTGATCCGACAGGGAGCGGGGATCTATCTCGATGGAGTTGGTTGCAACCTCCACTTTGCGGAACCCTAAGAAGTAATCAAGCCGCGCATAGGACTTATGGGTGTAAGAGTAAAATGTGTATCCCCTGGCCATGGGATGGGAGGCACGCCATAAATCCTTTAATCCCAGCTCCTGTAACCATCGAGTCCCTCCTGGCCCAAGTGCTCCTGCTGTCCTGTGTCGCTGGGTAGAGCAGTCTAATTCATTGTGGAACACTAGGTTTAGATCACCTCCCAGAACCACCCATCTATCCTGAGTGGACATGAGGTCCGCAACCGCTCCCCATAGGAATTGTTCCTGGCCCTCGTTGGGTGCATAAACTGACCCTATAATGATGGAGAGGGGACCAAGGTGAATGCGGTAACCCAAGAGGCAGCCCTTAATATCGGCGACCTTAGTCCCTATTTTCCCTTGAAACTTGCGGGAGAATAGGAGCGCCACCCCCGCTGATTTGTGTGAATGTGATGAGAAGAACTGCTGCGGAAAGGCTCGCGTGTGCATTCTAGGGCAGTCCTTACAAAGTAGGTGTGTCTCTTGTAACAAGCATATATCGGCCTGAGATTGTTCTAAATAAGACAATATTGCTTTTCTCTTTACAGGGCTATTCAAACCCTTCATGTTGAGGGTTATCACCCTCAGGGGCGTCATTCTAGAAGCCATGCCCACTCAACCTCACCCACCCTGCCGGCCTTCAAAGTCTGCTCCTCCACAGCGCAGTATTGGACATTATATCTATACCTCTGGACACTACATGTTGAGAAACATAAACTTTGATTAAGTTGCTGGCACCCCCTAAGAAACCCCAAAACATAAACGAATAACATCAAAAGTCCCTGGAGTGGGAGAAAGAAAGGAAGTCTGTACCCTTACCAGTGCTTAAGTCTTTAACTAGGACAGTGGCCAAAACCGAAGGATCGATCTCTCCCTCCCCTGGCCGCCCTGCCCCCCCAACAAACCCATAGCCCATCGGTAGTCCCTCAGGCAGGATCATTAGATGCGGTACCCTCCACGAGCTTATCCAGGAGGGCAATTCTTTCTGAGGCCATTGTAGCCGGGTCGGGCCCAGTGGATCTGTGGCCGGTCGGTATCTGTCGCCATCGCGGGCGGCCCTCTGCTCTACGTGTGCTAGATTGTGACGTTGGTTTGACTTCCTCTTTGGCTCAATTTGCAGCAAATCACAGGCTTCTTTTATGGATCGTATTTGATAGAGCCGTTCTTGCCAGCGAAAAATTAGTCTGAAGGGGTGGCACCAGGAGAAAGTGACTTTGTCTCTTAAATAGTTCATGACTGGGCGGAATTCCCACCGTTTCTGTAGAGTAGAGGCAGCCAGGTCCTGATATAGGTGGAGTGTGTGCCCCCTGGAAAAAACCGACGTCGAGGTGCGAGCCACCCTTAAAATCTTTTCTTTGAGAGTAAAACTGTGGAGGCAAGTAAGAATGTGTAGAGAACGGGGAGCACCTGAGTTCCATCTGCCTACCCTGTGTGTGCGTTCCAAGCGAATGTCCGTAGCCGGAGTGTCTCCCAGAAGTTGTGCGAAACGTTCCTGGACATTCGCCTCTATATCTTCTCCCTCTGCATTCCGGGGGCCCCCCCGTATTCTGATATTGTTATGCCAAGAGCAATTTTCCAGGTTTTCTGCATGGGCCTGGAGATCTAAGTGCTGCTCTGACAGGCAGATAATCTCTTGTTGCATCTGTTCTATTTCTTCGTCTCTTGAGGACTCCTGGCGTTCCAGGTCATCAACTATGTCCCCAATGTCAGTTACTTCCTTCTGGACTGCTTGGAGCTCGGACGTGAGGTCCTTCTTTACTGATATGAGGTCATCCCTCAGGGTAGAGAATAGGGCCTCCAGGTAAGGGCGCGTGGCCGGAGCTTCAGCATCTTCTTCCGTAGGCGATGTGGTGCGACTTGTGGCCCCCTTACTATCCCCCTCCGGGAGGCGAGTAAGCATGTCTTTGATCGAGCCCCCTCTCTTTGTTCTTCCCGACGCCATCTATGCAAACCTGCAGGTGTACTAAGAGAGGGAAGGGTGTTTGTCTCTTGCGGGCCTCTGCGCCCCCGCCTGGTCCCTGCCGCTGTTCTGTCCGCCGGCTCAGCAAACCAGAAGACACTATGTCCGTAACCTTTCTGGGGCTCCAACAATGGCCTCAGTGCAGTGCTATTATGCCCCTCGACGCTGGGCCCTCCTATCGCTGGTTCGGAGGGTAAGGGAAGGTGGTCGGGCCCCCGTCTCAGGTCTGGAGAGGGTTTGTAACAACTCGGGACCTCCCCTTCAGGTGTGATCAATGTAGCCCCCTGCGTCTCCCACTGTTCCAGGCCCCACTGACCTCTGGTGCCTCGGCCGGTACCCTTAGCTGGATTGCACCGTGTCAGCCTTCTGAGCCTTGCCAATACGTGTAATCACCGGGCAGCGCGAAAGCTGACGCATGTTCTCCAGGCCGGGGAATGTGGTAGGGGGGTGTAGGGTGCCGCTCTCCCCCGCTGTAAAGTCCAGTGGAGGCAATCTCCAGAATCACTCCTGCCACAGCACACCCAGATAAGCGGGCATCTCCCGCCTCGAAGGGTGCAGTCGGCCTATATTCTTCGGCGGGGGAGCAGGCAGCTGGAGTTGACACAGCTGGCCCCAGGAGCTGCAAGTAGTTCCCACACCGCAAACAGGCCTCACGAGGTAAGAGTGCAGGTTAGATTGAGGAGCCAGGCCACGGCCCCCCTCCACCAGGCCTCAATCCCAGGGTCTTCGTTTATGGGGGGGACCCAGCCGATCTGGCCAGCCCGGCCCCGCGACTTGTAGCGTTGCGGGAGAGACGTCTCCCAATCCGGCAGCTCCTGTCTCTCGTCCGCTTCTGCTCTCGAAGCAGAGCTGATTCTCTTGGCAGCGCAACTGCGGCACTTTACCCTGCGTGCCTGAATGCTGATGGACATCTGCATGGGCCGCTGCGTTGCGCTGAGGAGAGGCCTCGCCGATCAGGCTGACCCGGCCCTGCAGCCTGAAGCGTTGCAGTGGGGGCATCTTCCGATCGGGCTGCTATATCGCACCGCGCCCGGTGATGCTTCAGGAGCGACGCTGGCTCTCTCCCGACGGCGCAGCACAGGCGATGCTCCTTGCCTGCAAGACGCTGCCGGGCTTCCGCTAGGGCTGGTGCGATTGTGGGGGCCTAGCCGATCAGGCTGACCTGGCCCCGGGGCTTAAAGCATTACGGGAGAAACGTCTCCCGATCTGGCAGTTCCTCCTCACCGTGTCCGCTTCTGTTCTCGGCTCGGCACGGTCTCTCGTGGCGGCGCAGCTCCGGCGCTTCCTCCTGCTATCGAGACTCCGCAGGACTTTCGCTGGGGCCGATGTGGGAGGCCGCCACCCTCAGCCTTGGGTGCGCATCTGGGAGCCAGACGTCGCCGATCGCTCTAAGACACGGGCTATCTCCAGCACTGGGAAGGCTCCTCCGGTCGCCCCGCTTAGTGATGGACCCTCGGGTAGCAGTATGATGCTTAATGGGTGCTCGCGGGGAGGCTCAGCAAGCCAGGGCAGGAGAGACCGAAAAACAAGTCACACACCGCTACCATCTTGGCCAAGGCCTCAGGGGGCTGGTTTATAAGTGTGAGGGTGCCCCTGCATGAGCAGAACACCTCTACAAACCCCGGAGTTGATTCTCCAGGATTTGTAAGTACGGAGAACCATTTTGATACATATAGTGGCCATCTGTTATTACGCGATGGCTAACTATATAGTGGGTGTGCCGAACCTGGACATGTTTGGTATTAAACATGTTGGAATCATGACCAAACCCCGTTACCGGTGTTGGAGGTATGATTCTATGCACTGGGGGGGTCCTCCGGGAAGCCCCCAGTACTCCCGGTAACGGCCTTTCAGGGTCTGCTAGCCAGCTAGTTCTGCTGCCGACCACAGACACGATTCTGCCCTCCTGCTGCTTAACTGAGCTCGAGCAGGGGTAGGTAGAACAATAGGTTTCCTGTCACAGGGAGGTGTGACCACCTCCCAGACAGGACTTAGTGTATTGGGCTGGGTTGGGGGTGCTTGCTAGCGCCACCAGGCTGCTTTGAAGGGCACATTTGGTTCCCTATTTGCATACTCCAGTTTGAGCCAGTTCAGGGACCCTTCGCTCCCGCTCTGGCACGAAACTGGACAAAGGACATGGGAGTATCCTCCCGTCTGTCCAGCCCTCCTCTAGGAGGGACCCCTGAGTCGTCCTAACCCCTTTCTTAGGGCATAAAAGGACTTACCTGTGGTGGGTCCTCAGAGTCGTCGTGGGACAAGACTCAAGCCTGAAACCACGTCACTCTTCAACAGTCTGGACACTTGAACTTTGCCTGGAACAGAGATTGAATCAAGGAAGACTCCTGCTACTCCTGGTCTCGCTGTGCTGCAAGTTTTCTTCGTCATCTGTGACTGTGCTTCTTCCAGGATCTTAAACCGAACTGCGGGCATCAAGGACACCCGAAGTAATCTCCCTTGGAGTGAAGTCACTCCCCTGCATCTGCAGGCACTGCAACGAAGCTGACTGGTCTGCTGCTTCTGAAATCTCACGGACTTTGAAAGGCTCAGCAACACAGGTCATGGTTCTGAAACTTCCTTGAGGCCTGACCTTTCCTCTCTGTAATTTTGAGGCCAGTATCCCTCGTCTGAACTGCTGGGACCAAACCCCTGTGCACAGCGTCGACTTGCCATTGCCAAGGCTTGTTGGCTCTGCACTTTAGAGATCTTCAGGCTACATGAGGCTCTAGCATCCAGCATCTATTCCTGCCAAGATCTTCGTCCTCACCGCATCCTCTGCACCGTGGGCCTTCATCTTTGGTGAGGTGCTTTAGGTCCTCTTGCGACTCCTGTGCCTCTGGCCTGTGGGTCCTCTGTCCTTTCGAGGGTCTTCTCTTGCTTCAATGGGCTCCCCTGCTTGCTCGGGCCTGCTCTGACTCTCCTGCACTTGGTGAGCCCCTCAGACCTTGCTGGTCCCAATGTTGCTCCTTCATCGATTACCACATCTGTTGCTGCTGCCAAGGCTTGCTGGTGCTCCTGCCGGACACCAACCCCCTGGTTCTCGACTTCCAACATGGAACAGCTCGTGCATGGCTCCTGGTCTTCCTCAACGCTGCCTGGTCCTCACAGCTGCAGCGACATTGTCACCGTCATCACTCCTGCATCTTCTGTAATCAGTGGGCATTGCTCTTCCGTACCTCATGGTCACCTCTGAGTGGCATAGACTCTGTTCCCTCTGCTTGCAGGTTCTTCTCTTCAAGAATCCTCCCTTGGATTCCACCGGACTCTTGCCTAGTCTTCGCCAGCTGCATCTTTTCTGAGGTCCTCAATTGTGGTCTACGGCGGTTTCCAATGTCACTTCGCACCAATGCACCCGGCTTCCCTGGTGTAGGTATCCTGGTTCCTGGGGTATCCACGGTTGTGGTGACTCTCCAACCTTCTGTCTTCCACTGGGTTTCTTCAGGGTCTACTGGGAAGGGTCCTTCTTCTTCAAAACTGCAACCGCAACTTTCCCGTTGACTTCTATTGAGTACGCAGCTGTGTTTCCACTCTGCACACAGCCTCCGTGGGGTTCCTGGGTACTTACTTTGTGTGGTTCCTTGTGTCTCCAGCTCTTCTGAGTCTCCTGGTCCAAGTCCTGACTTCAGTAGCAGTTTGCATTCCACTTTCTTAGTATATGGTTTGCTCTCCCCCTGGAGACCACTGTGTATTGTGCTTACTTACCTCTTGCAATTGAAGTATTTTTGTTTATTTGTGTTGATATCTCCGGGTAGGAGATATGCCAATGTGTTAGTGAGTGTTGTGAAATAAATAAACATTTTTTATAACTACACTGGGTGGTTCTTTTGTGTTTAACCTACACTACATGATTAGATCTGGTAAAAGAAGCTGCTTAATACTCCTTCTGGACTAAGCCTGAAGGCTGCTCTCCACAGCTACCACTTAGAGAGCTTTCTAAGGTTGTCTAAGACCACTAAAAACACCATAAGGGTTGCCTGGATTAGTGCAAGGTGCTTCACTTAAATAAGTGTGCACCATATACTAAGCCTGCCTCCTACAGATGTCCATCTAGTTGCTGAATTGCACAATGTGAAGCCAGGAAAACTGATATCAATCCTGGCTTCCCCACTTGACCAAATTGTGTGGCTAATACTTTATTTCACAGTGCCTTCTTTTTAGGTCGAGCCTGAGCCAGCGCGCATGCGTTGCCCTGCGAGGCTTCTTGTAAGCACTCTAAACTACTCCGTGTGGGTCTGACTCCTCCCACACATAGTATTGGCTTTTGCGTGTGTCTTTCAGTAATGAAAGCACGCAAATGGCTAAAGGCGGGTGCATGTCCCACCTTCTTTTCTAATGTTCACTCCCACTGCGTTTTGCTCTCGGGAGCGAGCAGGGGCGCGCAGGGTGGCAGCTGCATTCCTCGTGGGTCAGGTTACACACAACGCGCCGTGCTTTCGCTTTTGCTTGTTTTCCACTGTCGTGATGGCACGTCTTTGCTTTGACCTCAACATGACATATTCCTCTTCTCACTGCGGGCACAATAGGATGTTTTCTGCTTTACTCTGATGTGTTTTTCTTGGCTTTCATAAGGCCTTGTTTCGCTGTCTTTGCATGACGCTGCTGTTAGGATGGCTGTTTTATCTGAATTGTTTTGTTCCGATGACACATTCCAATGCTTTCCCCTATAATCTCGCTTTGCTTGGATCCACAAACCAATGTCCGATGGAACCGTGATCTCTATCGCCGCTAGACGCCGGCGCTACAATGATATTTAAGGTCCTTATTTTCTTTGCCCTCATGTCACAACTTTAGTTTTTTAAATATAGCGGTTCGATTGAGGGTTGCCGTGTTCTCTGTGATATAAATTCAGGTGTAAGCTCTAACTACAGAACTCAGAGAAGTGTGCACTATTGAGCTGAGTTGAAAAATGGACTGCTTGTCACTGGGACCTGCCAACCCGCAACCCGTGGTTACAAGCGGTAGCAGCCAGTGCATTATTCCACAGAGCTCGGTTATTTTACGAGAAGTTATAGGTTTTGCCCTGTCCTTGTTGTGCACGTTTGCACTCATCAGTTTTCGCTGTCTTAGTCACTTCGCCATTGCCCTGCTCGTTTTGTGGCAAGTGCATCTAACGATGCATTCATCTGTTTATCCGTGCACGTGTACGGTAGGTCTGGGTTCTGCACTGGGCACGAGACTGGATGCAGCTTCCAGGCCTCCGCTGCTGCAGTGCGCAAGGACCATGTCTTCAAGTGTGTTATAAAAAGCATCACATGACCTGACCTCACCAATAACCTTCATGTTCTTTAACTCGACCTCCCCTCTCCCTCGCTCTCTTTCTCACACACGTGCTTTCACTCTACTTCTCTGCCCCCTCACTATCCGTTAGTCACGCCGTCTGTGCTTTTCTGTCTTCCTTTCCCTTCCCACTCTCTCTCTCACTCCCTTCCATATATTTCTTGTGTAGCCTCTGCCTCCTCACTTTCTTTCCCTCTGGCGCATACAACCTGACTCTCTTTTCTCCCCTAACAACCCCGTGCTCTCGTTCTTCCTCTCTCCTGCGTTCTCCTCCTTCCCACTGTCTCCCTCTCCCACTGCCTTTGTTGTACTGTCTTTCTTCTCGTTCCTCTGCCTCTCTCCTCTCTTTTCAGTCCCCCCGTTTCTTGCCCTTTCTATTTTCCTGCTACTCTCTCTCTCATACCCACATTTTGTCCCTTTTCTCTGTCTTTTGCTCCCCTCTTCTCTCTAACACCCACTGCATCACCTTCACTCTTTTTCCTTCTCTTCTTCCTCTCACCACTATATTTCCTCCTTTCTCTCCTCTCCTTCTCCCACACCCACGCTCTCCCCGATTCGCCTTCTCGCGCTCTCTTTCTCGTCTTCTTTCTCCCCTCACTCCCAGTCTTCCTTTCTTCTTCCCCTCTTCACACCTGTTCTTCCCTGTCCCTACCTAGGCGCAGACATGCATGATCTCTCGTGGGAAGGGGCTTCCCGCCCCGGTTGCCAGGGGTTTTCACTCGGGATCTGAGGATGCTGCGCATGGTCGAGATACGGGAGCCGGGTTGATTGCCTACAAGGGCAGTCATGTGTTCTCACAGCTGAAGTTTATATTTATTCAGTCACTCAATGTAGTGTCGGTATGCACATATGTATGTAACGTGTGTGTAGTGCACACATGCCAACAAAGATGTCCTCAGGGCACTTGATCCGTTTGCAGTTTTATATTGCTCTTATTTATTGCGAACTCCACCCAAAGATGTACATGAGCACCAGTTAGTATTATCTTCGCTCTTTCCTTCCTTCCACCTAGGCTTCCCAAGAAGTGTCAGACCTCGTGGAGATAAATTGCCTTAGAACAGGCTGAATATGTTATAATTAAAATTTAAATCAATTTATAAGTGCAAAGCTTCAAGCACACGTGGTTAAAAAATTGTCCAGCGCAAGAACCACTGTTAAACGAAATGTGACTGGTTGCTCTGTCTTCTTTCTGATGTTTGTAAACTCGCAGCTTGTGTGCTGCATGGCTAACCACTTATATGGTCCCAAAGGCGAGACCTATTGGCTATGCCAATGCTTGTTTTAATTACTGTGTATGACAGCATCTTGAAGGTTATACACCTCTCTTTTGTTTCATTTAACAAACTATAATGTTTCTCCAATGTATAATAACAATCTAGCCAAAATGTAGAAAGCACATGCCAACCTACTTGCCTCTCATTTCATCAATTCCGTTGTCAGCAGGACAGGGGATGAATGCTAAAGTTTATGTTTAAAAACAATCTTTTTTAATAAACGCCTCTCAATGCAGTGAAATAATGTTATACTAAGGTGATGTGGTTTTACATGTCTAAAAAAATAGACTTATTGAATGTTTAAGAAACTAACTTAATTTTACAAGAGGTTTGTTGCACTAAGAAACTAACACATTTTTACTAGATGTTTGTTGCATGATTTACATGTGAAACATTTTCATGGCTCGGATCATGCACAGGTTCTTAGAACTAAGTCAGACCGTTGGCTCGGCTCGCACTGTTAATTTTTCATCTATCCAAATTCAAATATGTCCATAAATCTGATTCTGGTAGGTGATTCCTGATGGTATTTAAAGCCAAAAAACTGCTTTATTTTAGCTGTCATCATCACTTTTTTAGCTTAATAATATGTTAACCTGTAACCCGCTTAACCATAGCCTACATGAATGACACAATTTATTCCTTATTTCACATGTTATTCGTTCATGTTGTTTTAGATTTAGCAGACTGAATGAATCCTATATTTCAATTAACTTTAGTTAGCATATGTGCAATTTAACACTGACATGAGTAGGCCAAGATGCCTTAATTTATGTTTGAAATAAATGTGTTTCTGCTGTTAACACTTTTACTATTTCAGATATCAGTCACCTTGTGCCCGTTTTGATATGATATTCTTTATTAGCCTATATTTTGAAGGTCACAAAGTAGCAATTAGTTGTTTTGAACAGTGACTTCAGCATCTGCATGGGAAGAGAAGCTGAGGAGGTCAGAACCTGCATGGGATGAGAAGCTGAGGAGATGAATACTCCTTTGCGAGGTATTGTGAAAGTCGCAATGGGAGAAGAAGTTGGAATTGTATAAGCTGAAAGAAAGAGGCTGACACCAAGCTTAGTATAAGGGAGTTTCCTTTATGGAAACAAGACTTTGCCTTGAATGGCACGTTTCCCTTAAAAATGCAATATCCGCATTACTAACTAAAGTACTTGGACTATATTCATGTAAGCTGCATTCAGGTGAATTTTGTGTTTTGCCTAATTAATTTGGTTGCAGATTTTAACTTTACTTATTTGTGGATAAACTTTTATGGTTTGCAATCTACTGCACTCTATCATTACTGTGGGGAAAATTCTGCTTCACTGGAAATTCAATGTTAATGAATTTGTGATCTTAGTCTTAGTTCGAGATAGAGATAAGTCCTCTGGATATAACAGAGTTCCGAGTTTGCGCAGTGCAAATAGCATCCTTATCTAATTGCCTGTTATTGTCACCCGCCTAAAATGACACCTGTTTTAATGGTAGTCAATTGGAAAAATACATTTCCCTGATTTGTGTTCACTCTCTCCCTTGTTCCTGTTTCAAAATGTTAGCAATAGGAGCCTTCATAAGTAATTTGGATTTGGGCTCTCAGATTGTTCGGCTGGCGCCCCCACCGTTTTAAGAGTTACTGTAGAGAGGACAATGTAAACTTTTAAAGAGAAGAAAAACTTTATTCACGACCAGGCTTCTCTGTTAGTCTCCCTTCATCTGATTCTTGACATTCTACCCCCAAGTCATACACGTTAGAAAGAATGTTCAATTAATAAACGCCCAACAACAGTACGCTTCTTCCTCCTTTATATAATATGCAAGTAACTCCTTGTACGGAAAGATAACCAGTACAATATGGAAGTGAAGATCTTCTTTATTGAAATTACACCAACACAGGCTCCGCTGTGGTGCGGAGCTCAGGAGATACAGCCGCTCCGCCGGTCACCAGCTGTCAACTGTCAACATTCCAGAACTGACAGCTGGTGACAAGGAGCTGGATACAATACGGTATCTGAATGCGGACATAAGTGATCAGATCACAACACATCTTCCCCCTTAGGGAGATGAGGGAAAGGAGAAAGAGAAAGCGAAAGAGAAAGAGAAGGAGAGAGAGAAAGAGAGAGAGAGAGAGAGAGAGAGAGAGAAAGAGAGAGAGAGAGAGAGAGAAAGAGAGAGAGCGAGAGAGAGAGAGAAATAGATCTCAGAAAGATATAACATTAGCATGAGCATTGAACAGTAATGGTATGCAAGAATGTACTATTCACAAACATAATTCGAGAGTTTCAATGGAGGCATCAACCTTCTAATCAATCAATCATGTCACTTATAAAGCGCACTACATACCCGCGAGGGTCTCAAGGCGCTGGGGGAAGAGGGGGGTGGTGCTGCTACTGATCGAAGAGCCAGGTCTTGAGGAGTCTTCTGAAGGCCAGTAGGTCTTGGGTCTGTCGGAGGTTGGTGGGGAGGGTGTTCCAGGTCTTGGCGGCGAGGTGGGAGAAGGATCTGCCGCCGGCGGTCGTTTTCCGGATGCGGGGGACTGTGGCGAGGGCGAGGCTGGTCGAGCGGAGCTGGCGGGTGGGGGTGTAGAAGCTGAGTCGTCTGTTGAGGTAGGCTGGTCCGGAGTTGTGGAGTGCTTTGTGTGCGTGGGTGAGGAGCTTGAAGGTTATCCTCTTGTTGACAGGGAGCCAGTGCAGGTCTCTCAGGTGGGGTGTGATGTGGCTGCGTCGGGGGATGTCGAGGATAAGACGTGCAGAGGCGTTCTGGATGCGTTGCAGCCGTCTCAGGAGCTTAGCCGTCATTCCTGCGTAGAGGGCGTTTCCGTAGTCCAGCCTGCTGGTGACGAGGGCCTGGGCCTCTACCAACTTTACTCGTGTTTCTGGAAACAGGGGTATCTTGCATGGGAGTGGAGCTGGGTTTGGAAGATGAGGTATGTACTTCACTATCAGTGGGATAAGACTTGTAGTCAGCTTCCTCATCTGACAAGCCGCTAAGTGCACCCCCATAGTGGGGGTGCACGAATCGGCGTTGACGTGATTATCCTGTGTGAGACTGTCAGGATTAGAGTTAGCAATATCCACCGGGGTTTGTTCTTATAAGGATAGTGCAGAGAAATGCCACACCTTGCCATCACTAAGGAGTGCAGAGTTGCAAAACACCTTGCATACGGATATGGGTTGCGAGAATTTGTTCATCCCCTTGCTAGTGTGTCCACTCCTCTTAACTCTGACCATGTCCCCAATGTTTAGCTTAACAGGTCTGCACCCATGTTTCTTGTCATACTGGTCCTTGCAAATGGACTGTGTATGCTCCAACTTACTCCTCGCTTGGTTAGCCGACCAATTTACTCTTTTAGCAGCCATCAACCAACCTACATTGTCCTTGGACAAGGGAGTTCTACCTCTCATGAGCTCAAAGGGGCTGTGGCCAGTACTGTTGCACGGTGTGATGCGATAAGCCCAGAGAGTTTTAAGGATTTCCTTTCTCCACACCAGCTTGTTATTGTTGGCCAATTGGATAATACCCTTGATGACCCTGTTGAAGCGTTCAACGGCACCATTGCCCGCGGGATGGTAGACTGAGGTGGTTTTATGAATTATCTTGTTTCTGTCCAGGTAGATTTTGAACACATCAGAGGTGAATTGGGGACCATTATCGCTAAATATGAGCTTGGATAAACCTTCGCGGGTGAATACGTCATCAAGGAACTTTACGACACTGAGGGCGTCTGGCTTGTTGACGAACTTTATCTCTGGCCATTTAGAGAAATGGTCAATGAGGACTATCGTGTACACTTGCTCACCTTGTTCAAGAATGGGTCCCATAATGTCCATCCTGATTTTTTCGCAAGGCATAGTGGGGCAAGAGATGGGATGTAGTGGGGGCCTGAAAGTGACCTGGCTTTTGTCGGAATTGAGGCATAAGGTGCAGTCTCTGACTACTCTTTCAACAGCTATGCTAATCCCGGGCCACCAGTACCAGTTTTTTACTCTGTTTTTTGTCTTTCCAATGCTCAAATGCCCTTCATGGCAAATCTATGCCAAATTTTCTTTCTAAGATTGCAGGGAGGGACAACTCTACCACCTCTCAACAGCAATCCATTCTCTTGTGACAATTTGTGTTTGACTTCCCAAAAAGGGCGTAGAGCATCTGACATTTTACCTTTACTGGTCCAACCCTTGGACAGCATATTTATCACCTCGCATACAACAGAGTCTTTGGCTTGCTCTAACATCCATTCATCCAACGAAACCCTGTGTAACTCTTCATGTATATTTGCAATGCATAACTCTTCTACATCATCGTTATCGTGGTCTGAAACACCAACAGGCATTCGGCTCAGGAAGTCTGCCACTACATTTTTTACGCCTGGTACATACTGCACCACATAGTTGAAATCGAATAGGCGTACAGATAGCCGTGCCAACCTAGGGGAAGCTGCATACAGGCCTCTCGTAGTGAACACCCTTGTAAGTGGTTTGTGGTCACTGCGTAGAGTAACTTTATTTCCCCAGACAAACTGTCGGAAATGTTCAAGGCCCCAAACGCATGCTAGTGCCTCCCGCTCTATGACCGAGTATTTTTCTTGTGTTGGAGTCAAAGAGCGGGAAGCAAAAGCAATGGTACATTCTGCCCCTTTTGCGTCCCTTTGGGTAAGAAGAGCACCCAGACCCTTGCAACTAGCATCAGTAGTGATAATGTTTTCTAGCAGGGGGTCGAAACCTTGCAATGGTAAAGCGGAACACATTTCTTTCTTTAAGGTACTGAATGAGTCTTGACAAGTATCATTCCACACAAACTTGTTTTTTAGCTTGAGCAATTGTCTTAACTCATAAGTTTTACATGAGAAATTCTTAATAAATTTCGCATAAAATTCGACCAAGCCGAGAAAAGAACGTAGTTCATCCTTGTTGCTTGGCACCGGTGAAACTAGTATAGCATCTAACAGTTCTTTCCTTGGACTGATTCCATCCCCCGTAATCTCATGTCCAAGGTAGTTTACTTTAGTGCAAGCAAATTTGCATTTGTTATGCTCATTCGTCAAACCTTTGGCATCAAGGATCCCAAGAACCTGGTTGACTTTCATGTCATGCTCCTCCCTTGTTCTTCCCATCACGAGGATGTCATCCTGAAACATTAAAATGTCTGTGACTCCCATGAAGATGTGGTGCATCAATCTCTGAAACATTGCGGCAGCAGATGCCAACCCAAATGGTACTCTGGTGAACCGATAGCACCCAAAAGGGGTTATGAATGTGGTTAGGTTCTTGCTATCGTGATGCAGGGGAACCTGGTGGTAAGCGGATTTAAGGTCTATGGTAGAAAACCATTTTATTCCTTTAGTGCTTGCCAACAGCTCATTAATTTTAGGGAGGGGGAATTGCTCAATTACAATGTTATCATTAAGGTTGTGCAAGTCTACGCATAGTCTCAGGTTTCCATTGGGCCGTTTGGCCACGACCAACGGGGCCACCCACTCTGAGGCTTCTACACGCTCAATGATACCATCTTGAAGAAGTTTATCCAGTTGGGTCTTCACCTCATCTTACTTTATGCACAACTGGGATGGCATTAGTCTTAACCCGTATTCTGTGTTTGTACCCATTCAAGGCATCAATCCCACCAGTGAAAACTCTGGGGAACCAAAACGGAGGGGCCCACAGAGGATACGTATAGTTTACCTGAGGACTCTCTCCCCTTGAATGCAAAATTGAGTTTTCTAAAACCGCATACCTCACTGGGATCCCCAGTGAATGTTTTGATGGTGATGTCAGCTCTTTCCAACTGTTTCCCTAGCTGTGGAACAAATTTTTCCTCCCAGACTTTGCTGTTGACAATGGTGTAGGGGGAACCGGAGTCTGCAACTATGCTTATGTCAACCCCCCCAATGGTCATGTCGCATACTGGCTTCTTGGTTTGGGTGGTGTGGGCATCATTAACTTGTAAAACACACTTGTCTTCTATGTTGAGGACAAACATGTTAACCTCTTCATCGTCGGACGTGTTGAGGTTAGCATCCTCTTCAACCTCAACCAGTTTAACTGAGCTTGCAGATTTTCTATGGCATACTTTTTGAAAGTGCCCGATGATACCACAATTCGAGCAGGACACTTATTATCGTCAGCCATATGAGTTGAGCTACCACACCTGTACAACGTCTCTTGTTGCTGCTTTGTATTCTGCTGGTAGCAGGTTTGTAACGTCTATTGTTCCTGCACTGTTTGGACACGGATTTGGAATCAACCACCCTACTCACAGTACCATCCTCTTTCTTTTCTTTGTTCTCAGAGAGAACCGCTTTAGCGCAGCGACCAGTAAGTTAAGCTCTCCTGGCAATGTCTATAATGGTTTGTAGAGGGGATTCACCCTTGGCCCACAGAGTGTCTTGGATGTTGGTGTTAGAACCTTGCATGACAATCTGGTCCCTGATGAATTTGTCGTGCAAATTCCCAAAACGACAATTTATGGCTACATTTTTCAATGCAGATACACAATCATCAATTGATTCCTCCTTGCCTTGTTTTCTGTGGAAAAACTTGTGTCTGTCCACACCTACACAGACAGTAGGCTTATAGTAAGCATTCAGGTCATCAATAGCATTTGCAAATATATCACCGTCCCCCTCCCCTCTAACTTTCTTATTTATGCTGTAATAAACTTTTATACCTCCGGCACCCAAACAATGCAACAACATTTTGTATTTTTTTTCAGCAGTAAAGTCTTCATCATCATCAAACGTGGATATGTAGTTCTTGAAATACTCCCTCCATTCCTCCCATTTGAGTACAGGCTCAGCTCCAGCAGGTAGGAATGTCTGGGGAGGAGAAAGGTTCCACCAATACCCAGACGCCATGACAGAGGAGGAGGAGGACTAGCCAAACAAATGGAAGGACTGTGCAGTAATGGCTTTATGAGGGCAAGGGATGGAAAGAGAGAGAGACAAGGTAACCTGCTCAAACAGGCACTGGTCACACGGATAGATAAGCAAGTGCTGTGCTAGAAGCAAGGTTGGCTGCAAGGGAACTGCTCGTTGTAACAGTTATGCTGTGCCCATCAGCGTGGAGGAGCACACAAAAATTAACATTGTGAAACTGAAGGTAGAAGCAAGTCTAACAACACGCGAGGCAGCATAGGGGAGTGTACGAAGCAGGACAGATGTGCCCATAAACGCAAGCGAGCATTGGTAAAAGTACCTCTTGCTGTTGTGGATTCTTGAATTGCCCTTCTTGTGAGTTATTTTCGATCTTGAGTTTCCTTCCGTCTGAAGAGATTCGGATAAGTTGTACCCCGTGTTAAAGATGGCGTCACGCAAGCTGCGTAACGCATCGCAATAAAGAACTGAAGCGCCGACTTTGTTGAATAGTAAGATGGCGGCCAATGACGTAGACGTGCATGCGTCGTTACCCAGCAGCGTGGTACAATGCTTCAGCTGGCTGATGACGTGCGCGCAGGACCGAGCAGCTGACAGTTGGGCGAAGACGTTACTTTGCCGTTAAACTGTCAACAGCATTTTTGTAACTGTAAGGTTGCGCTGAATCAATCTGTCTGTGTCGAAATCACCTCAGGAAGTGAGAAAAGTTGAGAAATGCTGGTGATGAAGCAAGGTTTCAAAAATGAAACTTGCTTGTACGCAATCCTTCTCATAGTATTAATTTATTAAACTTGTACTGTTATTACTAACCTTTGCATACACTACACAAAGGGGAGAGACGCTTGCATATGTGTTTTGCTAATGAATAACGCTTGTCTGTAATCTAAAATGGCCGCTAAAGCGCGGGAACCTCTTTGCGCATGTCGCAACCTGATCACATGGTGTGACGTCTTTCTTTGCTTGGTGGGAAACTTCTGCTTCTGCGCAGTGTGCATAAAATGGCTGCTTGATGTTTTCACATGCTTCAGCTTGCTCTCATGTCAATACTAAATTGTTGTTTCCTAACGCTACTAATGCGGGATAGTATATATAATTAAATGGGAATAGAATAGAAATAGCGGGTATACAGTGAAACATTTTTATTTGTGATTTTAATATTTTCTTCTTGCACTTTTAGTAATTCGTAAACTTGGGCCTGGGTTGGTGACTTGTAACTCGAGCGACGATGGTTCTGCGCATGTGTCCTGTGTGCCTGCCAAGTGAAGTCAACTTGGACGTCTCCCAAGGCCACGACCTATTGGCCGAAGATGATGCACTCAATGTTTCCGGCGGACAAAAATTGTTACTTTTCCCCTGAAAATTGTATAACATTTGTCGTGAGACGGGTGGGAAATAAAGCAAATGTATTAAATTGAAGGGGTGGGAACGTAAAGGACAATAGGCTTTACAAATGTAGGACAAATCAATATGGTGCAACAATCCACCCCCTGTCCCTGTCCAATCAGAAGTAGTGGCCCCATATTTTAGCAACATTAGTGGGAGGTACATGGGTGTAGAAGGGTATAATAGATATAGAATTAGCTAATTAGTGAGCACAAGCTAGAACAGAGCACAGGAGAGCGGAGATGCTGACAGAAGAGCTCCAGACTGCCAAGCTGATCGATTGCTGACTGAATCCCTGTCCAGAAGAGGTCCTGAGGAGGGGGCGGCGGAGTCCATTAGAAGGAAGGCACGGGAGAATCGAGAGAAGTCGAGTATCAGAGAGGGGAACGACGCAGGCGTCGTTGTAGAGAGGTCACCGGTCCTGTCCTGATCCTGGAGGAGGTCTTTGCTCTTCATCCTTCCTGGGTCCTATCTTTTCAACTCCTTGGCTAAGGGGTTTGGTTCTCGCACTTAGGTAAATATAATGCAACCTTTAGTTGCGCTGCTGTCTCTATCTTCTCCTCTTCTTTAAACACCGTCATTGATTAGCAATAATCATTTCTATGCTTAATCTTGGGTATTTCGATTAAGTACCATGTGGCTTTGTATTTTACTCTGCTAAATCTTTAGATAAACATTTTAAAACTTCCTGACTCAGTGGTTATTTCAGGATTTTGTATTATAATGAATGTCACTCATTTTAAACTTCCCAATTAGCAAAGGATTCATCGGTAAGTCATTACTCTTCAATCAGAAGGTAATTGGTAGCAGGGATTTTTGATAAGAGTAACAACTGATAAACCCAGCGTAAGTATTAGCGTAGTGTGAATGTATGGGCCCAAGTGAGTATATGGTGTATGAATGCTGTTTGCTAATATCGCGCTGGATCAGTTTTCTGGTAAGCAGAGGACGGTTATGGTTACTCTTTGTTAATTGGGTAATGAGAATTTTTATTTGTATTTTTATGAACTAACATCCGCTTAAATTTTTGAGTTTGTTTTATGTTGTCCAGAATACCCCGGGGTAGGAAAAAGAATAGTGGGTGGCAAGTGGAAGCCATACTGCAGTGAGGTTATCTGTCAGGCAGAAATAGTACTGAGAAGTTAAGCAGGACTTTAAGTACTCGTTAGGGACTCTATGTGTGTGAGTAATAGCAAAAAGGGTACGCTGATAAAAATTTGATGTTATATCACCTAGTAAGGGTAACATTGGAGAAGTAACAGGTACTTCTGGAGCTTGTGTGAAGAGTAGACGGAAGTGTTTTACTCGTAGTGTATGTTTAGTAAACGGAAAGGTTTTACTAAAGTGTGGAAGAAACTATCTTTTTCGAATTTAGAGGAAACTGGCACGATAGCGAATGTTTTATGTTGTTACTGAAATTTAATTAAGATTTATAGAGAAAATAAGTTTGCCTAAATTTTTGTAAAGGGAGGGTCAGTTGCCGGAGAGGGAGCTGACGTCACAAAACGCCGCGCTGTGGTAGGTTGAAACAGCGGGTGTGGAACGAAACCCTTGTAAAGGAGGGGTCAGTAGTCAGGAGTAGTACTGACGTCACAGGTGCCGCGCTGGGATTGGTTAAACCAGCAAGGACAGAAAAGAGCGGATTGTAAAGGAGGGGTTGACAGAGAAACGTCACCAAAAGGCCGCGCAAGGATTGGTTTGGAAATAAAAGGTAGCAGACATTTGATTGGTCGAGAATTTAGAAGCAAAATTCTTAGTGGATAAAGATTGCATGTTAAAACGCGATCCGACTTTAACAGGAACTCGTCCGGATAGGAGATTCCTAGGTTTTGCAGAATATAATTTTGTACATCGAAGATTAGATAGAATGTACGGAGAAAGGAGAAAAATGTCATTTTTACAAAAGATTAAGAATTATTTTAAAAAGGACAAACCAATCAAAACTAGAGAAGGAATTATTATTCCACCAGCTAAAACGCCCGCTTCATTTATGATGATGGAGAGAGGTTATCATACTTGTGTATGGATGGAGAATTGGATAGAATACACCAAAAATGATGGAGTATTAGCATTTCCCGAGAATGGTACCTTTAATGGAAGAATTCTTCAAAACTTGAGATTGAGGATGAATGACTTAGAACCCAGACCTAGATTAACCCAATACGAAGCTCTAGAAGAATGGGAAACCGAGGCATTTGAGCGTGATCGACCTCGGAGTAATAGGAGTTATCCAGGATTTTTCCCAGATATCAACGTGAGTCTAGGGATGGTCAGATGAAACAATGGAGAAGGGCAATGATTACAGAAGGATTATATCCATTGTTCTCAGCAGAGGAGAAATTAGGAAGTAAGTGCACAGAAAAGACAAAACATTTAATGAGAAATGAGGAGTCTGAAGACGAATTTATGGAGGAAATGTTAAGAAATCCCCCACCATATCAGGAAGGGACAAGTGGATGCAACCCAAGTGCACCACCAAAAACTCCATTAGTGCCACAGGTAATGCATGAATTCACCACGAGTAGAATACTTCATGACAAAGAAAAAGAAGCCATAGAAAAGACCAGAGCAGAATTGATACAGAAAATAACTCAGATAAAAGTACATCCTGATTCATTGACCATACCAGTAACAATTGGTCCAGTAGTTCCATTATATGGTACTCAGGGAAGCTGTCCTCCACCGATACTTACACCTACTACTGTGAATAATCCCAAACCTGAAGCTCCAGTTATAATTGAGGATCAATTTAGTGACTGTGAATCCACAATATCACTCATGGACCTACCTATTCGAGGTTCTGTAAATAGTACTCCCAGAAAAGAGGTACCTGGAGGTTCAAAAGATGTAAGTTTAGTAACTTTATCAGGAACAAAAAGTGCTACCATAGTAACACCTGAAGATCTGGAAAGATGGGTGCAAGGGTCAGTTAAACAGTGTACGCCTCCGAAAATAATGGACATTCATAAATTGAAAGTCGAATTAGAAGAAATAATAGCAGGAAATGTAGGACTAGAACGCTTAAATACCTATGATGAAGAAGAATTATTATTCCTGTGCAGGAGTATCACCAGAAATGTAAAGATATTCCATGAAAAATTGTCCAATTTAGCACTACAGATGGGCATAGAAATAGGGAGATCAAAGGTACTACAGAAACCCTATAGAGCAGAATTTGCAGACAAAGATTTAGAAAATATGAATGCCTCTGGAAGAAGATTACAAATAAGAGAATTAATGTTAGTTTTGCAAAAATGGGGAGACCTAGATAAATGGAAAACTAGGTGGGCCAAGAAAAAGGAAGAAGCACGAACAAGTAGAACAGCATCAGAATATGTGATGAAGGAATCAGGGAAAACAGACCAAATGTATCCAATGCGAGAAGTTGCGGGAGGAGGATATGTACATGTCCCATGGAGCAGACAAGATATTTTATCATTTACGAATGATTTTCCAAAGTTGAGAGAAAAACCTATTGAATGGTACAAGCAGGTTGACAGGTTTGTGAAGGTGTCGAAGGTATTGTTGAAGGATTTGGATGGTTTGTTTGACATAGTGGTACCTGCCGATTTATGGACAGATTGCAAAATCACAGTGGATTGGCCAAGTGATGAATATCCTAGAGATCCGAAAACAGGTGCCCCGTCAAATGATGTAATGAAAAAGTATCACCAAGTGATAACTTACCTGAAAGGGAAAATACCACCGAAAGAAACAGATTGGGTAAAAATAGATCGAACTACTCAAGAAGCTAATGAATCAGTGCATTCCTACTATGAGCGTTTATTGCAGGTATTTAAACAGTATAGTGGATTTGAGGACATTGGAGACAAGAACATGAGTCAGTTCGTGTATCGGTTTGTTTACGGTTTGAAACCAGAGATTTGTCAGATGATTAAACAACACATGTTGTGTTGGCAGGGAAAGCCCATAGATGAGATTTTGAAGTATGCAAAATATTGTGGAGACGATATTGAGGATAGACACAAGAAATTGCAGGAAAAAGTAATGTGGGCACAGGTGAAAATGGCAGAGAAGCAGGGAATCAATTTGGAAAATCCAAGTGAAAATCCAGGAAAAGATTCTGGAACGAATGGTGATACTGGGAATGGTGGAAAATTTAGAGGACGAATGAGTAGAGAAGAAGCTAAAAAGAAATTTCCTTGTCATGGATGCGGAAAATTGGGGCATTGGAAGGATGAATGTAAAAAGATTCAGGAATAATAATGGCCCAAATCAAAATTTAAATCCACAGACGCAGAATGACTCACAGCAGAGTGTAAATCCTCAGAGTCAGTTGCCACCTGCACCTATTCAGGGTAATGTAAGCAGAGCAAAGCATGGTACAGACATCGGATATCAGGGAGGAAGTGGTAAGAATGATTATATGACATCACAATTTCTTTTGCAGGACAATTACTGTGAATTCAACTCATGACGGTGCCTAGGAGAGGGGAAGAAGGAGTGCATACTTGGCGCATCCTTACAGGTAGATCAGTCAGGTCCATATGTTGAAGGGAATGTGAAAGGTAATAATATTACTTTCCTTTTGGACACTGGTGCTACCCGGTCTACTGTGAGAACAGCAGACATTCCAGACCTTCCTCTCTCTGGTGAAAATATCCAAGTAGTAGGGGTAGCTAATCAGCGAATTAGAACACCTCTTACCGAACCCATGGAAGTTAAAATTGGAAACTTCAGAGAAATGCATCAATTTGTAGTATGTGATTCTAGTCCAGTAAACTTATTAGGTAGGGATTTATTGTGCAAAATGAATTGTACAATTTTCTGCACACCGGATGGTGTGGCAGTTCAGACACCAGATGAAGATCATGTATATAAATTTATGATTGCAAAACAAGGTACAGAAGTGGATGAAATGTTTTCGTTAATAACAAAAGATGAGTTGCCAGAAGAATTAAAAGGTACAGTAAACCCCATAGTATGGGATTTCACCGGAAAGGAAGTAGGACTTATGGATAAAATAGATCCAGTTAAAATTACTGTAAAAGAAGGTGCAATTTTCCCAAATACCAAACAGTACAAAATGAGTGCAGAAGTAAAAGCAGGAGTCATTGAAGAAATAAATCGAATGGTAGAACAAAATATCTTAAAAGAAGTAATGAGTAGTCCATGTAATTCACCTATAATGGGGTTAAAGAAACCTAGTGGAAAATATAGGATTGTTCAGGACCTGAGGAAAATAAATAAGATTGTAGAACCATGTTGTCCCATAGTACCAAATCCTGCAGTAATTCTATACCAGATTCCATGGAATGCAGGATGGTTCACAGTAATTGATTTGTGTCAAGCATTCTTTTCTATACCATTACATCCAGACAGCCAGTATCTTTTCTCATTTAAATTTGAGAACAAAGTCTATGTGTGGAATCGTGTTCCTCAGGGGTACACAGAAAGTCCTTCCATCTTCAACCAGATACTGAAAAAGTGCCTTGAAAAACTAGTGATGCCAGGAAGTTCAGTCTTAGTCCAATATATCGACGACTTATTGGTGGCATCGACCACCAGAGAAGACTGTGTTGTTGACTCCATAGCATTATTAAATCTTTTGGCTGAGGAAGGGCATAAAGTCTCACCTGAAAAGTTACAGTTTTGCAGGACAGCTGTTAAATATCTGGGACATCAAATTGAGAGGGGAAAAAGAAGAGTAACCTCTGAAAGAGTAGAATTAATAAAGAGAATGCAAATGCCTGTAACCCAAAGACAAGTGCGAATGTTCCTAGGAATAGTAGGTTACTGTCGACAATGGATACCAGGATTTTCCATGTTGGCTAAGCCCTTAATTAACATGACAAAAAAGAAAGCAAAGGACCCTGTTGAGTGGGAGGACGAAAGTGTAGAAGCTTTTGTAAAATTGAGAAATGCCCTATGTTCAGCACCTGCCTTAGGCATGCCTGATTATAAAAGAGAATTTGCATTGTTCTGTCATGAGAGAGAAAATTGTGCACTTTCTGTCCTAACTCAAAGACATGGACTGGAAAGACGTCCTATAGCATATTTTTCTGCTACATTGGACCCAGTAGCAGCCGCGTTGCCAGGATGCTTAAAAGCAGTAGCGGCTACTTGTTTGAGCATTGAACAAAGTGAGTCAATTGTGATGGGACACCCTGTAAAAGTGTATGTTCCACATGCAGTTGTCATTCTGTTGACAAGAACCCGAACTCAGCATCTTACTCCTAGTCGGCTGACTAAATATGAAAGAATAATAATGGGTGCTGAAAATGTGAACATGGTAAGGTGTACTATAATAAATCCAGCAACCTTACTACCAGACCCACGTCATGAAAGAATAAAAGACGATGAAGAAGATGAACATGATTGTATACAAATTACAGAATTATGCACAAAACCACGTCCAGATATAGAGGAACAGCCTCTTAAAAAGCCAGACAGGGAGCTATTTGTTGATGGTTCATGTCAAAGACATGAAGACGGCAAACTAACTGCTGCCTATGCGGTATGTGAATTAACTGGAATAGTTGAAGCATCCTATTTACCAGGAGTCAAATCTGCACAAGTAGCTGAATTGATTGCTTTGATAAAAGCATGCAAATTTGGGAGGAATCAGAGAGTGACCATATTTACAGATAGTCAATATGGTTACGGGGTCGTGCATGATTTTGGCCAACTGTGGATGCAGAGGGATTTCATGACTTCTTCAGGATCCCCCATTAAAAATGGACAATTTGTAAGGGAATTGCTAGAAGCAATACAATCACCAAAAGAATTGGCTGTGGTGAAATGTGCCGCACACCAGTCAGGAGATGACTGGGTGGTAGTCGGCAACAGATATGCGGATCTGGTGGCTCAACATTGTGCCAAAACCAGAATGTCAGTCAATAAGAGGGTGGAAAGAATGGGAATCAGCTGCCAACTTATGCTGTATATGCCACCTGAAACTTGGAATGAGGTGAAGAAATTGCAAGATGAGGTTGATGAAAGTGAGAAGAATTTGTGGATCAAAGTGGGTTGCTCCCAAAGAGGAGAGGATGAAGTGTGGATCAGTGCTGATGGCAGACCAGTCATGCCAGACTGTTTACTCTCACAAATGGCTAGAATGCATCATGGAGACACACACATAGGGAGAGATGCAATGATTAGGCTGTTCAGACAAAATTGGTACAATCCCAAATTCAGAGCTGTTGCAGAGAGTCTTTGCCAGAGATGTCTAACTTGCCAGATGCATAATCCGGGGAGGAAGACAGTAATTGGATTTGGAAAAATTGGAAAGGCAGAGGGTCCATTTATGAGACTTCAGTTTGATTTCATACAGTTACCACCATGTAGAGGGCTGAAATATGTACTAGTCATAGTGTGTCTGTTTTCAAAGTGGGTGGAGGCTTACCCTACTAGGAGAAATGACAGCATTACAGTTGCAAAACTGTTGCTACGAGAGCTCATTCCTAGATTTGGTTTTCCAGTAACTTTGGAATCAGATAGAGGAAAACATTTTAACAGCGAAGTGATTCAAATAATCTGTGAAGCATTCCAAATCAAACAGAAACTGCACTGTGCATATCGCCCAGAGGCTTCTGGAGTGGTTGAACAATTGAATGGCACTATAAAGTCAAGACTGGGAAAAATGTGTGCATCAACATCATTAGAGTGGCCAGATGCATTACCACTCGTTTTAATGGGACTCAGAAGTATACCTGACAGAACCACAGGATTGAGCCCCCACGAAATAATGATGGGAAGAGCAATGAGACAAACACATGTTCCCACAAACAAACTGGTGAATATATCTGATGATATGGTTCTGGACTATTGTAAAGGATTGGCTGATCTAGTGCGTTCTGTCTCTCATCAGGTTGGAGAAGACGCAGTTTCCAGGCAGCCCGAGCAAGAACATGATCTGAATCCTGGTGACTGGGTGGTAGTGAAGAATCACACCAGAGAAACGTGTCTATCACCTAGATGGGGCAGACCGTGTCAAGTCATACTGACAACGAATACAGCAGTGAAGTGTGCCGGATTTCCTAATTGGATTCACGTAAGCCACACCAAGAGAGTACCAGATCCTGAAGAAGAAAATCTTCAGACAACGCCAATCACTGAAGAAGCTGAAGGTTGCCCAGCGGAGGAATCTCAAGCTCGAGATTCAAGAGAAGCTGAAGAAGAACAACCGAGCACAAGTCAGGATTGGATACCCGTGGTAGAGGTTCCTGAAATATACCACAGAACAAGAAGTCAAACAAAATTGGAAGAAATTGAAGAAGATCAGATAGGTGAAGAAGAAGCAGTTCAGGAACAAGAAGAAAAGACATTAAGAAATCCTGAACAAGGTCAGATAGGGAAAGAAAACTGGACTCAAAACAGTGAAGACCTAATAGACTTTGATCAGGGACAGACAGGTTTAGAAGAATCCGGTCAGGCTGCAGAAGTTCACAGTGCAATAAGCCCTGATCAGAACCAGTTAGATCAAGAAGAGTGCACAGAAGGAGAAAAGCTGAAAAATGAACTTGAAGAAATAAATAAAGAACAAGGTCAGTTATTGGATACTCACAGCGGAGCTGTTACAGAGAAACCAATTAGACCTGAAAAGGAGCATGCAAGAAACACAGTAATTGAAGAACACGAAACAGTGCAAAGCAGTGAAATTAACAAGATCTCTGAAGACAAAAACAAGGAAGCAGTGCCAACAAAGAAAACAAGAAAAGGAGATCATTGGCCAAGTGTCATTAAAAGAGTAAAGTACCACATAACAACCAGAAGTGAAGATCCAGATCAAGTGAATGAAGTAACAAGTCAAACTGAACAAGAAAATAAAACTGAGAAAAGAAGAAGTAAAAGACTGAAACTTGTGAATAACAAATTCAAGGGTCCTGACTGGACTTATATCATCCTTGAAGATTTTGAAAGCTCAGAATCAAGTGACAGTGGTGGCGAAGGAACAAGTGCAGAATTAACATACGAAGAAGAAACAAGACCACCCTGACTAAGCAAAAGAATAAGCTAAAGAAAAGAAGAAAAGATAAGAAGAGCAATCTTCCTTGTCGAAAAATGCCTGATGATAGAGTTACTGGGAGACCAAAACAGAAGTGTTGTAGGAGATGCTGTGCAATCTGCATATGTAGTCTAGTATTGGTGCTTATAGTATGGTTAGTCCTGATTGTAGCAATTCCTTACCTTATGATAATAGATAAGAAGATTAATAATGAAACTAAAGGAAGGACAGCAAACATAAAGGGCAATAGAGTAGAACTAATGGCAGAGAATGAACCAGAAATTCATCATGAAATAGCTGATAACGACACTAGTTTAAATGTTTTCACAAAATTATTGTTTCAATATGTAGACACAATGGAAGTTAGTAATTGTTACGTCTGTATGAAGTTACCTGAATCAGTAGCAGAAGGATTAACATACCATCACTTACCACTGACATATGGCATATCATGTAGTGTTTTGTCTAGTTTATTTTATAGAACAGGGAGACTTCAGTATTATTATTCAAACTTAGATGTGATATTTTCTGAGGTTCCGATTCGCAAGAGTATGAACCCAGTGCTTACTAGTCAAGACGCACAGTTTATGGGAGAATTTTTCTTAACAATGAAATCGATAGACATAACACATGCACATAGACACAATCTAACATGTTCCTTACATGAAGAAGAAAAGATATTTTTGAATTTAGTAGAAGATAGAAGACAAGATTTTCAAAAGAAAGCTTCTGAGCATAAAGCTCATTTACCAACTTGGGCAGAGAAAGAAGGGAGTTATACACCTGGAAAGGCTCAAGCTGCTATGGCTCTGGATTTCGTAAAGACAGGGAAAATTTGTCTTCATAGGTTAAAGACTGATTATAACAATGTTTTCATCGGTACCAGTGAATGTGAACACAATTTTTTAATTATTGGAGGTTGGGGACTTAAAGGAGGAACAGATTCAGTTTTTCCTGGAATCTATTATGTATGTGGGAATAAGGCTTACTTTAGGCTTCCTGCACGGTGGTATGGAAGTTGTTATTTTGGAATAGTATTTCCAAAGATATACCACGTAAAAAGAAACACTGGAAGCAATGAAAACAATAATGAATTAATACGTAGTAAAAGAGCTAGTTTTTCAGAAATTATAGGTGATATATTTGGTGCATTGATACCTTCAGTGGGAATAATTCTGAACTCAAGGAAAATATGTAAATTGTCTACAGTAGTTGATCGTTTATCAACTGACACTGCTGGAGGATTTCTAATGATTAATGCGGAAATGGTTGCGATTAGATCTATGGTGATGCAAAATCGACTTGCTCTTGATATTATATTGGCAAAAGAGGGCGGAGTCTGTAAATTATTGAAGACGAAACATTGTTGCACTTATATTCCTGATAAGAGTGCAGAAATTGGAACGTATATACAGAACATAACAAAACTTGAGAAGGAACTTAAACCACTGGAAGTTGATAGTGTATGGGAAAGATTGACAAATAGTATCTCGTCAATTGGAACCTGGTTTGCTAATGTAGGAAAAGGACTTATAGGTCAAATATTAGTACCCTTAGCAGGGATAGCAATAATAATATTGGCAATAATGATATGGTGCAAATGCTGTAGAAAGAATGGAACATACAAAGTGACAGAAAAAGGAAAGAAGAGAAAACTAGATGAAATAGAACTTGAAGAATGGAGAAGTGAACTATACAAAAAGCTGAAAGGGGATGTGAAAAACAGAAAATGCAAAAATGAGAATGAAACGAATTTGCTAGAAGTTGGCATCTGATTGAGGGTAGTGTTTTGATGGCTCAGAAACGCCATCAGAGAGGGGATTGATGAAGCAAGGTTTCAAAAATGAAACTTGCTTGTACGCAATCCTTCTCATAGTATTAATTTATTAAACTTGTACTGTTATTACTAACCTTTGCATACACTACACAAAGGGGAGAGACGCTTGCATATGTGTTTTGCTAATGAATAACGCTTGTCTGTAATCTAAAATGGCCGCTAAAGCACGGGAACCTCTTTTCGCATGTCGCAACCTGATCACATGGTGTGACGTCTTTCTTTGCTTGGTGGGAAACTTCTGCTTCTGCGCAGTGTGCATAAAATGGCTGCTTGATGTTTTCACATGCTTCAGCTTGCTCTCATGTCATTACTAAATTGTCGTTTCTTAACGCTACTAATGCGGGATAGTATATATAATTAAATGGGAATAGAATAGAAATAGTGGGTATACAGTGAAACATTTTATTTGTGATTTTAATATTTTCTTCTTGCACTTTTAGTAATTCGTAAACTTGGGCCTGGGTTGGTGACTTGTAACTCGAGCGACGATGGTTCTGCGCATGTGTCCTGTGTGCCTGCCAAGTGAAGTCAACTTGGACGTCTCCCAAGGCCACGACCTATTGGCCGAAGATGATGTACTCAATGTTTCCGGCGGATAAAAATGATACTTTTCCCCTGTAAATTGTATAACATTTGTTGTGAGACGGGTGGGAAATAAAGCAAATGTATTAAATTGAAGGGGTGGGAACGTAAAGGACAATAGGCTTTACAAATTTAGGACAAATCAATATGGTGCGACAATCCACCCCCTGTCCCTGTCCAATCAGAAGTAGTGGCCCCATATTTTAGCAACATTAGTGGGAGGTACATGGGTGTAGAAGGGTATAATAGATATAGAATTAGCTAATTAGTGAGCACAAGCTAGAACAGAGCACAGAGAGCGGAGATGCTGACAGAAGAGCTCCAGACTGCCAAGCTGATCGATTGCAGACTGAATCCCTGTCCGGAAGAGGTCCTGAGGAGGGGGCGGCGGAGTCCATTAGAAGGAAGGCACGGGAGAATCGAGAGAAATCGAGTATCAGAGAGGGGAACGACGCAGGCGTCGTTGTAGAGAGGTCACCGGTCCTGTCCTGATCCCGGAGGAGGTCTTTGCTCTTCATCCTTCCTGGGTCCTATCTTTTCAACTCCTTGGCTAAGGGGTTTGGTTCTCGCACTTAGGTAAATATAATGCAACCTTTAGTTGCGCTGCTGTCTCTATCTTCTCCTCTTCTTTAAACACCGTCATTGATTAGCAATAATCATTTTTATGCTGAATCTTGGGTATTTCGATTAAGTACCATGTGGCTTTGTATTTTACTCTGCTAAATCTTTAGATAAACATTTTAAAACTTTCTGACTCAGTGGTCATTTCAGGATTTTGTATTATAATGAATGTCACTCATTTTAAACTTCCCAATTAGCAAAGGATTCATCGATAAGTCATTACTCTTCAATCAGAAGGTAATTGGTAGCAGGGATTTTTGAGAAGAGTAACAACTGATAAACCCAGCGTAAGTATTAGCGTAGTGTGAATGTATGGGCCCAAGTGAGTATATGGTGTATGAATGCTGTTTGCTAATATCGCGCTGGATCACTGGCAACACACTAAAGACAATCAATTTGCATTTTCTCATTACACTTCGTAAAATGCGGTGGACAGTACCGTGGTTTGGCAAAGGCTGCCTCAAGAGCACAAATATGAATCGAAGGTGCACTATCGCTGTTGACTATAAGCAGGTCTCTTGTGTGCCAAAGTGAGGACAAGAGTAGCTGTCGCGAAGAGATTGCAGAGTGCACAAGAGTTGATCTGCAAAACGAATGTAGTGCGGAAGATAAATCTAGTGCGCGCTGACTGACCTGATCTTTTTAGTCGAATCAGAATCCAACAAAACTCTCATTATTCGAGCTCTGCATCCGTCTTTTGAAGTTCGTCTAGTCAATCTTGATTTTGGTATTATAATCTTTGCTTGCTTCTGCGATTTAAATAGCGATGTAAGGTGCTCAGCCTGTTTTTTCGTGGGTTCTTGTGTTGGTGCTCGATGCCAAAAATTGTACGGAAAGATAACCAGTACAATATGCAGGGCCGGACTGGCTACCGGGCGTTTTGGTGTGCTGCCAAGCTGGGGGCTGATTTCACTGCGGTGGGGGCTGATTTCGTTGATGGGGACCTGCGTGTGCTTCTAAATAAACAAAGCAAAACGAATGGTTTTAAGCACACGCAGGTCCCCATCAACGAAATCAGCCCCCAGCTTGGCAGCACACCAAAACGCCAGGTAGCCAGTCCGGCCCTGACAATATGGAAGTGAAGATCTTCTTTATTGAAATTACACCAACACAGGCTCCGCTGTGGTGCGGAGCTCAGGAGATACAGCCGCTCCGCCGGTCACCAGCTGTCAACTGTCAACATTCCAGATGTGAGAAGTTGGCCTGGTATATGCTGTCCACTATTTATAGTGGGCACCTTGCACCAGTCCAAACAACCCCTTATTGGAGATAGGTTAAAGACAACCTTTATTGAAAGCTAGCCTAGTGGTAGCTATGGAGAGCAGCCTTCAGGCTAAGTCTTGAAGGAATGTAAAGCAGCTTGTTTTACCAGTCTATAATCTCTTGAGTGACCAAATGAAAGAGGACCACACCAGGTATATATTCAAAATATATGTATTTATTGCTAAACACACCCCTCTAGTCTCTTTATGAGGCTAGAGTTCTAAGAACATAAGTAATAAGTTAGTTATCAACAGTAATAGCACAAATACACGTTTGAGCCCTAGGGGCGTACCAAACCATATACCAATAAAGTGGTATAAGAACCACGACTGAGCTAGACACAAGGCCTAGAGCCTGTAGAAGTGCTTGGACCACAAGGAACCACCCAAGGTAGTGACACAGGGGACCCACGGGGGACGCGTGCAGTGTGAGAACACAGCCGCGAATCGCCGTTGACTTCTATGGGGAAAGTCGCGGTTGGAATTTTAAAGAAAAGGGACACTTAGAGGAGGACTTGGAGCAAACCCCTTTAGAACTGGGTTGTTCTAGAGTCTATACCCACGGGAGCACCGGAGTACTCGAGTTACCTCACCCAGGGAAGCCGGGTGCATAGGTGTCTTTCGGGGTCGGGTTTCGTCGTCGTTTTCAATGGCGATCTGCTGCAAAGTGCTGCTGGCGGCCAAGTCGAAAGTGTTCGGGTGGATCCAAAGGTGGATCGAAGATCTGAAGAACCTGAAAGCAGAGGGGACAGAGTCTGGGTCACTAGCCAGTGACCAGGAAGGCGATGAGCAGATGCCCACCGATGTCGAGTGCTTCGGGTAGGTTGACGGTCGTCTTGACTCTTCAGCCACGAGGTCCAGGAGGCGTCGACGATGACCAGGAGCTGGATTCGAGCTGTCCCACGACGTCTGTCGATTGCAGGAGTGTCGGCGACCGGATTGGACCCAACAAGCCTTGGCAACGGCAAGTCTCGTGGAAATAGAAGAAGGACGGTGGTGCAGACCAGCAAGGTCTGAGGGACTCACCCAGCGAGGGTAAGTCAGGGCACGCCTGGAGCAACCAGGGAAGCCCAAGCAGAAGAAGATTGGCCTTCGGGAGGGCCTACTAGCCAACGGACTAGCGACCGCGAAGGAGCCTCGAGTGGACGCACTTAGAGCTGGCTCACGGGACACTCGTGGAGTGGAGGCCCGTGATCTTCGGTGCAGCCGGTGCTGGAGGCTGGGGCTACTCGGAGCCCAAAGCACAACTTCGTGGGAGACCCAGAAGAGGATGCACTTGCAAATGCGATCGGTGTCCAGGGGTCACGGTTCCACGTTACCAACGACAGCTACGGGCCTCAGCTTTGCTGGGGACTCAGGAGCAGCCTCGGGAAGTCTGGAAATCCACCTCTGGTGATGCAAAGACTTCGGCGTCCGGCGGGAGCTTCAGCGATGCAGACCGGACAATTGCTTTGTTGGTGCCTGCCAAGCAGGGGAGTCACTCCTTGACCCCAAGGGAGATTCTTCAGTCCTCTAATCTTAAAGTAGAGCGTCGAAGGTCCAGGATTCTGTGTCAGAGTTTCGTCCAGGTAAATCTAAAGTCCTAAGGACTGGGGTCCCATACTTATACCAAGTTAGGGGGTTGGACATACTCTGGGGACCCACCTATGGGAGGGTCAGGGCAGAGGGGTGGTTACACCCCTTTCCCTTTGTCCAGTTTCGCACCAGAGCAGGGGCTGGAAGCCCCTGAGCCGGTTTGAACTGGGGTATGCACAGGGACACCAAATGTGCCCCCAGTGCAGGACTTCAAAGCACCAGAGAGTGCTCCCGCCCAGCCCCAATACACACTATCCTGTCTGGGGAGGTGGTTACACCTCCCTGGGACAGGAAACCTATTGTCCAGGCCTCCCCTGCCGGAGTTTCGGTCAGCAGCAGGAGGCCAGACTCGTGTCTGTGGCAGCGGCATCCATTTTGTGATGCCAGGGCTCTGGAAAGAAGTTACCGGGTAGGCCGTGGGTACATGTCTCTCCCTCTAGAAGGGTGGAATGCTACCCCCGCCGCCAGAACTGGCAGGGGGGTAGTATTCCAAGATGTTTGACACCAAACTCGACATGTTTTGGTGCAGCCAGTCCAAAGTTAGCATTCTACCGTGAGGATATAATGCACTTAAGAGTATATGGTCAGGCTGCACTGCAAAGAGCATCAGAGGAGGTACTCCGAATGCTGCAGAGGAGCTCTGCTCATGCAGGGGCACCCTCTCACATAAAAACCAAGCACTCTGCCTTCAGGATTGTCAAGGCCTGCCATAGGAGTGACTTATAGGTTTATAGGTGTGTGCAATGGTAGTGATATAGGTAGCCTATACCACTGTAAGGGGTGCATGCACCACCTTACTCAGGCTGCCGTAGCAGGCCTGTGGTGTCATTTTGGCTGGCCTTCCAGGGGTGGCATAATACATGCTTCAGTCCCTGGCAGGCTTCTGAGGTACCTATGCCCTGGGTACATAGTATACCATATACTAGGGACTTATAAGGGCACTCCAGATTCCAATCAGAGATGTGCCTAAGGCACATGGAAACCATTTTAGAGAGGAAGCAGCTAGGCTGGGGTCCTGATTAGCAGGGCCCCAGCCAGACTAAAGTCGAAAAACAGTGAAGCATCAGCAAAAAGTGGGGGTACCCATGTGAAGCAGATCCTACTCTCCTACACCAGAACTGACAGCTGGTGACAGGGAGCAGGATACAATACGGTGTCCGAGTGCGGACATAAGTGATCAGATCACAACACTCCTACACAACCAAAACCAAATAGTTTGCTTAAAAGTATAATTACTTAACGATCACAAAACTTATTAAAGACAAACTGGATGAGAGCAGATGCTACACTTACCCTGTTCACCAGTTCCGCTAATAAGACTGGGCATATGTGATTTCCTGCCTTAAAACATCACTAACAGTAAAGGATCACTATCGCCGTTCTTACATTTCAAATTATAAATGTAGAAAATCAATAGGACCCCAATGCTCTGTGTTCTCATAGATTGGCACATGCCGGAGACGAAAAGTGTACCATTTTACACAAATCCCTAATGGCGCGTGCCTGGCTCACTCACGCGCGTGCCTTGTTCATAGCAGACGGGTAAGCGGAGGATGTCTAGAGCTTTTGATCAGAAATGCCCGGTAAGGAGGGCGGAGCTTGACTGGCGACGCGCTATCGTCATCGGATCGCGCGTTGTTCTCTGCGTCGGGGCGGGCAGAGCTGTGGCGGCTCAAGACTGTCTGATTGTGGTGCAGCCGCCGGCTCAGGACTGGAGGATCGCCCGCCGCGGTACGTGTACCAATGCGCTGCTTCCCCCCACGCTTGGCTCCGTACACCTGTCCTGTCTGCATGAAGGAGGGGGAGAGGTGCCTCCCTCCTGCTGCTTTATGAATCCTGTAAAACCAGTGATGGAGATGCAGAGCGCCCTGTGCGGGAGCCGCCATTGTCGAGTGCATCATTGCTGTTCTCTTCCTGCACACTTCCCTTGTGACAGCACATTGGGCAGAGCAATGCAGGAACTAACAAATACCCACGCCGCTGCTTTTTCCCTTCTGTCTTACTGCAGGTACCTTCCAGTGTCTGTCTTGCAGTGCTGGTTCGTTCTCTTCCTAACATGTTTTCGCCTGCATCTCGTTCATTTACGCTATGGATGTAGTACTAATGCTGACCTCGCCTGTGGATGCTGTTATGTTGCGTTGGTAGCGTGTCTTAGCATTGGGAACTAGTGATGGCTGCTTTCCATGTGTTTTCGAAACAGTTTGTTGATTGCTTCACTTGTGAACTGAGCTCCTTTCCGCGGCTCTAGCAAGGTAAACGTGGTCCAGGGAATGTGGAGCTGACGTGACTTTACATTGAACTTTTGGGCCTGCTTGGTATTTCAGCCGGGATTTTCCTCACACCGCTCCATTTTACCATTTAAAAATGTTGTGAGAGAGTATTGATACCCAAAGACTCTTTTCCTCTCACTGGAAAATGGTGAAGTTACTTGGATTGAGAAGGAATACAGAAAGCCTCGCTGGGCCCTTCCACTGTGTTGCATAGAGTAGAACAGACTCCGGAAATATACGGAGTTTGTCCAAAGGCCAGCTCAGTCGTGGTATTTAAACTGACTGAGTTGGTACTTGTGGAAGGTCCTACCCACTTTAAACTGATGGGGATAACCGAAGCTAGATTGAACGCCACAGCAGCTGAGACGAATTGGGTATGGGGTTGTTGCCTATGTAGGCCACGAGTGGCAGTTGTAAGTGGCAGCTTGTGTTAAGGTTAAATGAAAGATACGTAGTCCAGTGATGTAGTTCAGGATCACAGCTTTATTCTTCAGATAGGATCCATATTAAGTCTCATGCTAGGCCTCATACAATGCCCCACCAGGAGCAGCCTCCTTGCCGCTCAGCCCTTCCACACCAACTGATTCCTTCTTACACTGAAACACTCTCAACATTCTGATGACATCACATAGACTGAGCAGCAAGGCATAAGGGCAACAACAGAGAGGATGCATCATTCACTTACTAGATTACAACACACCCCCCCCCTCATCAAAATTGTAAAAATACAAGCATGCGAGATCATAGCACATACATGCAATATGACTGACAAATAAATGTGCGGAGGTGGACATAAACACATACGAAAGTCAACAAGCTTCAAAAATAACATAACGCCACAAGAATAACATCAATCTTCAAGAGCATCGTCAAACACCCATCCCATCCTCGTCGCCAGTGTTAAGGTTAAATGAAAGATACGTAGTCCAGTGATGTAGTTCAGGATCACAGCTTTATTCTTCAGATAGGATCCATATTAAGTCTCATGCTAGGCCTCATACAAAATGCCCCACCAGGAGCAGCCTCCTTGCCGCTCAGCCCTTCCACACCAACTGATTCCTTCTTACACTCAAACACACTCAACATTCTGATGACATCACATAGACTGAGCAGCAAGGCATAAGGGCAACAACAGAGAGGATGCATCATTCACTTACTAGATTACAACACAGCTCTTAATGTGCTGCTGGCCTTAGTGATGCAAAGCCTGTCTTTGACGTGGAGAAGCGATCCTTGTGTGCGCTACTTCATTCAACCCCATAACCAGTGCTTCTGAGAAGAATGGTGCCGCATGAGTCTCGATCTGGAGGCACTGACAATCAAAACAATTCGACTATTAACATGCGGCAACATTCTTGGATGGGATGTGTCATGGTCCCCTAAGGCCACCAAATTAACGTTCTTTAAGGTATTGACTCTTTCATAAATTTTCGATTATAAAGGAGATGAGCGCCCATGCCAAACCATTGTATGGTTGCTTCCATTGATAAAAGTAGCAAAGCTAGGTGATTAGGGTGAATACTTGTATTTTTGTGTGTATTTGCTGGAATGGTACACTGTCTGCAGAATGGATTGATGCTTGTGCTTCCTGTGGAGCTGTGTGTGAAAGAAGCAAGATGCAGCACTTGGGGTGACTCCAGAAACTTTGTTGTGATAGACTATTTAGTAAAGGATATTACAGATGTAGCCTTAAAATTCATGGGGCTGGTTCTTTACGAAATCTGTTCAATTATTGTTGGTAATAGGAAGAGAGGGGCACTTACTCTGTGTACAGCAAAAAGGTTCTTGAAATGAGTTTAGTCAGAAAAGTGACTAAAGTTGTCAAGAAATACCTACCGTTACCATTAGCCAGTGAGTGGTACTGAAGATGAATACTTTGGGAGTCTTAATATATAGAACATTGTTCTGTCAGGATTGATGGTTTGCCCTTTTTGTGTCGGTCAGATCGAGGAAACCAGGAATAGGTTGTGCCTAGGATGAGGGATGAAAAGAATATTTGTCTAACCGGGGCGTAGGTTGTTTTGACGGCTTCAAGATCATCAGAGCAAGTGGTATATTGTTATAAAAATAACGCTTTCATAATGGTGGTTTCTAGGTCCCAGCCTGCCAGACAGTGCAGCTATGTGGTATGCGAAAGACATCTGTGGAGTTTCAGAAAGTTGACTTGGGAATGCATTGTGCCATTGCGGCTTTGTGGTTTGTAACTCACGTTTTCTTGCTTCCCATTTGCTTGCTTTATTTGCTTTAGGCTGTCCAGCTTGAGTTCGTACCTCCCAATGCGAACGCCATGTTTACAGTATTCTTCCACAAACATAAGCAGTGCTGTAAATCTTGTTCTTATCTCGTCACATTTGCTGGGTATTCAAACACCGAGGTAAAATGTTGGGCGCTGTCTTCCGATGGCGCTTGTTTTTCTTGTTACTGAAACCTACTCTCCTCCTCTTATTGCTGAGGTATCTCCGCGTCTGTCGGAAAGCCTTTGATTATTTTGTACATTGTACACCGATTTATGTTTTTATTTTGCCACAGAAGTATGGGAAATTTGCCAGTTTGTTTTCAAGCTACATTCGCTGTATTGCATGTTTTGAAAACTTTTTTCGTCATTCTTTAATTTAAATCTTCTGTTCATACTGGACTGTATGCCAAGATTGCGGTATTATTTAAATGAGGTTTTCCCCATTTGGTTGTTGACGACAGCAGAAAATAGATATAGTTATATGACTGATTGATAAAATTATATGCAGCACATTCGAAGATGGTGGCATAATGTCAAACTAGTCAGTTTATCAACCGGCTAGTGCCTCTGAAAGACCGGTAGGTGTACCTTGCCAGACTCATTACATATGACTGACCCACTCTATCCCGTTTAGCCTTTCCACAAATCACAGATCAGTTTATATGCCATTGTGGCCATGGGTACATCTATGCAGACTGCTGCTGGGTTTACAGCATGATGACGGAGCACACCACAGAAAGCTGTCTTAAAGTAGCACATCAGCGTTTCCACAAAAGGCGTTCCTCGCCTTAAAGGAGTTTTTAGAGAGACAGAGATTTGTTTGAAGGCTGACCAAAAAGAAGCCTTAATTCACCCATTTTCTTCTAGGCTCCTTGCAGTGACGAAGCTACATTGCTCTAGGCAAACACCATCGCATGTGCCATAGAGCGCTCACATTTCAACAAAGAAGTGGAGTCTGTGGGACTCATACAGATTAACGTATTGTTTTTTTAGATCAATGCAGATGAGCAGGAACCCCAAAAGGAATCCTACAGATTTGTGTGCGGTGTGATGTGATTAAAAGACTTCTCCTGGAAAATGAAAAATATATGCCTTTATCTGGAACAGGGCTTTGCATTCTGAATGTAAGCATCACCCCGCCAAAACGTACAACTCAAGGACGTGCCCTTCCTATAGTATGTGTATAACCAACCAGTAACACTCAAAAGATTTATTAGAATAATTCAGAGATCAACCTCTAATGTTATTTTGATCAAAGCACCCAACAAAAACCTCACGAGTGCCTGCATATCTAAGATCCTATTAGCTTACATGTTGGTAGCCTGTTCAAGGCGTAGATGTGATCGCTCAGTGAAAACAAGCATTGGCAAAGCCAATAAGTCTCGAATATGCGAGATATGCCTCTTCCACAGCGCATGTAATCAGAACAGTAAAAAAATATTACCATTTCTACCACTTGACAGAAGGCAAACGGTGGTCTCTGCGCTAGTCCTGTCAAGGCTTGATTACTGCAATAGCCTCTACCTTAATATTATGGAACGCTCTATGAATAAATTACAGAGGCTTCAGAATGCCGCTGCAAGGCTACTTACGGGTACCCCTAAGTTTGCCCCAATTTCCAACGAAATCAGAAAACTACATTGGCTCCCGGTGAGGAACCGTGTGCGTTTTAAATACCTGTGCATGGTTTTCAAAGCACTTCAGGGAAGAGGACCAGCTTACCTACAACAACAGTTTAAGTGGTATTTACCAAATAGAAATTTACGGTCATCTGGGGCCAGGTTGGTCAAAGTTCCAGCCACAAAAAGGGTGAGGTGGGGCGACCGAGGCTTTATTGCGGGGCAGCCAGGGCCTGGAATGATCTTCCAGTCCATCTCAGAAATACAACAGACCTGCTGGTCTTCAGGAGGGGCCTGAAGACGTGGCTGTTTGATAAATAACCTGCTTGTTCTTTCTTTGGCCGACGGAGTGATAACTAGCGCCAGGACACCCTCGGGTAATCGAGCGCTTAATAAATATCCTTAACATAACATAACATAACTTAGTCAATTTTTTTTTGGCCATATTGTACAGCATTGCTGGCTTCAGTGCAGCATGGCTGAAAGTAAAAAGAAAAAAAAGCGTTATGATGCGGTCAATGCTGGCTGTGTCATACAGCTTTATTTGTTTCATCTTTACTTTCATCCATGTTGCAATATAGCTAAGAAACATTTGCAAAGCAAATAGATCTCGCACAGGCGAGACCTATTGGCTTTGCCAATGCTTGTTGAATCTGTGAGTGAATAAAAGTGACGGTATCTTGAAAAAGTGCTAAGGTCGAAAACATTGTTTCCAGAGCTTTATGAAGTGGAAAATGATGGAGGCTTTACATGATTTACATTTTAGCAACAATTTTATCCTCAGACTTTTTTGGTTTTATTAATCAGTATGATAATCATTTCGATATGATAATTCCTAGCTAAGAAAATATTTCAATGCATTATTTAATGTAAGAGTCGCATAATTCCAATCCTGTTCATAAAATGCAGTTTCTGTTTTAAAAAACTGCACACAAATGGTAAACTGCATGATTGGTATATACATTCTAGTGAATGTGAACAACTCTTTCATTTTAACTAAACTCTCTACAATGATAGTTACATAAATTCTCTCTTGCAATGACCACACTGTTGCCCTAAAGGCATCTGTTAATCCAGGGAGGCAGTGTCCCACTCAAATAAACCCCCCCCCCCATTATTGAGCTAATTAGGAATATTTTCTGCTGGTAGTCCAAGGAGTTAATACATATTTTGAATTGGGAAAGACCATTGCTGTGGAAGTTTTTGGATTTTCATGCATATAAGGCCACTTGTAACATTATGATTCTTGATACAAACACACCTAGACCTACTTTGGTTCACTTTTCCCCCATGGCCCCTTAAAGCCCATAAAGCATTTGTAAATGGCGCCATGATTAAGAAACTCTTTGGTGCCCATTCTAATGGTTGGAGGTACTATACAAATGTTGAAAATATGTTAACGTTAGTAAAGAGGAAAGGGTGTGTGTGCAAAACATTCATTATATCTGTATGGTGTCATGCCTGGGATGACAGGCTTTTTGCTTGTGTTTTACCTGCATCTGTGTCCTGAACATGCTCAAGAGGACAGACTGCTTGGAGCCTTAGACTCACTGTTTCTATTCGGTGACACCGCTGAGAGCGCTGTGGATTCCCCTTACCATTAATGTAAGTGGCAAAGAGGGTTGCCTAACAGTACACTAAAATCAGAACATAGTACACACACCCACCCCCGCACACAGCTGAGATATGCTTTAAATAGCTGTAATGGTGCCCTAGATGTACTCCACGTTAAAACAACCTCTTACCGAACACAGTAGACAGAACTCTGTACAAACAACAAATCACTGATTTGACTTATTGTTGGATGTCTACATGCTGCCAAAAACACTTTGAATGAGAGGGGTTAATAAAGCTCACGGCTACTCCAAGAACTGCCCTGGTGCTGTCGGCTTAAAGAGAGGAAAGCAATGTGTTGAAAAGAGATACGCTTTTAGGACTTTACGGAATTATGGTTTTTGGGAGGTGAAGTGGAGTGAAAAGGGAAGCAGATTCCATTCGCCACCAGCCAAAACCATAAAAGGTAGAGGTCCACATCTTACCCAGCGAAACCTCGGAATGGTAACTAGCAAGGCAGTTGCTGAGTGCAGGGAATTGGAGGGTTGATAGTGCCTAGTTCTTCTAATGGGATACTGGGCATCTAAGTAGAGAAAAACATGAGGCAGCGACAGACTTGATTTGAGGAGATAAAGAGAGCGTAGCATCTATTTTTACATCCAGATTCCTGACAAGTGATGAAAGGTCCGGAGGGGGAGGCAAGTCCCTGTCCAACAGCTAAGCAGTCATTCCTCGTCGTATGGCCAAATAGGACCATCTCAGTTTTATCCACATTGCATACCATGTGTCTTTCTCTCAATAAATGCAGAGTAGCAGGGAGGCAAGCTTTAAAGTCCTCTGCTGTGATAGAGGAAGAGGGCTCGACTGTCATCAGCATAAGAGAGAGTTTTAAGGCCATAATATTCTATTGATTTGGCCAGGGACCAGATAGATGTTGAATAACGTAGGCTCAGAGAGGAGCCCTGAGGTCCCCCAAGGACAAGCTTCCGTTCTAATGACGGAGAGGGAGCAATCCACTCTTCTTTTTCCCTATCCTCAAGAAAAGATTTGAGCCATCCCCAAGCAGTCTCACCAATGCCAACTTCAGAAAAGCATTGTAGTAGAATGGGGTGAGATACCATATCAGACGCCAATGATCGATCGTCAAAAGAGCAGCACTTTCCTTTTTGTCCAACATGATTGTATTTAAAAAAAAAATCTGTTTATTGACATTTTCAAGCATGGAAAAAATAAATAACATTTAGCAGTATGATTACAGTAGTTTCGAGGGTAGGGGGCATCAAAGGATCCGTGGATATTGGTTCTGTGCAACATGGTGGGTGGGGCATAAAAGCACAAAGGGGACAAAGTCCAGGGGCACGCTTACTAAAAAAAACATAACAAGGAACCACCCGCTACGTCACAGCTCACACACCCATAAATATCACTCACTATATTATCGGCATCCATCACAAGTACCACACAAAGACAGATATGACACACATAGGGGGTTAATCAGGCTGATCATCGGTTATGTGGAGTGGAGGTGGTGGGGGGTGTGGGGGGGGAGTCCGTCCCTGATCTGTCAAATCCTCAGCTGCGGTCTCTGTCCCGTCTCCCTGGTCCCCTCCCATCTGTTCCACTATCTCATTCCATCTTTCAAGATCCCCTTCCGCATTTTCATCCCTGCGGACTTCCTGTAATCATACTGCCTCCGCTATGTGCATTCCAGTACACCCATTTGCCACCTGTCATGAGTCGGGGGCACTCTCCGTGCCCAGTTAATGGCGATGCGTCACCTGGCCAGTGAAAGACAAAGAAGGGGGGACCTATAACTCATCCTCCCTCTTTTCTTAGGGAGTGGGAGAAGACCCAGAAGGCAGTGCCGGATGGACCGGACCACATGCATCCCCGTTAATCGATTTAGCAAGAAGGTGACTTGCTCCCAGTATTGTTGTAATGCCCTACAGCTCCACGTGACGTGTACAAAACCAGCCGGGGACACGCCGCACCGCAGACAGTCGGCTGCACGTGTTGGGTAAATCCTACTAAGCCTCTTAGGGGTTAAATATGCCCTGTGGAGATGGTAGAATTGCGTTAATTGGAATTGAGCATTACTAGCAGTCTCCCGCACCTGTGCTCTGGCCCTCTGCCACTCCCCATCTGTAAGTGGGGTATCAAGGTCATTTTCTCACAGGGAGTGAGTGCTGGTAAAATCGATCTGCCTTTCTCCCTTCAGAGCAGCATATACAGGATATGAGGCCCCTGTGCAAACCTGGGTCTAATAGAACCTTCAACACCTAGATTCCTCCGGGAAATCATGGAAACGTGTCCATATTTCATGGACCGTGTGTGATAGAGCGGCATACTGCTGGTACTGCCCCTGTTCCACCCCAAAGAGTTCATTTGCCTTGGCAAACGTTATTAAGGCATCGGTCACATACAGGTCCCCAGCATTCCGACATTGCCCCTCTATCTATCAAGCTACATTCATAGAGTTTTTCAAGCGCAAGAAGGGCGTGAGCCACCAAAGTGGGAGCAATCTACCGTATGGCGCACGTTTCAGCACATGGGTCACTGCCCTTTCCCAGCTTGCAAAACCTGAGTCACAATGGCAGGGGTAGCTGCCTGGGTCCTCCGTACCCCCCGTTAGTATCTTCGGGAGGTCAGGCAGTCACCGACCAAACCAGTTGCTTCTTCTCCCTATTGGATTCATCCTCTCACCATAGTGCCGCATACTGTAACACTCCTGCCAGATAGTATAAGTGGAGATCTGTGAGGCTGAGATCTCTGTCCTCTAAGTCCAGTTTGAGTGTGTCTAATTTTACTCTACTGCATTTACCCACCCAGATCAATGATACCAGAAGTCCATCAGGTTGTCGAAGCAAAGTGCTGGGCAGAGTGCAAAAGGAATTCTGCATGACATACAAAGCATCTCAGCAGCAGCACCATTTTACTAAGGGGTACTTGTCCCATGATCGACAGCGGTAGGGTCTTCCAGAACGCCACAGAATGAGTAAGATCTCGCACAATGCGGTCCATTTTTAGATGAAGTTGTAAGTGATCGTCATGTGTTGCTTGAATACCGAGGAATCGGAAGTCTTTAGTCTCCCAGTATAGACCCACCTCTGGGAGATTTGCTGCCGGGCGTGTGGCTAGCGCTGCCAAAGGAAACAGCACTGTCTTATGTCGGTTTACTTGGAGACCTGACACTTTCCCAAACTCGGACGCAAGGTTTGACAACTGCGGAACAGATTGAACTGGGTCAGTCACATATATCAGAGTATTCATCTGCATACATTGACACTACGTGGGTTGTCTCCTACTTGTATCCACCAATCACCCAGCTGGTCCCTCAGAGTTCCAGGGGCTCCATGGCGAGGGCAAATAGGAGTGGGGACAGCTTGCACCGCTGTCTCGTACCTCTCTCGACATTGAAGGCCTCTGAGACCTATCGGCCTGTGCGCACCCACTCCCTGGCGCCTTGTATAACAGACATATCCAAGCCAAATACTGTGGGCAAAAACCCATTCTCCGGAGCACTTCCCACAGATATGCCCAGGAAAGGGTATCAAACTCATTTTCTATGTCTAAAGCCACTAGCGCGGCCTCTACTCTCGTAGATCTGGTGGCCTGTAAGACATGTGAGAGCCTCCGAAGATTCATGTGGATGCCCCTTCCCGGTATGAACCTACATTAAGTAGTGTGGCTCAACGGAGAGATCACTCAACCCAATTGTGCAGCCAGAACGTTTGCCAGCAATTTGACATCAACATTTAGCATAGATAATGGGCGGTATGAGCCCGGGTTTAGGCAGCGTGACTATGAGCGCCTCCTGCATATGGTCAGGCAGGATACCAACTGCTTTGGCTTCCTGAAATGTAGCCAACAGTTTAGGGAAGAGTTCAGCGGCATAAACCTGGTAGACCTCCACTGGGAGTCCATCCAGGCCTGGGCATTTTCCTCTTGCCATACCTCTGAGTGCCAACTGTAGTTCCTCCAGTTGGATTTCACCCTCTAGCTCTTCTCTGTTCTCCATTGCCAGTCAAGGGAGCGCAATCTGGTCTAGAAAAGCCGCCATTTGGCACATTTCTTCATCCAGAGGTGCTTTGTAGACCCCTGCCAGATGGTCGGTCAGAGTCGGGTTGATTGCAGCTTGGCCCATAACCACCAGCCCATCCGCCCTTGTCAAAGAGAGGCTAATGGGGGGTGGTCTCTCCCTCTTCAAAAGCCAGGCCAACATGTGACCCGACCGATCTCCTTCCCTGAGCAATCTCAGACGATAGTCCTGTCGCACATGTCGAACCAGCCTGTCTCAAATTTCATCGACCCGTCTGGGCATTCGTAAGCGCTATATGCCCTTCCTCCCCACCCCTTACTTTTAGTTGAAGCTGAGTCAGGTCGGCTTCACTCTCCGCAAAGTTCCTTTAGAGCTGTTTCCAAGTGCCATATATCTTCCTGAGACATTCCCCGCATATCACCACTTTAAAGGCAGACCACTTGACCCTCTTGTCTCTGTGGAGTTCCAATTCTCCTTGAAATAGCTCTGCAAGACCACCTGCATGCCTGCTGTGAACTCTGAATCTCCCAGTGACTCTGGTCGGAGTCTCCATAAAGGGATACGTGGCTTCTGTCTGCCCAGAGCACATATTAAAAGGAGGGGTGCATGGTCCGAAATTAAAAGGACTTGATAGCTCACCCCCGAATATTCAGTGCCCCTTTTCATTGCCATGAGGAACCGATCTAATCTACTATGCGTTTGATGTGTGGGGGAATAATAGGAGAGCCCCACTTCCAGTGGATGTAATTCTTGCCATATGTCTTTACACTTCATTCTGTGCATAGTCTCAACTGGACTGACAGTCATATTGGGCTTGGTGTCTGTCCAACGTACCATCTAGTACACAGTTAGAGTCTCCGCCCTAGAGTATAGGCATGTCCACATAATGTAGAAGTTTGTTCACTAAGGATGTAAAAATTTCCCCATCATCTGTGTTGGGAGTGTAGACGTTAGGGTACATTTCGATGCAACAGGACGTACCTTCCCTTGATGTCCGCCGTGTGGCTAAGATGTTGAAATGGGCACCTGGGTACTACCCAGATTTCAATCCCCCGGCATAGGAAGAATATGTGGAAGAATATAACTGACCCCACCACTTCTTTTGTAGTTTCTAAGCTTCTCCCTCTGTCAGGTGTGTCTCCTGTAACATAGCTATGTGTATCTCATTATGTCTGACAGGTGTGTGTTCTATAACGCTTCACGAAATAGCCCAAACCCGCTCATTCCATATTAGAAAATTCATTGAATCACCCATCAATAAGTTACACTTCACGCACCTCCCTTCCATCCCCCTCTGTCTTCCCTCTCAAACAGAACACCATTGTCGCTGCTTTACCACAAAAAATACAGTACCTCCCTCCGACCCCGGGTAAACGCATTATATCTCCACTCATGTCTCCCCCATGAAGAACACCCCCCAACCACCCTATGGCTTCAGATAAAACTTGTAGTCAACATAACGACAACTTTCCTGCTGTAGATGCTGCATTTTTCTCCCAAGGGCTAGACCAAAGACCTGGCGTCCTGGGCAGGCCCCAGCTCCTGTATAGCTGCTGTGGCATACCTGCTGCTAACACTCGTACACTCGCGCTTATACAGTCACACACTCCACTTCACATTTCCTCAGTCTCCCACTGTAATGAGAGAAACACCAGCCACCCTGGGAATATAGTTCTGGGGTGGGAGGAATGTCGACAACGTCATACAGTTGAGAGTTGCTGCCCGCTTAGTAGTCCCTCCCAAGGTTCGAGCCCAAAAGCATTATTTTACAACCCAGTACCCTTTCAAAATGGAAAAACAGGTGCATTGTTAGGAATTATACATTCAGTTCAAGCCACTACGTTAGAGCACAGCCGCATGCACCGGCTTATCCATCACGTGTTCATTATGTGAAAAGGATACATCTCCGACTATGACAATCCATCATGGCCCAAGAGGCAAAAGAGCACCTTGAAACACAGTGGCAGTAATTAGGTAGTTCACCACTGGGAATCTGCAACCCCCTCCAACTGTTCTGAACCGCTCCCAGTTGATTCAGCTGACGTGACGGATCCCACCAGAGCCCTGGCCTGGTCACAGTCCTTCCTCTTCTGTTCCAGATCTAGCGTACCATCGTGCCGAACCACTACCCAGGCCCCGGATCTCGAGCACTTCCCTCGCCTGCTTCTCCTCCTTAGTCTCGTGCTTGCTCCCTGTGCTCCATCAAGTCTGACTTGAGTGCTCCCTCTTCTGCCAGGCCCGGTCCAGTCTGCGCTGTGAACCTCCAGCCAGTCCCAGACTTCTTCCGCTGATGTGAAAAAATGCGAGCGACCATCATGTATAACTTTTAGCTTGGCCGGTAATAGTAACATATATTGGAGTCCCATAGCTCAGCTTCTGCTTGACCCCCGACAAAGGATTGCCGCTGCTACTCTGCCCTTTTGTAGTCTGGAAATATTCTGATTATGTGGTTATCGAAGGCAGGATCGCCCCTCCTGGGCAACTACTGCAGGATAGCATTGCGGTCTCTATAATTGAGTAGCTTCGCAGTGATGTTTCTGGGAGCACCCCCAGGCGGGGGCGGCGGCGGCCCCAGTGCTCTGTGCACCCTCTCTACTACAAAAAACGGTGACTAACCAATGTCTGGAAGCAGCTGCCCCCTAAGCTATTCTTCTAAAAACGCTGCCACTGTGGAGCCTTCAGCCTGTTCAGGAAACCCCACGAACTGCAAATTACACCTGCAGGCCTTTTCTTCTGCGTGCTCTGCTCTTAGTTCCAGCTTCTGAGTCTGTGCCTCTAGCCCCGCCATCATGGTCTTGAGCCTACCGAAGTTCGCTGACATGCTTTTCTGTTGCTCCTTCTTTTTCCAACACTTTGCGGACGTCAACACGAAGTAGATTCATGTCAAGGGCTATTGTCGATTTTTGGCCTGCACTGCTGCACTGGATGTTTCAATGGCGCCAGGATTTGCACTCCAGTGGGACCCTGTGGTGCCCCCAGTCCATCCAGATCCACCGCCTGTGGACCCCTCACCGAGCCCTGGGCCGCAAATTGGTCCATGGTGGTTTGCTGCACAGTATGCACTTTCTTGTTGCAAACCATTGCCACCTCCAGGGGGGTCACCACCGCCCTGGTTCACCAGTGGCACCCGAGCTGACAGCAGGCGAGACCTGATGCAGAATATGAAATGCAATGCCTCTTCAACAGGTGAGGGCCGCAAGGGGTGTACCGTCCACAGGTGAGCTGGGGGGGAGGGGAGGGGAGCCCAGTGCCTACTGCACTTCCTCCGACTTCAGGAACAAGTAATGGCAGTGTCCCTCAAACAGCTGAGCCCCAATTGGCAGTCCCACTGGGCCAACAGCGGAAGAGCGATCACCAGACACCAGTCCAGGCCAGGTACACCGCACCAGCGGCTGTCCGCCAGGGGTGATTCCCTCCCGCAACACCCCCCTACCAGGGCTGTCCAGTCTTCTCCTAAATGGGGGGGCCTGGGATTCCCAATCCTCCAAATTCCTCACTGTAGGCGTTTCGGGGGGGTCACTATATCAGTTGCAATAATGGCGGTGTAGCTTACAATCCCCAGTTCGCGTGTTGTCTCTCCTCTTTGGTGGGCGGGATTATGCAGCAAAAAGCAGCCAGCCACCTAACACTTCCAGTGGGGCTCTCCTGCCTCAGGGGACTACACTACCATAGCAGCTCGCCACTAGGGAGGCTATCCGGCGGGGCCCAGCAAACACTTTCCCAGTTCGTATATTGTCTTTCCTTATTGGTGGGAGGGAGTATGCAGAAAAGGCCGCCGGCCTCCTAACGCTGCTAGTGGGGCCTCCTTTACCTCAGGTGACTCCACTGCTATAGCAGTTCGCCACCAGGGAGGGTAGTCAGCGGGGCCCAGCAAAAACTCCCCCCCCCACAGCCACAGCCACCAGGAGGCCCAGCGCTTAACAATCAGTCCCACAAGGTCTCCAGTCGTGGCTTGCTGCTCACGCCATCTCCTTTGATCTTTCTCTTACCTGGCCCACCCAACTGTATCAAAGCCTCCGTCAGTACTCTGTGTTGTGGCTCCCCGCCTCCGTATGGGTACTCCAGAGGGGTTAAGCGCTGGCGCAGTCCCGCACCTCAGCCAGGTTCCCAGGCTACACTGCCGCCATTACTACACCGCTGAGCCTTCTCACCTCGCAACAAGCACCCGGTGGGTCCTCCACACCACTGGTTGCTCTCCTCACAGACTCTCCACTCCCTGCCTCACCTTTTCTCCAGTGACACATCAGGAGAGCTACTCTTCCAGGTGCTGGCGCAGCTCCGTCCACAGCCAGAACCCAGGGCCTCACCGCCACAGTTCCAGGTAAGGGCGGGTGCATTCCCCTCGCGGCCATGATTAAGGTCGCTGGGTGGGCCAGCTCCAGAATGTCGCTTAACTCGAGGGCCCCAGACAAAGTCCAGCCCCCGGATCGTTTTCTCCGGGTCCCCAAGGCTCCGTCCAGGCCCCAACTAGCCTTGCAGTCTCTGGCTCTGCCAACCACGTTTTTCGGCCTGTGTTGTCAGGCCTCAGCGCTTCTCTCAGCAGACAGGGGTCTTGCCAGTGCCCCAGAGCCTGCCGCAGGATAGCATGCTTTCATGCTGGGTTCCCCACAAATCCCAGGCGATCTGGGGCTCCAATGCACTTTTGGGCATTGAGGATCCTGCAGGATGCCGTTAGCTGGCTGGGAGTACTTCACTAATGCGACCAATCGGCCATCTTGCTGGCCACACCCCTGTCCAAAATTATTTTTAATAGTCTTTATGATCTCCGGAAGAGCTATTTCCATACTATGACCTTGATGAATCCTGATTGAGTGTAATACAAGAGGGAATTATCTCCCAGGTATGAAGTCAGCTGAGCATTAACTAATTTTTCCCAAATTATAGACGCAGCAGGCTAAAGAATTTTAGGCTGAAAGTTGGGACAAAACCTCAGGGTTAGCAGATGGCTTTTTAAACAGAGGGACCACCTTAGCCCTTTTCTAGCAGGTAGGAACTCTTGCTGAGGCCAAGGAGCCATTAAAAAGTTGCTGATACACTGGAGCAATAACATAGTTAGCCATGCTAAGGATAGCTGGAGGACACCGATCTGCAGGAGACCCTGATTTTCAGAGCGAAAGGGCCCACCGAATTTGTTCAAGGGGAAAAAGGCCGACATTTAGTGAAATTGCAGGCAAAAGAATTGGATGGCCCAGATCATTCTGCTGTTGAACATAGTGGTGTGTCTGCCAGAGGCACGGACTGAGCGGTATGGATTTTTTGAATCTTTTCCACAAAGAATACTGAAAGCTGACTTCAAACTTTAGGGTTAAAAAAAGACTGCAATATTGGAAATTTCCCAGGAGGAGGAGTTAGTTGATTGAAGTTGGTCTGCAAAAAATTCCCTCTGAGCAGTTTTAATCCTTATGATAATGCTTTAGTGATGAATTATAAGATTCTTTGGACTCTGTGTCATAATCTGCTCGCTAGAGTCGCACTAGTTTTTCTGCTGCTTTTCTTTATGGACAGAATTTCCAGAGAGAACCCTGGGGCAGATAGACCTCTCCCCCCTCCCCTCCTTTTTTTTTTTTTTTTTGCTGAGAGGATTTTAATTGGTGCCAAACAACTTTCACTAAACAACACACAAAACGTCTATCAACATATTAGAACACCTCTCGCACATCCAACTCTGCCCTTGTATACCACTTGTATATCAACATAACTGCAAGAGCGTTCAATCATAGTGTCAGCCCTCATCTTCAGACAGCCGTACATGTCTGAACAGATCATGTAACGGCTGCACAACATAATCCAGAAAATCCATCACATTGATATCAGGACCCCGTAACGCCACTAGACTGTCTGCAATGAAATCCTAAAAATGAGGTCAGGAATGTACTAAACCTGCTTGTCATTGCAAGGCCATACCATGGCTGAATGGCTGAAAATGCATCATAAAAATGCTCATAAAATGACATAACCACGTCCTAATGATGGCAGACCCACTTTCTTTGCTGGGAAGTGTAAATTGAGCAAAAGTAAAGATAATGAAACACTGTTTCTCCTTCAGTGTGACATCAGAAACAATGATGTCTAGAAGAACCATCGTTCCACCCTTCCAAGTAAAAGCAGCTGAGGGTAGAATGTTCAGGCACCGCTTACTACACAAAATCTTTACCAAAAATGACTCTACCCATCTGGATTTGTTTCATAGCTGAGAACTATAAAGGGTGTAGAACCACCAAATGCTGTTATAGTCTTGTGATGAGTTCGCTTGAAGGAAGGAATTTCAGGATTCTCAAACTATAAGTGGGAATCTCATTGGAATTCCATTGGGTCCTGATTAGCTTGAAAGATTGAGCAATGATTGGCTGGGGAGATTTTGTAGGGCATGATTGAATTTGCAGCTTTATGTAGTTATTGGTAAGATGATGCTCTATTGAGTGGAAGGGTAAGGTGTCTGAAGGGTGAAATTTACAGTGCGAGCCAGACCCTGTTGGAGCATTGAACAGTAGGAAGCGGCTGAATGCAAGCTAATAGGCTTAGTATATGCGGTAAATCCAGTGTTTCCATATGCTTAGTTTTTTTGGTTTCTTCTGTCTTACCATGGGGTGGACTTGACTTCCGTTTCATTGACTTGCATTGGTACATATAGAGGACATGTGCTGTTATAGTAGAAATGGGCCTCTCCAGATGGAAAGGTATTGTGCTTGCACCACCTATACAGTAGCCTGATTTTGGTTATTTTTGCTCAGTTTGTCATGGCACGTTTGATTTAAGCAATATTAAGTTGAGTGTTGGACAAGTTCTTTTATATATTGTTTTACTCAAGACTATGATCTCCGTAGCTGTCGGGATTAGAGCAAGAATCTACTGCTGGAGTTCAATAAGTAAGAGGCAGATGGATTAATTGTTGCTTCACCTATGACCTGTCTCTCATGATTTTAAGATGAGTATGGTGGACAGGCCTTGGATATAAGTAGGTGGTCGTGAGTTCTATTTTTTAAAACGTTTTGTTTTTATTTTCACCTTTCAAACCATGCACTTCAGTCATTATTACTTTTACATTATAGCAGAATACATCATTGTTATTTATCATATCTTTCTCAAGAAACAGCTTCTCTAATGCAATAACATGCTTTATACCTAGATCTCTGTTATATCTTAAGGCCTTTGAGACCTGAAGGGCCATTATCATATAAAACTATCGTTGCATTCTTCTGCATAATTGTTCTTTCATAGTAGTGAGGTAGCTGGGCAGCTTATTTCCTCTATTAAGCCCTATTTGGTTACAGGGGTTGCACCCTCTTCCAATCTGCTTTTGTATCATACATAACCTAGTCCAATAACTCCTGATTAGTGTTTGCCTCTGCAGGCCTCTTGACTCCTCCCCTGCTAGTGTTTTACTTTCAGCCTTCGCCCATTTTTTTTACTTCTCCTACCCATTAGTATACGAGGGGCCCTGTTTCACTTTCCATATACATGGTATCACTCTCTTAGTCCACACCAAACGAAGATCAAGGAACCAGGTGGCCGTGAATTCTAGATCCATAAGGCGTTGTCTGAGAAGGGTTATTGTTGGGTTTGTGGGTTTCTGACAGAGCTCTTCCTATCTGTACTACTCCTGAATATCCCAGGAGGTGACTCGTTTATCCAGGAGGTGCTTCGGGGAGTTGTTGATGCCAACTCCAGACAATATTGTCAAGCTAAAATTGGAAGTCTGAAGCTGGAGAGCCCCATGAGATGAGTAAGTAATTTAGAAGATTGAGATGGAAGAGAGGTGCCTCAGGGAGTTGTAGATGAGGAGTTGTGAACAACACTTGAGTTAAAATTCGAATGCTGGAATAGAAGGGCGCTGTGAGATGGTTGTGCCATTTAGATGAATGAGATAGATGAGAACATTGCATGCATTGTGTTCCTGGTTTAATAAGTCATACACTTTTATTGACACTTTTATTCTAAATGATTGTATCTACCTAGTCAAAAGCACTTTGTTAACCTGCTGTCCTAAGAACTGCGTAATGGCATTGTGAGCACTGCATCTTTTTGTGATGATCGTTCTTATGTTTAGAAGTTGGAAAATAAATTGTGCTACTCTAAGATGAGGGTGATGAAGGTTATTTAAATCCTTTTTAGGTTTTTAGCATGATACACCTTTAGAGCCGATTGTTTTGGCCTTAGGAAGAAGTAATCCATGCTTTTCTTTACATTTGTTTTTCTAATGCACAAAGATACTTTTAATACGTTGATTCTTTAAAGTACAAAACTTTAAAAAAAGTTCACTTAATTCTGATATTGCATACATTATAGATAAGGGTTCATAAAATATCAGTACCATATCAGGTTTGCAAACTATCCACATGAGCGTTCATTGGACCTCTTGATCCCCTTTATAACCGCAAAGGAATCTGTGTTTTGTTCGCGTAGTAATATACACTGTTTTTAACAATTCTGGAATTTAAATGCTTTCGTTTCTCATCTTGCACTTAAGTGTCATATATTTGTCTAGGGCCTGGTATGAAACTTGTTAACAGATTGAGGAGGCACAGCTTTGTCCCCTTTTTACATACACTATTCTATAACACATCTCTGTTCTGTTAAGAACAACTTGGTGTACAGGAAGCAGTAGTATGACCATTGCTGTGTCATCTACCATATTCGTTGCTCCCTTAGTCTAAAATTACATTCCAAAATCCAGTTGTGTTCCTCAGTTCAGCAGAGAGTGGAGATAATTGTGTTCATATTTGTCAGGGACAGCTCAGTACAGAAATAATTTTTTTATGACTAAAGGTGCACTCATACTACCTTTTTGCAGCTCTGCTAGAGACAGCCATAGCTGTCTGCCATGGACTTCTTTGTAAGAAAAAAATCATATACTTCTAGTGAGCTTTGGTCTGGTTCTTGCTCATGAATGAATAGGCGTTTTGACTTTTTTATTTCCATTCTTCTGATTGAATGAATTCCCTCCCTATTATCATGTTTGTCCCACCCCTGGAGCATTTAGGTTTCATCTAGGTTATTGATTGGGTGAGTGCATCTTTTCACTGCTGGCGCTAGGAATCTGTTTTTCTATTAGCATTCTTGTGTACCATTTGAGCTTTAGAGATTCATGGAATTGTATATCCTGCACCTTTTGTTTCTCTTTCTTTCTTCCTTATCTCAGTCACACCTGTTGTTCTCATAACATGTTTCTAGAAAGAGGTCCGCTCCTAGTGGAGCCCATTGGTACTTTTGTTTGTTTCTGTTTTAGTTATCATTAATTCAATGACAAAATGATTAGGGATCATTTGGTGCACAAAACCTTAAATATCAAACTACCAGCAGAACTATTGTTAACTTGAAAAAGTGTGTTAGACAAGTCTATAAAAATTGCCAAGAGATTCGTTACAACTTTTCCGGGAATGAGGCGCTTATCACAGGATACTAGCTCAGTGTATGGTGTGAATGATTTACGTGTGTAATTGAGCGCGAATTAACAAATATGTTCATGTCAAAAGGTCAGAGTCAGATAAAATCTGAAACATACGTTTTCTTTGTGGTCAAAGTGTACATGTTCCATCTAGTAAAAACTGACCTGCTGTATGTAAAATATGCCACAAGTGTAATGCTAAAGGACATTTTGTCTGGGTATGTAAAGATAAAGATGGTGTTCTCCGATTTAAAAGAAACAAGGAAAAAAAAATAAACCACTGGCTCAAGTCATAGAAGTGAGTATGGTCAATGGACCTGGACATTTTGTTTGGCATATTGTGAAATAGGCCAGGTGCAAAAGAATTGTCCTTTCTGTTTCGTTCTCACTGGTGGGAAATAAGTCAGTGTTAGCTGATTCTGGTGCTAGATAGTCATTAATTAAGGAGAATCTTTTGTCCATGTTTAAAGATGTACATCCAAAATCACCTGATATAAAATTAGCTGGATATGGCAACACGTACATACATGTTATGGGATATTTAGACTGCTCTAGCATTTAAAGGTATATGGGCTAAGGTGTATGTTGGCGCAGTGGGATTGTGCTACTTGGGGTGGCCACATCAGAGAGAGCTTTTGATAAAATTGGACCCTACACATCTCAATCAGGTAATTGGATCCAATAATGTGTTTTTGTCTGGAAATGAACAAGATGAAGCTGATAAATGGAATTGGTTGTTTCCAAAGTAGTCTCAAATTCCTTGAACCTGTTGAAGTGATTTGTACATTGAATCATCTTGAACGATAATGCTGTGGCGATTGTGCACAAAATATTAAATGTTCCACTGGCTGTTGGAGAGGATCTGAGAAGGCATTGGGTGTGTGAAGATATGGTTGAGGAAACCGATTTCATCTTTGCTTGCTTCTCCTTTGTGTTTAACATATGCATGTGCCCACAAATGCTTTTTGTTGCTTTGTGCTGTGCAGCATCTATATTGGTGCTGTACAGCATGAAGAAAAGACATGAGCAGAGGCAGTAGGTCTTTAAGGCGAGACCTATTAGCTCTGCCAATGATTGTTCTCACTGGCCTGAGGTTGGTGGTGTTTTTCAAGTTTACAAAAAACAATGTGGACGGACCCTGTTGTAGTATGAATCTATCAATCACTAAGTGTGGTAAGTCCAAGGACCCATTAGGTATATTTAAAAGACCCCTCACACACCAACCTGGTTGGTGTCATGCTTCATCATTGGGGTCCCAACCGGGTGGCCTAAGGTAAACCAATTTGGTTCTGTGAGGATTCCCATTATACAACCTACTGCGGTCTCCCGATGTCCCAGCCGGACATCGGGAGACCGCAGTAGGTTGTATAATGGGAATCCTCATGGAACCAAATTGGTTTACCGGATGAGACCCCTCCTATGCCCTGATTAGCTGCCTATATTTCTTCTTCATAGCTTTTTACCGGTGTCAGTAAGTATACCGACACCTAGTCCACACACCTTAGCGCGTGTGTTGGTACTTCACCTCTCACGTGGCCTTCACTTTGCCACTCACGTTTTTACTCTCGGTCCTGAAGAAAGCCCATTCGAATTTTTTAACGGGCTGAAACATGTAGACCACATCACCCTAACAACTACAGATTATTATCTCTTGGTAGTTGGCATCACATAGTTTTTAACCATACCCTGAGCCGCCACTATTAAATTTACTTGGCAAGGATTCTCAGAGGTATTTTTAACATTCACATTACACATTCACACCACACCTGCTCCGCTGTAATCAGGTGTTGTAGCACAACCGGGCGGCATTAGGCCACCCGGTTGGGACCCCAATGATGAAGCATGACACCAACCAGGTTGGTGTGTGAGGGGTCTTTTAAATATACTACAACAGGGTCCGTCCACATTGTTTTTTGCAACCTTACCCAGGGGATCAGGACGTACCCCTAAATCCTCGCTCTCTCCTTTGTTTTCCGCGTTTTTCAAGTTTATACAGCAAGTGAATACGTTTTCGAATGAGATATTGAAAAGGAAAGTGTTCCCAGAAGAATTGGTAACAAACAACGTTTCCTGCATAGTGACGGTATCAAACATTTGTTCACGGGGTAACACACTAGAGACAACTTTTAGGTTTGGCAGAAGGGTTTTTGCAACATATATATAAAAAAACCTCCTGCACAACCTGTATTGCTTCAATGTAAAAAGTTAATTCAATAATGATCCGTGACACATTATTGTAATTATCAAAAATAATCTTTGTTTATTTTTACATTTACAAATTGATAACATCATTTCATGTTATTACAAACTCAGATAAATAATACATATTTTCTTAACATGAGCGATCAACTCCACAAACTCTACTGCTCAAAGTTCATACCATTCAGACAAACCTCAAACACCTTCATAAAACGTTTCACCCATGTCCCTAAAACCATTTGACTTCGCAAACAGGAGAATACATTTTACATCCCTTCCACATGTTTGGATCTTGGCCTAATGACCACAAAACAGCAGGGGTCGACACAGGTTTTCCTTGTATACCACCTTCTTCAGGTCTCGCAGAAAGGATGAGTTTGATGTTCTTCTAACACCCTTAAAAATTGCTTGGTGGCTCTATTTAAATTTTAGAGGATTGTCTCCTTAGTGTATTTGTTTGCACTTTTCTCGTTGATATATTTACCACTATCCAATTATTCGAGTTCTCCTTCCATGTTATGTATATGGGGTTTAATGCTGCTGTACCTTCAGTGATTTATGTCCCACAAACTAAGGGGTTCACACATATTTTCTCTCTTTTTCTTATCCGCTTCACCAGAATCCAGAATTACTCCTCACTGTACATGCAATAGGCCGCAAAACAAACGCTTATAAGCATTATGGTATCAAAGTCGCCATTTGAAACAAGCATTGGCATAGCCAATAGGTCTCGCTTTTGGGACCTTTAAAAGTATTTAGTTATGCAGCACAATATCCTTGGTGCAACAACATCAACTGTTGCATGGCTAAACACGTATAAGGTCCCAAAGGCGAGACCTATTGGCTATGCCAATGCTTGTTTTCTTTGCCTCGTAACACTCCATACAGTGCTCGTGGTTTCAGTTCACTCGCTCCGTTCTCCCTCTCTTTTTTTTTTTTAATGCAGTTTTATATAGCGTGAACCCCACCCCAATGTATTATTAAAGCACTTTATATGAGCGCCAGTTACTCTGCACAAGACCATGTTCTTTTTTGTAGGAGAAGGGAGATTAAGTAACTTGCTGAGTTGCCCAAGATCACAGGATGTTGCTCCAACGCCGAAAGAATGCTTTACGTGAGTGCCAGTTACTTTATGCAAAGGACACATTCTTTTTGTATAAACAGGGAGAATAAATGATTTGCCCAAGATCACAGGATGTTGTGCCGACGTCAAGACTTGAACTGGTTTTCTAGCTCTGTAGTCGCCAGATCTGCGCGTGCAAGCCACAGAGCATCCTCTGGTGCCATCTGTTGTCTGTGAGATAAGGCTCCCAGGCTTGCAAATTAAAAATCGTCTGTCCCCCATTGCATCCCAGCAACGAGTTTTAAAGCTCCACCTCGTGTGTGTGTGACTACATCGTGCAGACTGTGAGGCTGCCACACCTTGTGGCTTCAGTTCTGTACTTCCGTCAGCCGAAAGGCTCACGGATTTGTGGTCCGTGCTTCCACATCCCAAGTGATGCGACCCTCGTTTACTCAGCAATACCACACATGCTACAAACAAAACATTTTCTCCAGCATAACGATAGACTTCGATGGCTGCTGGGTGCACTGCAAGGTGAGAAGGAGCGCTCCCTTAAGCAAGAGGTGGCTGAATGAAAGCTGTAAATGATGCACTCTCTCCCGCAACTGTAAATATCAAGTTGTGACTGAGATGTGCGCTACTAGTAGCATTGGAAAACAAGACGGGGTGACGTTGAAGAGCGAGAGGAAATGAGAGATGTACACATGGGATGGCGAGGAGGGAGAAACAGACAGGATGGATTGGGTGAGAAGAGAACACTGGATAGACGAGGCATGCGGAGGAGCAGGAGACACGTGGATAGGGGTGGGGGAGACTGGATCTGGGGGCAGAATGAAACTGGAGAGACAGACATGGGAGGGGAAGAAGATAGATTCGCAGAAGACTTAAGAAAACAGTGAAAACTATGGGGAAACGGTAAAACTGGAGAGGCTGGAGGTGGGCACGGAAGACACAAATATACGGATGGAGGTGATGCGAGAGGAAGAAACCCTAGGAAGCTGGGGATGCAGACATTTAGAAGGACACGAACATGCCACGCGTGGGAGAGAAGGCAAAGTGATCGATAAGGGGACACTGGAGAGACACATGGGGAGGGCTGAGAGAAATAGGGGCGGGGAAAGAAGGAGAGAATACATGTGGGGAAACGAGCTTTGAAGAGACACACGAAAGGGAAAGAGAAAAAGACACGCGGCCGCGCTCTGTGGTGGGGAGGGGCGAGCAAGACAGAGAGGCAGAGCGAGGCGCGCGCGGGGGGTGGAGCATGCTGTAAGGCTTAATGAGCCATGAAAGAAAGGCAGATGGCGGGTGCACGCGCACGTAACCGCAAGCTTGAGGCCAGCAAAAGCCTCTGGTAGCACTTTGAAAACCCACTAACTAAATGTCTCGCAGAGCAACGCATGCGCTGGCTCAGGCGAGACCTAAAAATGAGACCGAAAGGTAAGGACAACTTTGAAGCTATTTTGATGTGCCAGGATGGTGCTAAGAATGGTGAAGTGAAGTAATATGTGTTTTGGGACTTAAATTTAAGGAAGGAGAAATGTTGAGAGAATTTAGGGGAAAAACCCTTAAAGAGGTATTCTGTAAGTGGGAAGATACTTGGTAGAATTGCCAGATGGCAATGTATGTCATAAAAGCACATTGGTGAATGTACCAGAGATGTTGTAGAAATACCTTGTGCTTTAGTTGTCTGGTGTGAATATAGGCAAGGATCACTCTTTGGGTCCTAAATCTTGTGATCGTTTTAGTTGCAGACCTCCCACCTGGATGTGTGACATTGTGACAATGTACCAAAGGGACCTATGATATGCCAACATTATTGTTCTGGACTCTAATGATGAGAGTTGTGGTTTTCTGACATTTATTGGGTTGGAATTTTTATTTAGTTTTTCTTTGGGAAATGGGAATGTGTTGTTATCTGTAGTATATCATGATGTTTTATGAAGTCATAGGATTCCTTTGGAATGTGGGATGCTGTATTCCCGGGGAGTGAGTTACTGGCTGTTCCCCTCCTCATAAAGTTGTAACTTAGACCTGTTCAATAAATACCTTTGTACCAGCCAGTGTTGGAGAATTACTTCATCTGTCTCTCTCCCCCCATGTGTGCTCCCCAGCAATGCTTGATTCACCCTCCCAACTCATCTTTGGCCCACCACTACCTCTGTATTGTGCCCCCTAGCCACACTGAAAGCAAACACTGTCTAAATCTAAATCCGTATTTGTAAAGCGCGAACTACTCACCCTTACGGGTCTCAAGGCGCTGGGGGCCGTCGTGGAAATTAAGTGAGCTATTGCCCAGAGTCACATGGTGCTGAGCTGAGCTGCCGCCGGAGCCGGGGATCGAACCGTGAACCCTGTGCTCCGAAGTCAGCTGTCCTGGCCGCTGCACCACACCTCTCCACTGTTGCACCGATTTGTTTTTCTGTCCTCTTTGCTCTTCTCCTGTCTCTGTCATTTGCCTGACACTATTGTTATTATTATATGCTTTGCCAGTATTTGTAGAGTTGCACTGAAATTGGCAAAACTAATAGTGACTGGCAGCCATCTTGAAATGTTATATTTTTTGGTCTTCAAAGATGGCCTCTATACTGCATAGACACCACATGGTGTCTAGCTTGAAAGTATGCAAAATAACATGCCAACATGGCTGCCCATCGGTATTGGCCTTTCTGTGCTTTCGGCATAAGTTTACAAGCATTGGCAAAGCCATGGACAGCAGTGACGGCTATGTTTGAACATTATTTTTCTATACTTCCAAGAAGTCTGCCACATCGTGTTTAGATGTAACGTGGTGACCATCATATAAGTATAGAAGATAACAATCCAAGCTGGCCGCACAAAACTATTAGCTTTGCCAGTGTTTGCTCCACAACCTTACAAGCTTGTGCAAATTCAGTAGCAGCAGCAAACAAGCACTGGCAGTGTACAGTTTGTCAATGCTTGTTACATTTTGTGGCAATTGGATTACCTTTTCAGGTGCTTGTATTACTGTCTTCTGCTAATTCTCATTACTAAGCTGTTTTCAAATGTGAACCACCTGTGGCGGTAGATAGACTTGAAGTACTAAGTTTGAGATTCCACATGGGCCAGGAAAATTAGAATTCTCACTAGTGGTGATCAGCTGCTGTATTGTAATTGTATTTATATAGCACTTACTACCCCTGTCGAGGCTTCGAAGCGCTTTTCGGCGAGTAGCACGTTACTCTGGAGCACAAAATGATTAATGGTGGATTAGTATACGGAAATATGAGTTAATTTGAGCGGTTGACATGCAAGTCTGTTAATTACATAGGATAATGGAGGGATGGAAGAGAGAAGAGTCTAGAAAGTGTTATTTTGTAGACCATAGTAGTAAGATGAGGTTTGAGTTAAGTAAAAGGAGAGTTGGAGGTGGGTGGAATCTCTAGAAATGGATTAGGGAGATCATAGTAGTAAAATGAGGTTTAGGATGAGTAAAAGGAGGGATACATGAGGGAAGTAAATACTTTAACCATTTTTGCACATCAATCGCCTCTCCTGTGCAACACCACTGAAAAACACATTAAAGCCAAATAGCTCTGTGGTTGGGAGGGCAGAGGGGTCATTGGGGGTGGGGGTCGGGGCAGCAGGAAGGGGAGTAGGGCAGGATGCACAAGAGGAGAGGGAGGAAGTTGGTGGAAGACTAGTAATGGAGGCAGGAGGGTACATAGAAAACAGCGGTAGGGGGGCAAGCAGCACACGGGGGGGTCTGATAAAGGATGTTTGAACAAGACCACAGATGGCGAGAGGGAGTTAGGAAATGCAGAGAGAGGAGGAGGGTGGACATGCTACAGACACATTCCCTTTTAGAGAATGCATTTCTAAAAGTAAAAAAGAAGTAACTCGGAAAGCATGTTGCCAGTGGAAGGACCCTGGCTGAAGGCAGAAAACTGTAGATGGTCCATGCTCCACTCCAGGGACAGAAACTCGAAGCCCAGGAGAAAGCATGGAGCCGGTGACCAGTAAGAAGCAAAGAATCAAGAGTGAAGTGCAAGTCAACCAATGGTAAGTAAAGGGTGGGCTCTAAGCCCTCTTTTAGTCTACAAGAGAATTCCCCTGCGGACAGCGAAGCCTTCTCCCCGCCGTATCATGATGTGACCACTGATACCACGGAGGTCGCAGCTACGGCGGAGCACATACCCCAGAATGTGTTGCTGCAAATGCGTACAAAAGTCACTGAAAGCATGTGAATTGTACACACATGTGGGGATCTGCCTTGAAATCCAACTACCCCATTGTTGGAGTATGGCGGAATGTGCACAGTCCGGTCAATGGGATATATACCTCAGAAGGAATTACATGGATACTGGCGCCTACAGGATTGTAGTCATCGGGGTTTAGCTGCCCAGGTGTAGGAGGGACCTGGAGGAAAGGATCCACGGTGGAGACTGCTGGAGAGAAGCAGATTGGGGTGTGCATGCACCCCAAATCCTACGTTTCCGACGACTCGAGGCAGCTGGTCAGAACGCTATGGTCGGGTCGTCGGAAAGCCTCATCGTGATCGGGACGGTGGTCGGAGATGCCAGTACTGCCCTATGGACGCTGTTTTTAGCGGTCGGAGAAAGGCTGTCGGAGTCGATGGTCGGTCGAAGTACAGGATGCATGCATCGTAATCTGGCGGTCGGGCCAACTGCTTCCAATGAGACCGCGGCAGTCTGACCACCTCCTATGGACCGCGGAAGCCAGTCCGACTCGCATACTAATGAGGCCCTTAGTGTTTTCACATAATACTTTGGGTATCCTCCAAAGACACAATATTCACAAACATCTGCCTGCTATTCAAAGCCACACTCCTGCCTCTGTAGTTGATATGTAACCAAATATTTCTAGTTCTTTCAAAATCTTTATCTCGGCGTCGAATGTTAACAGCAAATATTTTATACAATGAAAGGCATGGAAATGTTGTGGACATTGTTATAGAACAGTAAACAGCGCTGCTTTTTGCTTATGTGAAAAAGGATGTATGCCAGCCTAGATCACCACTTACACAGACAAGAAATGTGCACTTGAACTATCATCAAGGAAAGTATATAAACGCTCTTCAATATCTGACAAAAGTTAAAGAATTGCATTTTTTGTATACCTTTTTTCACACAAATATTTTTGGGGAAAATAACTTATTATTGAGCATGTACATACTTATATAAAACATTGTTCAAGTATTTTTTGGTTATAAGTCAGAATGGGCTGAATTTAAATGCCTATTAAAACAAGCATTTGCAATGCAATAGGTCTCGCATTTGCCAGAGTTTGAGCTATTTTCATTGTAAACGACAATGCCTTTTATTTATGCGTTTGAAAACCTGCAAGCTGTGCGTAAACAACCACTTTGTACTTATAGTCCTTGCTTATAAGAAGCAAGGCTGGCAGTCTGTTTTACTGCCAGCCTTGCTTTTCGTAGGCAAGGACTATACGTACAAAGTGCGTGTTTATGCACCGGTTGCAGGTTTTCAAAACAAATGAATAAAAGGCATTGTCATTTACAATGCCAATAGCTCCAACTCTCGCAAATGCGAGACCTATTGCATTGCAAATGCTTGTTGGGAGTTAGTCACTGAAGTGTGAATTAGAGTAGGGGACAACCCTCTGCCATGAGTTACGCAGTGATGTGTAGGTGTGTGAAGGAGGGGTGCCTTTTTCGGGAGTTAAAGGGAGAAGTGTAAATTAGTGTAGGAGGCAACCCTCTGCCATGAGTGAAACACTGATGTGTGAAGGAGAGGAGACTTTGTCCAGAGTTAAACACTGAAGTGTAGTGTAGGGAACTCACGTTCCTTGTGTCCTGTTCATACTGCCAATCCCTCCCCCCCCCCCCCCCCACCTGGCCTGCTCACTCATTCTGCGCACTCAGTCATCCAATGCGCACCGAATATCACTCTCATTTACCCAAGTCATTCTATGTGACTATTCATTTTACTTGCCCGAGCCAACCCTCCGCTCGCTCAGAGTGTTTCCTCAGGCCTAAGTGCCAGCATCATATTATTTCTGATAAGCAGGGCACGAGTCGGGGGTACACGCAGGTGGACGGCGTCCACCCACTTTTTTCACAGGGTGGACACCGTCCACCCTGCCAATAAGTTGGGCCCCACTGACAAAGATGCTGAATTTGTCCCGGTGTAATTTCCAAACACCGGGACACTTTCAGCAGCGCCTGCACATTGTTAACTGTTTTCGATCTGCAACAACGTGCAGGCGGGGACCGGATGGGGCTCTCTTATTTTTGACTCCTGCTGGGCCCATAACAAAGGCCGAATTTGAGGGGTGATAAGGCCTCCTTTTGTTGGTGTCTCCTGGCTGGCAGTAGCCAGGAGCCTCACACCTAGAAGCAAATGCAGCAGAGGGGAAACAAAGGCTCACACCTTGTTAGCACTTCACACATACTTAAAAGAGGCAGCTTTTCACTTTGTTCAGGCTCTGTTTAGGAGATTTGCATGCACTGTAAGAACATCAGATGTGTTGATCTTTCCCAGTATTTGCACAAAATAAATAGCATTTATATAGCGCTTGCTACCCTAGAGGAGGCTTTGTAATAATTTAAATATCACTATTTTTTCTTTTAAAGCACTATGGGTAGAGGAAGCTTTACGCTGACAAAACGCAACATTGGTGTATGTGAAGCTTACAAAAGTGTGAATCTTCTGCCTAAATCAGGAGGGTTTGCAAGTATACTCGAAATGTGCTCAAATGTACTCATGGTAGACCTGCTAAACATATATGTGAGAGCTTTAGATCTGATGTCACTTCTTGTGATGCCACTTCCCGTGATGTCACTCGCCGTGATGTCACGCGCCGTGATGCCACTTGCATACTGATTAATTAGGTTAGTCCCCCCACTTCTTATTTAGGACTTGTGCCCTGCTGATAAGTCTGACTGTGGCTCGTGTGCTTTTTTGACTTCAATTGCACCACAATAGAAAAAATAATCCCATCCGCTTGATGTTGGAAAACCGTTTTACCACAAATGGATCACTTGAAACACGTATTTTTTTGTTGGTAAACTGGAGTGTTCGATTTTACTCAGCAATCGTGGGAAATAAAAATTGCCAAACTGGTTACAGTAAATATGTTTTAACTGCCAGGTTTGAATTCCCATCCGTCCCAGCAGTTTCCTTTTGATGGGATTACTTTTAATTTTATTTTGAACGCTTCAAACAGAGACGTTTGCAACCTCCACGCAAAACAAATGGCCCGGGCAGGCCCTGCGTCTAGAAAGGCAGGGGTTAGTTGTTTGGATAAAGTTATGCCAAACAATCACATTGCAGCTGGTGCCAGGGGTGGTGACAGACCCCCACCCACCCCCGGTGTGTTCCACTCACCTGTACTGGGTGTCACTGAGAAAGCCGAGGTGTCAACTGCACTGGCTGGAGTTAGTAGAGGAGGGCTGGGCCCGTTGGGGTTCGAACCCGTGACAGTGGGGTGAAGCGCGCACCCTAAGGTGAAAGCGTGGCGTCCACGGAGGCACCAGACCCGGAGACGAGCGTCTGTGTACACGGCGTGATATGCAAAAACCGGAACCTAAACAAATATTTGCCGGATTTTCTCGCTGACAGTTGTTTGATAAATTCACATGTTTTTCGGGGGCAAAAAATTAAATTGTTCATACGCCCTTCTGGTGCGGCACACCACGTAAAGTAGGTGTGAAAGCACCAGTGAGTGGGAGTTAGGGGGTAATTTAAAGGGTGAAGGGGTGACTCTCGGGAATTCAGCAAACGGACATAATAGCCTATTTCGTAGTTGACGTCCACCTGTCTCGTCTTTAACGCAGGTGTGTAATTGTTGTTGGCTCACGTACGTGCACCTCGAATATTCTGCTCAGACAGTCAGTGAAGTCCCAGTCACACTACCAACTACTTCGAAACAATTTTGGAGCTAAAATATTTGAAAAGAGCAATCCGCGTGGGAACATATTGAAATATATGAAAACATATGTTGCTGTTGAAATATTTTAAATACTTATTTTCCCAACCAGTTGTCTGTTTTATACTCACGTTCAACAAAACAAGCCAGAGTTTGTGCTGTCAATAGTGCAAACACAATAGTAAAGGTATTCGTTAGTTTTTCGCCATTATTTTAATATTAATTGCTCCGAAAATGAAGCTCATATGGCTTGTCTCTGTTGAAGCGCTTGGGTTCAGGATCACGTCGGAGTTTGGGCATGTGAGCATGTGTCGTCTTCAAAGAGTTGGAGGGGGCGCCCACGTAGCCTTCACACGTTACAAACTGGCCTCACGGCGCTCAACACTTTCGTGCAAGATGTATTTTTCGGTTCGGCTCATAATAATACGCTTTGGAATTACTTGTAACTGTGATTCTCTGTGGGAAGAAGCGCGCAATATATTTTTCACAAGGACTCACGGGACCTACACGGCGATTCCATGCCCAACACTGGCGATTTCAAGCATATATAGGTGATAAATTTTGCCCGTGCTGACCGGGACGTACTCTTCCTCATCAGGATGTGACCCCAAAGTAAGAAAGAGACCAACCAAAAAAGTACAAAGTCGGAGGAAGAGAACGACCAACAAAGAGTGACAGAAGGATAAAAAAAAAAAAAAAGGGTCAGCCGCGAGCAAAAGAGACGCCGTGCGCGTGCACATCTCCTGTCCGGGCAGGCACGGCAAACATGAGACAGGGAGGGAACAAACATGCCTCCCTTCCAATCAAAAGCGCGCATTTTTGACGCGCGCCAATGCAAAGCATGGGTGGAGCTTCCACCCCGCTTCGGAGGCAAAACCGTCGACAATAGATCTCGCAAGCGGGCAGCGCATGCGCTGCGTCGCTAGGCGAGACCTAAAAAAGGGTCACTGCTGCAACCTGTTCATTTATTACGTCTGGAATGCTTCTCAAAGGCATTATTGCCCAGTACGTTCGCTTACCCCATCACTGGCTCGCTGCAAAAGCAATATTTTTTACCCAAGGGGAAATTAATTCTATTTCAGGACCTGATGCCAACCTGTTTTTCCTATAGATTTCTTATGATTTATTTCCAAGTTCCCCTACTCTGCTTGGGGATTGTGAATTGCTAGTGGCCTACCCATTTCACCCAGTGATCTATAGCCCTGACATTCACTGCTTCAGTGCCTATTTTTAAATGAATGGCTGTCCAGATAGTGTTTATTGCTTGCTCCCCGACTCCATAACTGTGCATTGATTCACATTATTCCACATCCCTGCTGTGCTATGACAGAAGTACATTCTGGCATGAAATGGAGGCTTCGCTTGGTCTGCCTTCTGACCTTGCACCCCCAGTGCTTCCACACATTGAGTTGTCTAGCACACCAGTTCTTATCCTTTTGACTTTTGTGAACCAACGCTGAATCTCAATTGGAAGCCGGGGACCCAGTCCTAAGCCATTTCTACCATTTAAACCTAAAAAACAAAAATAAAAAATAGAAAAATCACAGAACTACTGCAATACGCATACATGAAACCAATACATACATTATGGAATATTTTCTTTATTTCAAAAACAAAATCCAAAAACCTAAATTCCAATTTAAGGGGAAGGCTGGAGCTTTTCAAAAGTTTGTTTTGTTTCTAAAAACAAAAGAATATAAACTTATTTTAAATACTGAAAGACTCATACTTTCAAGTCACTAAAATAGAGAGGGGGATAGACAAATGTGATGTGTAACAATTTCTTCCAAAACAAAATGGGTTCTGTCAGGGAAGATGTCGGTGCCTCTGACTCAAAAATATCTGACATGTCTTTGACCAAAAAAATCAATACCTCTTGGGCACGTTTAAAAAAAAAAAACAAAGAAAGAAAAACAAATCAGTAGTTTCCGTTTATGCTGGCTATAGTGTATCTTCTCTCATGACCATGGGACTGTTTCTAACTCCTTGAAAATTGGGCATGTGGAACCAAACCGCCTAGTGCAAAAGTTTTTCGATCATGTGGCAAAAACATCTTGTGAAAATACTGGGAAACTCGTTTGCATTGCAGATTGAGGAATTCTTGGAAGGAATCCACTTTTTTGAGTGGACTTACAGTCCGGATTGTGCTCAGACCACAGCACCAGAACCTCTATAATGATGGTATGGACTGATGCTCTAAAAATGTTCAATAAAATGAAAACTTCATTTTATTTTGGCTAGACTTATTCTTGGACTTAGACACAGTGGACAATGATGTCCTCCTGCTTGCGCTCAAAGAAAGGCTTGCAATTGCACTAGTTTTAATCCCTTTGAATTCGGTCTAGAGCGGTCTTTTTTTTTTTCTTTTTTCTTTTCTTCAAATGACATTTTCTAAGCGTATTAGCTCTGTATTGACATTAGTTTCTTCTCATTCACCTGCCAGCTCTCCCTTAGCACCTACATGAACAGATTTCAAACCTGTGTTTCTAGAGCAGGTTTTTAATAAGCTGACTTTAACTACCTTAACCCCTCCATTAGAGCCATGTTTAGTATGAAGCCTACTAAAGATTTTTGCCTGTGGGTAGCATCATTACCGTCTGCTGTTTGGACTCCTCTCTAGTTTCTGGGTTTGTCCCAGTCTTTCAGAAGTCAGTTGTGGTGGTCTTATCTTTAAAATAAAATATAGATCTATATATTCATCCTTCTATTCCCTTCTAATTATGGGCTGATTTCCTTGCTTCCTATGATTTCTAATGTTAATGAATATGTTAACTTCCACTTGACATCCTACCTGGTAGATCATCTCTTCTTTCGTCCATTGCAATCACGCTTTTTGTAAGTATATTAGCAACAAAACTGTTTTTGTAAAGGTCACTAATGACCTCTGCATGATATTGGATTCTGGAGGTCCGGAAGCATTGGTTATACTCAGTAAAATCTCTTGGCATCACCATCAACAGTAAGCTAACGCTCAACTCCCATATAAAAAATTCGGCAAAGGGAGCATTCTTCACTCTCAGACATCTCAAAAAAATCAAACCTTTCATTCCAGCGGAAGATTTCTAACCAGTTGTCCAATCTCTAGTCCTCTCGAAAATTGACTACGGAAACGCTTTACTCTCCGGAACTCCCAAAGTTCATCTTGCCCCCCTCAAATCTGTTCTCAACCTAGCAGCCAGGCTAACAACCGACTGTAAACGTTTTGACCACATCTCACCTGCCCTCAAGGACCTTAAATGGCTTCCTATCGAAGGCAGATCCTCCTTTAAAATTGCCTGCATTACGCACAAAGCCCTCTATCAAAAGACCCCGCTCTATCTCTCAAACAAACTCAACAAAGCAGGTTGCGCCCGCCTGCTGAGAAGCACCAACTCTCTTCTCCTCAACCCCCCCTCTTTTGAGAAAAAAAAAAAAAGCTTCTCAATCCCGCTCCTTCTCTGGTAAGGCCCCCAGCATCTGGAATGCCCTCCCTAAAGATCTATGAGGTAACCCCTCTTATGCCAGTTTCAAACAGTACCTTAAAATACACCTGCTCAACAAATATTGGGGTACATAATCCCTCTCTTACTTTACATGCGATACTCTACCTCCTCCCTATCACCCCTACCGTCTCCACCTCTCTCCGATTCATCCCCTTCCCGACCCCTCTCCACCCTGTTCCCCCCCTCTCCCCATCCTATCATCCCCATCCCACCCTCCTCACACGCTCAACACCGCCAGTTTTATTCTGACCATTGAGCCCACCCCATGTGTACTGTGTACTACTAGCTGATGTTACGCTTAAAGATGTCATCACCACGAGACCTCTGATCACCTATAGACGTGGCAGAACTCTTAAAGCGAGACTCCGGTCCTACTGTACCTCGTCCTCACAGCAGCCAATCATGGCTCAAAACACACACGTTGGGTTTCTTTAAATGTGGTTGTTGTGGTGTCTGCAGATTTGCCCAGAATGGCATCAAGAATCTCACAGCAATCAACAAGAAGAAATACCTGATCAATTGCAACATCAATTGTAACACTAAATTTGTGATATACATTCTAGAGTGCACCTGTAAACTATGGTATGTAGAAGCACCATCAGACCATTGAAAGAACGCATTGGTGAACACATCAGAGCACTCCAACGCCAGGATTCCAGATACCCCATGGCAGTACACATAGCCACTTGTCCCACGCAAGCCTCCAAAAGACGCCTCTCGTTCTTCGGATTTGATGTGGCTGCCACTAACGCCAGAGGAGGTAACAGAGAACTGAGGCTCAGACGTCTGGAAGCAACATGGATCATGCGCCTTCAGAAGGTGCAACACGGATTAAACACGGATCATGAGCTTCATTATTTTTTAGGTGATTAATCACTGGTTACTGACTTTCCATGAACCATGAACCTCATCATTCCAGTTGGAATACTTGATGAACCAGACATTCTCGTGCACCGTGCGTGTCTTGATGATCAAGAACTTTTATCTTTTTTGTCTAAATCCGGAGACAGGAATCTCACAGCTATCTGTTAATTGGATTATATAGTTTTGAATTTTAGTCACCTTGTGTGATTCTCACCCACTATTGTTGCTATAATGTCACTACTTTTGGTCTAATGTCACTTCGCCTTACCATTCGGATGAACGTCATGTCACAGCGGCGCCTACTATTGTCACCTTAATTATTTCTCATGTCACTTAGTTGTTAGCCTTAGGCTAAGCATCATGCGAGTATTTCTCTCATAGTGTTACTCATGAAGTTTTGGTATATGCGTGTCATCCAGAGAGCATATATTTATTATGGTATACTACGTTTCTGTTTTCTCCTCCAGGTTTTAACATCTCTGTTTCGAGCATCTGACTTGCACTCCATATTACAGGAGTTAGACAACATTTTCTCAGATGTTGCATCTATTTTCTCCTTCATCTCTCCTTTCAATATCCTCCATCTATCGGTTTGTCTATATCTCATGTACGTTTGTTCTCCTCCCTTTTCTTTCTTTTATTTCAGCCTGTGTTATTTTCTTTTTTCCTTTTCCTGTTGCTTTCAACTTGGGGCGTACATCCCTCTTACAGCACCAATTCCTACACGTTTACACCTCTATGCATGGCGTCCTGTGTGGCCCACCTCTGCTTTTTTCCTTTTGCGGTCTAGTCTTTCTCCACCGTGCCTTTATAACCCCGCCTCCGCCCCTCCTCTTCCGGCCATCTTCCGGAACCATTTTCCTTCCTGAACACCACTTCTCCCAGGTAAGCGACTCAGTCCCCTCCATACGAGCCGACTGTTTGTCAGCTCACTATCCCTGATGTATCTCCTTACACCCTTTCTCCCCCTCTCTCACTTTTTAGTTTCCTGCACTCCGGCGCATCCGCCGTTGTCGTCCTGGACTACTGACCTGGTACGCCCATTTTATTATTCCCTCCTGTGCTACTTAGCACTTGGTTACTTTCGTCGCCACAGACTGCCTCAACATCTCTGAAGGTAAGCCTTCGTCACCTCGATACTCGGGTCTTTTGTCTTTCCCCCTCCCCCCTATCCCTCCCACCCTTGGCACTTCACCTCATTCCCATTTTCCTTCTTCTCTCAGGTCAATAGTCCTCATTGGCTTATCCGCCGCCCGGCGATATCCGTCTTCCTTTGCTTACACTTAGCAGTAGTCTACCTACCATGGTTCGCACTGCTCTTCATTGCCGTTTTGGATTCTTGTACGGTCACTAGGTAAGGTTTCACTTTAGTTTTCCCTTCACGCACCTTTTCCTTTTCCAGCTCACCCCTTTCCCTTACCGCTTTTCCTTTTCCTCTCCATAGAATCCACCTTGTTGGCACCGCCTCTCGGGTATTTGTCTCTACCCTCTTCCTTTTTTCTATCGCCTACTAGTAGCACACACTAAGGGCAGCCGTCTATTTCCTCCGGAGCCACATACTAGGCTGTGTCTTTATCAATCTTTTCGCTTTTCTTGCATGTCTTTCAGTTGCACTCGTCTAGCTCACCATGGAGCTTGCTCGTGATCACCATTTCGTTCACTATGCGGTTTTGTCTTACCTATTTGTGTTCCAGAGGTCCTCCATTCAACCCTGGGTGACCTATCTTTTATTCAGGAGTCCATGTTTATCTAGTTGGTCTTCCGCCTGATTACCTTTCACCAACACTGTTTTTGCGTTTACAGCCGCTTCTAGACCCTGCTCGTTGTCATTACTGGGCGCCCTCCTTTGCATGTATTTCCAACACGTTCCGCATAGTGCGTGATTGTTATCTTTACAGGCTGCCTTTTCAATTTTATTACATTGTGGCTTGTGTTGCTTCTCATTCACCATGTACTGATTGTTTCGCTTCTTGGTCTGCTATTCCATTCACTTTTCTCCTCCACACAATCACAGCTCGACCTTTTGATCTTGTTACAATGATCATTCATTGTCATTTTGTGTGTAAGTTTTGTAACCAGGTTTCCACTTGTATTTATGATTTTCATTTTCGGCCTATACATCATCTGTATGTTTTCTTGCCAGTTTATTTTATGTTTTGTATCCTCCCCAGCCCTGAAGAGTCACGGGTTACTACCCTTTGTGACGAAACACGTGTCGGCTGGTTGCTTTTGCTTTGGCTGGTTGCTTGTGCTTTGTTACTATATTAAACACCTATGATTATCATTCTGGTGTGGACCCTCTACATTTCTGCAGTATGAGACATTTCACCTGATATTATATCCTCATTACGTGTGCCCGGGACTGTACCTACTTCATTTGTGTGGATTTCTATCCATACCATCACGGGGGTTTTAGGGCATATCCCCTGACCTGGTTTGCACCGTACATACTCTTGGCATAACATAAACACAGCGCGAATTAGCTTGAGCGCCATTATTCCTGTCGATACTAAAAACCCCACACTGATACATACTTTATGGTTTCAGGAAAGGCAGCCGCAGCGCTTCAAATATCAATATCATTCTTATCTGTTGATTAGGCTATGGATAGAGACAGGGTCGCATCAGAACTCTTTGATAACTTATCCAAAGGGATCACTATTAACGCGGCATCCACCAGTGGAAACCCATTACGTAGAGAAGGTCTCAAAGAGAAATTCGTAAGACTAGAGAGATTAAAGAAAACAGAGAATTCCAGATGGTGGGACAGTGCCACCTTAAAACAATATCTGAGACTTAATAGGGTCCCAAGAGGACTTCGCTCCCAGATTTTTCCCACTTTTGATGATCTGGACGATGATCTTTTAGGCAAATGGGAAGAAACTCTCACTTCTAACTCGAACACACTCATCAACATATTAATAGAGAACGCAGAACGCAAAGTAGCAAATCTCCAGATTGAAATTTCCAACTTAGAAAAAGAAATTGCAGACCTAGATTTAAAAGAAGCTATAGAAAAGAATTGTCATCCTAAATGACATCCTGTCCAAACACCAGAACGAAATAAAAGACAGAAAGACCCGACAATTAAAAAGAGACGAAGCTGACTACAGAGAGGGACGTGTTTTTACTTTCGCCAGAAAATACGATCAGTTACTTCAGACCGCTACACCTGGTAACAAATCAATTAGACCGGACATTTCATCCATCTCATCCAGTTCCACCTCTCTCAACACCATTGCCAGCAGTGACAGTGAACCTGATAACCTAACAAACGACCTGAACAGATCTACCCTCAATAAATCATCTTTTTTACGAGAGGTCCTAACGATACGAAGGGAGAACCGGACACAACAAAGACTAGGAGGCCAAGACAGAAAACCCGTAGAGGGAAGAGGTCAGGACTCAGAAGAGTACAAGAAGAAACTAAGGTCTGGGGACGGGAAAAACAAATAGATTCACAAGATCAAGGTGTGCAGGTAGTTAACCTTTCATCACATACTCTGAACAGTGGGATGATCTCACTTCTTAGCAGAGGCTTAAGTTTCAATCCCCACGAACAAGGGGATACCTGTAGACACAAAATAGACCTCTTTAAATTTATTAGGGGTCTTAAGATCAGGAAACACTTCAGTAGTTTCCCAACCACCACTAAGACCATCAAGAATATCTGTACCGATAATTCTTTGGGTGTACAAAGAATCAAAGATATTCAGGACACCCATTTACTCCTGTCCCTTACGGACATGGACGACCCTCCCATGAATATGGAAGATCTTCTTCTGGAACTGGATATTGACACAGACCTCACTCTTAACAGTGGTCTCAAGACGAAGTCTAGATGGACTCCTATTCTCCCAGGGGGTAATTCTGTTGATAACTTTTACAACTTAGTTCTCACGGACATAGACAAACATGAAGGGGGGCGCTAGGTGGCGCACACGCAAGATGGCCGCACATATGTGAGGCTCCTGCAGCTTAGCGTGAATATCCGTTAATTTATCCTGACTTTGGACCCCATAGCCAAACTGCACTACGGCATGCTGGTGTGCTGGGCTCGATGAAGACTCGCTGAGATAATCAGCGAGATTGAGCTTGCCCCGCTCCCGCCGGAGAGACGTGAAGATCCGGCCGTGGGCGAGGAAAGTGAGACGTGACCCTCCGGCGCGGCCACCAGACCTACGAGAAATCGGTGCGCCACACGAGGCGGCTAGGCCCTGGGCCGCGGGGCGTGCGGAGGCGCTGGAGGCGGTGTACTGAGTGGCCTGCTTGGAGCTCGCGGCTGCTCCCGCATCGGAGGCACCGCGGACCCGCTGAACGGCGAAGGAGTGAATGACAGCCTAGAAGCTGCAGGAGGTGGGTGTGTGGCGGCGCGGCACTAGCGCTGGGGACGCACCGCATTCAGTGGCGATCCGACTCGAATGGACAGAGCTATGATCGGAATGGGACGGCGGAATCGGGGGACTGGAGTGGCTGTGTTGCTATCGCTGCCCCTTTGAAATTGACGGATGGGCATTGGGCTGCTTGCGAGCCGTTAGACGCGACAACGCTGCGGCACTGAACATTAGAGGTCCCCCGAGGAAGCGAACCTGCCCGCATTGAGATGCGGATGTAATCTTGGCCCCTATTGTCGCTGCAGCTGGGGTGAGTGAGGCACCAGCTTCTCACTTGAAGATACAGAGGGCAGACGTGGCCCTTGCTCTTTGGGGAGGCCCCTGTTGAGTGTGGCGGAGGTGGAGGCGGGCGATTGTGGAGCAGCCCTCTATCGGCGCCCCTCGGCTGCTAGTGAATGGGAGCTTGAGGCCCTGGATGGGCACTGACGCGAGCCCGACTGCTGCTGGCCGCCGTCTTGCACAGAGGATCATTGGAGGTGCAGTGCGCTCGCCCTGAAGGCCCTGAGACTAGCTGACCTGGGGAGCATTTGTTGGGGATCATTCTCCCCCGGACTGTGCCGGCTGGAGAGGCGGGCCCTGCCCGGGTGCTACCCTGGACAGGGCTGTGTGCGACTGATGGGAGGTGCGACTGCGGGGAGACACGCTGCCCTCTCCGGGCTCCTGGGCCTGGCTTAAATCTACGTGTGGCGGTGTAGGCGCCTGGGGACGGAGAGACCCGACTAGACCACACAGCTCACTACTGACTGGCTGGAGAGGCTAGGAAGATCGGCCGCACGGGGAGCGCGCACAGGGTTATCTCCCCTGTATCATTGTCTCTGCTACACTTGGACCTCGGTGACTGGTGAGGGCGAAGTAGCCTTTCCCTGCGGAGTGCACACAGCGATATCGCAGCTAGACCAGCAATCTGCAATTACAGAACATCATGGGGAAAACAGATATCCGTCAACCCAAATTGAACTTTGATGCGGCGAAAAGGAGTACCCGTAACACGCCAGAGGACCAGGTCCCGGGTGGGAGAGATGAGACACCGGCTGTGGCGACTGCACAAAACACAGATGTGCAAAGTATACTTCAGGAGGTGCGACAAGGATTCGCCACCATAGTGGACAAAGTAGACAGAATGTCGTCGCGCATGGACGCCATTGCACACAAGCTGGAGGGGCATGAGGACCGACTTAAGGAGGCGGAAAGACGCATCTCGGACACTGAGGATGTGACCACGCATGTAGCTACGCAGGTCACCCAAATGGATAAACTCCTGAAAATCATTGCGGCGAAAAATGAAGAGTTGGAAGCGCGAAGCCGGCGCAATAATATCCGCATTCTTGGTGTCCCGGAGACAACAAACGTAGGGAAGATGGAGGAATATGTGGAGAAGCTGTTGCTGTCTTCAATTGGAGCTGAAGCATTCTCTACCCAGTTTATCATAGAGCGAGCGCACAGATCCCTGGGACCGCGTCCCCCTCCGGGTGGAACACCGCGTCCGATCATAGCAAGACTTCTGAACTATAGGGATCGGGATGTTGCACTCCGAGTGGCGAGAAGCAAGCAAACTTTGAATTATGATGGCAACGCATTCTCCATTTATCCGGACTTTACTCCCACGGTCCAAGAGGAACGGCGAAAATTCATGGATGTTAAAGGCAAGCTCCGACGGGCGCAGATCGATTATGCGCTACTATACCCTGCGCGTCTCAGAGTCACCCACCAGGGCAAACAACGTTTTTCACTAAGCCACAGCAGGTGGAAGAGTTCCTCAAGCAATTGAAGCGTATGGATAGCACTACTGGAGCTTCAGCGGCGGCGCGATCGTCTCCTTTGCTGGGAGCAGAGGAGGAATCAGGATGAACATTTGCACTAACATGCACTGTCTACCGAGGAGAGGAGTGAGATGTCCTGCCGTCCCCTCTATCGGGCCCGCACCGTGGGTCAAGTATCCTTGATTGGCTATTGGACAAATCTAAGAACTCTACACTGCACTCTGGGCACCCTCTGCCCCACAAGGCCCACCCGTTCCAACTGAGGTGGACTTTCCGGGCGAGGTGTACCTGTGCTGCCACCCAGAGAGACCCCCTGCGGGCGCTCCCCCACTGATGGTCACTGCAGGACTCTCACGGTGACTGTTTGGGTTATGACGATGTTGTTGGGGACAGGGGAGGGGGCGGGCGTACATTTCTGGCAAGTTGGGGTTGCTTCAGTGGGAGGGGGTGGGAAAATGGGGAGAATGGTTCAGTTTGCGCATGACCCTTGTTGAACAAAATGGCATTTAGTAATTGCAAGTGGATGGAATGTGAAGAGCGAGTTGAACACGTGGCATACAGAGTAGATATGATATACACATACACAGTTGCGCTAGGTGGTGGATCCTGGGCATGGACCACATATACGACAGGCACACTGAACAATGGCTAATACAGACCCCGGAAGGTTGAATATTGTAACGTGGAACATTAGGGGGCTGGGAGATCCGCGGAAAAGGCGACACATACTTGCATACTTGGACAGGCACCAAGTGCATATAGCGATGTTGCAAGAAACGCACTTTAACCCCCATGGTGTTCCTACGTTCGCAAGTAAATGGGCGGACCATAGAATCTTCTCCTCATACTCGACCTATGCGAGGGGAACAGCTATACTTATAAAAAAACGGACACCGTTTCAGCTAGCTGGGACTACCTGCGATGAGCAAGGGCGGTAGTGTCTGGCATGGGGACGGTTGGGGACGGAATCGGTCACCCTGGCCTGCTGCTATGGACCAAATGTGGATGCCCCGGATTTTTACACCTCACTGTGGGCTAAGATTTTTACTATAGGTTCAAGTCATATAGTCTGGGGAGGGGATTTTAATGTTGCAAGTAACCCTAGTATTGACAGGTCTAATCCTGCCCCTCATCACTACACTAAGGCGCGCACCGTCTTACAGGACACGCTAACTACCTATCAATTGATAGACGCCTGGAGACACACCCATCCACATGGGTTAGAGGGAACGCACTACACTACGCAAAGGGCAACATGGGCGAGGCTGGACTATTTGTTTCTATCCAGAGGGCTAGGCCCAGCTATATATCAGGTGCAACATCTGGCCCGTACTTACTCGGACCACGCTCCTGTCAAGCTCACACTGTCCTCATCAGATTTCGCCCCCGCGCAATAATTGGAGATTACACGCCCCTATTCTGCTCGACACGGTCTTTCAAGAGGAATTGCGGGAAGAAGTGGGGGATTTTTTTGTACGTAATAAAGACTCGGTAGAAAAGGTGGAAACCGTATGGGAAGCATTTAAGGTTACACTCCGGGGGTTCTGCATATCAAAGGGCTCTGGAGTACTAAAAGACATTACTAACACACTGCGTAGGTTGGAAACAGAGCTAAAAGCGCTGGAATTAACATTGGTCTCAGGATCGGATGACTCCACCCGGGCTAAGGCTAGAGAGACGCTTACTGAGTACATGGAGACGGCGAAACGAGAATCGAGATTCAGGGGTAAATACTGGATAGCGCGTCGATATGGGGAGGGGAAAGGCCAGGCAAGGCGCTAGCAGACACGATTAGGAGGCCACGTTACTCCAATTATGTGATAGAGCTTGAAGGCCCAGGAGAAGTGGTCTACAGAGATACCGCAAACATACTGAATGCTTTTACCTCCCATTATGCCCTACTATATACCACAAACAGGACGGGAAGGTTGAATTTGGAGAGTTATCTAGCAGATGTGACATTGGGTTGGCTGAGCGATGAGCAACGACAGTTTTTATGTGCCCCATTCGAGTTGGATGAGGTGCGGGAAGCCATCATGCGCATGCAGTCTGGAAAGGCCACGGGTACAGATGGCATCCCAATTGAATTTTACAAAACCTATATAGATCTGATGGCCCCCATACTGCGGGAGGTGTATGAGGACTCCTTAGATACTGGATTCTCCCACCTTCCATGAGAGAGGCTCTCATTATATCGCTGCTGAAGCCTGGAAAATCTCCCCTCCACAGCGACTCCTATAGACCACTGTCCCTCCTTAACTGTGATGCAAAAATATTGGCCAAGCTCATATCCAACCGACTTAGCTTATTGATGGAAAAACTGATTCTTCCTGATCAATCTGGCTTCGTACCCGGAAGGGCCACCTCCCATAATTTAAGAACCCTATTTACAATTTTAAATAATGTCTCCTCTGAACTGCCATTAGCGGCTGTATTTTTAGATGCCACAAAGGCTTTTGACTCAATCGAGTGGGATTATCTTTTCGGGGTGATGTTGCGTATGGGTTTTCCGCCCCTTTTCCTCTCCTGGATTCAGTTGTTGTATCAGTTACCAACCGCTAAGGTGCTCGTGAATGGGCGGGTGTCCCAGGCGTTCCCGATCACTAGGGGAACCCGGCAGGGATGCCCGTTGTCCCCATTATTATTTGCGCTAGCGATCGAGCCATTGGCTGCAAAGCTGCGGCAGCATCACAATGATAAAGCCTTACGATGTGACATGAGGCAGATACTCTTATCTCTCTATGCGGATGACATAACTCTGTATATACGCGACCCGCAACAGAACCTGAACCCAATCCTTCGAGAGTTCATCGTTTTTGGAGAATTATCGGGAGTTAGAATTAACTGGAGCAAATCCTGTATTTTCCCCTTAACGGCCGCAACAGCTCGCTTCCCACTGGACTACCCCTTAGAGTGGTGCGCTGACGATGTGCGCTACTTGGGCATACGTGTCACTAAGGATAGAGATGAGCTGATGCGACTCAACTATGGCACAGCAATGACCCGAATAACGGACTATGTCACCCGGTGGATCACACTTCCTCTTTCAATGGCAGGAAGGGCATCATTAATAAAAATGGTAATACTGCCCCAGTTGCTCTATCTGTTTTTGAATATCCCATTCCACCCAGGGAGCTATTTTTTTAAAACACTCCGGTCAGAATTGACGCGTTTAGTGTGGGGGGGTAAGCACCCGAGACTGCAGTGGAATGTTCTCACCAGGCCATACTCACAAGGGGGATTTGGAATACCTAATTTTGAATTATATTATCTCAGTGCACAAGCCCATTATGCATACTACTGGGTGTATCAGCCACGATATATGCCACAGGTGACGGCAGAGCATTGGCTTGCGCACCCCATGCCGATTGAAGGAGCGTTGCATGCCACCCGCCTCTCAGAGACAGGACGCCCACTACGGTAACCTGTACAGTCACGGCGTGGCATCGCATAGGTCGTATATTAGACACCCCGCTGCTTTATTCCCCACAATTACCTCTCACATATCACCCGACTATGCCTCTGCTGCAGGAGACGATATTCCACAAGTTTGCGGAACGAATGCACATTAAGTCATGGGGCGATCTGTATCATGAAGGCAGATTTCGCACGGCTGAACATGTATTTCAGAGCACACAGCACACACAAATGGACCTTTTTTTATATGTTCGTCTCAGACAGGGCATCCACTCCTTGACCCCGGAGTTCCCGGCTGAACCCCCAACACTTACTCCGTTACAGCTAATGCTTAAAAGCACGACACCCAGGCGCCTGGTTTCCCTAATATACCGCACAGTCCACACACACAAAGAGGAGCCGGCTGCATTGGCCCGCACACGTTGGAGTGAAGAGCTGAGCCTTGCACTGACGGATGAACAATGGGAATACTGCTGCTCGCAGACCGAGCAAGTATCGGCTAGCAGTAGGCTACGTATACTGCATTACAAATTTCTGCATCGGCTATATCATACGCCGGCCAGACTGCACAGACATGAATTACGCACTACCGACCGGTGCAATAGGTGTAGGGCCCCGGGAGCGGATTTTCTGCATTTGGCCTGGGAATGCCCGGGAGTATATGATTACTGGAAACAGGTTTTTGAAGCATTGAACTTAATGACAAACGCTCATATTGAACCTACACCACTGCTGGCCCTGTTGGGGTATGTAAAACCACTGAAGGTAGAGCACCGTAAATATGTAGCTCTGCGCTGCTCATGGCAAAAAGACGTGTGGCGTGTAGATGGGGAAGGGGAAGGGCGCCCAAATTCAAGGTCTGGCTGGGAGATTTAGTTTTTTGTCAGGAGCAACTCACTACATATGCGGAGCTGTTGCCCAGCTCCTCCAGACCCAGGGACATTTGGGCTCCTCTAACATGTTATCTTATGGCTCATGCACGCGAGACTGCCACACCAGAGAGAGGGACGCGCGCACATTGAGGAGCGCCGAGGCGACACATGAAGGACGGATGCATGTCCCCTTCATTATTATATAGCTGCTGCCGCTGCTGAGCAAGTGATATAACCGGATGAGACACATCCGCTCATATAGGCTGAAAGCTAGGCCTTAATGAGAGACTAGATACAAGGTGCATACCGGAAAAAACTGGAACACACCCATAATAATCCTTTCCTGCAGACAGGACAGAATGATGTCCTGCTGCGCTGTAGATTGGTCTTTGCTAAATACATCCATAATATCATATGCACTGTAATGTAACAAGAGGTGATCTGGAACTGTATGAAGATATGCAATTACTGTACTGCTACGTGTAACACATGTATGTTTAAATGACTTCACTGTAAGGTATGCCTATCAAAACTAATAAAAAGTTAATAAAAAAATAAAAAATAAATAATAAAATAGACAAACATGAAAAGAAAACTCTTCACTCAAAACATAGGACCAAAGACAACTTACATAGAGAAGAACGGGTGGCTCTCAAAACATTTAAGTTCCAATCCTGATTTAATAATCAAAGAGGCCGACAAAGGAGGGAATGTCGTGGTTATGAACCGCGCTGATTACCACAAGGAAATCCTTACTCAACTAGAGAACACCTCCTGTTATGAACAATTGAATCAAAATCCCACTGGTACACTCATTGTTAAGATCAATAAATACCTTTCTGATTGGCATGCTTTAGGTCTTATTGACGATCAGGAACTTCTTTACTTGAAGGTACACAGACCTGCATTCCCTTGGCTGTATACCCTTCCCAAGATGCACAAACCGGGCCCTTTTCCAGCTGGTAGACCCATAGTATCAGGTATAGGCGGACCCACAGAGAGACTTGCTCAATATGTTGACCTCTTTCTGGGCCCCATGGTCAAGAATTTACCCTCACACATACAGGACACTAAACATATCTTGAGCATCCTAGCTGATGTCCAATGGCAACCGGATATGACTTTAGCAACCTTAGATGTGGTTTCTCTCTACACTACCATTGAACCTGAGGTTGGTCTCAAAGCCATCACCAGCCTTTTACACAACAGGCCAGCCACACTTTGGCAACACACTAACATGTTAATTGCCATGATGGACATCATTCTCAATAATAACTTCTTCCTCTACGACAATGTGTGGTACAAACAGACCAAAGGCGTAGCTATGGGCTCCAAATTTTCCCCATCATTTGCCAATCTCTACATAGGTGTTCTAGAATCCATTTGGATCTGGGGTATCAAGGGAGCTCCATGGGTTGACTGCATAATCTATTGGGGACGCTACATAGACGACTGCCTTCTACTATGGTCAGGGTCCCAAGACAAACTAGAAGAGTTTTTCACTTACCTTAACTCCAATGACATGAACATGAGGTTCACTAATGTTTGTAGCAAGTCGAGCATCACATTTCTCGATGTGGAACTCTACATCAAGTCTAACACACTACATAGTCGACTATATAGGAAAGAGACGTCATGCAATGCCATCCTGCATGCAGAAAGTTCCCACCCCTCTAATCAACTTCAAGGGATACCCTACGGTGAATTCGTTAGAGCCAGAAGGAACTGTAGTGAAGAACCAGAATTCCAAAAATGCATCTCCAATATGAAATCTAGGTTTAAGGCTAGAGGTTATAATGCACACACCATAAATAAAGCTGAGAAAAGAATCCAAAAATTAGAGAGACACGAAACTTTATGTGACAAAACACAGTTACCAAACAGGACCAACCAGTTAGATTAATTACCGATTTTAGTGACATGGGTCTAGCCATAAAAAGGAGTCTTAACAAACATTGGGGTGTACTACTAGCTGATGTTACGCTTAAAGATGTCATCACCTCGAGACCTCGGATCACCTATAGACGTGGCAGAACTCTTAAAACGAGACTCAGTCCTACTGTACCTCGTCCTCACAGCAGCCAATCATGGCTCAAAACACACACGTTGGGTTTCTTTAAATGTGGTTGTTGTGGTGTCTGCAGATTTGCCCAGAATGGCATCAAGAATCTCACAGCAATCAACAAGAAGAAATACCTGATCAATTGCAACATCAATTGTAACACTAAATTTGTGATATACATTCTAGAGTGCACCTGTAAACTATGGTATGTAGGAAGCACCATCAGACCATTGAAAACGCATTGGTGAACACATCAGAGCACTCCAACGCCAGGATTCCAGATACCCCATGGCAGTACACGTAGCCACTTGTCCCACGCAAGCCTCCAAAAGACGCCTCTCGTTCTTCGGATTTGATGTGGCTGCCACTAACGCCAGAGGAGGTAACCGAGAACTGAGGCTCAGACGTCTGGAAGCAACATGGATCATGCGCCTTCAGACGGTGCAACACGGATTAAACACGGATCATGAGCTTCATTATTTTTTAGGTGATTAATCACTGGTTACTGACTTTCCATGAACCATGAACCTCATCATTCCAGTTGGAATACTTGATGAACCAGACATTCTCGTGCACCGTGCGTGTCTTGATGATCAAGAACTTTTATCTTTTTTGTCTAAATCCGGAGACAGGAATCTCACAGCTATCTGTTAATTGGATTATATAGTTTTGAATTTTAGTCACCTTGTGTGATTCTCACCCACTATTGTTGCTATAATGTCACTACTTTTGGTCTAATGTCACTTCGCCTTACCATTCGGATGAACGTCATGTCACAGCGGCGCCTACTATTGTCACCTTAATTATTTCTCATGTCACTTAGTTGTTAGCCTTAGGCTAAGCATCATGCGAGTATTTCTCTCATAGTGTTACTCATGAAGTTTTGGTATATGCGTGTCATCCAGAGAGCATATATTTATTATGGTATACTACGTTTCTGTTTTCTCCCTCCAGGTTTTAACATCTCTGTTTCGAGCATCTGACTTGCACTCCATATTACAGGAGTTAGACAACATTTTCTCAGATGTTGCATCTATTTTCTCCTTCATCTCTCCTTTCAATATCCTCCATCTATCGGTTTGTCTATATCTCATGTACGTTTGTTCTCCTCCCTTTTCTTTCTTTATTTCAGCCTGTGTTATTTTCTTTTTTCCTTTTCCTGTTGCTTTCAACTTGGGGCGTACATCCCTCTTACAGCACCAATTCCTACACGTTTACACTCTATGCATGGCGTCCTGTGTGGCCCACCTCTGCTTTTTTCCTTTTGCGGTCTAGTCTTTCTCCACCGTGCCTTTATAACCCCGCCTCCGCCCATCCTCTTCCGGCCATCTTCCGGAACCATTTTCCTTCCTGAACACCACTTCTCCCAGGTAAGCGACTCCGTCCCCTCCATACGAGCCGACTGTTTGTCAGCTCACTATCCCTGATGTATCTCCTTACACCCTTTCTCCCCCTCTCTCACTTTTTAGTTTCCTGCACTCCGGCGCATCCGCCGTTGTCGTCCTGGACTACTGACCTGGTACGCCCATTTTATTATTCCCTCCTGTGCTACTTAGCACTTGGTTACTTTCGTCGCCACAGACTGCCTCAACATCTCTGAAGGTAAGCCTTCGTCACCTCGATACTCGGGTCTTTTGTTTTTCCCCCTCCCCCCCTATCCCTCCCACCCTTGGCACTTCACCTCATTCCCATTTTCCTTCTTCTCTCAGGTCAATAGTCCTCATTGGCTTATCCGCCGCCCGGCGATATCCGTCTTCCTTTCCTTACACTTGGCAGTAGTCTACCTACCATGGTTCGCACTGCTCTTCATTGCCGTTTTGGATTCTTGTACGGTCACTAGGTAAGGTTTCACTTTAGTTTTCCCTTCACGCACCTTTTCCTTTTCCAGCTCACCCCTTTCCCTTACCGCTTTTCCTTTTCCTCTCCATAGAATCCACCTTGTTGGCACCGCCTCTCGGGTATTTGTCTCTACCCTCTTCCTTTTTTCTATCGCCTACTAGTAGCACACACTAAGGGCAGCCGTCTATTTCCTCCGGAGCCACATACTAGGCTGTGTCTTTATCAATCTTTTCGCTTTTCTTGCATGTCTTTCAGTTGCACTCGTCTAGCTCACCATGGAGCTTGCTCGTGATCACCATTTCGTTCACTATGCGGTTTTGTCTTACCTATTTGTGTTCCAGAGGTCCTCCATTCAACCCTGGGTGACCTATCTTTTATTCAGGAGTCCATGTTTATCTAGTTGGTCTTCCGCCTGATTACCTTTCACCAACACTGTTTTTGCGTTTACAGCCGCTTCTAGAACCTGCTCGTTGTCATTACTGGGCGCCCTCCTTTGCATGTATTTCCAACACGTTCCGCATAGTGCGTGATTGTTATCTTTACAGGCTGCCTTTTCAATTTTATTACATTGTGGCTTGTGTTGCTTCTCATTCACCATGTACTGATTGTTTCAGCTTCTTGGTCTGCTATTCCATTCACTTTTCTCCTCCACACAATCACAGCTCGACCTTTTGATCTTGTTACAATGATCTTTCATTGTCATTTTGTGTGTAAGTTTTGTAACCAGGTTTCCACTTGTATTTATGATTTTCATTTTCGGCCTATACATCATCTGTATATTTTCTTGCCAGTTTATTTTATGTTTTGTATCCTCCACAGCCCTGAAGAGTCACGGGTTACTACCCTTTGTGACGAAACACGTGTCGGCTGGTTGCTTTTGCTTTGGCTGGTTGCTTGTGCTTTGTTACTATATTAAACACCTATGATTATCATTCTGGTGTAGACTTTCTGCAGTATGAGACATTTCACCTGATATTATATCCTCATTACGTGTGCCCGGGACTGTACCTACTTCATTTGTGTGGATTTCTATCCATACCATCTCGGGGGTTTTAGGGCATATCCCCTGTCCTGGTTTGCACCGTACATACTCTTGGCATAACATAAACACAGCGCGAATTAGCTTGAGCGCCATTATTCCTGTCGATACTAAAAACCCCACACTGATACATACTGTATTATAATTTGTTACGTCATCTTTTTCATGCTGTTTCTTTTTTAAACTGCCCTTGCTTTCGTTTTTTGTCGTCAATTAGTCTATAGTACTCAATATGCTTTTAAGTCCACCATGTATGAATGCTGCATTTGTAACAACTGCTATGTATTCTTTTTAAGATTATCGTACTAATGTAAAGCGCTCTGATACCCCTGGGTGGAGCCAGCGCTATATAAAACTTCTAAAATAAATAAATACTCTATGTATTGCCACCGTGTCCCATGACCTTCAGTTAAAGCGGCTCTGGGACACTAGTGTCAGAGGCACGGTCTGTAATTGGTCTTCTTCATGTTTGAATAACCACAGGCAAGAAGTATATCTTGCTAAGTTTTGTTCTATTTTCAAATCGGTCAAGATTAGAGTGCCACAGTGCCTCTGCGCTGCAAATCATAAAAATGTTACCAGACTTGCAGCTCTAGTGAATTGAATAATCTACTTGACCTAACTGTAATACTCACGGCCAATAAACTGGTCTCAAATCGTGTGCTTCAAGGCAAATAGTTTATTTCACAGTCACCTTTTTCTTCATTATCACATGAGAGCACCTTCAGATATGAGTTCAACATGTCTACTGTACAAAAACTTGTTTGTTTGATTTACTAGACTAATCTTTTTCTCCATGTATAATAATAATCTAGCCCACGTACAGGGTACACATGAACTCTGACTTGCCCCTTAGTTCACTAATAGCATTTCCATCAGGGTGGGGGCAGGAATGTTTTGGAGTTAATGTTTAAAATCTCTCACTTTTAATAAATCTATTACTAAAGCATAATGTGGTAGCGCACTGTCATTTACACATGTAAGGAAATGCACAGTTTTGCATGGTCACCCCCAAAGTTTTGGACTGATGCTGCTGGTTTTTCCGACTTTGAGAGTGCACTGAGGCCTGCTACCCTGACCTCCGTGGCAGTGTTCTAACCCCTTACAAAATGTTTGTTGGATTGGCTACTCCCAATTGGCATACGCTGACTTACTTATAAGTCTCTAGTATATGGTACCAAGGGTACCATTTGCATTTAAGACAGAGTGCCCCCCCAGGGCTGCAGCACTGGTTGTTTCACTCTCTGTGAGACAAAGTACAAAATGGCTCCAAGCCTGCCACTGCAGCCTAAAAGAGCAGTTTTAAACTGCTAGTTTGACTTTACCATTTAAACCAATTCCAAAGCCCCCACTTCCCTTAACCGTATATGTCAGTCTCCCATAAAGCAGGCCTATGGAGCCCTGAGGCAGGAAGCTGTATATTATTAAGTAGGATATATGCTTACAATATGTTCTGACAGTAACACTTAAAAATCGTTGCTTTTGCTGGGGAAAAGTTAGTAGCCCCATTGCCAACACCGAGTTACCAGCTGACCCCTCATCCCGGTAAACTTCAGAATGGGACTACTAAAATGTGTACTTTGAGGTGCCAAATTAATTGTGGCATTAAAACTAACTTGATGCTCAAGTCAAATTTAATGTCACTTTTATGGAAAGTCAACATTTTAGAAAGTTGCTTCTTGGTAGCCAAGTTTGTCCAGTGTCCTCACATGGTCGCTGGCCAGCCAGACAGCCTTCTGTCCTCCTGGGGATTAGTGTGAACAACTTCCAGGCTCAGTAACAAGAGTAGTTGGCTATAGATGGTGGTGTTACCTGCCCCTTGCAGAAAGCCACTCAGGCGAAGCCACCTTTGGTGGGCAAATAGCAGTCACACTTCTGAAGGGTTGCCCCTTTGTTAAGAGAGACAGGCTGGCGGAGGAAACAGATGGGGGAGAACAGTATGTAAGCCTGTTTTCTCCTGAGCATGTAGCCCACAGGTAGCCACACCTCTAGGGTGGGCTACAAAGCTCTTAACATTAAAGGAAGGGTTCAGACATCTTGGGAGTGGTCAGAGTAGTGCACTCTGGTATTGCTAGATGCCACACATAGCCTGAAGTCATCGCAGGGCGGGGTAGGTCCTTGTAGCCCATTGGCTAGTGACTGTATCACCCTCCCCAACCCCATGGGCCCTTTCTGAGCATGAATATGGTACTCTGAACCTCAGATCATGCCAGAACTAGAGAAAAGGACCGAAGAAGGACTGCTCTGCTGACCCTTGGACCTGGCTACACCGTCTGCTGGACTGCACCTGCCGCACCTTGGGCTAGCAAAGAGAGGACTGTGCCTGTGGCTTGAAGAAAAGACACTTCTGAGCCCCAGATCAAAGAAGTGACTTCAGGGGTCAGCTGCCCCCTTTGAACCAATACCAGCGCCATCAAAGCTATAGACGCTCCACCTGGCAAGTTGGAACCCACATTCCTGGAAGCATCTCCAACTGCAGCTGGGCGACTGATCCTCGACGGCCAATAGTTGGACCCAGGTCCGCTGGACCCGGGAGTGTCATGTGAGTCTGGATTGGTCACACCCAAGGGTCACAAGCCTACACCAAAAGATGCTGCTGTACCAGCTGTGTACGGAGACTGGTAATACAGCAGTAGCTGGCCTTTTACTAGCTTAAAGAGGACTTCGAGGGGCCCTAACCTCTGTGGCTAACGTTGCCCCACCTCGTTGCCTGAGGAATAACCGCAATGACGCCCTTGTCGACCGCACAGCACCCAGAGCATCCTCATCATCCTACATCACCAGCATCAGGACCACTCCATTAAAGTCTATGGTGGTTTTGATGTAGAGCGTGAAGCTGGAATGTAAACTGCTTTGGTGACCAGGTAATATTCCAAATACTCCTTAGTGGCCCTCCTGTCCTTCTCACTGACTGATTAGGTTGCCCCACTTGGGCCAGATTAGTCGAACACAACCTATTTCAAAAGTTTCTAAATTTTGCTGTTACGATTGCTTGTTTGAGCTTTGGACTAAAAAGCTGAGATTTACATTTAACGCTCATCTTAGTGTCTAAAAATGTATAAAAATATGATCTATATTTGAAAATTGGAGTCAGATTTCTTTCGTATTGTGCGATTTTCTTATTTCATTGTTTGATGCTTCTAAATGCTTTACACTAGTTTCTTTGTTTAAGCTTTGCTGTTCGAAGCCGCAGTTGCCCAGGGTTGAGCTAAAGGTTTTTTTCAAACGAGCCTGACTAGACCTAAGGGAGTTTTGCGAGTGTATTACACGGTGAGGTCGGGCAACCGTACCATATAATACACCACAATCTTCACAGCAGACATCAAATTTTTCTTTGAAATGGCCACAGTCTTTCCCAATGACGTAGTTTTACTGATAAAACTATACAACATACAACAGTGTGTGGCCATCAGTGTGCGGCAAATATTTATCATTTGCACATCACCAAGTAAAGCGTTTCATCCTATTAAAATCTTTGATTCCATCACTCTTCATAATTTAAAAAAATGTACTTTCCCAACTACTAAAATATATATTTGTAATTATTTGTACAGTTAATTTACAAGTTATTTAAATGTTGCTTCGAAAATAAAAAACTGACATCCTACAGTTTTTCATTTTATACTCCCTGTACCAAAGTACAATTGTCAAACAGATCACTTTAAAATCCTCTAACTTTGCAGTGAGAGAAAGAAACGTAAACACCAATTTCCAGGATAAAATAAGCAGCAGTTTATAAGAAAGCATAAGCTGACATTTGACCTCCTGTCTTGGAACACAAAGCAAATGGGACAAGATAAAAACAAGATTTAAACTCTTCTTTATCGCTCATTCAGTTTCTGAATGAACAGTACACCTATTCTTTGCCAGGTCGAGCTCTCGTGCCAGACTGGGCCAGTAGGCCCGAAAAATAGCTTGCCGTAATAAATCTGACTCGACATAGCGAGTGGGCGAATAGATTTCTCGGTCTGCGTTATTAAATTGCTGTCTCTCTTCTTTCGTGGAACATACTGACTTCAGGCTAAAGTTCTTTGCATATGCACATGACACTCAAATTATCCTTGATTTAGATGGCGATATGGAGTTGCTGTGGAAACAATTTAAGACATGTCTCTGTGAGGTTGGCAATTGGATCTGATAAGACTTCTAATTATGAATGTGAAAAAGACTAAGGTTGAGGTCCTCGGCGTCTCTTCTCTGTGGACCTCAGACTGGTGGGCAGACATTTTTGGCCTCTTTCAAATCCTGTACCCTAAGCTTGCAACCTGGGTATAATTTTTAATAAACAGCTTGCATTTAAAGTTCATATCAATAAGGTGATGTCTACTTGTTTTGACTGTGGAATGTTATCAGAACTATCTTACCTTATTTATCTAATACAGCCAGGAAATCAAAGGCGAGTGCTCTTGTAACCTCGAGACTAGACTTTGCTAACTCTTTACGTGTAGGACTTTCCTGCTATTTGGTTCATTGACTGCAACTAATGCAGAATGCAGAGTCCTGTCTGGTTTTGGTTCTTATCAAATACTGTCACATCCCTTCCCACCTAACCCAGCTGTATTGGAAACCAATTTCTAAGTATGTTCAAAGCATTATGCCTCTTGTGAAAAAACCATCTGTGACCTTCCTCTGAGTAGTTACAGGTCATAAGTGTTTTCACTTTTCAGTGCTTCTTGGACTTTATGTTCTAGTTTTCTACATCTGCTTTTTCTCCCTAGGTTCAGTAAATGCAGGTTGGGCGGTTGTTCCTTTTATATGATGTCTAAAGCTTGGAACATCTTGCTCCTTAATATTCAAGCTGAAAAAAAGCCTGGTCAGATTTTGGTAGCTGCTAAAACACTCCTATTTACAACTTCCTGTTAAGGTTGTCTATAATGCTCTTGCGCGAGCGCCAGGACACTGTTTTTTTTTTGGGTTGTTTAGCACTCAATACAATTAATATAATTGATCAGTCCTACCTTTTGAAAAGATTTTAATATGTGAAAATTAACTTAACTCTCTGTAAACCTTTAACTTTAATTTGTGATGTCCCCTAAAGCTCAGTATTTCCAACCTCATTATTCAACATATACTTTAAACCACATAGATTCCTATTAATATTAATGGGCAGTTCCCACCGTATTTAGGTGGATTGTATACCCAGGACGCACATCAAAGTTTCCTCTAACTCCGACCATTCAATCTGACTCTGTCTAACCAAAATCCAGGAATGACTAAAAAGTAGACATCTGAAACTTAATGTGTTTAAAATTGAATTTCTACTGCTATAACTTAACCAAAGCTTCCTCATAAATGAGAACTGGACAAATGCAGTCTAACCAGCTTGTATTCAGTAGCAATGGCACAGTCTTGATGCTTTAGACTAAACTAAGAACAAAATCTTACCCACATTAAAAAAGAGATGGTGTAATCTGATATGGTACCTCGGTGCCTTTGATCATACAAATAACACTGGTTGAGCTGGGGACATTTCACTTGGGCTGGGTAAACAAATTATTATTTTCTACTTGATGTTCTTCATGAGATAATACATTACATTTATATGACGGTGAAAAAGCACAAAGCACCAGAATGGGTGATTTTGCAAAGCATTTACTGGTAGTTATTTAGTAAGACAATTTCAATAGAAAAGACACCAGTGTAGCTCAGTGTAAATGAAAATGCTAATAAAGAGGCATGGTGTGATCAATCAAACTCCTGATTATTTCATCTCCAAAATATATTCTAGTACCACATAATCAGTCAATACAGTATATATATTGCTATTTGTAAATATAGAGAAAAAGAATTACTTAAGAGAAAAAACTACCAGTTCTCTTTCAGCAAAACAACGTCTAAAATCACCTACCCTGTTCTTGAGTGGGTATCTGGTTACACCACATTCTGAGGGTGGGATAATATTCGCTTCTGTGTCCTTAATAGAACTGATCCTTTCATTTACACTAGCTAGGAAATTTTAAATTCTAGGTCGGGACCTGAGATGAGAATCATGTTGTTTAAAGCTTACTTACCAGCAGCGTGTCTATATCCACCACAAATGTTTTGTCAGACCATTTAAAAGTGAAACAAGAGGACAGCTGCAATTGTTATGGCCTCCAATGTTGCCCTCAGGAAAATGGCATTAGACTCCATCCCATCTCTAGCAGAATGAATCCCAAACTTGTTGATATGAATTCATGCCTTCTGCATCACTCGCTGAACTTACCTGACAATGGTGAGTGAACAGACCACCTTATACGGTTTCATAAGTGAAATCAACAGTTGCCTTTTGCCCGGAGGGCAAAAATCCTCAGTCATAATTTCAAATAGCTTCATACCCTTCACCACGCTCGGTTTTGGGGTGTCAATGAAAACTGGGTGGGAAAAGACACTAGAGATGCATTTACTTCTTCAAGTAATATTGAACATGATTCCATCTGGAGTGAAAACATGGGTGGTGAGATGCCCAAAGCTGGTTCATCAGGCACCCTTATTGAAGATATGAGCCATAGCCAATTTACCTGATAGTTCCTTCTTGGACAAGTATCTGTTGTGTTGCCAAGACCAAAACAAATTGCCACTGCTCACCGGTCTGATCTCCACCTGAAATATCTCTGGATCTTATGCTCTGTCTGTGAAGCAAAGAGAGCCACTGAAAACTGACCCCATCTGTTCATGATCTCCATGAGAATCACTGCATCCAGTTTCCATAGGCTTGAGTCTTGACTCTGTCTGGTGTGCCAATCTGCTACATTGGTCATGCTCCTTGGAAGGTATTTTGTTATTGCCGATATCCGGTTCTGTAGGAAAATGTTCCAGAAGTCCTTGGCTAGGTCTGACAGTATTATGGATTTTAGTGCCCCAAGATGGTTGCTATAGCGAACCACTAATATGTTATTTATCTTGTGTAAAACATAGCTTTTTGCCAGGTCCATGGTGCATATTTAACCCGCTAGGAGTTCTCGGCAATTGATGTGTAACTTTAGTTCTTAATCAGACCAACTTCCTCCTGTAGAGAAGTCCCGAAATCAGCATGCTGACATCTTATTTTAAGACCAAATCGGACCCGAAGAGAGTTCTCCCGATCGAAGCCTCCATATGGGTTAGCCACTAGTGAATCTCTTCCTTTGCATCTTATGATAGTGGGACTGTCCCTGAATATGTCATTCCTCTCCTGAGGAGGTTTGTCTTCAGTCTCTGGAGCACTTGGTAGTGCTGTGGTCCCAGGAAAATGGCCTGAATTGTGGATGAGAGGAGTTTCACCAGACGTGTGATCCGTTACAGCGATGTTCTGGTTGAAGTACTGCAATGTTTCTGTCCGAATGAATGCTGAGTGTTTTCTCCTTTGAGTCTATAACAAAGCCGAGGAACGACACCATCTTTGATGGTGTTACTAAAGACTTTGCTTAGTTGATGATGAAGCACAGGATCTCTAGCAGTGAAACAGCCATTTGGAGATGTTCTGACAAGCAAGCCTAGCACTGATCCATCAAAAAAATATTGTACAAGTAGATTAGTCACTCTCCTCTTGATCTCAGGTATTCCATCATTGGTCTGAGCTCTTTTTTGAAGCACAAAGGGTGCCGATGAGTGTTTTGAATTCATAGACCTGATATTTCCAGGCAAATTGGAGGAATTTGCGCTGCTGACTGAAGATGGCTGTCTTAAGGTAGGCATCCTTTAGGTACAGTGAGACATCCTGTTCCCTTATCGAGATTGTCCCTGAGGAGGTGACGTCCCTCCATCTTGCAGTGGTAAAACACCAGCCATTTGTTGAGCTCTTTGAGTTTTGTTGTTGGTCTTTCTTTCTCACTAGGATCACATTGCTGCACACATCCCCTAGGGTACAGCAAAGTTTTGGAAATGGCATTGTTTGCCTCCAGGTCTGTTATTTCTGTATCTATGAGAGCTATTTCTGTTTCGAAGAAGGTAAGTGATTGGGGGTGATTGAATTGTCTTAGCGAACCATAGAATTCGATGTGTAATCCCTAAATGTATTGTTGAATCAAAGTTAAGTATCTGCCAGTTGTGTACAAATTTGGCTAACTTTCCCCCTACCCTTACATGGGAAGAAAGGGTAAGACTTACCAGAAAACCTTCCTTGGTTATTACTGCCCCTAAATGTTCCCTGGTTCCTCTGAATTTTATGGTTCCTCTGGTGGGAAAGAATACCCCAAGGTGTGGGGTGGCCCTGCTACTGACCACGTCTGGAGCCCTGTCCTCTCTGGGGGGGGTTAGGGGGAAGGTGGGAAAAGGGCTGGTTGAACACCATCTACCTTGTGTTTAAATATTTTTATTGGTACATCAACCATAGCAATAGTTAACACACTGACTGCCACCTACCTTGATGGGCCTTTTAATGGGGGAGGGAATTATTTTTTCTTTTCTTAAATATTCATGTGCCTTGTTCAATGAGGTAAAGGTTGAAATGAATTTACCCACCTCCTTAATGACGAGGCCGCCGAAGAGACTTAAGCAAACACAAGGAGATGATGGACGGAGCACTGAAACTTTTCAGACACTCACCCCCAGTCACAGATCTGGGTTGAATCCATCATCTTTCTTTAGCTCACTTCCACACCCCAGTTCAGACCCAGCCTTATGCAAATCAGTCTTGACCCTGTTCCTCATGGGAACAGTCCAGCCCGTACTGCCAAGCCAGGTCTTCCTTGGACTGGAAACAAGCATGCTGAGACCGGTTTTAGGGTAACACTCCTCATCAGCCAGGCTAGCTTGAATCCAGCGGCAAAGTGAGCAAGGGGCCCACGTCTGGGCATGCCCGCCGAAGAGACTGCCCTGTGCCATGAGACCTACTTCTGAAGGCACCCGGTCCCATCATTTTGCGTCTACTTTGATGAGTAGCAATCTGCATGTCTCGGTAGGAATTTCCTAGAAAAATAACTCTTCTCTGGGCCCAGCTAGAAACATTTTTTCAGGGATTCAGATTAATTACCATCCTATGCCATGTCTAGTATTTTGATTAGGGGCCCTGCTATGTTTAAAAACTTATCTTGGCATAAAAATGCCATGAGCAGTTCTTGCCTTTTTTTGGGTTCCTTGACATATTTTGCCAAGAAAGTGGCCGTTCTCGTATCAATTTCTAGAGTTGAAGCTACTTTTCTTTCTGAGAAGGGTTGGGGGCACTGGGACCTGAGTAGGTTGCTGAACCTCCTTATGTAGAAATTTCCTAAGACAGATCGCTATGTAGTTAGCTACTTTCCCTGCCGTGGCCGATTCAGAGGAACGTGTTTGGAGAATATTGTCTAGGTCTAGCATGTCTGGGGAAGGGTGTTCACCACCCTTGTTTTCTGGGTCTTTTTTGAGCATGTTTGGAAGCGATGACTGGTATCTGGTGTTTGGTGATCAGAATTAGATGGGCCAGATCGGGGGTTGAATACCTAGATGTCAGATATTCCAATTTCCATTAGCGAATCGTTCATCTGGGTACTCCACATTATGTGACAGGCTCTTTTATGTCAGTCAAAAGCATAAATGTCAACACCTTGCTTGTGGTTTTTCTCACCTTTTGCTCTGGCAGGTGCTGCCATAAAATTCCCCTGTGGTTCTGGGACCTGTGAAGATCCAGGGGGTTCTTCCATCACCCTGCCCCCCTTCAACTACCTTTCCTTGCCCTCCTCCCCAAGGAGGGGTTTTGTGCAACTGCGAGTTAGTTGCAAGAGTTACCTCTCAAGGGGTGCAGTGGCTGCAGTCCCCACCATGTGGTCCATTTGTTAGTTGAACTTTAATAAAGTCATGAAATGCTTAATTTTTTTTTTTTATAGTCACGGTACATCTGTTTGTATTTGATAGTACATTTATTATCTTAAAATATCTGCAGTTGATATGGAATTGTTTTTTCTGTGTGTGGGCAATGCTTTATGCGTAGTTGCTGCTCCCCTTTCAGTTGCTCCCCAATCCGTCTGCAATCTCTCTATATGCCCCTCCTATTCTTGCAGGCCTTTCCTCTACTTTTAATGCTGGATGGGTTATTTACTGAGAATATGTATTTCCAGTAATGTGTGAGTTTTTTTTCTCTGTAAATGAATGTGGGCGAGTGTAGTTATGCAATGGCAATGAGCGTGATTATATTAGTGTTTAAGGTTACATTGCTTTGTAATAGAGTTTCTACTTATGGAATTAAATATGAAATGTACATAAGCTTAGATGCAATATTAATGTGGTTTTCTTTTATAGAAAAAAATGCTGCAAAAATCCTTTTCAATAGATTGTTACAGACCCCGAAAAAGAGCGTTGGGCTGTGAACAGCAAACGGTCAATGAGTCTTTCTGAATGAAACTGATAAATGTTTTATAAAAATAAAATAAAAAATTCTTGTCTTGACAGTTATTTGCATGCATTGCGAATGGTTGTTTTAGCCTGTAAATTATATTTCTTTAATTTTTAGTTCACTTGCAACAGTTTTTTTTATTAATATTTTTAGTTTTTATTAATGTTAGCAAACCTCAGTCAATGAAATGTACTTGCATTTTGGAAGATGTGTATTTTTTTGAATTTCATAATCGACTAATGAAGTTGGCACTGTACCGTATTAACAATAAAAATCAGCCAAAGCCTTTGTTTGTTTCTTTTTGTGAATTCCTTTTTAGGTCTCGGCCTGCACCAGCGCTTGCGCTGGTCTGGCCGAGAGTTTTAGTAAGCGGGTTTTGGAAGTGCAAACACTGGCTTTCGGCTGGCGACCAGCTTGAGTTCACGATGGCGTGCACGCGCAGCTGGCATCTGGGTTTCCTTCCTCATTTCCCCATCATGGCTCATTAACTCTCTGGACTCTGATGTTTCAATCGCAGCAGCAGCTCACATTACCAACTGAGGGCCCTGGACTACAGTCACATGAAAAACAACAGCGATTAGCATTGAAATGCAAGCTTTTTTTTTGTCTAGTTAGAAATATTGGTTCGGTGGGTTGATTTCACCTTATATCGCTATTTGTTTTATATTGGGAGTCACAGCCTAATTACCAGTATTTTTGTCTCTCACTGTTTTTTTTTTTTTTTAAATATTTATTCGCACAAAGCTATATTTAAGGTTACTTTTTCCGCGTCACTTCTTCACTCTATTTAAACTCCACACCCCCCACTCTTATTGTCTCTCTCCTTCTCTCTCTCCTCTCTAATTCTCTCTCTACTTAATTAACTCTCCCCTCTCTATCTTTTGTAGCCTTTCATTCTCCCTCACCCCTTTATCTGTTTCTCTTTCAAACTCCTTCATTCACTCGCTCTCCCCTTCTTTCTCTCTCTCTATCCCGCTCCACTCTTTATTCTATGTACACCCTTTCTCTCTCTTTCTCTCACCACCCTCTCTAATTGGGCATTATATCTTCACTCTATCTCTCACTCGGCAACACCACAGCATCACTCAGCGCAACCACAGCATCAGTCAGAGCCAGCACAGCATCACTCAGCACCAACACATCTCTCAACGCCATCACAGCATCTCTCAACGCCATCACAGCATCTCTCAACGCCATCACAGCATCTCTCAACGCCATCACAGCATCTCTCAACGCCATCACAGCATCTCTCAACGCCATCACAGCATCTCTCAACGCCATCACAGCATCTCTCAACGCCATCACAGCATCTCTCTACGCCATCACAGCATCTCTCAACGCCATCACAGCATCTCTCAACGCCATCACAGCATCTCTCAACGCCATCACAGCATCTCTCAACGCCATCACAGCATCTCTCAACGCCATCACAGCATCTCTCAACGCCATCACAGCATCTCTCAACGCCATCACAGCATCTCTCAACGCCATCACAGCATCTCTCAACGCCATCACAGCATCTCTCAACGCCATCACAGCATCTCTCAACGCCATCACAGCATCTCTCAACGCCATCACAGCATCTCTCACGCCATCACAGCATCTCTCTACGCCATCACAGCATCTCTCACGCCATCACAGCATCTCTCAACGCCATCACAGCATCTCTCAACGCCATCACAGCATCTCTCAACGCCATCACAGCATCTCTCAACGCCATCACAGCATCTCTCAACGCCATCACAGCATCTCTCAACGCCATCACAGCATCTCTCAACGCCATCACAGCATCTCTCAACGCCATCACAGCATCTCTCAACGCCATCACAGCATCTCTCAACGCCATCACAGCATCACTCAACGCCATCACAGCATCACTCAACGCCATCACAGCATCACTCAACGCCATCACACCATCACTCAGCACAACAACAGCATCGCTCAGCACAACAACAGCATCGCTCAGCACAACAACAGCATCGCTCAGCACAACAACAGCATCGCTCAGCGCCACCACAGCATCGCTCAGCGCCACCACAGCATCGCTCAGCGCCACCACAGCATCGCTCAGCGCCGCCACAGCATCGCCAGCGCCGCCACAGCACGCCAGCGCCACCACAGCATCGCTCAGCGCCACCACAGCATCGCTCAGCGCCGCCACAGCATCGCTCAGCGCCGCCACAGCACGCTCCCGCGCCGCCACAGCACGCTCCGCGCTGCCACAGCATGCGCTCCGCGCCGCCACAGCACGCTCGCGCCGCCACAGCACGCTCCGCGCCGCCACAGCATCGCTCGCGCGCCGCCACAGCACGCTCCGCGCCGCCACAGCATCGCTCAGGGCCGCCACAGCATCATCGCTCAGGGCCGCCACAGCAGCATCGCTCAGGGCCGCCACGGCAGCATCGCTCAGGACCGCCACGGCAGCATCGCTCAGGACCGCCACGGCAGCATCGCTCAGGACCGCCACGGCAGCATCGCTCAGGGCCGCCACGGCAGCACGCTCAGGGCCGCCACGGCAGCATCGCTCAGGGCCGCCACGGCAGCATCGCTCAGGGCCGCCACGGCAGCATCGCTCAGGGCCGCCACGGCAGCATCGCTCAGGGCCGCCACGGCAGCATCGCTCAGGGCCGCCACGGCAGCATCGCTCAGGGCCGCCACGGCAGCATCGCTCAGGGCCGCCACGGCAGCATCGCTCAGGGCCGCCACGGCAGCATCGCTCAGGGCCGCCACGGCAGCATCGCTCAGGGCCGCCACCGCAGCATCGCTCAGCACAACCGCAGCATCACTCAGCACAACCGCAGCATCACTCAGCACCACAGCAGCATCACTCAGCACCACAGCAGCATCACTCAGCAACATCACTCAGCAACACAGCAGTATCACTCAGCAACACAGCAGTATCACTCAGCAACACAGCAGTATCACTCAGCAACACAGCAGTATCACTCAGCAACACAGCAGTATCACTCAGCAACACAGCAGTATCACTCAGCAACACAGCAGTATCACTCAGCAACACAGCAGTATCACTCAGCAACACAGCAGTATCACTCAGCAACACAGCAGTATCACTCAGCAACACAGCAGTATCACTCAGCAACACAGCAGTATCACTCAGCAACACAGCAGTATCACTCAGCAACACAGAAGTATCACTCAGCAACACAGCAGTATCACTCAGCAACACCTGAGTATCATTCAGCATCACCTCAGCATCGTCTCCGCAACAGTCCCCACCACCACCACTACCACCTCAGCATCACTCAGCACCACCTCAGCCTGCTCTCGGAATCTGGCATCTGTTGATTCTCCCTAGCGTCTGGCCGCTGCTAGTGTTATAATACAGGTACTAGTTCCCAACCTTCACCCTCCGATTGTTTATGCCCTCAAAAAAAAGCTTTAACAAACAACCATTGCCAGCATTGCAAGAACAAAAGAAAACTGAGGACATTTTTTATTGTAAATACTTTTTTTAATATGGTCGTTCAGTTTTACATAATGCCTTCTTGGTCATATATAAAGTAACAAAAATGCTTCTGACACTTTTTTATTATAACTTTTCAGCATGCCGCACAGCAGCCACACTTCTCTACAGCACAGCTTGAAGACATTGGCAAAGTCAATAGCTCTGGCTAAACACTTATAAGGCCCCAAAGGCGAGACCTATTGGCTATGCCAATGCTTGTTACTGATTTCTGTTGGAAATTAGTCCTTTCTACAGGGTCACCCTGGATTTGTTTGCCTTTTTGCTGAACTCTATTTTTGCTGGCTTTCGAACTCTCTGCATTTTACCCCTGTTAACCAATGGCAAATTGTTTGTGCTCCTTCTTTCAACATGGCAAAATGGGTACACCCCTGATTGAAATATTTAACTTACCTCGAAGTCCCTAGAACATAGTGCTCTCAAAGTGTACCCAATGTCACTAGTGTGCTGCAGCACTCATTGTGCCACCCACTGCAGTGACAATGCAATCATGACTGCAGGCCTCCCAGCCGGTAGCCTGGCTGTGCAGGTTTAAACTGCAAATTCTACCTGTCAAAATAACTTGTTTTGACAGGTCTAAGACCCTCCTTTTAAATATTTATAAGACACTACTATGTAAGCCTTACTGCCCATTATGACAGGGTGCTGGCATTTAAAAGTGGGACATGTAAAGGTTTATTGTTAATCATGTTCTTAGAGTGGAAAGACCTAAAAGCTATTTTTCACTGTAGGAGGGTTGGCTGTTCCATAGGAAAGCATTTGGATTTATTGTTTTGCATTTCCACTTTATTACTGTTGTAGTACTGCATAAATACTTTACATATTGCCTCTAGGTTGAGCCTGTCTATTCTGCGCCAAAGCTACCAGCGGGTGAGCTCAGGTATAAGTGACGTTAGTGGTTCACCCTGACAAAAGGTTGTGATTATTACTTCCGCTTACCCCCCCATCTGATAACCCAAAGTCTTAGAGGTGGGGTATATTTGGTATGTTTTGAATTTTTCTTAATATTGGGGAACAGTGACCTATCAAACAGCCCATATATTTAACTATGAGATGGTAAATGTCAGTTGCAAACATTTTAGTGAGGTCATAGAATACATGATTGAAAATAAACAATAGAGAAGTTTATTTGTAAAGTAAGTCACGTGGTTAGTAATTTGATATATTTGGAGTGTTTATTTGGCAACATCCTTGTTTTTCACCAGTCGGTGATTAATGCATCTGCTTGCGTGTTTTAAATTTCGGTGAGCATGACATTTAATTCCTTTTCATTCCTGGCTAGGACTGTGTAGATGGCGTAATGCAGTTCTGAAGCCTGTATTGTAAGAAATTCCTGAATGTAATGAGTAGAGCAGTAGGCTTTCGAGCATAACTTAGTAATGGATTTGGGATGTGCAGGAGTTATGGAACACTAGTTTGGACTTTGTGGTATTAGATGGAGAGCAGCCATTTCTAAACTATGTGAATGTAGCCTGTCTGCAGCACTCTAATGTAATTATACATGTATAATAACATGTAGGCAGTACTGATCCTGGATGCATTCCAGACTCGTAACTTTGTTCCACAATAAAGGGATATCTTGCCTCTTTACTTGTCTTGTATTCCAGTGCACATTTCATTTTTTTCATACATTGCTCAACTTCAGAATTACTCCAACCTACTGACTTCATCCCCAAAGCTGGAATGTGGCTGTTGCAACGTGAATCTTGTCAGGACTGCACATTTTGAAGATAACTAATTTGCCATTATTTACCATGCAGTGTAATACATGACAATCAAGATCAGTTTTGCAGAGATAGTATGAATTTTATTAATGTTGGTGTGGGTCCGCTATCACTTAATGATTTGTATGATAGTAGCGCCTAATCACTGGGATCGTGTTAACCTTGAGGACTAGGAGGCAATGTGTTCCTGAAGACCAGATTTTAGCAGCATCTCAAAAATACAGTCAATTATTGAAGATTGACTCAAAAAATGAGTTTGAGATAAGTCAATTAGAAAACTGTGAAGGTTTATTGATCAAAAGAAGTGCCATACAGAAGGCAAAAATATAGCTCAGTTAATTCAATAAATCAATCGATAATCATAGAATCATTTGCCGTGAAGGGTCCAGTAACTAAAATACATGCAGCAATGAACAAAATTAGGAAAATATTATGAGTCCTAAATGTGCAACAAGTCTTTAGAAAATCAGGCAACATCCCTAATAAAGACCCAAAAGATCTGTTTTACCCCTAAATTCGAGGGTTTTGTAGCCAATTTCACCATAGAAAACGACAGAAACCGCAATGTCAACATGGTGTGAGGAAAAGTAATATTATTTTGTCAAGCCGTATTTCAACATTTCAAAACTTCATGTAACCCTACCGTTTTAGCACTACCCCCTAATCTGAATGTATTAAACGTATTCTGACCTAATGTCATCGGAGGTGGTGGAATAACAATGTTACATGAAAAATGAAAAGATTCATAGTTGTACAGACTTCATCGAGCAGGGATGAAGATCCTCGTATGTTGCAAATAAGCTTCCTCTGTAGTTGGAGAACAGCAAATCATTATAAAATAAATGGTCACATTTCTGCGTGTGGTGTTGGTTGAAAATATAAACGCATAAAGTACTATGAAACAACTTCAGCCATCTTTCTAAGGATGTAGTCGAGGTCGAACTGAGGCACACATTATAATATATTGTAATGATTTTGTTTCAGTTGCAATAACTTCATATTAATGCATACTTATAATTCAGACGTAGAATAACTTTCACAAAATACCCCCTCTGATGATTACTTCATCATTGACCTAAAATGCATCGCTTTCTATTTTTTTCCAGCAACTCTCCACTCGTTTACGGGGAAGGCTAAATAAGCAGTCTTACCACAAACCTAATAGATCCCTCTAAATATTGGCTCTTTGCCAACCAAAGACTCACTCTCTCTGACAAATTCTATTGGGCTATTTCCCGGAGGCTTCTGGCACACCACACGCAACATACCTTTTGTTACTTGCTCCGTTCAAATTCCAAAATTATTTTTCAACATCAATTTAAAGAGCCGATTTTTCGAGTGATCAAGTTCTGCTTTTTCACCCTTTTGTCATACTTCTTAATAAATTTGTCTTCCTCTTCACTCACGCCACATACATGCTTATTCTTCGTGGTATTATCGCTCATGTTAGGTTGTGTAATCCTAGTCAAATATTCAGAATAAGTTACACAATTCCCAGGATCTTCTGATACAGGAAGTTCTTCCAACAAAGCGTTGTAGTTCAAAAGATTTGATGACAGAAATTCTGAATTATGGAAAACACTAACAAAGACATTAGAAGATAAATTTTATGTAAAGGACAACTGAAAATATGTTGAATATGTTGCCCCTTCTGCAGTGGAGAAAAGAAGGTATGTACACACACATGACATTCATTATATTAACGTACTCCGTTAACAAATGTAAATACATATTGTATTTCTAACTACCTACTGATCTATACCTATGTGTTAACTTCATGTGTACTATTTCATTATGTATGATGGTTAATTAATCTTGTGAAGGATAAACATGCCCAATCGGAGAAATTAAGCACAACAATAAACCAACTAGAATTATTAGTATAACAATCAATTAAAATACACCAAAACATTTACACCATCTACTGCCTGCCGTGTTTGTATTAAGGACTAAACAAAAACTAGGTTCTAAAGGTACGGAATCGGGAATTAAACTTCTTTTCTTATATTTTTTTTTCCTTTTCTTTAAATGGTCTGTTTATTAGTTCAGTATATAGAATGTACATTCCCAACGTCTGTTTCTTCACTTGTGGTTACTGCTGAGTCGTTTACTCTCTGTGTTGCTCTAAGTAATTCTTGCAGACATGTTTCTCCACCAGTGCCCAGTCTCCAGGCTGCAGTGTGTGGCACTGGGCTGCTTTTGTTCATGGTGTTGCAAAAGCATGATAAGAGACACATTTCATCACATCGGCCAGACGTTTACAATAATCTAATACTTATTGATATGAGTGCTACTAAATGAACACATGAGATGTGCATGACCCGGCCTATTAGGATTTTTTATGAGGAGAGCGAATAGTGTTTTTATTTGGAGCACTTCTGAGTACTCCAATAAAGCTCTTGAGTACAAGATGAAGAGCGCCTGGCCATTTCAGTGTTGTTGAGGCACACACCTTAGCGAGTTTGGCCTTTATGGTGCCATTCATCTTTTTCAACCACACCTGATGCTTCTGGTCTGTGACTGCAGTGAAATGTTTGCTCAATTTGGAAATAAGGTCTAAGGATGTAGAACAATTAAAGCCATTCTTCTCAAAATATAAAAGAAACCATCCGATCTCTAAAATTAACGAAAGCCGCAGGGCCTGATAACCTACCAGCAATTATATTAAAAAATAATACTGACTGGTGGGCAAGCTTTCTAAAGGTGACCTTTCAAAATATTTTAACCTCTGGGATCTTCCCAGATAGTTGGAAGGGGGCCATTGTCAGACCAATTTATAAAAAGGAGGACGCCACACTGCCTCAGAATTATCGCCTCATAAGCCTGTTGGATGTGGGGGAGAAAGTATTTTCTAAGATATTGTTAGGCGTGTTGAAGTCCTGGGCAGAACAGTATAATTTGATACCAATAGAGCAAGGTGGGTTCAAGGAGGGCCACTCAATCCATAGACCATTGCCTCAGTTTATGGGCAATGGCAAAAAGGCAATGGAAGTGCGAGGCAATCTGTTCTGCTGTTTTGTTGATTTCCGAGCCGCCTTCGACTCAGTAGATCGTAATCTGCTGTGGACTATGCTGGCAACGCTCGGAATCAACTAAACAGTACTTTCATTAATTCAGGAAGTGCACTCACAGAACTGGGCCAGGGTAATTTTGGATACCCTCTGAACCTTATCTAAGAAAATACAGATAAAGGATGGATTACGGCAGGGCTGTGTTTTGGCCCCATTGTTATTCTCCTTGTTCCTCTCTGACTTACCTAATATACTGAATAAGGCTGGTGGATTAAGCCCTAAGATGGGGGGGGGGGGGGACCCATATATCATGTCTACTATATGCAGACGATTTAGTGATAACAGACATGACAGAATTGGGCCTGCAAAAAAACTGGACACTTTTTACGACTATTGTTTAAAAACGCCTCACAGTAAATTTAGAAAAGACTAAAATAATGGTGTTGGGTAAAAGAAAGAGCTCTTTTTATTGAAAACTGGGAGAGGTCAGAGTCGAAGAAGTGGACAAATATAAATATTTGGGTATGTGGTTCAATAGTAAGTTAAATTGGAGGATCACCTACAGTCACTAAAAGCAAAGGCTCTCTCTTCAGTATGGGGCCTCAAACAATTTAAGCAGAAGTATGGAGGCCCCGCCCTTCGGCCAATTTTATCAGCTTTTAATGCAATGGTCCGCCCACAATTCCAATACGGTGCAGAGGTCTTATTCTTAGGTGGCAAAGAGGATTGGAATTTAGAAGAGGGTAAATGCGTGAAACAGTTTCTTGATCTCCCTCCGTCAACTATGATACATGCAGTGAGAGTAGAATGTCAACTTACAGCATGGAATTTTCGGGGATTGCAAGCTTCACTGAACTTCTGGCAGAGAATGAATAGAGAAGGGCCCCCAAAATATCAAACCTTTGTAAAAGAGAATTGGAGGAAAGTGAACTGAATTGGGCATCCGAAGCTAGACATAAGTTAGATAAATTATGTGCTAAACTCTCCTTAGACCCAGATCAATGGAAATCAGGGCAGCAGATTTCCAAGCAGGTGCTACGGGCTATTATCAACACTAAAGGCCCGAGAAGAAGATCTTTGTTATTTGAGGAGCAAACCGTCCACCCAGTTCTTGGTAAACGGGTGGACTAACGATCATATGTTCCCCTATATCGAGGCCATGCCTAACCCGAAGCTTAGAAATACATTATTGAAATTTAGAGTTGGCCTGAACCCATGTAACGTTGATCGGAAGATAAAATCTGCAATGAAGAATGAACAGGATCTGTGCACATGTGGATTACAAGTAAAAAGCAGTGGCCCACATATTTTGATGTATTGTTTGTGGTTCCTAGAAGAACGGAAAGAATTTTTAAAACCCCTTTTTATCGCCTATAAAATTGAAGGTAGGGAACAAGCACTTAGCTTGTTGAAAAATGAGATTTTTTAATGTGTCATGTGCAATAGGAAGATTTTTAATTGCAATACAGAAGTCGATGAATGAACTGGCAATATAATTTGAAACGGGTATGGGGTAGGAAAATGATTTTAATATGACTTGCAAATATTTTTGAACCCTGGAAGACCGTATGGATGGAGAAATATATATATGCATATGTGACTCTTTTTCTACGTGGTGATGAATTGAGAATTCTCTTGTAGAGTGGCACTGCTCCCACGGTACTTTTTACCAGGATTTTATTTAATTTTATACAGTTTTTATGGTTGCGCTGTTTGTATAATTGACTTTTTCATTGTATGTTGTATTGTGGCACTTTTTATGGCAAAATTTGCCAAATAAAAATATATTAACACACACACTTTAGAATTTCATTTTTGAAATGAGTGCCCTTCTCTGTCTCCATAAAAGAAGGCATGCTTCATTTTTTAAATTATTAATTCTCTTTAAAGTTTGGCAACAGTCATACTGTCAGATCTCCTGGTTGGGTAGGCTTCTAAGCTTCGAGAAAACAGGCAGACTGTCACCATAATATATCTGAGCCTGTTGTATCCAGGCATTTCTATGAAGTCTGTCTGAACTCTAGTGAATGGTCCTTCAGATTTGCCTATGTGACTCATACTAACTAATGTATGCTTTCTGTGATTAATTCTTTCACAAGTAACACATCTTTGCCATAAATCCTCAGCTTCATTTCCGAATTTTGTATTTTATCAGTATCTTTTAAAAATCCTGTTCATACTGTCTCCCTCTGTGTGGCTGTCCATGCAATAACCTGGCCATACTCTGCAGCATTGAATCTGGAAGCGCATATTGATAATCTGAAGTAATCCAAAAATCATTGTAATCGTTCATACAGCCAGCTGTTTCCACCATTTCTTTCCATCTTCTGGCACCTCTTCTTGTAGTTCTCTGAGTTAACTTAGTGTCGCCCTGTACTGGATAAAAGAAAAAACAATTTATTTACATGAATATCGGTTTCAGTTTTACATTGATTGAATATTTGTATTTGATTGTTACAATTTCCATATAACAGTATTTAGCAACCTTGTCCGCAAAAGCGATTGCCCATACTGACTGTCGTCACCAGACTTGTGAGCAATGCACTTTACAACGGAAACTTCTTTAGGTTGCAGTATGGCCTGTAACACATTTGATGTATGTCCCATTATGAATTGGGAGTACCAGAGGATGCCATGAAGCCCCTTTGTGACCATAACTGTCCAGAGTCATGTACCACTCCCAATTCATACTGGCTGCCTGTGTATATTGTCTCACTCATTTCATTAGCCAGACAACATGCTCTTGTCACAGCAATTGGTTCTGCGACTTGTGCTGAAATTACGTCAGACATGTACAATAGTTCAGCAATTTCAGAAGTTGAACAGATTGCATAAGCTGCTCTCAGTATTCCTTGATAGTCTCTGAATCAAGAACCATCTACAAATAAAGTGAGTTCAGCCATTCCAAGAGGCTGGTCTTGGTTTGGTACACAACTCAATTCCACTGATGCCACTATAATCCGGATCTTCATCACTGTCTGGAATTGGTAGCAACATTGCAGAATTTAAAGCATTACATCTTCTAATTGATATACTTTCGGCTGCCAGTATTGTTTGTTCATACTTTGTTACGAGGCCTCGTATCATATGCTGAGTTTGTGTATGAGTCATCAAAATCGCAACTGAAAGAAGGACGGACACAAACGTATGACCCATAACAATTCCCTCACCAAGTTTGGAATCCACTGATGCTAGTAGCCAACCATCACTAAAAACATTCTTACTTCTCTTTGGGAAGCTGGATGATTAATTTTTAGGATTGCAGAAACGCGTTGTTTGGATACTTTTCTTGCCACTTGTTCGATGCTATGATCAAGTTAAATGCTTTTTTTTTTTAAACAGTACTGCATCTTTGTAGATGAGACCTAATGCCCATTTTCAGCAAGATGCTTCAAGAGTACAGTTGTATCCAAATTGCAATCTTCTTTTGCCTTTGATGCCACAAAAAGGTCATCAAAGCGGGTGTAATCTTGTAGCTAAGATCTGATATAATGCCTGACTCCCCACAGCCTGCGTGAGATGGTGCTTGGTTGTTTGTAGGATTTGTGGAAGGCACAGATTTTCTTAAATGTCCCTGGCAGCAAGGGATTCTATGTCCAGTTTGCGGGAGCAGAAACGCAGTTGCTTTTTTATAGTTAATTTGATGGTGGCATAATCAATTATATTCAGGTCCCAATTCTCAATGGCTCGCTGCAGTAGCTCCTTTGATGCTGAAAGTTTAACAGACTAGGGATTGTTTGGTTTTGAAAAGATGGTTTTTATGACAGCCTTAATAGAATTAACTGGAGCCATGGTTGCCAGATGGTAGTATTTTGCTAAGGTAGCCAGTTCTTTGAAATTTTGTTGGATTAGGTCAAACTCAAGACTGATCAAGGCGTTTCTTGTGAATGCGGGCAGGCGATATATTTTTTTGTACACAGCGCATTGAATTTTCTCCAGGTCCTCCGCAAGCATTCCCGGAAGTGCCTGTTGCGCGTAGTTAAGTGATGGTAGCAGTTTGGCCCGCAAAACCCTTCGGATAGCCATAGTTGTTGGGCTGTCTAGCGTGGCATGCAGTTTGCAGAGGGAATGCATGACCATCTTCCTTTCAGCTGCAATTTATGTAGGTGGATTGAAGGACGGCTAGTCTCGCTTAGCTAAGCGCCTAGGTAGTTTGTAGCTTTGCACACAGTCCAGGCTCAAAGTGCCCAAGCGCCACTTAGTGAGCTTTTTCTTTGGGTGGGTTCCGAAGATCACGGTTTTGGATTTGCTCGCATGTTTTTGGTGTTATATTCAGCTAGGGCGATGATAGCTTTTTAAGGGCCTGTTCTTGTATGGTCCAGAAGGACTGGGTCGTCGGCATACTGAATTAAGTGGATTTTTTTGTCCCTGATTTTTGGGGTGGCGAGGGTGGCCCCCTGTAGGGCCGGGTCCAGGTCGGCGGTATACAGGTTGAATAGTAATGGTGCCAAGACACAGCCCTGCTTTAACCCACGATAAGTGGCAATTTTGTTTGTAGCTGACTCCATGGAGAGATTTAGCCATACCCAGGTTCTCCAGTACAAAGATGTGATAGCACGCAGTAGGCTCGGACAGATGATCCAACTCGCCAATTTCCCCCAGAGGATGTTTCTATCAATCCCATCAAAAGCTGCTGAGTAGTCAATAAAGCATGCGAATACTGGGGGAGAACGGCGGGCAACTGCTTGTTGGGCTAGATATGACAGGACTGTGATATTGTCAACAGTGGAGGCCCCTGGTCTGAACCCGGTCTGGTTCCTGCAGAATGGTACTTGCGTATGCCTTCCCCTCAATATCCAGCAAAGCAATCATCCGATAGTTCCTGGGGTCGGTGTTTGCTCCTTTTTTGAAAATAGGTTGCAGCAGTGAGCCCCTCCAAGAGTGTGGGACCTCTTCTAAGAACCTGCATTCTGCGTACAACATAGCAAGATTTGTAGACCAGAAGTTGATATCCTCCCTGAAAAGGGAACCAGGCAAACCATTGGGGCCTGGTGCACTGTTTTTCCGGATCCTTTTTAAAACAGTGCGGACAGCCGGCACGCTTGGAGTTGAGTTCCACTGAGAGCCTGGGGCTATTAGTCCTGGCGGTTTCTGTATTGCTCTGCATGTATTGACCCTTTACATGTGTGAGTTTCTGATCGCTGATGTATACAGACTTTACGTGTGCTTTCAAGATCCCTGTGTGCATCGGATTCCCTCTGTTAGAGGATCCATGGATTAGGTTGTTTAAATATCCCCAGAATCGTTGGGCCTTGTTCAGTGCAAGCAGGTGGAAAATTGCTATCCATTTCCCCTCAGTGGCGTCACGTTTTAGATTCCAGACGAGATGCTTGTGGGCCTTTGTTGCTAGTTGCAGCCGCTTCTTGGAGGCTTTGGTTCCTTTTTTGTGTGTTCTTTGGCTTCTTTTTAATTGCTGCGCACTTTGTTTGATCTGTAGACTTGAGCCTTGAATGTAAGCTCCCGTGCTTGTTTTGGTACGTGGGGAGCTTTCATGAAGCGGAGTGGCCAGTTCTGGAGCGAGATGTTCCCATTCCACTATGAGGTCCGGCACGGTGGACCTCGTCGCCCAGCCAATCCATGTGGATTTCCATGAGTCAAATTTGTTGATGGTGGTGTTCACCCATTTGATTCTCCTCATAAGTCTGAACTGTTCCTCCCAGTTTGAGTGCCTGAGGTGGCTAAGGATACGTTGGTTGTCCGCTGAGGTCTTTAGACTCGGCACAAGGGCTGCGTGGTCACTTTCGCTCCGAGGGAGCACTTTGTTGCTTATCATAAGCTCCCCTAATCGCTTACTCAATAGGATATAGTCAATGGTTGTCTGGTTGTTATAGGTTGGTGGGTGGACTATGCCCGGCATAGATAGTATAGATGGAGAGTTCGCTGATTCTAGGTTATACGTCTGTAGGAGGGTGTTTAATTCTCCCGGTGCTCCCACTTGTACTACTGTTGTCTTTCCATCCCCCAAGGTGGTGCATGTTAAGGTTCCCAAGTATGATGATTTCCAGGGATGCGTGTTGTATTATCAAGTTTTCGATCTGCTTGATCAGACCGATGAGATTGTTGTTGGCTCCTTGACCGTAGGGATTGTAATATACATTAATCAGTAGAATAGATAGTGGTCCTTCAGCGCACTCGAGTCCTTTCAGAATGCCAGCTAAAACCATGTCGGAGATGTTTTTATTTCCTTAAAGCTCAGCTTCAAGGAATGCTTATGTATAAGGAAATGCCCCCAGAAGGTCACCCAAATAGTCTGTTTTGATTGCAGGTTGATAGAATTCCGCATAGCCTGTAAGGGGGTTAGATGTAGTTGCCCATGTTTCTTGCACGCAAATAAGGTATACCCCTCCTAAGAGCATAATCACTGTCTGGCTTAGTAGGGTCTTATGCATGCCTGCCACGTTCCAAGTGAGGATTTTTAATGTTCGAGTGCTTTCAGCCGTGCTCTTGTAATGGAGGGTGTCCATGCTAGGGTCGAGGCTGTGTCTTGTCGGCCATGTTGGAGGCAACCCAGCCCCAGTAGGCTAAATTTGGAGTAGGTGGTGAAGGAGAGAATGGACAGTCTACGTTGGTAGCTATGACAGACCTACAGCCATGCTGGCCAACCACCCTACACTTGATGTTCATGTTTGCATTTTCCAGGTTGGTTGCCCCTCTGCTGGTCCCTTTCAGGACCGAGATTGTCACAATATTGTTGGGGGGGTGCATGTAAGATGAATGGGTACTTTTCCATGTCAATGATCTGAATGTCGATTCCCCCATTCTGCAAACTGGTCTTTTTCTTTAAGCACGCTTGCTGATAGGCTTGTATCGCGCCAGGTTATGATGGTTTGTTCCTTCCTAGGCGACGTTGTCATGGTTACAAATTGTACCCTGTCAGTATCCCTGGAGGTAATATGAGACAGCGAGGGAATGTGGTGTAAAAGTTTAAGGATGTTTGTTCTGTTGAGGACATCCATGTTGCCTTTTGAGGAATACAATGGAGTCATGCTGGTCTTAGACAGTTGTCCGTCCCCTAGAACAGAGTTATTTAGCCCGAGACTAGTGTCCGTGCAAGAGGGCCTTTACGAGGCAGAGATTGTAGGGGCATGAGCATGAATGCTACATTGGTCTTGTCGATGTCCTGATTTTACTCCTTGTGCCAAGCTTGAGGGTGCTTTGTCCCAGGTGGCTATGTCGAACCAGATGGGCTGTTCTGTTGGACTTACTATGTTCAATTCAATCGGCTTTATTCGATTATAAACACGATAATCATAAAAGCACAGTAAAAAGACATACCACCGAATGTACATACACAATGGATAAAATTCATCACACAGCTGGGGTCAATAGGCTTTAAAATTTGATTACATCATGATCGAATTTCTGCATTTTAAAACATTCTTTAAAAATATTAAAACTGATACAATCATCTGTTCTTCTCCTAATATTTGTAAAAACAGAAAAGCAGGACGGCATTGTCTTAGGCCACTATGCCTTAAGATCGGCAGGATCCACCTTTTTCTATTGCAAGAGTAAAATTTACAAAAGAATAATACATGTATGGTCGATTGGACGGACACATCGTCCCATGGACATTTGCACAGCTCTCTTGTCACTTACTATGTTGCTAAGACTTCCTTGATTGAGAGTTTCTATCCCCAGGCCTTTTCGTGATGTTAATGGAAGAGTTAAATGAGTGCCTGGGCCTTGGGGGAACTGAGAGGCTGCGGGGTGCTGGCCCTCGAGGTGCCGAGTTAGGGTGGACGTGCCTGAACCCCTGGCCAGCGGGCTCTGTTGGTGTTCATTGGCGGTTTTGCCCCATAGAACGGGATTTTGAATGTTGCCCATCTGCTGCTTTTTAGTCCAAGCCTGAAGTGGTTTTTCCCTTTGCGAGAAGGTCAATATCTGTGCCTTGCAGGCCCCCATGGTAGCCTGCGCTTATGTCTGCCCCAAGGTATTTTATTTTTGTCGTTGGGGGACCCGGTTCTGTGGCGGCCGGCGGATGTGCGTTTTTAAGAAATATGGGGAAGAGTGGTGGGCTGTTCCTGACATCAATATTCCGCTTTGGTGACTCTCTTCTTCCTGCTGTGTTACTTGATTTGTGCCAAGAGGTAGTCGTTAGTTGTCACTTTAAATGTTTTTGTTGCTTCTTGAGGCGTTCTTCTCTCTACGCGTCATGGGCAGTGATGTTTGAGGCACCCCCTGCGGGGCAGTAGCCCCTAGGTTGTGAGGGTTTCAGTCCACTGTTTGGTTACTGTTCCCTGTAAATAATTCTGAATGGGATTGCTGGGTTGCGTTGGTTGTATCTTGCTGCTGCAATTGGCTAGGAGCGGGGGCTGGATCTCTATTTATGTCTATAAGCTCATTTATTTTGTCCCACGAGGTTTGTGAGCCGGAGCAGATTTTGATTTAAGATTTTAGCTCCTCCACCAACGAGGTAAGTCCCCTGGGGAGGGTTGCAAGTTTGTCTACAATATCAGGGCATCGGCATTCAGATGAAGGGGTCGGACTGCTACTGGCTGCCGCGGTGCTATCAACTTTCTTGGCCATGTCAGCCATTGTGAGTGCCATTAATTGTATGGTTTCCATCTGTAATTCCAATTTCTCCGATTGCCATGTTAGAGCATTTATGGCTGCTGACAAAGGAGGTGTTGACTGATTTTTAGCAAATTATCTTGAGCACATAAACTCGAATGGTAGTAGCGAAGGTGATCAATGCAGAAAGTAACTTGCTTCTGGCTCTGAGAGGGAATCTAAGATGATACATGAACTCTCATTTCGCGTGTGCGAAGTTTGATCTTGATGAAACTCTCCCTTTTGTAGATTTATTTTCTGTGCGCGAAGTGTGGGAGATCAATTTTGAGATGTCGAGCGGGCTGATAATGCCATCCAGTCCTTCTAAGGCCGTGACAGTGGGAGTTTGAAGGCTTCCTTGTTGCATTGTTTTCTCTGTGTTGGAGGGCTCCCATGCTGTGCTTTGGTGCGCTCCCACATTATGAGAAGAGTGGAACCATTTATTTTCTCGGTGGGGACTGGCCTCCCTGGATTTGGCTAAGCGATGTATTTATAGCTGGTGTATGGGAGGTTTCTGTTCCCGTTAATGCAGATGCGAGTCCGGGTGCTATCTGTGCTCGTCGAGGGTGTGCCTTGCATTTTAACGGGTGAGGCGGCGTCGGCATTGTCTTTTTGCGCTCTCCATCCTTGCTGATGGTACCCGGGAAGCGCTCTGTAAAGGTCAAGTCCTGGGACCGTACCCAGCTGTGCAAATCATATGTCTTTGAGTTGATCGTTGTCCCCCCAGATGCATCTGCGTGTGATGGTGTACCCTCAGAGATGGATTTAGATCACTGCTTTGGCCTGGTCGCTAGCAAGCATGTACTTTTTTTTACAATTTTGCTGGTGGTGCCCTTGTCCCGGTCTTAAATACGTAGGGGAGAAGGGGCACGAGGACAATTGTCAGGTCCCGAGATGGAGGTTGGAGTTTAGGCGAAGTCTTCACCAAGGGCTCGTTTGCACCTAGTTTTCTTCAGCGTCCCACCAGGTTTGGCCACATGCTATGCCACACCTAGTTACCCCCAGACTTTTTCCTGGAGGCAAGAAAGCAGATCACCCATGTGTGAATAGCTGTCGGAGGGATTTTACTGTTTTGCGGTGAGTTCTGAATAATGTCCTAGCTGCCCTGCCTCAATGTTTTGCGGTGAGCTGTTGAGCGCTGGCGGGCTGGCTATTATACTGTGGCATAATTGAGCCTACCTGGTGGTTTAGTTTGTTGCCTTGGAAAAATGTTATGCGGCTTTCTGAGGCTCTGGACCGACTTGATGCTTAGCAAACACAAGGAGATGATGTACGCGGCGCTGAAACTTTTCAGACACTCACCCCCCAGTCACAGATCTGCCAAGCCATGTCTCCCCTGGACCGGAAACAAGCATCCTGGGACCGGTTTCGGGCTAACACCCCTCATCAGCCATAGCTTTGTCTGAACCGGGGTGGCGAAGTGAGCTAAAGAATGATGATGGATTCAAACCAGATCTGTGACTGGGGGTGAGTGTCTGAAAAGTTTCAGCGCTCCGTCCATCATCTCCTTGTGTTTGCTTTTTTTGCCCTAAGTTGGCAGGGTATACCCAGACGTGGGTCCCTTGCTCACTTTGCCACTGGATTCAAGCTAGCCTGGCTGATGAGGAGTGTTACCCTAAAACCGGTCCCAGGATGCTTGTTTCGGTCCAGGGAAGACATGGCTTGGCTGATGGATTCAACCCAGATCTGTGACTGGGGGTGAGTGTCTGAACAATTTCAGCGCTCTGTCCATCATCTCCTTGTGTTTGCGGACTTGATGCTTGGACCTCAGCTGCTGGAGGAATGGCTGGTAGAAACGGCCCGAGCCCTCTGGGCAGATGGTCCTTAGATTCCTTGTAGACCCTTGAGTCCAATGTAATCCATTAAATGCCTGTCCAAACCCAGCCCGGCTCGGTCTCTCTCCCCCTCCGCCTCAAACCTCCCTCTAAGTTTTTTTTCGGGGCGGGGGTGTGTGTGTGTAAGTGGCCAGCAAGGTGTGAGCAAGGTGTGCAGCGTCCTTGGCGCTCCTCGAGTCTCGGCTGGGCCCTCAAGCGGGGGCCAAGGGAAGCAGACCACAGAGCGAGAAGGCGGTGGGGCAGAGGACGGGGAGCAGTTGTGCCGACCCGCAAGCTGCACAGGCCTAGTGCCGGCTGCCTCCGTGAGTTTAGGGCGGAGCCACAGCTGTAGCCTTCAGTGCCGCCGCTGCCCCACTGCTGCAGCCGCCGGTCAAGACACTACGACACTTCTCTGGGAGTGGAAGGAATCACCTGTGTGAACTGCAGGATACGGTTGATCGCCGGCACCAACGGCAACCACGGCGTTCGCCCGTGGCTCTTGCTGTTCGCGCACAATCGCTGCTCCTCCTGCGTGCTCCTCCTCCTGCGTGCTCACTCACAGGAAAAGATTGTGCAGGTGCCAAATTTCTTCTCCAGTCTGGCTTCTGATGGTCTGGCCTATTGGTCGATTAAACCCTTCTGTTCTGCTATTTCAGAGAGACATGCCCTGATTGATAGTTCCCTGGTAGGGGAACATCTTTTCATATGCATTTGCTACGTGGGATTTACCTTTCCCTTCTCCCCGGAACCCTGCTACTCTGCTCTTTAGGATGTTAATCAGGTTGTTAACCTATTTCTGTCCTGGCAACCTAACTGGTATCTGGCACGGAAAGAGCTTTTGGCAAAATTTGCCAGGCTTTTATGTCTGGTGTCCTGCAGAGGGGACTCTGACGTGAGCGCCCTCGATATTACAGGTAGAGTATTTTCCTCAGAGGGGGGCTCTCTTTTACAGTCAGTTGACGGATTAAGTCTAATACTAGGGTTCTCACTAATCCAGCTTTCCTTGAAATCCCCAAGTTTGTGTGTGGTACAGTGCCTCAAGGCTTAGGAGGAGATGACCGAAGACTGTTCTCTGCCGGGCGAGCTACATACCTTCAAAGCACTGCATAAACTGCAGAAGGCGGTTTCTTCCTCCACAATTGCCCATTGGGAACGTTGGGCCATGCAGTAGGCTGGTATAGACTCCAGGGTGTTTGGGGCGTACTAAACAAGAGGAGCAATGGCTTTCAAGACGTTCATCCTAGGCACCTGTTTCGAGGACATTATGAATGCAGCGGATTGGTCCTCAGATTTCACCTTTAAGAGATTCTATTTTAAGCTGGTGTTGGATATGGCTCAATTGGTGGCAAGCAAGTTTTTAACTAGCATAATCCTCGCCTCAAGTCCTGACATAGAATGTAAACTTTCCTAGCTTTCGTAACAGAAAGTTTCAATTCTATTAAGGACTCTGAGTCCAAGATTATCCCACCCTGCGAGAAATCATGGCTGCGTCCCCACCTCACCCCGTTGTTAGTATTTTGTATTCTGCTTGTTTTCTGTTAGTTGCATCCTTGTGCGAAAGTCCAATGCTGATTATCTGTGCACTCATTGCTGAAGTCCAATGCTGATTGTTCTGTTTAGGCTTGATGCTCGTTATTCTATGGCAACAGTTATTTATGGTTCTCTCTCTTCTTAGAGATTGACTATTCCAAACAGGACGCATGAGGAACGTGCAGTGCATGCATAATTCCCCTGAAGAAAAAGGGAGCTCCAACAAAGACAAAGATCTTTATTTGGACTGTTTATATATGATTGGCTGTTGATAATATCGTTGTTCCCAAGTGCTTCTGAGAATGTTAGTTATTATTTAGTTGATACTAAAATGGCTTCTGTTTCTGAAATTATGTAATAAAGCAAAGGAAGTGAAGCATAATCCTCGCTTCCGAGTCCTTAATAGAATTTAAACTTTTTGTTACAAAAGCTAGGAAATTTTGCATTCCTACAATTTGGTCTTCTTTTCCCAAGGTGTGGGCAGGATGGAACGAACTGAGTAGCGGATAGCCCCTGTATTGATTAAGAATGATATAGGGTGGCCATTCACCTCACCATCTACATTAGGGCCACTCTGGTCTTCCTCTAGCACTGCACCAACCAGGCAAACCTCCTCCCCCCTCAAGTACCGTCATTGGGAAGTATTCAAATTTGGTGAAAACTGGGGTAACTCATCACTCCGAATCAATGGATTCTGCTGATACGCTGGGTTGTGTGGCGTCTTGTTTCTCGTATTTTGCTGTAAAACTGGAGCTACCTGCATTCATCTTCAAATGCCAGATTTGCACATTTTGCATAGGAGCCTGTTGGTTTTGGATGGCAAACAGGGTCATGTTATTTGCATTCTCCTGCATCCTGGGAACAAAATCATTTTGAATACGATCTGGATTCTGCCTACATTTGCAGTTCCTGTGGCAATGTTCCCCAAAAATGACAAGAAGTACTCTTCAACACGTTAATATTTGCATTTATCCCAGTATTGTTCACAAACACTCTACCCTAAACTTGTGCTGTCATTACTGTCTACCTAGTCCCATATGATATGCGCTATTTCCACCTTTAGTGTTGCATCCTGCAAAATGCATTTCCCTAGTTATCTTCTTTTATCTGTTGGGATTATATTGATCACTTTCAATTCCACGTGTAGTAGAGTGTGGCTGATACTGCAATTAAGCCTATGGCTTCTACTGATGCAAATTCCAATAGCTCAGTTGAAATTAAAATCATTTCTATTTTGAAGTATATGTGATGTAGGTTAATAATATGTAAAATCCTTGTTCTCTGAGTGTAGAACTTGCAAAGTGTCTATCAAACCCTTGTCTGTCAGGGGGTCTTTCAATTCCGGGGACCTCACACTTGATTCACACTAGCTGCTATACTAAACTAATCAAAATTTCTCTTATAGCAGTAATATACATTTATTTATTTATAACTTATTATACTATATTATACTCAAGATGACCAGTTCTTCAGTGCTGTAAGACATGCTTGTGAATGGAGACAAGCCAAGTGTACAGTTTTTTACTTTAGTGGATACACATAACATTAGGTGCAGTATATATACCATATGCACTAGAAAGTAGGGTATAGATTTTGTTAAGCATACATATTCGGGATCTAATTCAATACAAATATACAATCGATTCATATATCAGTTATGATAAATCCTCCACCATCTTCATTATTACCATTTATAACCTATATAATGAAAATGTTATACGTTACGACTTATTCGCCTTTAAAAATAGCAGAATTTCCATTTGTTATCATAATGTGCCCTATTGTGTTAATAGGCAATCAACCCCAACTTAGCTACACGGTTACTATTAAAGTTGACACATTTTCTCATCTTAATCCTTTTCTTTAAGATATAATTATTTTCATACCTGCCCCGAACCCATAAGCTAATTTTGGTTAGAATAACCCGAAAATGTAATTAATCATATAAATAATATACTGCTATCCCTACTTCAAATTCCTACACTCATGTCAAATGACATGAGTGTAGGAATTTGATGATCTTGAAATCATGGTCCTCATATAAATGTTCCAAATATAAATGATATCTTCAACATCTTGGTGAAAACAAATACAACAGTGTGTAGAGATAAAATTAATATCCTCACTGACAGCATTGCCCTACAGTTGCAATTAATATGAGAAGATCTCTCCCAGGTTTTTAGTATTCGCATTAGTCACTCACCCTTCTTTTAAGTTTATCCTCTATAATCAGTACCACTTCACGTGAAAAATAACCTTAGCTGAATTGTGTTCTTTCAAACATTACTTTGAAATGGGGCTATTATCATAAAATGTGTTAAACAAATTTACTTCATCACAATTAATGCACTGAAAAGTAGAAGAAACGATAGTAGAGTTATAATTATTACAAGCTTCATACAATATCCTTTGGTTAATAAAAGTAGCAGTACACCATTTCAAAATTCACACAGCTCATCCTCCTTCTAGTTATTTGTATTTACATAAACTAAGCTCAGTTCATTGCCCCGCTGAAAATGTTGTAACCAAATTTACCCGTGCTGCATACTGAATTATATATCACGTTGCCAATTTCCACATCCATTCATTATACAAATGAATGTGGAATAAAATTCACAGTTTTAAATCCTATTTATATCATACATCACCGTCTTATTTTATAAGTTATAAAGTTATATATTCATCAATGTCCTATTCAAATAGCGTTAAGTGTACTCTCCAATATCCAATAGTTTTAAATAGAAAAAAACTTTACTCTATCTGGTGCAAATTGCATTGATTAAAAAAAGAAGCTATAACACTGTTTTGAGGAGTTTCCTCCTCAAAAACCTGAATTTTCTGTGACTACCGCACTCCACTATTACTTGATAATTATCAGCATGGTTGCTGAATCACCATAAAAAGTAAAAGTACAACCAGCTTATCTGCTATAACGAAAAACGCAGCCCAACGTTGCAAGGCTACCTCGCCCAACAGAGTACCAGTCCTCTCCCGGTTTGCTGTATTTATAGCCTCTTCCTTTAGTTAAGTGTTATTCATCTTATTAACTAATCATCTTGAGATTTAAATTTAAAAAAAGTTTGTAAACACCCTTTTTAATTTTTTTAAATTAAAAAGCGGACCCTTAACCAAACAGAAATAACATGTACCATTTATAACCAACATATATAATTGTTATTTGTCTGAGTATATTTCTATCTATAGTTGTTTTCGGACCCTTGTGTAACAGTATTTAAATAAAAGCAGATCACTACCATAAGGAATCTATTTTTACGTACCAATGGTTTTCACTAAAAGTTTAATTTTATTTCTACTGGGGGACAGTTATGCTTAGTATACAACAGGATTCAAACTCATTACAATACCGGCATCCCTATCTATCTTTGCACCAAATCTCACTATAGCGCCATGCGCAATTAATTAGACACCACCTTGATACATCGGCCATGTCTTGGTTTCTCTCTACAGACACAGTAAATACCACTAAAAACTGCATTTTATTTGTACCATGCACCAACTATTTTATGGGGAAAGGGGCTTCAAACTCGATACAGCATTGACTACTCAATTAATTTTCACACCGGGTTCCGCTAAAGATGCCCACATAAATGTTTGGCCTTCAGCTAAATATATCTACTTTCTCTTTGGTGGCAAAACCAACAATTTGCACCCAAAATAAATAGCTCTAACAGAAGTGGATTGAGTTTTTTCAATTAGATTTACTTTTAATTAGCGCAATTAGTTGTTTTTTCTAATTTCAATAATAAATATTATTCAGTACTGAGCTCCTCCTGTTGTGTGGCTGATCAGGTCTGATTTGAGTACTCTACACCGTCTGGTAGAGGCATCAGCATCAGCTTGTGCTATAGCTGTATACAATTGAATAGTTTGTATTAACCTACATGAAAGTGTTTTTATTACATTAAAAGAATTTCATTTCAATTAGAGTTTGGGGACCAGGCGTTTGGAAAATTATATGGTAATATAGGAGGGATCTCAGAAAAAAGAGAATCTGTTTCTGTGATTTGTTAGCCCATATGAGAGCAGTAAGATGACAGCCTAAACTAAATGGCAATATTTTTGTTCCAAATTCAATTTATGTCTAACTGTATCTAACTTGTCAATCCACCAGGCCTCTCTTTGCTTTCGCATTGTTTCCCTAGCACCCCTCTTCATCTTTGAGCTATATGTTACACACCCCACATTTTGACATTTTCCCCCTTGTTCTAAATAATTACTGAATTGAAAAGAAGTGCCAATGGATATTTGGCTTCCTTATTTTTAAAGATGTGCTCTTTAAATCCAAATGGAGCAACCTATATAAATTTCCAATTTAAAATATAAGCACAAAATTTAGATTTGCAATTTAAAAAATCTGAATTTGATATTTGTTGTGTTTTATTTAAGTGAGTTGATTTGTCCATTCAATACAATTTTGTAGCGCATGCAGCCATTCACATGTATGAGCCATTTGTGACAGTAGATAGCCAGTTTCATTCACAGATTTGTTTGTCAATCTGGTGGTGTCAATTGGGCTCAATAAGTTCTGTAGTGGTTTAGCTTGTCTATATTTGTTATTTGTGGATGATCAATATGTTTGATAATATCCTTATCTGATTTTAAGATGCACAATGTTTCTGAAAGATATTAAAAAGATGTATTGTTTAATCTGAGTTCAGTTATTACTCTAAGTTTATCATAAAATGTACTTGCTATACTCCAAAGAGTTCTGCTTTGAGAGAGTTATTGTTAAAAGATCCATGATACAAAACAAGCTTAGATAACGGCCACCTGATGTGAGAAGTAGATGATCAATAAAATGCACTCCTAGTATGATTGATTTTAACCCAGGTGACTGAGACTTGTTCCAGGCATGTTCCCTCTCATAAAACCTCACAAAAAGGTTGCCTTAAGAGGGAGTAAACTAGGCCATCATCACAGTTCCCCACACTTGATACAGAATCCAAGATACACTTAATAAATTCCTAAATCCTCTCAGCATGGTCCAAATAACTTGCTGACTACACAGAGGTGAATTTATTCTATGCAAGAATTCTGTTGTGATAGTCTATAATTATGTATAGGCTTTTGCCATCCAATGTTGGCAATACAAAATGGTTCTCTCATGTTATACCATATAGTCTGTTCATGACATTTCTAATGTCCTTACCATATGGTTATTCCAATACTCTGCGGCAAGTATTTCTCCATGTTTTCAGAAAAACTCCCTGACAGTAAGCTGGTCCCAGAGATGATAGTTTTACCAGAGGGATTTCTTTCCATTCTTATGAATTTTATGTAACAAAAAATTGTATATAGCCGGAACAATTGGTTTTTTCACATATATGTTTACATATTCTTTACAGCTCAATACATTCCTCAATTACCATTTTTCTATTAATTTGTGCAATTTCAGCTTCACATATTTTAATAAGTCCATTGGTGTTTGTACATAATCAGTATTTTTATTTAGTTGACATATTGCCTCCTGATCGTATTGTGCAAAATCCATTACAACTTTTCTACCTATACCTTCTTTCCTTAAAATAATCTAAAGATCTTTCTCCAGTTCGTAAAGTGCAGAAATTGAACAATCTTCATTTGTGAGTTTTTAAACAAAAGAAGATTGTCCAAGTCATTAATTTTAATAGATAAAATACATTATCACTGGGTAATTGAAGAATAACCTTTTTTTTTTTTTTTTCTTTCAAACCAATGTCACTGATATTTATATCCTCAATATTCATTGATTCTGCAGTTGATCTTCATTCTACACATTCATACGACTCCAAACTAGATAATACTTAGATGCTTTCTCTCCCACACTGTGACATTGTTTCTGTATGTCAGCCAGCTGCTGCTCTCTAGGCTTGTCCGTCTCCAGGCCCAATGACTGTTCTAAATCTATATGCATCACTACTCCAGTGCTGATGTGGGTGTTTTGCTTTGATCTTCAGATACAGCTCTTTATCTCTTTCCAATATCCATTACGTTTTGTTGCTAGCATTTCCATTATTGACCTTCCTTTAAGGGCTGATCAGGCCAAGGGTCAGGAGAGCTAACAGGACACGTCTGCCATCTCTGGCATTCCACCCGCACCCCTAATTACTGCATATGCGACTGACCCGATGTCTGTTGGTGTTTCATTTCTTGATAACAATTCCTTCTATTTTGTATTGAATGGACATGACTTTGAGATATCAAAGTACTGATCATCAGATCAAGCAAAACGTTTATTGATTGAAATACATTTTGGCTGTGAATAAGAGAACTATTGTGAAGTTCCTCTGTGACGTTGATGAATTAAAAATAAAGCGAAATAGGAGCTCATGAACACTATGGATGCTTTTCTTCACCTTACCCATGCCCACTATTTGAGTGTCTTGTTTTCATATGCATGGAAACTCTTTCCTTGAGCACATACACATTTGATATGCTACCTAATTTGTTTGTGGGTCTTTTACTTTGCACATAGCATTTACTGGCAATAGGATGTCTAGGTATTGGCACACATTTATTACTTAATACAATTAATTTCTGCGAAGTGGATTGATTGCATGCCCTCCATTATGGTTACTTAACTTGTAGTAGTATCTGTCACTTTCCAATTATTCCGGAGCACGAAGTGAGATGCAGACTGAGGGATTTAGAGTTTAGTCAGTGAAAGGAGAAGCCTCTTCCTTTATACTTCAGTCACTGCCCTTGTAGGTGAGGAGTTGAGTTGAATGAACAGGACCTTCCTGCTAAGGTTGTAGTAATCTTGAGGTCAGTGAGTTCCACCGTTTAGGTCCTTAGGAACACAGGGTGTGGTCTCCATATTTTTTCCATCTGAAGGAAAAATAAAAGATTGTTTGCCTTTTCTTATCACAAAGTGGGTGGTTGATTTTCGCAGATGTCCTGGACTTGTGCCCCAATTTAATGTATTGGAAACCAGTGTAGTGTATTTAAAGGCTGTTTGTATGCGTCTCTTTTGCCACATGTTTGTTCGATTCTGGAGCCTCTGAAGCCAGTTTGAGTTTATGTGCAAAGCTATGATAAACAATCTTAAAGTAGTCTAAGCGTGTCATCACAAGGGCTTTCTCTGGTCAACTCCTTTTTGTGCTTAGTAAGGAGGATGAAGAATTCCCTCGAGAAGGGGAGTTGTAGATTGCTTCCATTGTATGGGATTGGATTCAAATGATACCCAGGTTCTAGAATTTCAGTACAGAAAACTGTGACGCTTCTAGGTTGGTGGGTTACTCAGATGGCCATGAGGTGCGGTCTTGTCCTTCCATGCTAAAGATGTTTGTCTTTGCTTATAAAAACACAGTAATCTCGGATTAAGAAAGATGCACGATCCCGACGCATGGATGTGCTTTTCCTATGTTCTTTATTTTCCTTGGTAAAAGTGCATTTGAGTGTCATCCAAATACGTTTGGAGGTGCTCCCAGCACAGTTCTAGAACCTGCAACACCGGGGCCATGTAGATGTGGAAGACCACTGATGGCAAGGATGGCATGTGGCACTGTTGTAATGATTCAATGGCAACTGGAGAGGAAGGACTAAATCCATTCCAAGGTTGGGTCCATGATCCAAGTCAATTTCTTGCATTTGGTTAATAGTGTGTCCTAGTCTAAAGTGTCATAGGCAGCTGAAAGTTCAAAGAGAGTAAGTTCTGACTTCTTCTTTTCTTCCAAGGCTGCTGACAGTTAACACTACTGACTTTTAGTTTGTTTACCCATTACCACCCTTCCCTCCCACAGTTCTAAATGAGTGTCCATGGTGCTTTGGAAATGGCTTTTGAAAGCATTACTTTGTTGCCGAAGGTGTGGCTGTTAGGGTGCTTTCCCCTAATTAAATTATTTCTGTGCGCTTCAGTATTGCTTTGGGTAAGAGATCAGCGTTGTCTTGGTTTAAGCCTTCCACTTTCTGAGGGGACTTGTCTTTCAAACTTGAACATTACTCAAGCTTTCTTCCATGCCTGAGGATATTCGGGCAAACTTTAATGTAGGCCTGTTGCATTGGAATAGAAAATACTGCACCAGATGTGCTTTGAATAGCTCTGCAAACCTTGTTCAAAAACATATAGTGGTTTCAAAATTAAGCTCTCCTTACTTATGAAAAAATGTCAATCAATGAATAGAAATAAATTCCAATGTTTTATCTCCACGAAGCACACAGGTTTGTCATGTGCAAGCTTTTACATGGCCGCACCCTAGCCCTCATATCTGCCAACCCTTTGGTTCCACTACGCTGCATAAAATGTAACCAGCATTGTTAGGCTGTTCGCCTTCAACATGAAAGGTAGTAAAAAAGTAAACATAACTTCTAGATTAAAATACTGAGATGGTTGTCAATAGCCTTAGTGACATCAGTAGGAACAGCCAATATAAATGGTTTAGTAGGAAAGAAAAGTAAGTAGCTGTTGAGCTTACATCTGTTTTAATGCCACCAGAACCTCTAAAAGGAGACGTGTCACTCAGCATAGTGGGCAACTCTTCTCTAGTGACGCACAGATGTTTTTTCGCTATTTTAGTATAGAGGTGAACGTCCAAGTGAGCTGATTGTCCCTAATGTTCAGGCTATCCACATGGGATTAACTTGGACGCAGTGGATCTAAAGAGTTATCACTTAGACAGGCATGAAGTTCTCCTGAGAAGCAGTCATGGATCCGGCCCTCGTGGTCTAATGTTGAATACTACTGCTTAGCAGAAAGGTTGCATGCAAACAAGTGCCCATGGAGTGATGAATACAGAAGGGCATTGTTATTTCAAGACGTTTATTGACCACCTGCCCTTTGGTCGGATAGAACTAATCTGAGAACTCTGTATACATTTCTTATGTCCTTGCTATTCTTTTTGTTGCTATCGGAAAGTAGTTGTTGCTTTACTCATTGTAATGTTCTCCTTCCCCAGGCCCGGCATTTATTATTGGTGTGTAGTCTGACCTTCTTTCCTGTGCCGAAAACACAATGAGTCTATTTAACCTGGACCGGTTTCGTTATGATAAGTCTAATGACAGCAAAGAGTCTCTGTCCTCTGCTGGCGAAAAAGATGGGGTTGAGAACCGCCCCGCTACCCCAGATTTGGAGCAAGGTGAGAAAACTGATGAGCCCTGAAGTACATTTTGCAAAACATGTATATATTTTTTGTAATATTTGGGATTGGTTTTTAACTAGTTTTGTCAATGTGCTTTATTAAGGCTATATGTTAAGGAGATGCTATGTGGTGTGGTGCAGGAGTGTATAGGAAATAAACATATTGGACAAAACATATTCAACATATTTTCTTTATACTATCCCACTTCATAGTTCCTTTTCTCCATATTGAAACATGACTATTTACACGTGGATATAAAAGATCTTTTGGGTTTTGCTAAATATTGTGTGGCCAAGTGGGTTTTAATAGCCACAAGCTCCTTTGCGCAGTAACTTGTTTTATAAGAAGATTACCAGTGTTCAGATAGGTGGTCCTGTTGGGTGCTTTTATCTTATCAATTTATTGACTGCTGTTGCACCCTATGTGCGAACTGATTTAAATTCTTAGTTTGCTTAAGGCGCATAAAAACCCTTGAACAAAATACATTAATCTACAAATATAAGTTTAAAATTCGTAACTACAACAAGGTTGAAACCAAACAAATATCACCTTACAATAAAACAACATTTAAACACATGAGATGTTTTCCTAGGTTGCTGGTCTTACCAAAGAAAGTTCATTTGAGAAAGTAACGGTGCTGCTGCTGGTCAACTAAAAGCCTGACATTTAATGATCGAAAGCCCCAAGTGGGAAATGCACTCACCTAAATAATATTGGCAATTGGGTAAAATATGTAATGTAGGGAATTTGCAATTTATTAAACCTAGGCATTTTCTTTTATTAAGCATTACCATTCCTGTCATCACCCTCAAAATTCCCTGGATTAATGGCAGCCATCCTACATAAAACCATTTTATGCAGATTGAGATCAGGGAACAAAGAAATATTACTGCAAGTTAAAGTACCTGGGTTCCTCATTATCAAATTCTCTTAAATGAGCAATCCCTCTTTATTTATTTCTAAATTTGTAAAACATTTTTCTGAAATGTGACTTTACCTGTATGTCGCTCGCACCAGAAGATATATCTATCTACCTTGCATATTTCTATGTTAAAAATATTTATTTTTAAACTACAGGCATGCCAACCCTCGGTAAATTTAAGGGCTTTAATACTATCCTTAAATTATGTAACAGTAGGTCAGTGCTCATGATTGACTAAAAAGTAATTAGTTGTTGAATAACCAGGAGTAATTGTCAAGTTTAAGTCATATGACGTGAATCATTCCCTATTGTGGAAGGCCAAGAGCAGTTTGCAGTGTCATGCCCTCAACAATAGAAACAAGCTTAGGCAATGTGAAGAGGTCTGGCTAATAACTGAAACTGATTCATCAGTGACTGGTGAGCATAAGCATTTAAATTATGCATGCATTGATTCATTTTTGCATTCATCCACTTACCCATCCATAAAACGAAAACACAAACTCAACAAGCAAATGCAATATAAATTAAAATATTAAAAGTAGAAAAAAGAAAACATGCAGCCGCCTGAACATGGCAGGCATGTGTTGCAGTTAAAAATAACATCATATATAGCAGGGAGTGGCTGTCTTGCAGTGATATGGTGCATAGTTGTTTTACTGTTCCAACATGGCTTCCAAGTTCAGGAGCACTGTATTGACCAATTTGGAGCAGGAAAACAATGAGACACTCTCCACAGTACAAGTCCAAGATGATCACCTAGTAAACATCATAATGGATGGCCATCCTGGAATAGTACTGTACATGTGGTACCGTTATGCTGGTCCCAGATGCCCAACATAATGCTTATAAACATGGTTGCCATCTTCTTATGGTAAAGAAATTAAACTTGGTGGGTAGTTCATTCTAAGATGACTGCTTGGTTTATAAAGAGTGGCCACATGAAGAGCAATGCACAGCAACTGAAACGACAAGTGAATGGGCTGGTAGCAGTGTCTGGGGAGCTGTAGAACACTACAGAATAACTAAATACAACGAGAAGAAGACAATTAATGAAAACTGACCTAAAAAAGGAGAAGTAGATAAATAAAGGACTGGTCCATCATCCCTGAACTGAAGCACACTTATTTTTTGACAATTGTGCACGTGATCAACGTGCTGTCACAGAGCAGTAGAGCCAATCATACACCCCAGTGTTTGTCAAAAAGGGTAAACAAGACCAAGCCCTTGCCTACTACATTAATTTGAGAGATTTCATGCAACAAACTATCTATATGCTTTAACACAGTGTAATAACAATCAATCCTTAAAGGCCTATAATATTTTAGAGCCGAAGGCTATAGACCAATCAGGCCCACAGCCTTTATGCTTATTTGTCACCATGAGAAACTCAAGCCTGCTATATTGAGCATAAGCTTTCCCACAAGGCAACCATCAAATTATAAACATGTACAAAATTACAGTTGGACAAACCATATACAAACCCTCTTGCAGGGCCTAATAAGGTTTCAACAGTGCAAAACGTCTACCTTCCTCCTAGGTTTGGAAGAGGGAAGATCCAAAACCCTGGCCTAGTAAGGTAAATTGTGAGATTCATGTACCGGAATATCTATTTATGTACTTTAATACAGTGAAATAACAATAATCCTAAAGGCCTGTTGGCTTCTACATATAGTTTTGACATAAATGTGAAGCCTACTACCTTTATCATACCTTTTCGCAATAAAAAGGTAAGACCTATGGCATAACGTTTCCTAATGAACCAGTTGGGCCTAGAGTCTTCATTTTCGCTTGCCTCCTTAACCATCTCAGGCCTACTGATTTTAGCATAAACTTTCCCACAAGGCACCCAACATTCAGTCATAAAATTGAGAATATATACAAAATTACAGTAGATTCCATGGAACAAAATATCGGTCGATCTGTTTTAGCACAGTGTTATAACAACCCACCCTCAAATGCTAACCAGCTTTAGCAATTGTTTTTTAATATGAATACATCATGCCTACTGTCTTTATCATAACATTAAAAATTTAGAATTTCCCTGGTAGATTTAAACAGCGTTGCTCCTGCGCACCAGTAGGTGCCACTTTGCCGCTCCACGTTGACTTCATTCTGGCCCGAAAGTGAGGCTGGAGCTGCATATATGCGCCACCACCGCCCATCAACGTCCATTTCTTTCTTACTGTGCCCTCGTATCTGGAGCTCATTCCCACTTTTTCGTCGTCAATTGTTGAGTTTTTTCTCAGAATTCAGCTTTATTCCAGTTTGCAAGGGAACTGTTCCCTGCTTAAACAACAGGGGTTAAACCTTGTAAGGAATATCACAAACAAATGTCTGTGGCAGACCCCCACGAGGCGTGCCTTTGGTGTTTGGTTTCGGTGCATGGCCTGGGAGAAGTGTGCAGTTATGAATCCAAAGGTATTCCGGGAACATGAAGCTATATGTCTCTGAACACTGTAAGAGGTCACAGAAGTCCCACTCCTGATTGATGTTGAGGGCGCGGACCCTTTCTTTCTCTCGGGGTTGTTCCTGTGATAGGTCTTTGTCGCGGTCCAAGTCTTCGGTTTCAACTTCTAAAAAACGGAAGCACAAGTAGACCAAGCAAGATTTATCCCAATCCCATCACTCTAGATTGGAGAACTTGCAAGAACGTTGGCATGCCTCTCTGTTTCACTCGCGATGCCCCGCCAATTAGCCTATTCAGCAACTGATCCTGAAGTACCCCATCTGTGACATTGCGACTGGTTAAGGTCTTTATAGATGCCATGTTAAGAATCTTTGGCACTCTTCCCTCTCCCTCTGATGCACCTTTGGTCCCCAACGATCCACGGAGGCCACAAGCCAAATTACCATCGTCTGGTCCGCCCTCAGTGCCTTCTGTGCCTCTTGAAACCATCTTGGGTTTCGCTCGAACATGTAAACAGACTTTCCGTCCAGCACCAAAATCCACCCTAGTCCCTTTGACATCGACGCCGGCTCCGACAACACTACTGAAGGAAGAACCTGTCTAAATAGTCCTATCTGACTCTAAGCCAAATTCATCTTGGCCGCAATCGATGTTGTGTCCTGAAGCCATACCAGCGCACCTGTTCCTAGTCCAGTCTGACTCAAACAGAGCCATGCTTTTACCTCAGAACTGCACCCTAGAGCTCCAAAAACTTTTTGGTTCTGACTCTGATCCTAGTCAACCAGCTTTTGAAGAGGGCAGTGGGAATGATGGGGATTATTTTCCCCTACACTATGATGATGACAATCTGTTCAAGGACTTGAAGGAGGCCACTCAATTGGACACTTTCTCAGACCCTGGGTTGTGTTCTCCCCCTGGGCCACCAGCAGAGGAGAGTGCCTCCTGTGCTGTGATGAGATGGCCCACAGAGGTATGGTAATACGCTTACAGGTAGCAACTATGGAAGTCAAAACAAATGTGTTGCCAGACGTTTTGCAACCTAAAAAGACGTTCTCTAAGCCTTTACCATTCAATGAAGCCCTGGCTGACACCTTAATGGGCACCAGGCAGTCTGATGATTCAGCCTTTCACCAGTAGATTGCCTTTCACCAGTAGATTGAACCCCAATGAATTTCTTACGTCTTCTCCAGACAGTCAAAGAGAATCGGAGCATTCATGTAACAGATGTTTTCCTTGGAAATCCTAGCCCTCTGGTCAGACAGTACCTTCTGTTTGCTGAGAAGATATTCCCATGCTTTTTGGGACGTGGTGCGTGAGATCTTTCCTGAAGTCCCTGAGGAGTTTCAGCAAAACCTGTTTCAAACCATCTACGGATGGTCCGGATTCTGCCAAATATATTATCCGTTCTAGACTGGACAATACCAACTGCTTGGGTAGAGCAGTCTGCACTAGTGCGAAGCTTTGGTTCTCTCTTGGATGAGATCCATGGGCTTCTCTGGTGATGTGCAGGTCTCTTTGATGGGTATGCCATTCGAAGAATCTCGCTTGTTTGCCAAGAAGAACGATTCAGCACTGGAATACTTCTAAGAAAGCTTGGCCACAGTGCGTACTTTGAGCCATTCTACTCCATCAAGACCGGACCGTCTGTAATTTCGCCCGTTTCGAGGCTACACTAGAGGATTGGCGTACTGGCAACACCAAGGCCCACTGTCTCCACAAAAGACAACGTAGCCTTGTCGAGTGCAGGAATCAAGCAGACCACGTCCAGGTAAGAAGGAACAGAACTTCCCAGGCCCCCGCTTCTGTGGCATCTCCCTCCAGGTTGCTTTTTTAAAATTGTTTTTATTGTCATACAAGTCTAATGAAAAACAGTGTCACAACTACAACAATTAGAAGAGAGAAGGGGTGGGGGTACCAAGGAGGATAAGGTCCGGGGGGAAAGGAGTAACTGGAATGGGTAGGGGGGAATCGCACAGTATCACAATAGTGTAGTATATAATGGCAATCTTAATTATTATACCTATCTACGTTAGTCCAGATGAGGCGAATACAAGACAAACAACCAGCATGAATATAGTAGAGTGCTACGGCATGGTGCAGAGAAATGAAGGAGCTCAGAATGCAAGTTGGGTGTGCAACAAACACCAGAGCACATCAAGTGCGATATTCCTCCCAGACTAGATAAGGAAACATTCAGGACCCCCGGAGTGTGTCTTTCCGAGCGGGGGTGGAGAGTAGACCCTTGGGCGCATGAATAACAGAAAAGGTTCCCATATGTACTTGGGGCGGGATCGTAAGTGAATCGGTTCCCAGAAGTGAGATAGCTGCTCTTGACAATATTTAACATCCCTTAGCCAAACCTTGACAGTGGGAGCAGGTCACCGGCCCCTGTTCATGGCCACTCTTCATTTGAAAGAAGAAGCATGGCGATAAGCTGGCAGTCACACACTGGCACTTCTTTGTTGGAGCCAATAGGCCCACCAGAGGTCTGTGGAGGGGTATATTTCCAGTAATAGTATGGATGGTGGAGAACGCTTCCTCCCAAAACTCTGTGACCCTTGGATATTGCCAGGCAAGGTGTATGAAGGAGGCCTGCCTGCAAGCCACTTTAGTTTGCCCTTATTGGCACACGGCCACCCTGTGGGAGCCAGATCAGACATTTCTAACAAGGGTGGCAAAAAATAACATATGACAAGGGGTGATCCTTCAGATCATCCAACTAGGATATGATCTGCAATTCCTTTATGATCCACTGCATCTTCCACCCACATCAGAGTGTCTTTCAGAGGAGCACTTTTCCATCTTGCTCCAAGAAGTGAAGGCTAATTTATCCAAAGGGGCCATAGAAACAGAGTGCCCAGCAGTCCTCCTCATCTGACACCCATGATATGTTGCATTGACCACCAGTGCCCAGAAGGGTTAAATTTAAGGCCCTATTTATATTTTATAAATATTACATTTGGTTGCGCATTTTTTTTTTTTTTACAAAGGAGATAACCCCACTATAGGTCAAGTCATGCGCTTCGCTCAGCTAGAGCCAACTTGCTCACAGTCATCAAATTCAAGAGAGTGCGGACTGGTGGATGTGTTAAAACCTGGCTTTTAATTGATCACCCTCACAGCTCCTCTCTTTTCTGAGCATAGTTCTGGTTATCTGCACCAAGACCATGTTTTGCCGTCCTGAAAGGGTTGCCGAAGATTCTCTGGTTCCTGCCATTCTCTGCTCAAAGGACGGTAATCCAGACACTTAGTATGTCAAGACTGGACTACGGTAATGTGCTTTATCTGGGGGCGAAGAAAGCATCCGTCAGACGGTTACAAGTGGCCCAGTATTTGGCAGCCAGAATGCTATGTAGACTCCCAAAAAGCATATCATTCTGGCACCTTCTTCGTGGTTTAAGGTGGAAAAGCGAATTAATTTCTAAACCTTGTGCTACATGCACAGAGCAAGATCAGAGGCCGGCCCAAGGTATAGACACGAATTTGCTACACCTTATCTGGCATATCCCTTGCCCTCTAGCGGACTTTACCTCTGCGAGATTCCTAGAGTGAAACGTACTCGCATTGGAGGCTGATTTTTCGCACACCACGGTCCCAAGTTGTGGAACGCCCTCCCAAATTCACTGAGAGTCTGTTCCTCGTTCACGATCTTCCGCAAACAACTGAAGACCTGGTTGTTTTAAGCTAGTGTGACTTGGATAAGATCCAACCTATTGTGTGAGCGCCGGGAAACCCCCAGTGGGTAGCTGTGCACTATATAAAACGCCATAAATAAAATAAATTTTTTTGGTAACAGTTTTGGTCTACAAATGAAATTAATAATGTTGAAAGGGCGGAGGGCGTTGTCATATTTTAGATCTCCGTCCTTTGAACATTTATTGTGGAAGGACAAATTCAGGATGTTCTTGCTGGCCCAGGTTCTGTATGCCCTAGATTCAGGTGCCTGGATGGGACTTTGGACCTGCAGGGCTCCTACGTTTGTGTACCTGTCCTGAAGTCCCACAGGCGATACTTGCGGTTCAGAGTGGACCAGGAATATTTCCAATTGCCGTGCTCCTCTTCGGCATCAGCAGTGCCCAATAAGTGTTCACAAAAGTGATGGTAGTGGTTAATGCACACCTTCAGAGATTGAGAATTTGTCTTCCTCTACCTCAAACACTGACTATTGAAGGTGGGCTCACAACAGTTATAAGCTACCTCCAGATGATAGCGAACCCCAATTACGTCAGGAGGTTCGCTGTCAGCGTGCTAAAGTCAAACCGGACTCCTTCTCTGAGCCTTACTTTCATTGGAGACATTCTGGTTTGGTGCACTTTCGGGCCATCCTCCCATCACAACGAGTCCAGGGCATTCAGATGATGATTGTGATGTTTCAGCCTCTGTCCTAGCTCTTGTTGAGTGGCTCTGAGGCTTCTGGCTCTCCTGCCCTTCTGCATCCTGCTCATCAACTATGCCAGGTGGCATATGAAGGCTCTGCAGTGGAACCGAAGTCTCAGTGGGCCCAGCACCAGAGCAACCAGTTGGATTCCATCTAGGTTTCGGAGGTGACTGCCCAAGATCTGATGTGATGACTGCTCAACCACAGTTGGACTGACAGTAGACCCCCTGTGACAGGCGGAGACTCATTTCCGCACAAACCTGCTAGAGTTGTGGGCCATTCGCCCGAGCTGTGAAAGCCTTCCTATCGTTCACCAAAAGGAGGCTGGTTCAGGTTCTCACAGACACAACACTGCCAAGTGGTACTACAACAAGCATGGCTGGGTGGAGTCACGGGTCCTATGAAAAGAGGCACTTTATCTCTACTGTGTCTCTAAAGCTGGCTGGATTGTCCCTAGGTGTTAACCTCCTACGAGGATCTTTGAATGCAGAGTGAATAAACTTTGGCTTGCAGATCTCTAATATACGTTACAAACGAGTTGGCACGGGGCAACATCAGCACTGGGGAGAACCCTGGTTAGATCTATGCTTTTTCACTGCTGCCTCTGCTGTTCCGAGTTCTGAAGAAGATCAGTAATGACCGGTCCCAAGCCATCCTAATGCCTCCGGATTGGGCAAGGAGAGTGTGGTATCCAGAACTTCTGAATGTGAGCGTCTCTCACCCAATGAGGCGTCTGCTTTTGGGGATGGTAGATTTCCTGTCACAGCAGCAGGGCAGGATCCTGAAATTGCATATGCTCAATCTGCACCTCCATGCATGAAGATTGAGCTGCAGTAGTTGACTGCAATCCATCTTCCTCTTGAGGTTGTGGATGTCATCCTTGCTGCCAGATGTCCCTCTCCAAAGTCTGTCTGCACCGAGCACCTAGGCAAGATTTTATCTTTGTGTGACAGTTGCAGTATGGACCCATTACCGGCGATTCACAGCGTTTGTAATTCTTGGCGTCTCAATCTAGGTGACTGCTACCGGCAAAAGAGCTGTCTGCCAGATTTCTAGTTAGACCGTATCCAGGGCATGTTGCAATATTCAGTGGATTGGCAGCTCGTCCATCTAGCCAGTATTCTCTTTTTCTGCCAGTTTAAAAGTCTAGAGGTTAAAAGAGAAGATCCTTTACGCCGCTTTTTTCAATATATTCAGCGGACTTATATATTCCGTCCTCGTGTGAGAAGTGAATACGCGGATTGGGGATTCTAGGTATACATCATCTACCATTATATTGGGTTTGAACCTGGAAACTCTCATATTTATTCACCCCACATCATTCTTCTGTCGAAATTTTTACTATTCGGAGTACAACGTTCAGTGGTGGAACTCCTGAGGAAGGCAGTGTTCTGCCGAAACGCGCGTAGAGATAATCTGGAAACCACCCTAATAATCATGTTTTCATTGAAATATCATGTTATATCATCTTGTACCTTATTGTGATTCGTATAGTTTCCAAACAGATGATACATATCGATATGAATAATAGAGTGTAGTATGTATGTATGATGGATGTGTATAGTTAGGATGTTGTCCAAATTTAGGTCTCTGTAGCACTAGATTTATCATGTTTTTATATTTATAACAGAATTATGAACTTTGAATAAATTACTTTTGTATTTTTCTAAACACTAGTGTCACTATTTTTTATTCTTTAATTTTTATTTTTAACATTCTTTATTTTGACATGTTCTGAGATTCTCACTGTTTTGAAGTTGCCCTAGATTATTTACAATATGTATTTCCCTGTCTAGGTGAACTTCACATTAGTACCAGGGGGCCCCTTTTCTTTGCAATTATTTTGCACCCATTACCGGCTCAACCTTCGACTGTCTTGTTTGTTTTACTTATGACCCAGCTAGCACTTGTAGTGGACATCGTTAAGGGTTATTTGAGAGACCTTTACGCCTTTTTACATCTTCCAAGCAGCCGTCTTTGTAAAAATTAAATATTGTGAATGGAGGCTATTATCAAACTGGTCCCAAATTCCTCTCTGGATGTTTTGTTCCCTGCCGGCCACCTAGAACGTTGAGATCTACCTGTGATAATCTTCTAACTATTCTGAAGTTCAGGTTACAAACTAGGAGGGGTGGAGATCTATATCTGTTCTTGGGGCAAAGGCATTGAACAATCTTCCGCTCACTCTAAAGCAAGCTGCTTACCTTGCTACTTTCAGAAAGCTTCTGAAAACATGGCTGTTCACTCAGTCTTAAGAGTGGGCTAGCTGTGGGGTAGAATTGGTGGGATTTGGTACGAGACATGTACCAATCAAATAGGGGTTTGTAGTGGGTCTCCAGTCCCAAAACCCTTTAGGTAGCGTTATTGAGATTCCTCCAAATCTGTATCCATTGTTTTTCTTTGAGTATCCTGCCTAGCAGTATTACCCACATAACCCTATAGGGATGATTTGTCTCCAGTTTTCTGTATAGTGATAGTCTGCCTGTCCTGTCTAGAAGGGCTACTATCAGAGATAGAGAGAGAGAGAGGGAGAGGGGGAGAGAGAGCGAGAGAGAGAGAAAGAGAGAGAGATGTTTGCGTTGTTTCGGAAATGCAACAAAGTATCCCTGTCACAGTGTTCCAAATGCACAGGAAACAAGCACATCTTTTGCTGTGCGGCAGTGTTAATTTGAATGAAGTGTAAAGCTGCAATGGCTTGGAATGACTGCAGAGCAACATATGAGGTTGTAACAGCATGGCTGTTAAGCAAAAGATTAATATTTTCTTTTGTTTTAGTTACATTTTCATACGTTAGTATAGAAAAAACAATATTGTTCATTCTTTCCACCATTTGTATCTAAATATAAAAGTCAGAAAAAGAAAAAAAAATTGGCAAAGCCAATAGATCTTACCTTTGTGACCTTTTGGCTTTGTCAGTGGTTGTTAGCCACGGTGCACAGCATCCATGATTCTGTGGAGTGGGGCTAAAGTTTAAAAAAAGAAATAAATGAAAAGCCCTTGTTACGGCCATCTGCGTCCTTTAGTAGGCACATGCAGCAGGCGTGCACGTGCCTACACAATGACGCAGGTGCTTTTAAAAAAAAACAAAAAACTTTTTAATTGTTGTTCTGTGTTGGATCGGTAACTAAAAAGAAAATACAACATGAAAAAGCATTTTTAGGTCGAGCCTGGGCAGCTCGTGCGCTGCTCTGCGAGGCATGCTGTATTAGAGTATGGACTTGAAGCTCTGCCCACTCTCCGCCCATATTTTTCATTGGCTTTTGCCATTGTCCTTTGTAAATGCTGGCTCCTGATTTGTTAATAGGTTTGTCAGTCCCACCGTAGTACCGCTTTGTCTTCATTTGTAACCTCCCATGAGGACTGGCCCTTTTACTTCTGGTGTTAATCGGTATGTTTTTAGTCTGTAAGCAATAATTTCTTTAATAAGTTTCTCCTACTGCAGGCATGCATGCTTTCCTGCAACATTCAGCGTACCATACGCGCTTTCACTTTCCAAGAAGCCCGGGACAATGACGGTCGCTTCTTTGAAATGAAATAGATCTCGCATTTACAAGAGTTAAAGCTATTGGCATTGTAAATGACTATGCCTTTTATTTATGTGTTAATTATCAAAACAGATAAATAACAGGCATTGTCATTTACAATGCCAATAGCTCAAACTCTCGCAAATGCGTGACCTATTGCATTGCAAATGGCTTTTAAACTATCCCCCAAGATTGCATTTGTTTGTTGGGGGCGTGGCATAGTTTTGTTTTCTAATCTGAGGATGTGTGTGGTCACACGCCTCTAGTTTTTCAAAGCTGTTCTCCACTTTGGTTGATGATACGTAATGCAGCCGTTGACAGAGACAGTGGGACCAGGCTTCTGGCATTCTACGACTTTGAGGAAAGTGCGGCCACACTTCTCGTGAGTGTGCCTACTCGATCAGGCTCTTAGCGCTAAACCTTCATCTCTGCGTTTTCGTAATGTAAAAACTTATCTAAATAGATAGCCTTGCTACTTGGCACAGCTTTCTATTTACTGAAGTGCCCTGCAGCCCTGGCTGTTTGGTACCTAAGTTAGATGCACAGTTGCTCTGAGTCTCTCTGAACGGAGCCATCATGAGCAGGTGATCACTACCGACTTTTCTAATTAGCACTGCCTTCTAAACATTAACAAAGGCTTTCCACGCCTCACCCTGCTTCGAAAGTCACAGCGACCTGTCATGGGCTATGTTCTTGGATTAAATCCTGGTTCAAACTACATCTACAGTGAGGTGAGTACGATTTGTTTCATGCTTCTACATGGAGACGCTCCCACCTTTATTTATGCATAGACGAGCTGACGTGGTACACCGATTGCCATTTGCTACTGAACACCATCAAAGCAGCACCAAAAATGTCCTGTGTAAGGTACAAAAAGACACCTTTTAATTTCTTTGTTTGCTTCCATGAGCTGGCGTTTCTTGCTTTGCATGCTGGTTAAATTAGTCAGTCTGCTTTAGCAAGCGCATGCAGCCTCCTAACTTACTCAGGTCTAATTCTTGACCCTGCCCTGTATTTCTCATTGCATTCTGAAAATTGTAGTTTTGAGTTTTCTTTATAACTAGAACTATCACAATGAAGGATTGGCTTCCAATGTGACACATAACTCGAGGACACGTGACACTTATGCACACTTTTCAAATGCAAAGTTATGGAGAAGAAGGAATAATAATCAAAAGCGATTGCTATGGCTAATGCTTCTGTTACAAATCCGTGAAAGTCGTTATCAGACAACTTGCTCCCCAGTTCTAAGTGTGAGTGACGTTCCTGTCTTGTTTCTCTATTTACGTATTTGTAATTGTAATCGTGACATTTTTCGATCAGACTTTAACGATAAACCTAAAAATCTCAGCATGCAAAGATGATTTGGTTAAAACAGCAGCATTCACTCGAGGCGCTATATATCTTCTGTGACACTTTGTGCCAGATTTCGTTTATCAGTCACCCACATTTTCAATCATGGGACTGTTCAACTCACACTTGTAATCATAAATTGGAAGCTACAAGACCCAGAATTCAAAGTGCTACCAGATACAAAGGTATGAAGTGACTGAAGATATCAAGCTTAACAAGGGCTGCCGTAGGCGCTATACTGAAGGTCTTGCACACTAGATGAGGGTATTTGGCAGTTCGGAATAATTAAGGATTAATCACTTCTATGTGCGCACTGAAAATACTGTTGTTCGATGAATAGTTTGGCAATTGCTGAGCAAAGGGGAAAGATGGACTGCAATTCCAAGCCTCAGAGATTTAAAACATTTACTTAAAATGTAGCAAACTGAAGTAACTTATTAATGAAGAACTTTACGTGTTTTATGAACTTGCATTTAAAAGCTAAACAAAGCACAGCGAAGCATTCATGCGTTCTCCATTTAGCCACCATGTGTGGTCCTTGGCTAAGTGCGCAAAGAAGACGCTTCTGGTACATCGGGTAAGACTGGGACTAACCTAAAAAATCTCCTACCTAACATAACGCACCTGCAGTGATTTAGGTTAATTTACCAAATACAATGCAGCCGCCTGATCCTGAAAGGCTTGACGTCTCATTTGCGGCAAAGCAGGTGAAATGGCAAGTTGTTTTTGACATGTTTTATGGGTTTATTCATAGAGATTGAAATATTGGTTATGCACATTAAATGAGGAGCTTTTCGCAAAGATGTTCGTGGTACTCACTTCTGTCCTGGGTCGGATTGGGACAAAAATTAGTCTTGGACACCAAAATGAAACTAGCCCCCATCAGCGAAGCAGATAGCTGAAAAAAAGGGGGGGGGGTGTTCAAAGCCTAATTACGTGCCTATTGCATATTGTGGCATGATAAGTTGCACATTGTGGCATCATAACCTGGTCCCAGAGATGCCACGTAATATCACACTAAAATGTGTAAACAACTCTGGTTCTGGCGAATGCCTAGTTTTTTAAAAAGTTGAGCCTGGCTGGGCTACTATGCGTTCTGTTGCAGCCATATTGTGCTTAAATTATTACAAACGTCCCACATACGCCTTTTTTAGGTCTCGCCCTGAAAGCCAGCGCTGAAGGCGAGACATTTTGTAGTGGGCTTGCAGAAATGCGACCACAACTTTTGGCTGGCCTAGAGCATGCGAGTACGCGCACAGTAACGCGCATTCCTCGCATGCTCCAGGCCATCTGCCTTTGATGTCACTTGCTCCTCCCCCTCCCCCCCCACAGAGCGCTTCTCGGGGCCGCGCGGCCGTGTCACTTTCACGGCCGCGCGTCACTTGCTCTCCCAAGCGCCTCGCTCTGCCCCTCCCCCACCACAGAGCGCGTCCCTGCCATCACGTTTGCTTTCACGGCGCCGCGCGTAATCTACTCCTCTATTTAAATACGGAGCGCAAACCATTTGGGGACTTTTTAGCAAACGAGCTATTGGAATACATCGTGCAAGCGAAACGCCTCGGACTACTACTTTTCACAAAAACGGTGAGTAATTAACACTATTCCAATTAAAAGAAGCTTTCTTTATAAACGCAATAACGTTTCAACGGAGTATTTCCGATATACCAAATACTATTGTGCATGTGAAATACAAAAGTTTGAATAATGCTCCAAGTTCACTACGTACTGCAACACCCATGTTAATGTACCAGTTTTTAACTTTGCTGCAGGTTTAACATTCGTGCTACTTCTAAGTATAGTTTAGTTGTTATTTACCCTTTATTACAATGCTACAATTCATAAAATACAAATAAATTACATTGCCGCCCCACACAATCATTTATCAGCTCACGTCTACAAATGCGATTATATAGTTGCACCCTAAACAAACATTTCGCCTCTTACGTTTGCATATGCTTTTCACAGTTTTATGTACTATTCTCAATCGATATATCCGTAAACCGTTTATTATGCTACATATAAACACGTACAACTAATAGCCAGGCATTGCTCACTCAGCAATGTAAACAACTGTTTCTCCACAAATTAAACTCCTTTATAGTACGCTATATGCCATTTTTAAACATTTGCAGCACTTAAAAGGAAATAGCCCAATATTTCACGTACAGATGCTGCTAAATGTTGCATAATTTTATCCCGCACCTACCTATGCACATTGCCCTAAGCACTGAATATGTTGGCGATACCTATTCAAACATGTACATTCAATACTTTCAATATTCCCGACTCCGGTCCACCACAGTTCTGGCTCACAAGCTGTAGGATGCTCCGTATCTCTATTAAACAACCCTGCCCCTGGCAATTGCCATAAACCTTCACCACAACAGGTAAGCCCCCGGCAGTCTTACCCCCAGCGGACTCTCTCACTAAACCTCCCATTTGCCGGCGGACTCTTGCTGCTTTGCCCCTCACTCACAGAGTCCCAGCCGCCATACTAACAACTAACACAAGTCTATCAAAACCTCTGCAACACCGCCCCTGCAAGCACAGGGGGAAAGGGCTCCGTTGCACATTAAGCGCAAGTCCCAAAACTCTGCTCACCACAGGGCCACACACTCACTTTTCACTGTTGCCCAGGGCTTTGCCTCCTTAACTGCTACTCCGCTGCACTTCGACTCCCCCCCCCCCCTCCAAGCGCAATCCCGAACACTCACCTGGCCTCCGGTTATCAAAGTGCACGCTGCCCACAATATCACACATGTGCCCCGGGAAAGCTCAGTCAACCACCGCATGCCAAAGCTCACCGGGTGGATCAGGTGTGCCACATATAACCCAACTCCCCCTTAAATATGCTATGCTTATCTGAAAGAGACACGTTAGTGACAGATTCCTTACCTTAGAATATCCCCAGGCTGGATCCGGAAAGTTTTTGCGTAGCAGTACCCTTGCGCGTCGGTAGGCGGCGTCGTGCGGCTCCGCGTCCGTCGTCGGCGTCGGGATCGCCGGGATGACGTCGCGGGCAGTACTTAGACTCCGCCCCTGCGCGCTGACGTCAGTTCTTCTTTTTCCGCGCCAGTAAGCGCAGATCCGGGAAGAGCAGTGCCCTAGTCATTTTTTGACTAAGTTTTTTTGGTGATTTTTCACTGTTTTTCTTAACGAGTCTCTCGACTCCGAAGGTGTCGGTAGGGATGCCCGGCTTCAAGCCATGCGACGCCTGTGGTCGGATGATGTCGATCACAGACCCGCATCAGGAATGTCTCTACTGCCTCGGCCGCGACCACGACACGAAGTCGTGCCCCGACTGCCGGGCCTTGCATCCGAAGGCTTTGCGAGAGCGGTCTCGAAAGTTCCTCGAGGTCCGGCAGTCGGCTCCGCGCCACGCCCCGCGAGAGGTCGAGGGGCCGGTCGCGGAGTCCTCATCGGTCGTCGGGGGCCAAGTCTTCGCACTCCTCCGGTAAGTCGAAGCATAAGAAGTCGAAGAAGCGTCATCGCTCGACGACTTCCCCTCGCCGGTCTCGTGACTCGGCTGAGGGTCCTGTCGGCACCGTCCCCGCGGCTCCGGGAGTGCCTGTGGGGCCGCCGCCGCATTACCCCCCTTATCCAGGTTCGGCGGCGACTCCGGCCGAGATACAGGAGTTCCTGTCGGCCATGGCCCGCCTCTTCGGGCCTCAAGGTCCCCCCGGTGCGCCTTCGGGCCCCGCGGGCCCTGATGGGGTTTCTCCGGCGCCGCTGGCGACTCCGGTCCCGGCGCCGCCTGTCACACCAGCCTCGGTCCCGGCCCCGGCCTCGACCCCGGCTCCGGTGCTGCCACAACCCGATCGACGCCGGTTGACCTGACGACACCTCCACCGGCGCCGATCTCTCCGGTGCCGTTCCCGATGCCGCCCGGGGCTCCGGGCGGCGTCGTTCCCCGGTTCTCTCCGGATCCGGACACGGCGCCGGACCGGCGTCGCTCGACGCCGGCTCCGACGCCGATGAGACCTTGGGTCCCTCATGTCCCTCCTCCTCCTTATTTTGAACCTGAGGAGGACGAAGAGAACTGGGAGGGGTCGGATGACCCTCTCACACAGCAGTGTGAGTTCGATCAGGACTGGGCTGAGTAGCTTGGGGATGCCAGTGGTCTGGACACCTCCCCTGACTCTGGCATGCTGTCTACTCCTTCCGTGGCAACGGAGGAGGGAGCAAATTTTGCAACGGTGTTGCGTAGAGCAGCTGGGGCCTTACACCTCCAATTGCCTACAGTGGCTGTCAGGACTAACCTCCTGACGGAAGTGCTTCAGCCGGCGGCTACCTCCTCGGAGCCACTGCTGCCGTTTAATGACGCGCTTTCCGACGTTCTTTTGGGCACCTGGTCCAAGCCCGCCACAGGGGCTCCTGTGGATAGGAACGTGGCCCGACGCCTTCGCCCCGCTCCGGGCGACCCCCTGTTCCTCTCCCAACACCCCACCCCTGAGAGCTTGGTTGTCCAAGCCTCTGCTTCCCAAACCGCCTTCCCTACCGCTCCTCCGGATAGGGAATCCAAACGCCTGGATCAATTTGGGAAGAAGGTCTTTTCTTCCTCCAGTGCTGGCTTGCGGTCCCTCAACACCGCTTGCCTTTTGGGCCGATATTCCCACTCTCTGTGGGACTCGGTGGCGCAAGTTCGGCCCCAGTGTCCTGAGGAGGTCCAGACACTGCTTTCCCACGCCATTGCGGATGGAAGAGATGCGGCTAAATACACCATTAGATGTGGCCTTGATACCGCTGACTCGCTAGGCAGATCGCTTACGACGACAGTGGCGCCGCGCCGTCACGCCTGGCTGAGAACCACTGGTTTCTCGGGTGATGTCCAAAACACCCTTATGGACATGCCCTTTGATGGGGTCGGTCTTTTTGGAAACAAAGCAGACCATGCGCTGGAGCGCTTTAAGGACTCGCGGGCTACGGCCAAATCCCTGGGCCTTTCTGCTGTACGCCCTCCGCTACCGTCTGCTTTTCGCCCCTTTCGTGGCCACGGAAGGGGCGCCCAGTCACGTCCGCTGCCCAGCCACCGGCCCGCGCAGCAGGCGCCTTCGCGTGGCCAAGGACGTGGCTCCCGCCGTGGCGGGTCAGGCAACCAGCGTGCGGGTCAGGCCACCAACCCCGCCCCGTCCGCGGCCTCCAAGCCCTCCTAGTCCCTCCTTTCAGGTGCACAGCACGCCAGTAGGGGGCAGGGTCCGCCATCACCTTCACCACTGGCGTGCCATCACCTTGGACAAGTGGGTCTTGGACATTGTCCGAAGGGGCTACTCCCTCCCCTTCGAGACCATCCCCCCAGCCATGCCACCTCTATTCCACCGCATGTCAGGGGATCACTTGGTGCTTCTTCAGAAGGAAGTTGCGGCCTTTTGGCCAAGAGGGCCATCAAGCGCGTTCCGACCCCAGAAGTAGGACGTGGTTGCTACTCCCACTACTTTCTGGTGCCCAAAAAGGACAAGGAGGACATGCGTCCTATCTTGGACCTCCGGAACGTCAATCGCTTCCTCCGGAAGGAGAAGTTCAAGATGCTCACCTTAGCTCAGGTCTTGACTGCCCTCGACCCTGGAGACTGGATGGTAGCGTTGGACTTGCAGGACGCTTATTTCCACGTCCTGCCGGCCCACCGGCGTTACCTGCGGTTCATGGTGGGCCTCGAGCATTTTCAATTCACCGTGCTCCCCTTTGGCCTCACAAGTGCCCCTCGGGTGTTCACGAAAGTGATGGCGGTGGTCGCAGCTCATCTGCGCCGGGCAGGGGTTCTAGTCTTCCCCCTACCTCGACGACTGGCTGCTGAAGGCGGGCTCGTCCCAGGCAGTCGTCTCCCACCTCCAGACTACGGCCGAACTCCTGCACTCGCTGGGGTTCTCCATCAATGTGCTGAAGTCGCACCTGATTCCTTCTCCACAGCTCCTTTTCATCGGAGCAGTTCTGGACACGACACAGTTTCGGGCCCATCCTCCCGAACGGCGAGTCCGGGATATTCAGGCTATGATTCCGATCTTTCAGCCTCTATCCTGGGTTTCGGTACGGATGACCCTGAGGCTGCTGGGCCTCATGGCCTCCTGCATCCTGCTGGTCGATCATGCCAGATGGCATATGTGGGCTCTGCAGTGGGACCTGAAGTTCCAGTGGGCGCAGCACCAGGGCAACCTGTCCGATCACGTCCAGATCTCGGAGGGGACTGCAAAACAGTTGCAGTGGTGGCTCTCGAACCGGCAATGGGTCAGGGGCAGATCCCTCTCCCTTCCCCAGCCAGAGCACACAGTCGTGACGGACGCGTCCCTTCTGGGATGGGGCGATCACATGGGAGAGGCGGAGATCAGAGGCCTCTGGTCTCCGGCGGAGTCTCGGCTCCATATCAACCTTCTGGAGCTCCAGGCGATCCGACTTGCACTCAAGGCATTCCTTCCCTCTGTCAAAGGGAAGGTAGTGCAGTTGTTCACGGACAACACCACCTCCATGTGGTACTGCAACAAACAAGGCGGGGTGGGGTCGTGGACCCTATGTCAGGAGGCTCTGCGTCTCTGGACATGGCTGGAACATCAGGGCATTTTCCTGATGGTTCAACACCTGGCAGGTTCCCTGAACGCCAGGGCGGACGAACTCAGCCGCAGGTGCATGATGGATCACGAATGGCGTCTTCACTCGGAGGTGGCGCAAGGTCTCTTTCAGCAGTGGGGAGAGCCCTGGTTAGATCTGTTCGCCACCGAAGAGAACGCGCAATGTCAGCAGTTCTGCGCGTTGGAATTTCCAAGGCGGCACTCGCTCGGCTACGCTTTTCGTCGCGAGTGGAGTTGCGGTCTGTTGTATGCCTTTCCACCTATACCACTTCTGCCCAGAGTGTTGAAGAAGATTCGGCGCGACCGGGCCCAATTCATCCTTGTGGCTCCGGACTGGGCTCGAAGAGTTTGGTATCCCGAGCTACTCAGTATGAGCGTCGATCCCCCGATCCGTCTGCCTCTTCGGGAGGATCTTCTGTCGCAGCAGCAGGGGACGGTCCTCCACCCGAACCTGTCCAGTCTACACCTGCTTGCGTGGAGATTGAGCGGCGGCAGTTGATTCCTTTCGACTTGCCTCCCGAAGTTTGTGATGTGATTCTGGCAGCCAGGCGTCCCTCCACTAAGGTGGTATACGCCTGCAGGTGGAACAAGTTTGTGGCATGGTGCACAGCAAAGGCTGTGAATCCCCTCTCTGCCCCTCTTTCTGAGGTTCTTCTGTTCCTTCTTTCTCTGGCCCAACAGGGTTCTGCCCTGGGTACCATCAAGGGCTATATTTGTGCAATCTCGGCCTTCCTCAGGCTTCCTGATCAGCCCTCTCTTTTCAAGTCCCCTGTTGTTAACAGGTTTCTTAAAGGCATTACACACCTCTTTCCTCCGGTTCCGTTTATAATGCCTCAGTAGGACTTCAACTTGGTTCTTACTTTTTTAATGTGCGCTCCCTTTGAGCCTCTGCATAACTGTCCTCTTCGTCTTCTTACTCTGAAGACAGCCTTTCTGGTGGCCATCACCTCCGCTCGGCGGGTGAGTGAGCTCCAGGCTCTTTCATGCAAACCTCCCTTTCTGTCTGTTCATCCAGACAAGGTTGTTCTTCGGACGCGTCCGTCCTTCTTGCCAAAGGTGGTTACTGCCTTCCACATTGGGCAGACCATCACTTTGCCTACCTTCTTTCCGCCTCCGCATCCTTCCAGAGAGGAAGAGAGGCTCCACCGTCTGGACCCAAATCGTGCGCTTGCCTTTTACATCAACCGCACACAACAGTTCCGGGTGGACGACCAGCTCTTTGTTGGCTACGTGGGTGCCAAAAAAGGTCGGGCGGTACACAAGAGGACCATCTCCCGCTGGGTCATCTTGTGTATCAAAGCCTGCTATTCTTTAGATAAGAAGGAGCCGCCTGTTGGGCTGCGGGCCCATTCCACCAGGGCAACAGCTGCTACCACGGCCTTAGGCCGCGGGGTTCCGCTGCAGGATATATGTCAGGCAGCTACGTGGGCCTCGCTGCACACGTTTACCAAGCATTACTGCCTTGACAGCCAGGTCCGGAGGGACGGCTTCTTTGGCCGCTCTGTCCTCCGAGACTTCCTTGTCTGAATCTGTTCGCAGACCCACCACCGGGGTTGGTATTGCTGGGGTATCTATTCTAAGGTAAGGAATCTGTCACTAACGTGTCTCTTTCAGATGCACAAGTTACTAACTTGTGTAACGATATATCTGTAAGAGACAGTAGTTAGTGACAGATTCCTACCGCCCACCCATCCTCCCCGTTCTGCGAATTGATTTCTAGGGTTAAGGACATCCCTTTCAGGGCCCTAGACTTTTTTCAGACACCTATGTCAGCTTCTTGCATGGGTCTGCGTTCCTGGCGCGGAAAGTCGTGTACAGAACTGACGTCAGCGCGCAGGGGCGGCGTCTAAGTACTGCCCGCGACGTCATCCCGGCGATGCCGACGACGGACGCGGAGCCGCACGACGCCGCCTACCGACGCGCAAGGGTACTGCTACGCAAACATTTTCCGGATCCAGCCTGACGCCTGGGGATATTCTAAGGTAAGGAATCTGTCACTAACTACTATCTCTTACAGATATATCGTTACACAAGTTAGTAACTTGTGCTTTATTGCACTAGTTTTCGTTACGTTCCATATGCTTTGCCAAATACCTTGCCTTATATACCATATTTTGTTTTTACTTTTATATCCCTCATTTACTGTTAATCGCTTACTTTAGCATTCCATTACTTTGCTAACCTTTCTATATCCTAAAGTATACACTACCACCTTACATACAGCACAAACGCACTACATTTAACAAAACTAATCTCCATTTTTTACGCTTTCACAATACACCTTTTTATGCAAGTTTCCCACTGTTTGCCCTTATCCCCCTTCTCCCACTCTACCGTACACTGATATAATTGCATACATTTACCTCACAGCTACATATGCACAGCGCTATAAACACTAAATATGTTAGCATAAGTATTGCCATACGTAAATCTTTACTTACAATATTTACCCAACTCCAGTCCGCCACACCTATGCCTCATACGCTGCAAGATGCTTTGTATCACTGCTAACTGCCCTGCCCCTAGCAAATTGGTGTGGACCTTCGCCGCAACACGTACACACCCGCTCTCAAACAGCGGTAGCCTAGCCGATTCCTTTACCGGGCCTCGCATCTGCCGGTGAATTCTTGTTACTTTGCAAGTTACTTATGCAGTCCAAGTCGCTGCACTAACCAAAAGGACACGTGTATTTACACTCTCAGCAACACCACTTCCGCAAGCACAGGACAAGCATTGGCATAGCCAATCGGTCTCGCCTTTGGGACCTTATCAGTGTTTAGTTATCCAGCACAATATCCTTGGTGCAACAACATCAACTGTTGCATGGCTAAACACTTATAAGGTCCCAAAGGCGAGACCTATTGGCTATGCCAATGCTTGTTGTTTTTCTGTGTGTAGTTCAGTCAGAGCAAAGCATCTCGCCTCCCTCAGTGTAGATGAGAGCATCTCACCTGCCTGGCCATAGCTTGGAACTTCTCACCTTCTTGGCTGTATCGCCGATCTTCTCACTGCCCGGCCAAAGCTCCGAGCTGGGTGTAGTTCAGAGTTTTTTCTCACAGTTCGATGTTGATAAAATCTTCTCTCCGGCTTTGGGTCCCTCTGTGAGCTTTTTAAATGACTTAAAATACTGCATGGTTCACTGCAGGTCTGTATCCCAGTATCTAGTGTGAATAGAGTCCAGGAGGAAATCCTAGCGATTGCAGATAGTTGAGAGGTATCATTTACTCTTCTTAATAGAAGGTTACGCATGGTTGACCTTGCAGGCCCACTGGGCAGTTTTGGCTATTATTGGCAAAGAGGAAGGAGTGGTCCTCACCGACAGGCTCCTGTGTGGATGGTTAATGTCCTTGCGTTGCAATCTAGGAGTCATAGAAGGTGAGTGGACATTATAAAAGTTGTCTATGTATAATGTCTTGGAAAAGCACGTGTGTTTAACATTCTGTAGTAAAGCTTTCCATATCTTGGGCGGTCTGAAATAGAAGGGTTGATACCTGCTGACTACAATGTTCTTCTGGTAAACGCAGGCCTTAGTGGTAGGATCTTCTTGGGTCCATAAAAAGCGATCCTTATGGCCAACATCTCTTGTGGCATCCAGTTCAGTGTCAAAGATGGGGCCCAGATTCTTAATCGATTCCTGAGGGTGGAATGTTGGGTTTTAATAATGCCACCAAAGGTATGATAAAATTTGGATTCCTTCCATTTTGTTTTTATTTCTGGCGTTAGCCAAGAACCTTTAATTTTACTAATATATATGTATATTCAATACTTAGAGGGACTTTCAGCCAGCGCTCTTCATCCATTGGTCTGTTGTCACTCATGTTTTTCAATTCACTCACTACATTATACAGCATCTGGCAGTAGTCAACCCACTTCAGCCATTGGTTAACTTCACTGTGAGTGTCTGCAATCATCTGTCTTTAGTAACATTAAAGGCCTTCTCTTTATGAACTGACATCGCTACTTTGTTTTTCAATTCCTAATTTTGCTTTTATTTAATTTTTGTAGTTTATGGTTACACAAAAATCTCATTAACATTGTAACAAAATGGTACCCAATGCTTCATTCCAAAAACGTGCCTATTATGCTCATGGCTCTTCAGAATGAAAAATTGATTTTATGTTGCTAATATAGTACACTCAATAACACAAGGGTAATAAACATTGCCATTTACAATGTCAATAGCTGTAACTCAAAAAAACTGCGAGACCTATTGCATTTTTAATGCTTGTTTTTAATTTGGCCAGGGATAGTGGAATCAACCCTGGGGATTTCTAGGGGGAACAGCGAAGGAGCCGGGCGAGTGTGTGTGGGGATGTGGAGCACCATAGGAGGGAACACAAAAGCAACAGGAGTCTACTGAAGGGGACGCAAAAGCAACTCAGAAAGAACAGGTGGGGGGATGCAATGGGGAGAAGCACACAAATAAGCACATGGGGGAAGGAGGTGGGGAGAAACATTCTAGAAACAAATAGCAACACGGAGTGCAGGGGGAGGGATGTATGTGAAGGAGACTGCTCAAAAGCACACACTCTAACAGAGTGCTTCACACAAAAGAAAACAGTAGTGCTTGAAAAGCAGCCAGTGGAAGCAGCAATTGTAGCCAATCAAAGAAATTGTAAAGTGGCAGTGCTCCATAAGAAGGACAAACACAAGATTGACAAGCTGGGACACGAATAAGAAGCAGGCAAATGAGTGACAAGAAGTCAACTAATGGTAACCAATGGGCGGGCTCCAAGCCCTTCTATAATCTTGGTGATTCACAATATGTTTAGCAACGGCAATGCATTTGCTGTCTAGTAGGCTCGACCTGAAAATGGCAATTGCTCGGCTAGCTAACCTTTCACTGCTGATGAACAGGGTGTGTTGGATGGAGGTCATGAGTTTGATTCTCAGGAAAGCGGACTACGAAGTTAAGTATCATAAATCGGCTAATAGTAAAGTCTCTTGTTCACAGTGCTTAGAAATGACAAGTGTTGCCTTTTAGTTCTGTAAATAAAGCAATTTATTAATAATACCAGGCAGGCATGTGCCTATAAGGTTAAGTAATTTGATGCCGCTGTATATTGTGCATAGTTAAGGATTTTCCCCATCTACCACACAATACATCCTCTGGAACATAATCTGTGTGCTATATATTTGATAAAGTAGCTCCTGCCATACGTAATAAGTATATTGCAAGTCACTGTAGAGTTCTGTGACCACAAGAGGAACGAGACCGAAGGCTGATTTCCTTTATAAGGTCTCATGGAACTCAGAGGTGACATGCAACATCCTTATAATGTACAGCAGGGGTTACTTGATTACTTTTAATACATGTTTGCACCATGACCATTCCCACGAATCCCTTTAATCCTTGGTGTGATGCTTTTTCATATGTAAGAGATAGGGCATCTTTAAACATGAAGAATAAATGTAGAATCTCTAGTACAAAATTAAACTCACCAATAGGAAGTTATACATGTGTTGCAAAAGATAATAGAATTAGTTTAATATAAGTGAGATAAAAAAGACTGTAGCTCAGAATGTGTAGGAACATGCATAGAGATTCTATCTTACAATTACCTAAAGTGAAAAATGTACATGTTGCCATTAATCTGTTCTTTCAGCTTATCACTGTCCATCTAGAAATATAGAGCAGAAGAAGGAAAAGATATGTTTTGTTTTCGTTGTTTAAACTGCAGCTTTAATTATTCTGTGTCCTCCCTTTTCCCTTGGCTGCTGTGCTGGCGCTCTCAGCAGGCGTTTTGACATCAGAACTCAACTGTAATAAGTTAAACGGCTACGTCGTTTCTTTATTACAGGTGACAAAGGACATCATAAGTCGCAAGGAATTTGAGATGGGCTTTTATATAGGGATTGCACGCTTCGGTGTATTAGAAGGACATTAAATACAGGCTTTTATAATGGGATTGCACGCTTCCATGTATTGCAACAAAGTATTGCTAGTTCAAAGTGACCTTTTAATTAAATAAAGTACTATGTTCATATAGGATTGCGTTGTGCTGAGGTACCATGTGTGGTGTCCATACATTTGTCTGAGTGGCAAAACTCAGACCGCAATGAAAACCGCTGAATAAGATGGTTGTTACTTTGTTTCAATGGAAGACATTCATAAATTGCTTGTGAACAATCTTTTGCATTGTGTCTGCTCAGCGGCAGTCAGTGGGGGAAAAATTGTGAACCGCTTTACACCCATTCAATGTTCATTGCACTGACTCATGTTGCATTTTTGCATTTCTTGTAAGTTGACTTGCACTGTTTTGAAGGCACTTGTCCGTAGAGTACCAGTTTTTTGGGCAGATGCTTCAGATTACTTATGATATCTTGCACACCTACTGTAAATCTGTACTCCGCTTGGAGATTCCCGAGCTTAAAAGAGTCACAACATTTTATAGTGTATGTTTATATGTAGTTCTACAATGGTGGAATTTCATTCCCTGCACTATCTCCACTGCCTCCAACATTTTAGTATTCCTAAAATGGTGAAATCCTATTTTTGTCTGATTTTCCTTTTGATCGGCTGATGGGACAATAAATTGGCCTTCCGAACTGGGTCTGAAGTGTCCTATGTAATGTTTCATTATTTAAAAAAATATATATTTTATTCTGTGCTTTTATTTTTTTATATTTTTAATGTTTATTGCTTCGTCATTTTTCATCTTGTATACAAATATCACTTGAAGCAATAACGTGCTGTTAGTTGGGTGAGGGCTGAACTTTTAAAATGTTCCATAAAAATTAAGTCGCACAGCTTTTCTTCTTATTTACACTTTGTGTTTTCTAAAACTTTCAGACCTGCTTTTGATATTTCCTGGGTATGATGGTTGAGCATAGCATATAGATAATGCCACAACAACTGTCACATGGTTTGCCTTTTGCCACATAATGTACTGCATAATTTTCCTTTGTCATGGTCCCCAATTCAGTCAGTTCTGCCACGCTATTTGGCCCTTCACTGCTGCAGAACTCTTTTGAAGAAGATTTTCTTGGATGGTCGTATAGCAAAATAACAGCATGCTTCTAAACCAAATAAAGTTAACTGCTGTTAAACCAAATATTTACGATTGCTGCTGTTAGAACAAGCTTGGCTAACGTGATTGTCATCTATTATTGTTAGACCATTATGTGAAATTCCTTGTTTGGAGAGATCAAATGTCCTTTAATGAAATTACCCTCTTTGCCTTACATAAAGTTTCTTATTTGATAACCCATGTAGACTGTTCCACACTGAGAGTGAATTGCTAAAAATCGAAATACCGGGAAATACATGTAAAAACTAGTTGGGTATTGTAGGCGACTCACAGGTGGTGACGGAACCCACTTTGAACATGGGTGAGCTTGCACTTGGAAGGCTTCTGATATCATCATTACTGTAATTTTTTTACTTTGTAAATCACTGTGGATTCGCTTTTTCCCCACTTTCCATCATTCTTTAAGTCTGCTTAATTGTGAGACCTTAATACAGTCATGCCCAAACTCAAGGGACATTCTTTTGAACCAATGCACAAGTTTAAGCTGATACTTGTCAGCTGAAAAATATCCTTTGTTAGTGGTACCATCTGTCCAATGAGTCTGTCAGAGAGACATTTTCATCTTTCACAAGTTTTCACAAAGATGAGATTGTCTGAAGATAACCCCTAGTTTATAGCAGGATCACCTCTATATTTTCACCTCAACAGTGTAATCAAACTTAAAATATTTGTTCATGATCTCTTTATGGGATCATGTGAGCTAAATGGATAGAGTTCCATAATTCAGAAAGGAGGAGAACTTGTTCATCTCTTTTGTTTGTGCCTATAAAGGGCAAGTAATATGCAAATATTTGATTTGCTGGTAGAGCAAATCTAACCGAAAACTTATTATCAATTATGAATTGTAGCTCGCTCTGCCAGATGTATTGCAGAAACCACATGGCTTACACCGATGTTCCTGCATTAGAAAGTGTCAGCGTTGTAACTCAGTGGATCCTGCACATTGACCAATATCTACTGGTTCAACATCCAGTGCAGATGAGAAACCTAGCTGAGAGGCGTTGCTGCTGGAACCCTTTTTAAGTAAGGGAGCTCCTCCCCTGTCACATTCCATATTTAATTTACTGTTTGCTGGTTCCACTGAAAAACAGCTATAGAAATGAAAAATCCAGTGCTGATAAAGAAAGGGTGTAGGAGAGCTATAGTTGGTTAGTGACATTCTTGTATCCTGCGACTGATTGATAAGAAAAGTTCTCCCACCCTTCCCTTGAAGTTTTGAAGTCATTGATCAGATCTTTTTGCTGGAAGCAAAAAGCGTGGTGCCCCATCTCCTCTACTTGAAAAGGTGTAAGGATTTGTCAGACTCTGCTGTGGGCCTTCCCTTGAAGACTTTTGTCAATATTTGCTGAAGCCCTCTGCTTGTTACAGTCTCACGGGGAAGCCAACAAAGTAACATTTTGGTGAAACTCTGAGAATGAGAATCTCCTCTGTGTAAGAACCAAACACTCCCCTGCTTATCCCAAATGGATTGAGCACAGAGTTTGTCCTATTGCAGGATTTACTGACACAGCAAAATGGTGGCCTGCCAGAGAGAATCGAACTCTGAGAACCTTTAAGCTAAAATATACATTTGTTAACTAGGCCAAATCCCTGCCACAAGGTATGTTTCCATTGTTAATCAATGAGGCCCTCCACCCTTTAAGACAGCCTTCTTCCTCTTATTTCTTCATGTGCTACATGTGTAATTTACTTACATTTACATTCATTGCATCTAAATGTGTATCATGAAGGTATCTTAAAAATGTAGTTTACTTAGATTGGTCTCCTGCTGTTGAATGACACTGGATTAACAATACTGTCTTCTGGATGATTGGTCACATTTTATGAATGGTATGGCTTAAACATAGTTATTGTGTCAACAGCATACAATTGATGCTAGAGAGGCACACAAATTAGAGATGTTATTGTAATTGTGATTTTTGTTTTTTTGTTTTTAGAAATTACAGTTCCAGAGACTCCAGAGTCAAAAATGCTTAATAATTCAGTTTTCATTAAAGAAAAACAAGTTAATTTTCCAGAAGTAGACTCTGAAGGAGAGTATGTGGCACCTGAATCCTTCTCTGATGAAGAATCCAAATGTTCACCCAAGGGGAACAAAGAAATTAAAATGTAAGTAACTTTGGCAAATTCAAAAATACCTCCCCACTATCATGATCTCAGAAGACAGTCACATTTTTCTGAAACTTCAGCTTCTGAAAAACATTGCTCTTAACCTCCTCCTCAAACCGTTGCTGCAAACCTTTATACATTTTCTGGTTCCATCTTATCCCTCTTTCTTATTTCTACCATTGTTGTGTCGTGCCATTGTTGCCTGCTTGTACAATTTAATCTCCTGGTAGGTCTTGTCATGATGTTTACTGCATTCCATTCATTTTAAACCTATGAAGTTAACCCATTTTCTCAACTTGTTCGCCTCATAAGTGACCTGTGCAGTCTATGCTCTGTAGCTTTCTCACTTGGCCTGTGCTGATGAGCATCAGCATCGTTTAGAATAAGAGGAGGAATGGTAACTCTCACTCTATCAGCCAATCACCAGTTTACTCCTGTTCCTCTACTGAATGTTATAGTTATCGCTCGATTTTTGCCCATCCCCCCCTCATAACATTACACGCCCCTCAGCTCTTATTGAAGGTGTGGTTGAGACCTTGTCTGAACCTTGCGGTCTATGGCCTCACACTCCACCAACACTACTTGCTACCTGAAATGGAGAAACCTCATGTCACCCCAGAACCATCTTCCTGCACTAGACATGACTAAGTTTGTGCATGGCTGAAGTCCAAACTGTAACATCTCAAGATTATGCTGTCATGAAGATGCTTTAGGAATGCCCTTGCTGCCATGTAACACTAAACATTGTTTCCCAGACGTCTTTTTATAAATTGTTTTGTTTGCATGAAACCCCAGTACTACAGAATAACAAACTTCTTGATATGTTTCTACACCCAATATTGTGGTATTGACACTTTTTTGTATAGAATATTTAATATTTATAAGTCTTTCTCATGTCTCTATTAGTATAAAATGTACAGCTGATCTGTGACACATGTATCCGTAATTAGCACAAAGTAAGTTAAAACGACTACATGATATTAAATTGTATTTACAAACTCTTCCAAAGTAATCTTAAAGTGGAAACTATTCAATATAAGGTCAACTAGTATATTACCTTTTGGCTATCTTTAGTAGCACAGATATTTATTGCAGTCAATTAATTAGTGATTCGCTATTATAATTACAACTTTTCATAGTTAATTGCTGAACTTTCTACTAGGTTTCAAATTTCCTTAATTATTGGGGCTGGATAAACGGTATATATCGTAAACTTGTGGCTTAATGTTGCCTCTAGAGGACCAGGGTTTCTATTGCTCCTAGGTGCACACCACACAGTGAAATTCGTAGCTTAACAGTGCCTCAAGCTGAATGGGCTTTTATTGTTGCTTGGTGAAATCTATAATGGGTTTGCTGGTGGCACAACAGTTTCTTCCAGAGTATGGGCTTCTGTTGCTGCTTGGTGGACTCCTTGGTGACCTAACAGTGCCTTCAGTGGTTGGCTACAGTGTTCCTGTGTGGTGTCCAAACAAAAACCCCATCGGGGAAGCTCTTTCCTATCCAGACATGCAAGCCTCAAAGCATGCTTCCATGGAAAATCATCCAGATCCAGTTTGACTTCAGAACAGCAATAAAGACTTGAATTGCTCCTGAAATCTGACACTGCTGACCTTAAGTAATACTGGATTGTACCCGCTATGGTTGCATTCCACTTAATGCCTAAGCCACTGCTACTTGCGAAGTCTGGAGCACACTTTCTGGGCCTCACACGCAACACCAAAATTCAACACTAATAGATGACACTGCAACCAACTTATTTTCCTCATTCATGCACTAGAAGCTTGGGTAACTACCTACTCAACCAGTTGAGGAGGGCTCTGGGACCTCAACGAAAGGTAGTAAGATGTTACCAAAATCTCACAATATGATAGTTCTGTTTCTATGTGTCTGGAAATATGTCTACACACTTATTCATAGAGTTTGCTCACTATGCTCAATGTTGCTTGTAAGCGAAAGGTGGAGTGGAGGGATTTCCTGTCCAAGGTTCTGACATTTTTGGAACCAGTGGCCAAATTGCTGCATTTCACATAACCTTTATTAAAATATACTGGATAAAAATCCATTGCCTTTAGAACAGTTCTAAAAGGAAGCTCAAAAAACAATTCAGACCCTCAAGATCTGCCATACTAGCCAGAGTAATTATTCCTCTGCAGCAGAAAATAAATCTGTGCACCATACAAAGCATTACCTACTTTGGGATTTGCTTTTGTATAGTACATTCACACAGAGACCAACAATATATGTGCAGACACTGATGCTTGCACACATCCTCCATCACCCTCCCAGTAGACTTGCAGGTAACCAAGCATACAAGCCTACATATGTCTATGCAACACTAGAACTATGATGCCCATGCACACAAATCAATGCAAAGAGAATGCAAATACAGTCAGTAAAAACTCAAACAAAGTTAGGTTGTTGGCCAAGGTTACAGATTAATAGAGGCTGCAGGTAAACATAATCATTGGCCCATGGGCAAAGATATTACATTTTTGGGGTAAGGAAAAGTATGAATTAATGCCCTTCTAAATTGCAGTCTCTCCTTTGGTCATCTGCATATAGTCTGAATATAAAGTGACTGAAGTGTGCAATAAATAAAAATCAAAAACCTTTTATAGTGAGCAAACAATGTTGCATTAAATGGGTCTATCTCACAGTATCTGTCGCATGGCCTAGGGACGGACTCTCTTTCACTCGGGGTGATTTCCATATGATTAGTGGCAAATCAAAGTATTCTATTATGACAACTACATAATGAGAGGCAAATATCTGTAGTCCGAGTATTGAGTGATGTGCACACATCTTGGCATGTGCTGGTGATCATGGTTAAGATGCTGACACATTTGGGAGACTGGATGTTTTCCTGGCATTGTACTCCTACTGTAACTAGATAGTATATTATGGAATGGAAAAGGAGATCCTTTACAGTAATAAATAGTAAATAGACCGGTTTGAATAGACCATATGAAGCAGACTGCGCTAAATAGACTGGATTAAATAGTAGACTGGAATGGACTAGTCTAAATAGTCTAGACTGGACTAGATTACAGTGGACTGGTAGGCACTACATTACAGTTGACTGAACAGGCCAAAATTACAATAGACTGTACTAAATACAGTATAGCCTACTAAATAGAAGACTAAATGGAGTAATTTTAGGCACAAACTAGGCAAGTATTTGACCGGCTCTGTGACAGCTTTTTCAATTTTATATAGCTATTGGCCTATACATTTTTCCTCCATTTCCCTGTTGGCCAGGCAGAGATGAAAATGTGAGAATATTGGTTTATAACTAGGCTAGAGACCAAAACAACTGGAACTGCATCATGTTAGTAGAACAAATGATTAATGGTATGTAATATTTAAATCTACTTATTGAGTGCACATGCTCCCAATGACATCATGGTGCTGAATATGCAACCTAACTAACTCAACTAGCAGTTCTTAGCAAAAAGCCCAATTATAAGAGCTTTTGTTGGAAGTCATAAGAGAGAAAACAAAGGCGCAATGGGTCTGCATTCTAGATAGAGAGCTTAACAATATTTGGAAACTATGCATCAAGTTCTTTAATGTTTTGTGAAAGATGTGTACTCTTCCTAAATATCCTGTTAGTGTTAAACATAAATATTTAAGGAGTTAGAGACCTATGCAAAACACACTTGCAGACACAAGGCATCCTATCAATTCTTAAGTCTCTGTAACATCCATAATATCAGATTTCTCCAAAACTACAGCTTGAAGGGCAAGAATTAAATCAATTTTCCTTTAAAACAGGACCCTCTTCTCTGTTACAATGGGCACCTCAGATCTAACAGGGACAAGTGTGTGGGTGTGTGGGTGTGTGGGTGTGTGGGTGTGTGTGTGTGTGTGTAGATGAGTATAAATTTGTTAAAAAGGAATATCCAATGGTACCCCATATTTACTTCATACCCAAAATACACAAGGACATGGCGAAACCACCGGGCAGGCCAATTATTGCGGCGTGTGATGGGCCATTGGAGAATCTCTCAAGATACATTGATTATTTTTTACAGGTGCACATGAAGCAGTTGAAATCATACATCCAGGACACCAGTGATTTTTTAACAAAAATTAATGCAATTGTGTGGGAATCTGATTTTTGTTAATCACAATGGATGTCTGCTCTTTGTATACCTGTATCAGGAACCAAGATGGCTTGAGAGCAGTGGAGTTCTTTCTTAATACTAGATCCATAATATATGCACAACATACTCGTATGCTCTTGGATATGCTGCTTTTTAGTCTGGAAAATAATTTTTTTTCTTTTAACGGGCAGTTTTATCAACAAATCCAAGGTGTAGCTATGGGGGCCAGTTTCTCCCCCAGTTACGCCTGTCTGTTCATGGGCTGGTGGGAGGAACTGGTCCTCATGCGCAAATATGAACATGTATATACTACCAATATTGTATCTTGGATGCGTTTTATAGATATATTTATTGTGTGGAAGGGGAGGGAAGAAGGTGCGTTGAAATTTATCAATGAAATCAATGAAAATAACTTTAACCTCAAATTTTCCTCGAACATCAGTAAACATACAGTGACCTTTTTGGATGTGGAGGTTTTAATTAGAAATTATGTTTTAACTACCACCCTTTTACCAAACCAACTGCAGAAACACACTTTTACACGCGTCGAGTGTACATCCCCCACATCTCATCAGGAGCATCCCTATGGGGAAATGCTCCGTATCCGTAGAATTTGCAGTGATTCAGAGGATACAAAGATGAGGCAGATGGAGAGCCGTGCTAGATTTTTGGCTAGGGGATACAGCAGCGAATCAGTAGATTCTGCGATTAGAAAGTCCCAGGCAAGGTCGAGGAGGATCTCCTCGCCTACAAAATAAAAACGTCCCAGGGAGAGGCATACACACAGCCTGTCAGACTAATCCTAACCTATTCAAAACAGGAAAAACAGCTACGGAGTATTATGAGACACAATTGGCACTTTATTCGTGAGGATCCAGTAATAGGTGATCTGATGCCTGTCAATCCATTAATCTCCTTCCGCAAATCATTAAGTATGGGGAATATGTTGGTTCAGAATAGTCATGACAGTAGTCACAAAGACATGTGGTTAACAATAAGAAAAGGTTTTTTTTAAATGTCTCTCTTGTAAGGCTTGTCAGTTTGGAATAAATGTCAAAACGTACACAACTGCTTTTTCAGATAGTCAAAGAGATTAAACAGCATCTTACGTGTAAGACAGAATATTGTGTATACGTATTGGAATGTGACTGCCAATTGAAATATTTAGGCAGCACAAAATTAGCAGTGCACAAACGTGTTCTTCAGCATATCAGGGCGATCACTAATAAGGATCAAAATTACCCTGTTGCAAGACATTTTCAAACTGTACACAATAGCAATCCACAATTTTTACGCTACTATGCTATTGAAGCTATACCTATCATGAAAAGAGGGGGTGACAGGGAAGCCAAACTGAGACGCCTGGAAACGAGTTATATTTTAGAGTTTGATTCTAAGCATCCAGGCGGGCTCAATATTACAGAAGATTTACATACGTTTTTATAAACGTAGGCAGTCAGTCTCCCATAGGTTAAGCATGTATAGCGGGCAAGCTAATTAGAGCATTGCAATGAAGGCACACCTATTCTTGCATGCACTTAATGTCTGAAGAACCTTGGGCAAGAAGCAAAACTATATTTATCCAATCAATAAAACCAGTATGATTTTTAGGAATGGTTTTAGAATTGGGGTGGTATTTTATAGTGATTTCTTAAAGCCCTTTTTCTAATGTTTTTTATAGATTTACATCTGGGTTCTTTGTGTTAAGACTTTAAAAGCCAACAATTTATTGACAGTCTTAGAAACCTCCCTTGCAATATGAAGTAATGTATGAACTTTAAAGTAGGATGTATTTAATGAATTTACTATGACAATTTGTATTTGTATATAATGAATTTATTTATTTACGTATGATAATATGTATGTGTATATAATGAATTCATTTGTGTACCCCTTTAGATATTTAATATTTAAAGCATTATTGGTTTTTAACTCTAAGTAGTATAGCACTGAGTCACTTTATCTGTCCATTCACAGCATGTCGACAATGGTAGCAAATGATTTAGAGATGTGCACGGATGCATTTAGGCAAGTATAAATCAAGAAAAGAAAGTATTGCACAACTAATCCATTGGCACAATAGAACAATATTGAATTTACAGATTTATCTGTGGTATATTTATATATATAATAAGAATAAATATATGTATTAAAAAAGACATGAATGGCAGATATTGCATGGTGCAGAGTAATCCGTGAAATGGCAAAGTATTTAAACTTAAGGACATAAAATAGGAAATAGGTGTTTCTTTAAAGAAATGTGTCCTTTATACACAAATTTTTACAGCACATAGTGGTAGGTGATAAGTTTGTTTTCACTTTTATATTAAGATATGTATTTTTTATATGTGGATGATGTCTTTATTCCTATATATGCTATAATTTTAATGGAAATCGTAAACATGTCAGGAGACATTTAAGTAGATATTTAGCCTGAATCAAAACATATATATATATCAAAAATTATTTTGTAACATTGTTTCACTATAATGTGGGCAATCATATAGGAGGTTGAATATTAATTATGAATAACAACTAAATGAATAACAAACTATATTGTGTAATGGAACATGAGTTATCATGGAATGTAAAGTATGTAAAAAACTCTGTAAAAATTCTTTAATATGTTTTCTATTTCCATGGTTTTAATTAAGCACGGGCACTTTAAATATGGGGGTAAAGCTGTTGAGCGTTGTCATGTGATCATAGCCGCTTGCACGGCCGAAACGCGGTAATGGCAGAGGACTGGTATAAATATAAAAGAATTTTGGCACTGAATGAGGTCTGCACTGCTTTTCCGGAGGATTGTGGCGAGGAGAGGAATATATATATATATATATATATATATATATATATATATATATATATTCACTGAAAAAACCATAGGTTTCAGGCACGTTATAGTTAGAAATTAGCATTTAAAAACCTTAGAAATTCACTGAAAAAACCATAGGTTTCAGGCACGTTATAGTTAGAAATTAGCATTTAAAAACCTTAGAAATTCACTGAAAAAACCATAGGTTTTAGGGAAAGTTATAGTTAGTTGGACATTTCACTCGTACAAAACCAGAGAAATTCCCCCGTTATAGTTAGTTCAGCTAACTATAACTCGCGCCCCCGCAATGCACTGCTGATGACGTCACATATTACATCACTCATGACATGGTCAGTGACATCACTGATGACATCTCAAATGACATCACTGATGACATCATCCAGTGACTGTGTTTCTGTAAAGTTTAAATATGTTTAATATATATAGGGAAAGTCGTATTGAAGAATGAGTGGGTGTATAAGTGTCTGAATGGATGATTTAGTAGGTGCGTGACTGACTGTATAAGTGAGTGATTAAACGTATCTTACTGAATGCATGGGTTAGTGACTAAACTGTGTGAATGTCTGTATCCGTCTGTCTGTTGGTGGTTTGTGAATAGCTACATGAGTGTCTATATGGGTTATTGATTGGTTGTCTGAGTATCTGTATGGGTGCCTGAGTGTTGGTGTGGGTGGGGTGTGTGTGACTATGTGCATAGATGTGTGAGTGGGTGATTCACTGGGTGCATGGTTTCAAAAGTGCATCTGTGATGGACTGTATGGGTGGGTGAGTGTGTGTATGGGTGTGTTAGTGAGTGAATGTATATCTCAGTGGTACATGTGTGAGTAACTACATATGTGAAAGGCAGTATATATGTGTGTTGGAGTATGCTAATTTCTAACTATAGCGTGCCTGAAACCTATGGTTATTTCAGTGAATTTCAAAGGTTTTTTAAATGCTAGTTTCTAACTATGCCTACAGAGGTAGGACATGTGAAGAAAGAAGAAAAAACGCACAGAAAGAAGCAAAAGAAATGCAGAAAGAAGCAACAGAAGTCCACAAAGACGAATGAAAGTGCAGGAAGAAGCAAGACATGTGCAGAAAGAACCAACAGAGGAGCAGAAAGAGGCCTTGTTGCAAAATCATCCTGTGCCACTTTTTCAGACGGGTACTGGTGGTAACTGACTCTGACTAACCAGGCCTAGAGCCAGTGCTATGCTAAAAGACACTTAGAATACAGTGAAAACACCTACATACACTAGGGAACACTATGCGTTGGGGTACCCCTGTGATTAGCATGACCTGCTCTGTAAGGCCCTAGTACATAATAGGGAAGGGGGATTAAAACTACCTCTAAGTCAGAGGTGCAGAAATATGCTATTTTAACTAGTAGTCACGTTTGCAGAGTGGTGGAGAAAGGGTGCTGGGCGTCCAACCAACGCTCAGGAATTCCGCTGCGTAGGACTTACAGGAGGTACCAGGAGGGATTCTTGGCCCCCAAACTCCCTCAGGACTAAATTGGACTTCATCCCCCATCCCGTAGTTTGCCACGAGGCACGTTTACAGAGTGGTAGAGAAAGGGGGCCATGGCCTCCGAAGACGTCTTAGCAATCCCACTGTGTGGGACTTACTGGAGGTAACAAGAGGGGTAGTTGGCCCCCAAGGACATCCTTGGGGGCCAACTTCCCAAACTATTACCTCCAGTCAGTCCCACACAGCAGCACTGGTAAGTACTCGTACCAGGCCACGCCCACTTTGCCCACCACTCTACAAACGCGCTCCCTGGCACGCTCTTGGATGGGGATTGAAGTCCCCTTCACTACTGGGGGACCTTTAGGGGCCAACTAGCCTACCTTTTACCTCCAGTAGTGGGATTGGTGAGAGGTAGACAAAAGCCATGCCCCCTTTCTCCACCACTTTGCAAACACGCCCCCTGGCGCGTTGTAAGTTGGGGGATTAAGTCCCCTTGAATTCTGAGGGTCCCTGGGGTCCAACTAGCCCACCAGGTACCTCCAGTAAGCGCCACAGAGCTGCGTTGCAGAGAGGTGTAAAAAGGGGCGTGGCCTGGACCACCTCTCTGCAACACAGGCCTGTGGCGCTTACTGGAGGTACCTGGTGGGCTAGTTGGCACCCAGGGACCCTCCGGATTGAAGGGGAATTAATTCCCCAACTTAAAACGCGCCACAGGGTGCGTTTGCAGAGTGTTGCTGGGAGGGGGCGGGGCCTCCGGCACGATCGCGGTCTTTTTTTTTTTTTTTTTTTTTTTTAGAAGGGGGGCTGTGTGGCCCCCCTAGTTTTTCCTTTTTTTTGGGCCCTGGGGGGCCCCATCCCCCAGCTCCTGACCCCTTTTTAAATAAATAAAAATAAAAATCGTGGCCCCCCTCCTGAGGCCTCTATTGGCCCCAGGGACCCCATCCCCCGGGGCCGGCCTTTTTTTTAAAATTTTTATTTTAATGTATTTATTTTTTGGGGGGGAGTGGCCCCCCTCCCGGGCCACTTCTAGCCCTGGGGACCCCATCCCCCGGGGCAGGCCCTATCCGTTGGGGACCGTGGGCTCCCCCACGGTCCCGCCGGCTCCCCGCGTCCTCCAGGAGCCGGCATTGCTTTTCCACATGGGGAGCTGCTGAAATGCAGCTCCCCGTGTGGAAAAGCAATCTGCTTGCATTTTGAGGCGAGAGCAGGTTTCCTGCTCTCGCTTCCAAAATCCAAAGCAAGTTTGCTATGGCAGGGCGGGAGACGTGAGGCTCCTGCCCTGCCATAGCAAACAGCAGTGTCCCGGGGGTGGGCACCCCGGGACACTGCAGGAGCCGGCCCTGGGGGGTGGCGGTCCCCAGGGCCATCACGGGCTCCAGGAGGGGTGCCGCGCAGCCCCCCTCCCTTCAGTTTGAAAGCCCCGGGGAGGTGGTGGTCCCCGGGGCTCGGGTCCGTAACGGACCCTCAAATTTACATACTTAGTGCCCCGGGGAGGTGGCGGTCCCCGGGGCGTGTGGGGGGGCTCGAGCCCCCCACACAGGTTCTTTTAAAAAAAAAAAAACAAGCCCTGGGGGTGGCAGTTCCCGGGGGGGCCGTGTGCCCCCGCAAATATTTAAGGAAAGCCCCGGGGGGTGGCGGTCCCCGGGGCTGCGGGGGCCCCCCTGGGCCCCCACAATTACAATATAGCATTCCTCCGGGACTTGGCCCACCCGGGGGCTAAATATTAACGAAGCGCGGGAGGCCGCTTTTGTGGGCCCTGAGGGTCCTTGTGGGACCCCCTGAGCAGGCCTAGGGGGTCAGGGTGTTTCTACCCTGCTCCCTTTTCTTGTTTTTTAACGTTTTTTCTACTGTTTTCTTGTGACTCGGTTCAAGATGGCTGCCAACACTTCCTGGTTTGGAGTGTTGACAGCCAATTAGAATAAAGCTCTTGGTCGGGAGGGTCCGCGGATCCACCGCGCCTCTAGATATCGAAACTTTTATTTTTTGATTTTCTCAGCAATTACTGAACGAATTTACACCATTTAACAAAAAGGGCTCTTTCTGATCCAAGGGCTAAATTTTTGCCAAATTTGGTGTAATTCCGTTCAGCAGTTCGAGCTGTAGCCGTGTCTAAAGTTTCCTATGGGAAATTGATTTTCCGACCTTTTTTTTTTTTTTAATTTCTCAGGAACTACTGAACGGATTTACACCATTTAACAAAAAAGGGCTCTTTCTGAACCAAGGGCTACCTTTTTGCCAAATTTGGTGTAATTCCGTTCAGCAGTTCGAGCTGTAGCCGTGTCTAAAGTTTCCTATGGAAAATAACATGGAGAAAACACGTTTTGGGACCCCCCTTTTTTCTCAGCCCCCGCTTGGCGAATTACCCCGAAACTTTCAAGACAGGAGCTGACCGGAGCGCCCCACTAGTTTTGAAAATGTCGCGAAGATTCGTCATCCGGCGCCAAAGTTATTGGGAAAAGAAAAAACGCTTTTCCTATGGAAACTAGGTCCTAACTTTAACTATCTACTGGCGACCGCCAGTAGATAATATCTCTTTTTGAGTAAACTCCCGATACTAATCATTTCACATATAAAAGCTTGCTAATAATTTCGCAGGAAAAATCATACTTATAAGATCATCCAACTTCTCAAACAGGTAGAGTCCAAACGTGACCCTTGGCCACCAAAGAATGTGGTACTGCCTTGAAACAATCACAGGCACGCCCATATCTAAATAAAAAAAAATCACTATAAGGACAGAACAACTTAGTGAGAATCCGACTTGCTCCACTATTTCAGCAAATAAACTTTCCTCAAAAATGGGTTATGTCATTCATATGTCTGGAATTTCCAAAGATGTGCCTGGATGAACAGAAAATCGGAGTTATATCTCCGACTTTATCATATGAACAATGCTGCTTGCACCAATATTGCTCTACGGGATGAAAAACATTTTTTAGACTTAACATTGGTGCATATAGTTCTTTGTGTGTAGTAATACCCCTTGCTTTATGCAAGGTTCCCATATTTGGGTGTGGGTTTAGACATTAGCTCAGATTTTGCGCCACTGAGCTTTATGCCCAATAGATAGTTCACAATTTGATTCTGCAATCCTTAGCCAATGCCGAGCATTCACTGCTGGCTTGATGTTACATCTGCAGAAGTGTGGAAATTTATAAAATAACTACTTGTCCAAGGTATGAGGTGCTTCAGAAATAGACTTGTCCTGTAATAAAAATTACACATCTCTTTTGGTGCCATGCATTGAGATGATAAATCATGGGAGCATTCTTATTCTTTCAAAACTAGGAAAAGAGCGTCTCTGGTTATGCCAGGCCTCATATTCTATGGTCATATTCTAGGGTTTGGATTTTAACATGGCTCTGATTTTGCCACCTTACAGCAAGCATACGTACAGGCACTAGAAATAAGGGGAAAGACGAAGTTCCAGGATTGTGTTGCTATGTGGGTCTGTGGGCTCACACAAACATACATGATTAAGGGTTTTCACCAACTTCTCTCTAATCTCTTCCCAAATTGTACAAGGTTGGAAATGTACTTCTAACAAAGGTAGGAGTAAAAAAAAATTCATGGTGGGGAAAAAGGGGAAGTAGGAAAAGTGAACTTGAAATGGCTCCGCAGATTTTCACATGAGCAAGTATGCGTGTGTATAGTTGCTTATTCAGAAGTTGAAATAGCAAACGTTTGCTACGAGTATGATTTTGAGGCCTACTTCTGGTAACTTTTGTGAATTCCTGAAAGTCATAAATCTCCACTAATGCAAGGATATAAACCTCCTGGAGGATTTTTGTAATGTTTTTTAAAGTATTGGGATTCTAATTTATTTCCAAGTTGCCCGTAATAATTTTACACCAATTCTGTATTTATCTTTTTTAAATATTGCCATGCATCAACACATTTTCATAAGTAATGCCTCCGAGAAGTGGTATTTTTTTGTACGTTTTATGTCGAAATCAATCCCCAATCTTAATATCTGAAAGAGACACGTTAGTGACAGATTCCTTACCTTAGAATATCCCCAGGCGTCAGGCTGGATCCGGAAAGTTTTTGCGTAGCAGTACCCTTGCGCGTCGGTAGGCACCGTCGTGCGGCTCCGCGTCAGTCGTCGGCGTCGGGACCGCCGGGATGACGTCGCGGGCAGTACTTAGACGCCGCCCCTGCGCGCTGACGTCAGTTCTTCTTTTTCCGCCCCAGTAAGCGCAGATCCGGGAAGAGCAGTGCCCTAGTCATCTTTTTTGACTAACTTTTGGTGATTTTTCACTGTTTTTCTACACGAGTCTCTCGACTCCGAAGGTGTCGGTAGGGATGCCCGGCTTCAAGCCCTGCGACGTCTGTGGTCGCATGATGTCGATCACAGACCCGCACTTAGAGTGTCTCTACTGCCTCGGCCGCGACCACGACACGAAGTCGTGCCCCGACTGCCGGGCCTTGCACCCGAAGGCTTTGCGAGAGCGGTCTCGAAAGCTCCTCGAGGTCCGGCAGTCGGCTCCGCGCCACACCAAGCCCCGGTCACGTGAGAGGTCGAGGGGCCGGTCGCGGATTCCTCATCGGTCGTCGGGGTCCAAGTCTTCGCACTCCTCCGGTAAGTCGAAGCATAAAAAGTCTAAGAAGCGTCATCGCTCGACGACTTCGCCTCGCGACTCGGCTGAGGCTCCTATCGGCACCGTCCCCGCGGCTCCGGGAGTGCCTGTGGAGCCGCCCCCGCATTACCCGTCCTTCCCTGGTTCGGGGGTGACTCCGGCCGAGATACAGGAATTCCTGTCGGCCATGGCCCGCCTCTTCGGGCCTCAAGGTCCCCCCGGTGCGCCTTCGGGCCCCGCGGGCCCTGATGGGGTATCCCCGGCGCCGCCGGCGACTCCGGTCCCGGCGCCGCCTGTAACACCAGCCTCGGTCCCGGCCCTGGCCTCGATCCCGGCTCCGGTGCTGCCGCAACCCCCATCGACGCCGGTTGACCTAACTACACCTCCGCCGGCGCCGATGTCTCCGGTGCCGTTCCCGACGCCGCCCGGGGCTCCGGGCGGCATCGTTCCCCGGTTCTCTCCGGACCCGGACATGGCGCCGGACCGGCGTCGCTCGACGCCGGCTCCGACGCCGATGGGACCTTGGGTCCCGCATGTCCCTCCTCCATATTTTCAACCTGAATTGGAGGACGTAGAGGACTGGGAGGGGTCTGATGACCCTCTCACACAGCAGTGTGAGTTTGATCAGGACTGGGCTGAGGAGCTTGGGGATGCCAGTGGTTTGGACACCTCCCCTGACCCTGGCATGCTGTCTCCTTCTTCCGTGGCAACGGAGGTGGGAGCTAACTTTGCAACGGTGTTGCGTGGAGCAGCTGGGGCCTTACACCTCCAGTTGCCTACAGTGGCTGTCAGGACTAACATCCTGACGGAAGTGCTTCAGCCGGCGGCTACCTCCTCGGAGCCACTGCTGCCGTTTAACGAGGCGCTTTCCGACGTTCTTTTGAGCACCTGGTCCAAGCCCACCACAGGGGCTCCTGTGGATAGGAACGTGGCCCGACGCCATCGCCCTGCTCCGGGCGACCCCCTGTTCCTCTCCCAACACCCCACCCCTGAGAGCTTGGTGGTCCAAGCCTCTGCTTCCCAAAGCGCCTTCCCTACCGCTCCCCCGGATAGGGAATCCAAACGCCTGGATCAATTTGGGAAGAAGGTCTTTTCTTCCTCCAGTGCTGGCTTGCGGTCCGTCAATACCACTTGCCTCTTGGGCTGATATTCCCACTCCTTGTGGGACTCGGTGGCGCAAGTCCTGCCCCAGTGTTCTGAGGAGGTCCAGACACTGCTTACCCGCGTCATCGCTGAGGGTAGGGATGCGGCAAAGTACACCATTAGATGTGGCCTTGATACCGCCGACTCGCTGGGCAGATCGCTTGCGACAACAGTGGCGCTGCGCCGTCACGCCTGGCTGAGAACCACTGGTTTCTCGGGTGATGTCCAAAACACTCTTATGGACATGCCCTTTGATGGGGTCGGTCTTTTTGGGAACAAGGCAGACCATGCGCTGGAGCGTTTTAAGGACTCGCGGGCTACGGCTAAGTCCCTGGGCATTTCTGCTGTACGCCCTCCGCAGCCATCTGCTTTTCGCCCCTTTCGTGGACACGGAAGGGGCGCCCAGTCACGTCCGCTGCCCGGCCACCGGCCCGCGCAGCAAGTGTCTTCGCGTGGCCGAGGATGTGGCTCCCGCCGTGGTGGGTCAGGCAACCAGCGTGCGGGTCAGGCCACACACCCCGCCCCGTCCGCGGCCTCCAAGCCCTCCTAGTCCTTCCTTTCAGGTGCACAGCACGCCAGTAGGGGGCAGGGTCCGCCATCACCTTCACCATTGGCGTGCCATCACCTCGGACAGGTGGGTCTTGGACATTGTCCGAAGGGGCTACTCCCTCCCCTTCGTGACCATCCCCTCAGCCATGCCACCTCAATTCCACCGCATGTCAGGGGATCACTTGGTGCTTCTTCAAAAGGAAGTTGCGGCCCTCTTGGCCAAGAGGGCCATCGAGCGCGTTCCGACCCCAGAAGTAGGACGTGGTTGCTACTCCCACTACTTTCTGGTGCCCAAAAAGGACAAGGAGGACATGCGTCCTATCTTGGACCTCCGGAACGTCAATCGCTTCCTCCGGAAGGAGAAGTTCAAGATGCTCACCCTAGCTCAGGTCTTGACTGCTCTCGACCCTGGAGACTGGATGGTAGCGTTGGACTTGCAGGACGCATATTTCCACATCCCCGTCCTGCCGGCCCACCGGCGTTACCTGCGGTTCACGGTAGGCCTCGAGCATTTTCAGTTCACCGTGCTCCCTTTTGGCCTTACCAGCGCCCCTCGGGTGTTCACGAAAGTGATGGCGGTGGTCGCAGCCCATCTGCGCCGGGCAGGGGTTCCAGTCTTCCCCTACCTCGACGACTGGCTGCTGAAGGCGGGCTCGTCCCAGGCAGTCGTCTCCCACCTCCAGACAACGGCCGAACTCCTGCACTCGCTGGGGTTCTCCATCAACGTGCCGAAGTCGCACCTGATTCCTTCTCCACAGCTCCTTTTCATCGGAGCAGTTCTGGACACGACGCAGTTTCGGGTTTATCCTCCCGAACGGCGAGTCCGGGGATATTCAGGCTATGATTCCGATCTTTCGGCCTTTATCCTGGGTTTCGGTACGGATGACCCTGAGGCTGCTGGGCCTCATGGCCTCCTGCATCCTGCTGCTCGATCATGCCAGATGGCATATGCAGGCTCTGCAGTGGGACCTGAAGTTCCAGTGGGCGCAGCACCAAGGCAACCTGTCCGATCACGTCCAGATCTCGGAGGGGACTGCAAAACAGTTGCAGTGGTGGCTCTCGAACCGGCAATGGGTCATGGGCAGATCCCTCTCCCTTCCCCAGCCAGAGCACACAGTTGTGACGGACGCGTCCCTTCTGGGATGGGGCGGTCACATGGGAGAGGCGGAGATCAGAGGCCTCTGGTCTCCGGCGGAGTCCCGGCTCCATATCAACCTTCTGGAGCTCCGGGCGATCCGACTTGCACTCAAGGCATTCCTTCCCTCCGTCAAAGGGACGGTAGTGCAGGTGTTCACAGACAACACCACCGCCATGTGGTACTGCAACAAACAGGGCGGGGTGGGGTCGTGGACCCTCTGTCGGGAGGCTCTGCGCCTCTGGACATGGCTGGAACATCAGGGCATATTCCTGATGGTTCAACACCTGGCAGGTTCCCTGAACGCCAGGGCAGACTAACTCAGCCGCAGGTGCATGATGGATCACGAATGGCGTCTTCATTCGGAGGTGGCGCAAGGTCTCTTTCAGCAGTGGGGAGAGCCTTGGTTAGATCTGTTCGCCACCGAAGAGAACGCGCAATGTCAGCAGTTCTGCGCGTTGGAATTTCCAAGGCGGCACTCGCTCGGCGACGCTTTTCGTCGCGAGTGGAGTTGCGGTCTGTTATACGCCTTTCCGCCTATACCACTTCTACCCAGAGTGTTGAAGAAGATTCGGCGCGACCGGGCCCAAGTCATTCTTGTGGCTCCGGACTGGGCTCGAAGAGTTTGGTATCCCGAGCTACTCAGTATGAGCGCCGATCCCCCGATCCGTCTGCCTCTTCGGGAGGATCTTCTGTCGCAGCAGCAGGGGACGGTCCTCCACCCGAACCTGTCCAGTCTACACCTGCTTGCGTGGAGATTGAGCGGCGGCAGTTGATTCCTTTCGACTTGCCTCTCGAAGTTTGCGATGTGATTCTGGCAGCCAGGCGTCCCTCCACTAAGGTGGTATACGCCTGCAGGTGGAACAAGTTTGTGGCATGGTGCACAGCAAAGGCTGTGAAACCCCTTTCTGCCCCTCTTTCGGAGGTTCTTCTGTTCCTTCTTTCTCTGGCCCAACAGGGTTCTGCCCTGGGTACCATCAAGGGCTATCTTTGTGCGATATCGGCCTGCCTCAGGCTTCCTGATCAGCCCTCCCTTTTCAAGTCCCCTGTGGTTAACAGGTTTCTTAAAGGCATTACACACCTCTTTCCACCTGTTCAGTTTGTAATGCCTCAGTGGGACTTGAACTTGGTTCTTACCTTCTTAATGTGCGCTCCCTTTGAGCCTCTACATAACTGTCCTCTTCGTCTTCTTACTCTGAAGACCGCCTTTCTGGTGGCCATCAACTCCGCTCGGCGGGTGAGTGAGCTCCAGGCTCTTTCATGCAAACCCCCCTTTCTGTCTGTTCATCCAGACAAGGTTGTTCTTAGGACGCGTCCGTCCTTCTTGCCAAAGGTGGTTACTGCCTTCCACATTGGGCAGACCATCACTTTGCCCACCTTCTTTCCGCCTCCGCATCCTTCCAGAGAGGAAGAGAGGCTCCACCGTCTGGACCCAAAACGTGCGCTTTCCTTTTACATCAACCGCACACAACAGTTCTGGGTGGATGATCAGCTCTTTGTTGGCTACGTGGGCGCCAAAAAAGGTCGGGCGGTACACAAGAGGACCATCTCCCGCTGGGTCACTTTGTGTATCAAAGCCTGCTATTCTTTGGCTAAGAAGGAGCCTCCTGTTGGGCTGCGTGCCCATTCCACCAGGGCTACGGCTGCTACCACGGCTTTAGGCCGCTGTGTTCCGTTACAGGATATATGTCAGGCAGCTACGTGGGCCTCGCTGCACACGTTTACCAAACATTACTGCCTTGACAGTCCGGTCCGGAGGGAGGGCTTCTTTGGCCGTTCTGTCCTCCGGGACTTCCTTGTCTGATTCTGTTCGCAGACCCACCACCGGGGTTGGTATTGCTGGGGTATCTATTCTAAGGTAAGGAATCTGTCACTAACGTGTCTCTTTCAGATGCACAAGTTACTAACTTGTGTAACGATATATCTGTAAGAGACAGTAGTTAGTGACAGATTCCTTACCGCCCCACCCATCCTCCCCGTTCTGCGAACTGATTTCTAGGGTTAAGGACATCCCTTTCAGGGCCCTAGTATTTTTCAGACACCTATGTCAGCTTCTTGCATGGCTCTGCATTCCTGGTGCGGAAAGTCGTGTACAGAACTGACGTCAGCGCGCAGGGCGGCGTCTAAGTACTGCCCGCGACGTCATCCCGGCGGTCCCGACGCCGACGACGGACGCCGTAGCCGCACGACGCCGCCTACCGACGCGCAAGGGTACTGCTACGCAAAAACTTTCCGGATCCAGCCTGACGCCTGGGGATATTCTAAGGTAAGGAATCTGTCACTAACTACTGTCTCTTACAGATATATCGTTACACAAGTTAGTAACTTGTGCTTCATGCTTCTGCATGTATTTGCATATAATCGGGTGCAATCTTGGAGCAGTGTAACAATTTCCTCAAATTGTTCAACCTTGCGAATGGGAGTACATGTTTGTACTGGAGCAACTGTTAATAATGCATGTTGAGCTTACAGTTCACTGCATTTCCTCACTCATCCTAATAGTAAAAGTATTTGCATTAATGAGTCCTATATAAAAGTTTTATACATTTGGATACTCATGTTGCCTTAACAGCAGACGATCCTCTTTCACAGATCCATACCTTGATACTTCATACAGACAGCCAATGGTTTTGTGCTGCTGAGTGTTGAGCCTACTTACCCAGTGAACAAAACAAGTGTAAAATCTTGTTGTTCTTCACCTCATACTATATGTCCTGGCTGTTGGGTAATATGAATTCCACTCTCTGGCTGTACAATTCTTTATTCTTTGTAGTTGTGAAATTTGTTTTTTGGAAGTCCGGTGTAGATCCTAGTTAAGTAGTCTAGGTGCACCTTCACCATATTCCATGTCTGATCTCTGTAATATGTCTAGATGATTGGCAGGATTTGAAGACCAAGTATGTTACTTGCTGCAACCATAAAAGAAACATCAGTTTATTTGGTTACTATTCTTGTGTTGACATCTGCACACACTGATGCTCAGTTCAAGGGATATGCAGACATTTTTGCGATGAACATATATAAATTTGCTTCTGCAGAAAATGACTTTGATTTGACAGTCTATAATATGGCAGTCCTTGATGTACCGGATTGTGTCATTAGTTACCCTTCAGAACTTTCTTTAAAACATGAGTTTTTTTAGCCATTATCTGAGCAATCAACATGCAACCATATTTTATAACACAAAAGATTAGTCAATTTAAAAAATAATAATGTATTCTTTATTGATATTCAGCAAGTTATGCAAGTATTCTTTGTCAATAATGATATGTGTAGTATTCCAATAACAATCACTAGAGCAGCTTTGGTGGGGTGCCAAGCAGTGACGTATACAATAATCTTAAAACCGTATTAACATTTTATGCCATTTTCTCTAAAAATTGCAGTACACAACAAGTAAACTGCTAACTATACGGAGTTATTCGATCTCGTCTGTCTTGCGTTTGTGTTTTGGAACTGGCCATATGTGATCAGGGGTGAGCAACTATATGTGATCGCAGGTGGCACTAATGGGGAGGGGGGGGGTGTGTGACCCGCATAATCATATATATGGTATAGTCCAGACCCTTTCAAGATGAGTCAATTGTAAGTTGCAGTTGTATCCACAACAGTTTTTTGCTGAGGTATGCAATTTCTTTTTATTTCTTTTTCTTCTCAACAATAGAAAAACACACACAGCCAACCCGGGCTTCTTCAGGGCTGTAAACATGTCAATGAAACAAATGCATACATTGGTTAACTGTGACATGTATAGAAAGACGTTTAAGACCATACATTTAGACAAACATCATATTTTTTAAGAAAGAATCCACAAAAAACAGTACGTGTCAAAATGAGATGGCGAAAGAAATTGGCCTAGTGATCTTAGATACATTCACCATGTTTGTTGCCATGTAAAAAAAAAACATATATCATGGTTTTGTCTAAATGTATTGTCTTAAATGTCTTTCTATACATGTCACAGTTAACCAATGTATGTATTTGTTTCATTGACGTATTTACATTCTTGAAGAGGCCCATGTTTCAGGCGAAACGCGTTGGCTGCATGTGTAAAAAGAAATTGCAAGAATAAACCAACTTATTGCATACTTCAGCAAAAAATTGTTGTGGATACAACTCTAACTTAAAATTGCCTCATCTTTTGAGTTCTAAAATGTCTAGTATATGGCCATCTGGTAGCTGGTCATTTGAGGTGGGCAATTCTCATCCAGTTCTGTGTGGGTGATTACATTAGGTGGTGCAATGACTGAGTTCCCCAGCTGCCAATACTTTTTTTAATGTAACCATATTTTCTAAAGGTTTCTTGGTGACAGTCTCTCAAACTCTCTTTGAAACAGTCTGGCTCATTATACCCTCTACTACTCTGACACTGTAGGGTTTTTTGCAGCCTATATGATCTCTGTGAACTTAACCAGTGGTTAATAGTATGTTTGCATTAAAGTTCTGCCATAATATGTGGACAAAATCCTAGCTGAAGCGAGAGTGGTGGAAAATCTCCAGCATAATTGTTGTATGCATCACTCAAACTGCATTGTTTATATACTTGGGTGCCACTAGTAAGTCCTAAAAAAAAAAAAAAAAAAATATGAAAACGATCAGCAATAAAGGTTTGCTAGTAACATTAGTTTTTTCATTGTTTTATTTGGACACCTATGATGTAATAACACTTCTTCTATATACGGGGAATTTAAATTTTGTTATGGTACCACAATTTAACGTGCAGGCAATGAGGTCCTCAGTGCATTTGTACATCATTTAAATGTAAAAATGTTTTAAACAGTCACCTGATCTTTAATTGTTTAAAATGTATTTTAAATAGAAATGGTGATGCCAACTGTATCCCTAAAGATACTAAAGAGGAGAAGCCTACTGTTGAATCCGATTCTGTTGATAGTGCTGCCCAATCTTCATCTCAAGAAACACTTGGCGTCGAAGGCAACCTTAAAAAACTACAGGAAATCTTTCCACAAAAACTGAAGAAGAATTATTAAAGGTAATTGCTCAAACTCTGTTTTGCACATTATTTGCCTCTTGTACCACTCTTAGTTATGTATTGTTTAGCATAATTGTTAGGAGAGTATGATACAGCAATAACCTGTTCAAACTGTGAAAATCCAATTGTACTCGCTGGCACTAACAGCTTGTTATTGGGGAGTGCGTTGTGGCAGGCGAGGCTGAGTACAGTGTAAGAAAATTGAGATTTGAATTAAATATTACGTATGGAAGTGCTTGGAATACATTCTTTGGTGCATCTGTTTAGTCATGGGAGTGGAAGAAGAGATATGATAGAAACTTGTAAGCTGGTGTAGGTTTATTTTGAGGGCTTTTAAATATTTCTTTACAAATCTTTGTTTAAACAGCCCTGCCATAATGAGACTGTGGTTGCAGTTGGGCAGGTAAGTCCTTAAGAAATGTTTTGCAGCGTGAATCTTATTAGGATTCACATGCTATGCATTATTCTGCCATCTAGAGTTTGGGTGCCGAATTGTTTTTCCGCTTGTCCTTTTTAAATTATTTTTTTTTTTAACCCCACCTCTCTTTGGGAATTGTCAACCGCTATTTGAAGTCCTGTCCCGCCTGCTGGGATGTCACATTTGCACTCCTGAGCATTAGGTCCATCTTAGGATTCTTTTTCCGCCGTTGGGTCAGGATGCAAAGGCCAAAGCTCCAGGACTGTTGAAGTGGGATCGAAAGAAGGTGGTAACAGAAGAACGAGTAAGCAACCAATAAAACAGTAGATACAGACTCCATTGACAAAGCATGTTGAGGAAACAGTCAAAGCCCCAAAGAACACTGAAAAAGAAGTTTGGCCTCGTGGAAGGACTGCACCACATGCCACCACAGGTTTGCCCACAAAGTTTGCAATCTCTTCCTGCTGAAGGACCACAGCACTGAAGGTTGCAAGGCGTGCACCGAATTTCAACCTAAGATGTTCAGGGTTAGAAAAAAACAGATGTAGGTGCATTATGCCATGATACAGGCACAGAAGAAGCAACCCTCTTTCAGAGACCTTGGTCTGTTGAGTGATGATGAAAAAAAAAAAGCAAAGAATTAGAGGTGGTGCAAGGAGAAGGGTCCAAAATCGAGAAGATCGTTGTCGACCTCGAATAAGAAGAATCGTCAAAGAATGCGCAGGGGGAAGTGGAACACAAAAGGCGCACACAGGTAACATTGCAGAAGTACAGTGGGACTGTTGTAAGGTACAACAGGGCCCGCTCTTAGTCTCCATTTTAAAATACATGTTTTAACTTGACATCTTTTTCTAATGGTGACTTTTTACATGATTCGCACTTATATGATATACCTAGAAATCATTCTGCATACAGTACATTTTCTAGTAGGTATATTATCAGGTTGTCTGTACACTCTGTTCAAGGTTAGGAACATTGAACTCGATGCCCTTGCATTTGGTTGTCCTGTTGAACACAGCTGTAAGGCTTTAGACAAACAATCACATCAGCTCTGCACCTTTGACACAGTGCGATTGGAACAGTGCTTTTATTATATAAACTGCTTCCGTGCCACATTTGGGTAGAGGAGCACTTCTGCTGGGATCATCCTGGAATGCTGTGCACTCTGACTGAGATGCAATCCTGCTGACGCTAATCTTCATCCTGCAAAGGACGATCCCCCTGCTCTACACCAGATTGGCTTCCTGATGCATCATACACAGGTATGGGGGGGAGGGGTTAGGTTGTCCCAATGGATCTGGCAGAGAGTACTCCCACCATGCTCTCACTAGTGTAGGTAGTATTAGATAGGAGTAAAAGTATAATTATATAATCACCTAATAATGTTATAGTGGTTGAACTGTTTAGTATCTTTTCACCATTCTTGTAATGCTGGTTACAGTGCTTTGTTTCATCCTACTAATTGCAGCATGCGCTTTTTATACAAGAATACAATTGTTTCAATAAATGTTTGAAAAGCCAATTTGTATCTTTGTGTCTACCATAGGCATGCAAAAGTAAATACCAAAAGGATAGATCTGTTTCCACGATTTCCGTGTGGAATTAGAGTAGTCATGTTCGAGGTTGCAGATATCATCTGGAACCCTGGTAAGGTTAGGGATTCAGATGGGGACGCTGTGAGCTAGCTAGGAATTAGGCCAACATATTTTGATGATGTGTGGACTCCGCCCCCATAGTCAATATCAATATTATATCAGATCCAGCTGTGTAGAAATTCCTTCCTCTCCCAGGGCAGTCTTCTTTATCACTTAGCAAACGTTAAACCCAGAGCATAATCCTATAACATATGCATACCTATTATCTGTTTGATGTCCAGTAATTTTGCAATCCTTAGTTGGTTGGAATCATTTTTTTTTGTAGTATCACAGGATATTGCTTTGGCAAATTCCTCTGAAGTTTATCAAGTTATCATTACTGCAATTCCATTCTTCCATCATGGTGCCATTTCATTCTTCCATCATGGTGCCGTTAGTTAGGTGTCCATAAAGTCTGTAAGATTAACTTTTGAGAGAATGCAGGTAACAAAAAAATGAAGGCTTCAGATACGTCTGCTTGGAAAATTTAATTATTTAAAGAGAACAGATTTGAATAGCAATAACATTTATATTGTATGGGATGCTTTAAAGGTCTTATTGCAGTGGTGTACATGAGCTTCATCATTAAAGATTTTAAAAAGAAATCGTAACTTAAAAACTGCTTCATGAACAACATATTTTAACTTAAGGCTCTGGGGACTCATCTCATAACACATTGAAACAACTCTTAGGATCCAAATGCAGACCATCTTAGGGAAAAGGTATGACAGAACCACTGGGCTTCAAATATAATGTCACTTTTAGCCAAGGTATTCAGGCTTGAATCCTCAATATCCAGGATGAACATGAAATTAGGGAAGTTTTTGTGCAGGGTTACCCTAAGCTATACAGTAAAGACTATCAAAGCAAAGGGCAAGTGAGAATGAAAAATTTCCTAGCTATCGTAAAGGAAAGTTTCAGTTCTATTAAGGATGCGGAGGCGAGGATTAGGCTTTAACTTTCTACACTTTATTCTCCAGCGGCCATCAGTAGTTACAAAAACACAACATAAATCACATTTCCCATGATGCTACGGGAAATGAAAAGAGAGAACTTTAGCAACAATGTCCAATCACGAAGCAGGGACATCCAATGACTTCCACCGAGGACGCTCTACCCTCCTCTTTCTTCCTGCGACCACATCCAACAAGTCTTCGGATTACTCCTGTTTATTGGCGTCTGTACTGAAGTTAAATAAAGAGAACGTTGAAACTCCAGAATAGAGAAAGAACACGTTCAATACCAATAACAACCAATTTTAACGTCAATCGCAGTTCCAAGGTTAGTATTAACTTAACCAATGACAGTCACAAGAAGCTGGAAATATGTTACTCCCCTTACTTACGTAGGTATTCTGGCAGGGTTTTCGAATGACCGGGTGGGATAATCCCTGCCCCGCGCCCTTAATAAAATTGAAACTTTCCTTTACGATATCTAGGAAATTTTTCATTCCTGGTCAGGACCGGAAGCTTCGGATTAGGCTAGTTTAAAGCTTGTCCACCACCAAAGATGCCAGCGATGGCACTGGCTTGAAATAAAATCTTTTGAAGGTGGAGTCTGATGACCAGTCTGCGGCATTAAGGATGTCCTCCAGCCGCGCCCCCATCTACTGGGACATGGCTGTCGGATATTGCCGATCTGAACGTGTTGATTGACCTGTAAGCCAATCCCTCCGTCGCCAAGGAGGCTAACAAATTAAGGACATGGACAACTTCGGCCCCCATCGGATCCACCTGTTGTCGAAGACACCTACTCCCCCATCTCGACCAGGCGGAGCGGTATCCCTTGTTAGTGCTCTCTGCCCAGGATTTTGCAAGTAGTGAGGCAGCGTCTGCCGAAAGCCTGGCACTTTCCAGCGTTGCCTGTAACCCGCCAGGCCATCAGGTGAAAACTGCCAGTGAGAAGGAGGTGATGGGGATTCCCTTGAGGATCGCGGAGGAGATCCTGAAACTGGGGTAGACGTATTGGAAAATCCCAAGAAAGTTCCATCAGAACTGGAAACCAGGCTTGCGACCTCCAGACTGGGGTGATCACCAGCAGATCTGCCCATTGTCTCCGTACCTGGGTTGACCATCTCATAATCATCGCAAAGGTGGGAAATGCATAACCTTCCTCTGCACTACAGTCCTGAAGGAATGCATCCACCGCCATTGCCTCCGGGTCCGGACGCCAGCTGTAGTACCTCTCCAGTTGGGCATCCAGCCGTGAGGCAAAGAGGTCGATCGAGAAGGGACTCCAACGGGCTTGGAGTTCCTGGAATACCCTGGGGTGTAGCTTCCATAGACTGATGTCTTTCCAATGGCGGGAGTACGAGTCCGCAACCTGGTTGGACACCCCTGCAAGGTGCTCCGCTGATAGCAATATCTGGTTGGACAGACAGTATTCCCAGAGGTTTCGCGCCAGATCCGATAGGGCTTTGAATCTCGTCCCCCGTAGACGATTTATATATCGTATCGCTGCCACATTGTCCATCTTGAGAAGGACATAACATTGGGCTTTGTCTTTGGCCCAACACTTCACTGCAAAGGACCCTGCCATTAATTCCAGGCAATTTATGTGAAGATTCTTTTCTATGGAAGACCATTTTCCTCCTGTAGAGACAGCTCCGCACCGGGCACCCCAGCCTGAGTTGCTGGCGTCTGATTCTATCACTAGGTCAGGTTGGGATCCGAAGATGGCCCGACCATTCCACGCCTCCATCTGAGAGATCCACCACTGTAGTTCGGTCTTGGCCCCCTCCGAGAGGGGCACGAATTGGGAATACGTGTGAGCATTTGAGGCGCTGCAGGACCCTGTAGTGGAGGGGGCCCGTAAATATGGCCTGTATAGATGATAATAGGAGGCCCACCACCCTGGCTAGGTGGCGAAGAGATATTGTGGGTTTGGCTAGTGTGCGTCCCAACTCGTTTCTGATCTTGGACAGTTTGCATGGGGGGAGGCTCAGAGTCGCGTTGACTGAGTCTACCACGAAACCCAAGAATTGCATCTTCTGCAAGGGATTGAGGTCCGACTTGGATTCGTTGATCACAAACCCCAGGGATTCTAACAGATCTACTGTTTGCTGCAACTGGGCAAGCAAGCGTCGAGGACACTGGTTTATTATGAGGATATCGTCCAGGTAGACTATCAGTCTGATCCCCTCCGATCTGAGGCGCTCCACCACTGGCTTCATACCTTGGTGAAGCACCACGGAGCAGAGGATAGACCGAAAGGGAGGGAGGAGAACTCTAATATCTGGGAGTTCCACTGGAATTGAAGGAAACATCTGTGAGGGGAAACATTGGGATCGTAAAATATGCTTCCCTGAGATCCAGGCGGATCATCCAATCCTGGATCTGTAGAAGGTCTCTGAGGAGGTGGATACCTTCCATTTTGAAGTGGCGGTAGGTGAGCCACTCGTTGAACTCCTTGAGGTTTATCACTGGGCGATAGCCTCCGTCCCGCTTCTCCACCAGGAAAGTATTGCTGAGGAAACCCCGCGGGTGGAGGGTTGCGGGTACAATTGCTCTTTTCCGCAGAATGTCTGAAACTTCCTAGTCTATTAACTCCATCTGGTCCCTCTGAAAGGAAAGTGGTTTCGGGTGAACTAATTGAGTAGGATACTCGAAAAACTCTATCTGGAAGCCTTGCACTGTCTGTAAGACCCAGGCGTCCGATGTTAAAGAGGCCCAGTTGTGGATAAATACCTGCAGTCTGCCCCCTACTTGTATCTTCCCACAATTCTGAACTCTCACCTTGCTGATTATTGTAGGAACCGTTTCCTCTTCCTCTACCGCCCCTGCAGCGTGGGTATGATCTGGTAGGGTAGAAGTTTCCAAACTACTTAGGGTCTTGCCATTGTCCTCTGCTTGGTTCCGCGGACTTGTAGGAGGCTTGATTGTAGGGACTGCCGGTCGAGCGCCCCCTGCCACGACCGGCTGCGCCAAAAACACGCAGGGTGAAGATGCGCTTAATCGATGTTTGGGCCTTGTCAAGGGAGTTGAAGGTATTGGCAAATTTACCTAGTTCCTTTACAAAGGGGTCACCAAAGAGGTTGCCCTCCGCCACCGGTCCAGCTTCCGAGGTGGCCAGCTCCCCTAATTTAGGATCTATTTTGATCAGCAACGACCTGCGTCGTTCCGTAGAGATTGCGGTATTTGCATTTCCTAAAAAAATGACAGCTCTCTGCGCCCAGCTAGAGAGGGCCTCTGGTGGAAATGAGCGTGCCCGAGGACTTGGCGTCCCCGCCATGTCTAGAATTTTTGCCGGGGGACCTGCCGTGTCCAGGAGTTTATCCTGGCATGCCCTCCAGGAATGGTCTATGCCTTTCTTTGGGTCACGGATAAACTTGGCCAGAAACGTGGCCAGTTTAGGGTCCACCTCCGGCGTAAGGGAGACTTTTTTTCTTCCAGGGACGGTCTCGGGCATTCTGCTCGGAGGCAGCTCCTAACCTCTTTGTCAAGAGGTTTACGAAGTCTTGCCGCCATATATGCTGCTACCTTAGGGGCTGGAGTCCATTCCGCTGACCTTGGGTGTAGAAGGTCATCAGGGTTCAGCATATCGCTCCCTGCATCTGCTTCTAGAGCTTGAGTTGCCTGTGCCGGGCGCCCGGGCCTGCCAGAGTCTCCATCCCCGTCTGTGGTCTGGGGGGACTCGTCCGGATCTCCCGTAGATAAGATATCAGGATATCCCAAGGGACCTGCCCGATCCTCTGAGGGGCGATTGGGGATTGTGGGGAATTGGGCGTCCATAAACACTTTCTTTAAGCGGGCGAACGCATCGGTGTCTACCCCAGCGTCCTCGAAGCGCTTACGTTTGGAGTCTGAGGCAGTGGTGGAAGGCTGCCCTGGAGGTGGTGGGTTCTGAGCCCCAGATAGGGCTTCCCTCGGTACGAGGGGTTGTTGGCACTGGGCCTGAAGCTGAGTTATCGACCTCTCCAAGGGCGCTACCTCCTGGGAGACCGCCTTGAGGATGGAGGTGTCCATGACATGGCAGAAGTGGTCATCTATGGGCAGGTAAGTAACCTCTTCCTCCTCATAATAGTCCTCAAACTCTTCCATAGACTCTTAATACTGAGGACTTTGGGTAGATAGGGGTTAATATAGGGGATGTACCCTGTATTGAATAATAGACCCTGAGGGTATGAATATATTTAGGGCCTGGGACTGTAGTGTAGTTCCTATTTCCCTAATAGGCTCTGCGCATTGGAATAATATAACCTATAGGTTTGACCTAGGACTAAGGTCGGTATGTCCCTATCGATTATATTAAACTTAATTACCTGTGCCAGCTAGCTCAAAGGCCACTAGAAACTCCTTGAGAACAAGAAGGGAGTAGTTTCTGGCAACCGAAAAACATGACCACTTTGTTTCCCTTTAGAAGCGGAACAAGTCTCAGAATCGTGGAAACAATGGATAACGATTTCACTCATTCAATCGTGCATGCTTAGTTTCTACAGAGTTACACAGAAAGGAAAGACGGGCGTTTCAATAAAAAGGGTTTTATTGAACAGTCTTGTTTCTCGTGTAAGAGATATGTGCTGTTATGATCACAAGACAGTATGCAAGATAAATAATGTACAGCGTAAGCAGTAGAAATAAATAATACTGCGCTAGCATTATCTTTTAGCATATATTCATGTACATAAATAACATGAGCTAAAAATGCGAGTACTCATTTGTTGCGTCTCTAAGCTAGTTCTACCCCAATGTACCTAACCTAGTCTAGGTGTAGGGAAAGGTAGAAGTAGGTGGAGTATTCTCTAGTATGGTAGACTAAGAGTATGTTAAGTCTAGTATGCCAAGAGTCCCTCTAGGTTCTAGTCAGCTCCATACCTTGAGAATGAGAGAGGTGGGAATCTCCTGCCGGATCTTGGAACTCTAACACCCCGCGAAGGGAGTCAGAACACTGGAAGCTGGATTCGTCTGTGTGCAGGAATGACAGCGTCTTCTCAGTGCGTCAGGCCGGGATACGGGCTCCTCTGAAGTAGAGGTCTCCTCTAACTTGCTTGGGCAAGGGAAAGCATTGACATGAAGTCGGACAGAGGAAGACTTCAGGAATGAACCCTTAAGGTATAACGGTTCATACATAATAGATGAGTTCTTGGAGAAATCAATAGTCCTGTGCTAGGGGAACTCTCGAAGCCTAAGGGTCTGGTTTCTAAGAACTCGTTGTGACGTTAGGGTGGACGGATGTCGGTGACCATGCCTGTATTTGGGGTGCACGGTTAATGCCTAAATAAGGACAGGGATTCTATGGCTATATAAGGGCAAGGCGAATTGTGCCTATATACGGACATGATTCAGGAAAACCTATATGCGGACCCCTAAAGCGGAATACAACACCCACTCCATCTTCGAGTGAACGATAATACTAAACATTTTAAATGCTAAACATAAAATTGAGTACCACATGTTGCTAAAAACATTTCTAAAAGCATTTTAAAAGAAGCTCAAAACTGTTGAAATGCAATAGGTACTGTACATTTAAAGCATTGATTTCATTCTAAGCATGTAACGGAAGTAAAATGCAACGAGAATGAAACAGTAATATCTACATATGACGAAATGGTCGATAAGTTTTTAAAATCAAAGCCATCGCATATCATGGAAGTAAATGAAATGTTAGACAAATAAGGTGACAATGTGTCCCTGGAAGTATTCAAAGAAGTCCGTTTTATAAGACTAGTTCTACTGTAAGCAGATTGTTCATTTTGCCATGTCATTTCAAAAATTTAAAAAGAAAAAAGTTCAATTCTGGGAAAAGTTCCAAGTTTGAAAAAATATGAAGGCCAAATTTCATTGTTGCCCTGGTACACTGTGAGCCGAATCAAAGTCAGTGTATGGGTCTGGCGTAAACATTAGATCATCTATGTCCGTAGCCAAAATATCATCCATCGAAGTCAGTGACATTTGGAACACCTCGTTCAGAAGGTTAAGTGCACAGAGATGAGAAACATCGTCTTCAGCAGAAGATGCAATGTTCGCGTCCGTTGTTACCTGTGTGCCCGTTGATCCATCTCGTACCTCAGCAGCAGCCGGAAGCGTCTGTGAGATCTCAATGAATGCCGCCATCAGGATTTGAAGCCTCTGGGGACAACACACAGCATGGGCCGATATCGGGTCCAGCAGAGTATCGATATCCGTTGGCATGACTGATGGACGTGTTAGACAGGTGTCTAGCACGCATTCTTCACCGCAAAACAGGCAGCGTAGAACAGGTAAGATGCAATCTTGCCAGATTGGTCTGAATGATAGGAACCACGTTGTATTAAGTTCCCGTAGACGAGGCATGCCCAAAAGCTGTACTATTCGCTCACGGCATTTCCGTTCAAGGAGGGCTCTCTCCACATCGCTCGGAGTGATGTTGGCGAAGAGGCTTGCCATAGCGTAGTAGGAGGAATAGAAACAGAATTCCTGCAATAAGTGCTAGAATTAACGGCACTCCACCAAACACCGAATGTGCGAAGTTTGGGATGATTCCGAGGACAGCCTGGAAAGGTGCTAATAGTCCGGAACAGATGGTCTTAAATACATGTACAATTCCGCTTGTATCGGACATGTTGAAGATACTTCCTATCATTTCTACGAAATGTATAGGGCAGTTTGTACGAATTAAAGCTTGTATCTCAGCCGAAGTCCTTGCAACTTGTAGATCATAGGTTTCTTTGGCCGAGGTCAAAGGCACTGATTATTGTATAAGCATGGCTTTCATTCTGCTTAAAGTATCAAATCGAATAAAAGAGACATTCAACGAAGGCCATAGAGGCGACTCCCTGACTGTGTCTATTGGGGCAAATAATACTTGCATACAGCAAGTGACCCTGGAGTTGACCGTTACCAGATATGGGATGCCTGGCAACATGCCACAGCAAATCTGATCATTCAACATGAGGTAACTCCCATTAGAAAGTTGTCCAAACGTTGGATTAATCACAGCAGCTGGTGTACCCTGCTGGGGGCAGGACAAGTTTGCCACAGAACCATTACAAGCCCCGTGTAAAGAAATGTCCTGACAAATCAGTGAACCGCTTCGTGCACTTTCACAGTGTGTACCGCTTAGAAACACTTCACGATCCCCACTCCAACATCTATAGGTGTAAGGTAAATTCCAGGATGTCTTAATGTATTCTTTACCCAACCTTTCATATTTGCCTGCTTGCATCTGTTTAAGGCAATACTGAAACTGGTAAGTAGTCACAGGTAGACTAATTTTGTCTCGTGAATAAGCCATTCTGTAGCTGGTTTTTCTGCCACTGTGAATGGTAATTTTTCAAGTTTTTCAATGCTCAGTACTGCATACTCTGCTCCCCTTTGTGCCAGTTCGATCTGTTTATCAGTTAGATTGTATTCTGCAAACAGAGCCGTCGTGTTGATAAAACGCCAAGGCACATAGCCCGCAAGCAAAGATTGCAGCGTCCAGCTTAATAACATAATAGAACGTAACTGAGACTGGCCTTGCTGTAACATGGCTAAATCTTGTTCCAGTATGTCGATAGCAGAGGATACAATACTGTCCAATGAATACATTCTGGAGGACAAAGTTGTTAACCCATTGTCGACCACAGAGAGAGTTTTCTCTAAGTTAATACGATCAAGTTCACGTATTCGTTCTGCGGCCTCCATCTGTGACACCTTCCATGCTTCATTATAAGCAGCATAAATGCCGGCATATATGAAACGTTTTTGACGTGGTTTTCTTGGTCCAAGCAAGAATTCCCTAAGGTCTGCGTCTTCTTTAAGTAAAGATGAGTGTTGTTTCACATCCTTAAGTGTAGATTTTTGCAGCCAATCGATGCATAATTTTCCTACACTGTATGTTGTTACTACCCCCGGATGCTGTCTTTGGACGTATCGTGGGTCTGGCCTATGAATAGTAAACGCCTGTGTTTTATTCAGGAATCTCCCTTGACAGTTGTTTGTGTCTGTGGGCCAGATCAACCATTTTCTCCAATCAGGATTTGTTCTGTTGAGTTGTAGTATGGTGTCAACTGTAACCGCTGCCTGTGTATTATTATCACTTGCAGGTGTTGGTACAGAAGGTGCTTTCATGTCTTTAATCTTGGCTAACCCAAGGCAAGACGTTTGTTGGACAGTGTCATTCAAAAACATTATTTGTTGAGCGACGATACAGGCTCTAAATAAAGCTTCTATCCCCTGCACTTGCCAATCTATAGTACCCCAGACAGTTTTGTGTCTATTGTGTCTTTCCATAAGTCGAAACCCTGTCTAGACAGTTGGGCAATAAATGCTGCAGAGTAAATCTGTTTTGTATTTGTTAACATAATTTTCAGTCCTGTTTTGTTTACATTTCTGTAGTAAAATGTTTCTGGATCAGATGTATTGTAGCCTGAAAAATATGGAAACTTCTTAGCAAATGTTTTTGAACTACCTTTTGGTGGTGTAGGACAATGCTCCCATTGGTTAAACATAAACACATTTCTAGGTGTTGCAGATTTATGCAAAACATGATGACCATAGTGGTTATAGCAATACAGCTGTTCATAGTCTGATGAACCCTTTAAATATTCATTATTAGAAAATGCAGCAGATTTTTCTAGGTCAAACATCATATTATTTACAGTTTCAAAGTCCCAGTCAACAGAGTAGGTACTGGATGAAACAAAATCACTTAGTGAAATCTTAAATAAATGTGGAATGTTCAAATGTTCCGTCGGGCCAAAAATATCGAAATCTGTTTTGTCCCACACTATACCATCCTGTATAGGAACGGCTGTGATGTTCACTGCAGACAAGTCTCTTGTTTCACGATGGGATGATTTGTGAGGTTTCAAAAGTAAGTTCACTTCTTTTCTCTCAATGTCCAAATGGATGTATCCGCCATTTATAAGCACGCTCATAGTCATAACCAAAGCTAGCCAAAGCAGGAAGAAAAATATTCCAGAAATAACCCAAAGTTCAATCCATGGGGAAACTAGATAAGTCTTTTTCAAAAAATTTAAAAAGTCTTGTACTTGCTGTTTAAAAGTTTTTTGATGCTGGCGACGTCTCGGGCTCACTCAGATCCTCGGAAAATGTATCAAAGTTAATGAAGTAGCCAGAAGCAGTTCTGTCAATTGTTGGAATTGCATCAGGATTTGTAGAAATCGCTGGTACCAGTTGATCACTTGTTAAATTGGTGTAGACAGGTGTGTTTGGACAAACTGTTACTTGTGTTTCAAGAGGGATGAGTTCCATAGCATTGTTGCTCAGTCCTTCATCTGTTACTGCTGAATTCTCGATGGTTATCAGTCTTTCAGTCTGAACCTCTTGGATAGTAGCGAGAGGAGTGTGTCTGCTACTAGGTCGGAGTCCACGAGGCCTACTATTTAGTATTGGCCACATACTGTGGTTTGATGAGGTCGATGGACACAAATCTTTTCTCCTTTTTTCCAGCAAGGGGCGGCAGAAGTACTGTTCTTGTTCCGTGTATGGCTAGGACAGGTACTGGTTGTCTGTAAGAAGGTCCAAATTCCTTCTTGTCCGCAATTTTCTCTCTGACTAGATCCCCAACTTTTGGAATCCAGACAGGCCTTGCTGGGACCGCCGGTTTTTCCCCAGTGGTGGTTGGCTGCAGGAATACGTTGCTTTGTTTAGATCTTGGTTCATTTAGGTCCTGTAAAACAGCCAAACGATCTTTGATATCAAAAGGTTTATTTTCCACCACTGTGCCACTACTTTCCAGATCTGGCACCCACATTCTTGTCCCAAATAGGACCTCATATGGAGTGACCCCCCCTAGAGAACTTCTTGGCAAATTGTTTAATGAGCGTTGGACCCCATATAGATATTTGACCCACCCATCACCCGAACCTAATACCCTAGCTGTTATAGACTGCTTTATGTCCCGGTTTTTCCTTTCCACAACAGAATTTCCCTCAGGATGAAACGGAGAGGAGTACCGCAATGCAACGCCCAGACTGTCCATGGCGTCTTTGTAAGCCCGAGAGCTAAACGCAGGGCCCTGGTCAGAATGTAGCGTGCCTATTGCGTATGTGCCGATAAAGACTCGCAAATCTTTTATAACAGTTCGAGCGTCAGCTGAGCGCTGAGGCCTTATCCATAGGAACCTAGAGCAAGAATCCACTGCGACCATGATATATTTATAGTTACCGTCCCTTTGCAAGGGACCGCAGTGGTCCAGGTAAACACAAGCTAATGGTTTGTCTGAAATTAACAGGGGTGTCTGCGCAGGACGTTTCACTGTGGAGTCTTTCATCTGTTGGCAAATTTCACATTCCAGAACATAGTTCTTGGTCTGCTTCCTAATGCCAGGCCACCAATATCTTTGTGTTAATAAAGATACCGTTGCAGAAATGCCTGCATGGGCAGAAGCTATCCCTTCGTGTGCTGCTAGGATTAGTCCTAATCTGCGTTCCTTGTTTGGAATTACCCTATCCCCCACTCCAGGGATTCGAGCAAAAGGAACGTTGTTCGCATCAATTACATAAGAGTAATTGAGTGGAAACTTTTTTGGTAACGCTGCACCACTGCCTTTGCTCGTAGCATTGACAGCCAACAATATCTCACTGTCTATTTTAGTTTTTGAACGAGTGATCGCAGCTACGGAAGCAGTCTGAACAGCCCCCTTTGCGGCTTCGTCAGCCAATGAATTCCCTGCAACGTGAACGCCATCACATTGATGACTCAGTGTATGGATCACATGAGCCTTTGGTAGTTCGCTTTTTAACTGAACTACTTGTTCCCAAAGCGTTTTATGCTTTATTGTGCCACCTTTTGCATCTTTGAACCCGTTTTCAAGCCAAGTTTGTATATATTCATTATACGACTGCACACAGTAGAAAGAATCGCACACTATTAATGTGGGGAATTCTCGATCTGTACTTTCAAGTGCCAGTTTAAATGCTTGTAGTTCAGCTCGCTGAGCTGTGCAATCTCCTAGAGATTGGGTTTTTGTGACCATAGGTCTGAATTTGCCATCGCGCATGCGACCTTTAACGATTGCGCACGCTGCACTGTAAGCTTGCTTACTCCCTGGTGCGGGTTGTGCGGATCCGTCAGTGTAAATTATGAATTCATACTGATCGAGAGGCAGAATCTCAGTGGGCAGAGGACATTCATGTTCATATTGCAGGAACGCTTGTGTTTTTAAATCGGGAACAAAAACATATTCAACATCTGTTGCAGCAAGAGAATTAACCCATTGTATCCATCTAGGATGTAATGCCTTAGCATTTGGAATGCTCGCTTTGTTACCGCCTCTAAGGCCGGAACTGGGGTTACGACAATAATGCGTTTCCTTGGGCTAGAGCTCTTTCTTTTGCTACAGCGGTTTGAACTGCTGTCAGAATTTTTTCTGTTGAAGTGAAGCGCATTTCTGCTTGTGTATACAAATGAGATTTGTATGCAATTGGTACTTTTTCACCCTCATTAAATGTTAAGTAGGTGAATCCGCATTGACCCGAAATTATTCGCATCACTAAGTTGCGTTGACTTACGCGTGTTTGTAAGTGATTTGTTGCTAACATGTTAGCCTGTAGTGAACGCAAGATTTCTGTGTGTTCCTGTGTCCAGTTTCTGATCGAAAAATCAGGTTTGATTAATGCGTAGAGAGGTTTAACCCTGTCTGCGTAATTTAGAATGTAAGTTCTTCCAAAATTTAGGAAACCCAGGATGGATTGTAAATTTTTCAGCGTCTTTGGAGGTTGGAGCAGCGCACATCTTTCTAAAAAGTTGGCTGCCAAGCTCTTGCCTTCACTTGAAAGCTCATATCCTAGAAACAGGACATTGAGATGGGCAATTCTGGATTTTTTGAAGTTGAATTTGTAGCCCTCAGAGGCGAAGCCCAGTATAATGGTGCTCACCCTGTTCAAGTGTTTGTCCAGGTCATCGTCTGTCAGATAGATGTCATCGACATATGACAATGCCTCATTATCACAAATTTGTAGTAACTCCGTTACTCTCGCTGAGAATAACCCCGGGCTGTTCTTGAACCCTTGTGGGAGTCGACAAAATTGACGCTGGGTCCCCATTATTGAGAAAGCTGTTAGGTACCTGCTTTCAGGTGCTATGTTTTGACAAAAGAAACCATTTGAGATGTCCAATGTGGTTTTATATTTTTACGCACAATGTTATTCATTAATGCTGTACTATGTGCATTTTGCACTGCAAATGTTTTAGAACAAGTGTTTAGGTGTCTGTAATCCAAAACTAGACGATATGTATTGTCTGGTTTGGAGACAGGAAACAAAGGATTGTTCATTGAAGAGGTGCATGTTTCAATCACCCCTTGGTATTCAAGTTGATTTAGGATCTCCCTGACCTGTTTTTTAGCTTCTTGCTTTATTGGATACTGCCTTTGTGCAGTAGGTTCATTTTTTAGATGTATTTTATGGTGAGGCGAGTCCTCATCCCATCCTACATGATTTTTGTATAAAGCTGGGGCCTGGGCAACTGCCCATTTCCTGGCATAGGTATATTTTAGATGAATTGGAATATGGTTAGAGAAGGCAGGCATAATAATGTCCTCGCCATGTGGGCACTCCCTGACAAATTGTGGTGGCAAGTCTTTTTCTGCTAGAAGTATGTCATAGCCCCTTGAAAGTTTTTCCCAAAAGAGTGCTTTCACCTGTCTAGGTATGTCTCCCTCCATCCGGAGTGTTATTTCATATAACTTTTGTGGAGTACTAACCCTGGTGTCTACAGTCTCAACTGTAATGTACTCATTCAAGTCCACTATCTCCAGAAGTTCCTTCAGGTTCTGGCGAGCTATTGTGACTTCTGCTGCACTGTCCAGCATTGTCTGAGCCCATTCTCCGTTCTTGAGTTGTGTTCTCAGTATCCTCGGCATGTCTGACCTTCAGACCTGCTACCTTTTTCTTTGTGAATTGAGGTTTTGATTTGTTTTTCGGAACGTGTTTGTCGTCTTTCGATTTCATGCGTTCTTCTCTATGTTCTGACCGTCCTCTTCTTTCCGATGTCTGTGACGAGATCTGAAAGGTACGAGAGGAACGTGTATCAGTATCTTGATACCTGTCAGGCTTTTTCAAATTATCCCTATTCCTGAGGTTATACCTCCTTTCAGAGGGCTCCTTTGAGGAGACCTACCTCGGGATTGAGAACGTTTCTCTGAATTATTTTTATTAGTTTCCCACTTCTTTTTAGAAGATGTAGGAGTTTGTTTAATAGAGTCCTTTTCAGGACCTTCAGATAGTTTTTGCTTCACTGGTCTTCCACCTAAACTATCTCTGCCTAATTCTGCATATGATTGTTCTATTATTCTGGGTAGCTCAGTTTGATGTTCTGTAACATCGAATTCCCTTAATCGTTGGCGGATCGCCACTGCTGCTGCCTCCCCTTTAATATTAGATAATATTATTGTTGAGACCTGGTCGAAATTTTTCAGTAATTTCATACCTAAATTTAGAGCAGGCTCTGCCCTGTATTCGTTTTGAATTTGTTTCAGGACATCAGGTATTACTGCAATTGATGGAATACCATGTGTTTTAGTATAGATGGCAGCAAAGACTGAGCCCCAAGTGGTGCAGTCTTCCAGTTGTGGTGTGATCCCCCTTGGTAAACAGATTGTTAGTATTCTGTGTTTCTCATAAGGGCTAGTATTTGGAAATACTGCTTCAATTTGAGTAATTTTTTGAGCTATCCAAAATGGAATCTGCTCACGTTTTGTGGGCATTTTTCCCATGACTGCGTATAGAGTCTGTGGTGGAATTTGTAGTGTATTCCTCTGTTGAGGAGTTTGATTTGGAAGTGTCAGTGGTGGTTGGACTGTGAAAGTCCCCATGACCTATTGGACTAATTGTCTGTAGATTTTTATTAACTCTGTAAGTTGAGTAAGTAATTCCTCGTCTGACATTATATCGAGGTCAGGATGAGGAGTGTAGCTAGCTAGAATCAGCCATGTTGCTCCTTGTCTACCTAGTGGACCGAGCCTGGTAATGTTTTTGTGATGTTTTAGGGCACCTTTAAACCAGAGCTGATGCTCCTGGTATGTTAGTGGAATTTCAATATCCTCGAAAGGAATATATTCCTCTGGTAGATCATCTTCTTTGTAGAAGTGAAACAGTCTTGTTACTGAATTTGATTCAGGAAATATGACTCATGAATAGAATACCTCTGTCTGAAAGGATTCGTGTGCCTCTATCACGAAAACTGCTGTACCTCCTCTTGGTGGTAGGCCGTGTTTTATAAGTTTTAGAGTGATGGCTCTTCTTAAGTTTGGATTGATGTCTATGACACCCTCCTCAGTTTCAATTAAACCTGTAAAGTTAAAAGCTGTTACGACTGGTTGAGCCGCAGCTCCACCGGTTTCGTCGTCCCTGCGTGTGGACATTTGTTTTTTGAAAAGTGTAGAACAAGTTTCAAGGAAACAAAAAAGATAAGGTGCACAATATTTTGGAACACTGTATCCTTCAACGTTGAACAAACCAAACAACTAATTTATAGGGGGATTCCCTATTTAGTTATGGCGGATATTTAACCCTACCCACTCCGGACGTCTTATGGAGTATGTGAGTAGGGGTCTCTGAGAAAAGCACGAATAAGTTACTCCGTATCTAGTGTTAAATTACTGCCTTACCAAACCATTGGGCGCCATGTAGTGTAGTTCCTATTTCCCTAATAGGCTCTGCGCACTGGAATAATATAACCTATAGGTTTGACATAGGACTAAGGTCGGTATGTCCCTATCGATTATATTAAACTTAATTACCTGTGCCAGCTAGCTCAGAGGCCACTAGAAACTCCTTGAGAACAAGAAGGGAGTAGTTTCTGGCAACCGAAAAACATGACCACTTTGTTTCCCTTTAGAAGCGGAACATGTCTCAGAATCGTGGAAACAATAGATAACAGTTTCACTCATTCAATCGTGCATGCTTAGTTTCTACAGAGTTACACAGAAAGGAAAGACGGGCGTTTCAATAAAAAGGGTTTTACTGAACAGTCTTGTTTCTCGTGTAAGAGATATGTGCTGTTATGATCACAAGACAGTATGCAAGATAAATAATGTACAGCGTAAGCAGTAGAAATAAATAATACTGCGCTAGCATTATCTTTTAGCATATATTCACGTACATAAATAACATGAGCTAAAAATGCGAGTACTCATTTGATGCGTCTCTAAGCTAGTTCAACCCCAATGTACCTAACCTAGTCTAGGTGTAGGGAAAGGTAGAAGTAGGTGGAGTATTCTCTAGTATGGTAGACTAAGAGTATGTTAAGTCTAGTATGCCAAGAGTCCCTCTAGGTTCTAGTCAGCTCTATACCTTGAGAATGAGAGAGGTGGGAATCTCCTGCCGGGTCTGGAACTCTAACACCCCGCGAAGGGAGTCAGAACACTGGAAGCTGGATTCGTCTGTGTGCAGGAATGACAGCGTCTTTTCAGTGCGTCAGGCCGGGATACGGGCTCCTCTGAAGTCGAGGTCTCCTCTAACTTGCTTGGGCAAGGGAAGGTATATTTATACCTGGTAGGTGTTGTGGAATGTTAGCTTTGACGTGAAGTCGTACAGAGGAAGACGTCCGGAATGAACCCTTAAGGTATAACGGTTCATACATAATAGATGAGTTCTTGGAGAAATCAATAGTCCTGTGCTAGGGGAACTCCCGAAGCCTAAGGGTCTGGTTTCTAAGAACTCGTTGTGACGTTAGGGTGGACGGATGTCGGTGACCATGCCTGTATTTGGAGTGCACGGTTAATGCCTAAATAAGGACAGGGATTCTATGCCTATATAAGGGCAAGGCGAATTGTGCCTATATAAGGACATGATTCAGGAAAACCTATATACGGACCCCTAAAGCGGAATACAACAGGACCATTGCTACCTTCTGTTAATGAAGGTTTGAAACTTGCCTGGGCTGGTCCCTTGTCAGCGAAGTGAGCCGCAATCTTACCCGTTTCACTGGTGTTAAGCTCCAGGCAGGGCTCTCAATTAGTGTGTGACAGTTATAAGCGCAAAAAAGTCAATTATCTCCCAAAAGAAACAATTGACTTCCCCCGCGTGTAACTGCTTAGACTAATGGCCGCGCGAGTCTCTCTGCGTCTCTGTCAAGCGGAAGAATGACGCGCGGGGAGTGAGAGGCGCTCAAGCATGAAGAATACACAAAGCACGGTCCCTTAGCGGCGGGAGGGCCGCACCTCGTTGAGAGCCAGTCAGTGAGGCAGAGTGGCCGCGAAGGAAGCGAGCGACATTCCCTCGGCCGCTAGACTAACAGACAAAGCATGACTCATCACAAACACAATGAAAGTAAATCGCATATGCTCATAAATACTCTCGCATTGAGAAACAGCCAAATTGTAACACTTTTCACCCTATATCAGCTAATACATATAAAGGAAAAACGAGGCACTTAACTGGATGCTGCCGGAGCAGCGAAGGAAGAGGAGGGTAGAGCGTCCTCGGGAGAAGTCATTGGATGTCCCTGCTTCGTGATTGGACATTGTTGCTAAAGTTTTCTCGTTTTATTTCCTGTAGCATCATGGGAAATGTGGTTTATGTTGTGTTTTTGTAACTACTGATGGCTGCCGGAGAATTAAGTGTAGAAAGTTAAAGCCTAATCCGAAGCCTCCGGTCCTGACATAGAATTCTTAATATCCCTCAGTTATCTTTAATAACCTTACAGTGTATGATACCGCACAGACTATTTCTTCAAAAAGTAACTTTGGTGGAATAAAAAAATGAAGCCCCTGCCCGTAAGGCTCTCATTGAGAATTTGCAGACCTGACCTCACCTATTTTTATTTGTTATTTTGGTTGCCATTAGTCAAACAGCAGTTCCAGTGTCATGGCTTGGTGCTAATATTGCTGTAAAGAAGAAAAAAAGACGAAAGACACCAGTTGTGTGTTAAAGCCCAGTATCTTTACTAATTGCAGATCTTAAGATCTTTGCAAAATGTCTAGTCAATATATTAAATATAGTGACCCTTGACTTAGTTTCAAGGGATCACTATGGCTTTGTTGTAGGAGATCAACAGTTGATCATACTGATTTAATCACTGCCTTATTTGATATAACTTTGCTTTAAAGTACCTCTTAAGGGGCTATTTTTCTTTATGCCAAAAAGGCATTTGACTGCATATTATGGCATTTTACCTTATTCCAAATAAATGTATTTAGCCAATTAAGGGCTAGTTGTACAAAGCATTTTCCAGCCGTTTACAACTGGAAAGATGTTTTTTCAGATTTACAAAATGCGATCCGGTATTTGGAAGGGGCCTGTTGGGGCTTCCCTTCCAAATACCGAATCGGTATGGTATATAGATTACTGTCTTGCAACTATATTCCGGTCGCAAAACCGTAATACTTTACCACCATTTTGAAAGTGGTGGTAACCTATTCACAATGGGAATGTTGAAAAAATATTTTTTAAGAGCAGGCTGTGGTCCCACGGACCAGTGCCTACTCTTAAATATGAAACCTAAACGTTAATTATTATTTATTTCCTGTAAGGCAAACTCTTCATTTGAAGAAAAAATATTGCACTATTTAAAAGCAGACACAGACATGGTGGTCTGCTACCCCAGCAGGCCACTATCCCTGTGATGGCAGCGAATCGCAGTGGGTCACAAATTGCCACCTACCCCATTAATATGCATGAGGTAGAGCTAATTGCGACCCACTAGTAATTGCTAATGAAACACAAAAGAGTTTCATACATTAGGAATACCTATTCCCTAATCGCCATTCGGCGAGGTTTTATATCTGACCCTAAAACCTTATATTCCCACCTAGCAGTAGCCATTTGCTTGAATTTTTTGTTGCAATTGTTTATTGAATAGAAGCATCAGGGAAAAACAAGCCAAGGATAGCATACAATGAAACAGAAATACACAAAAAAATTGTAGGAAGGTGGAATCTGACTGCATGGTTGCACCCACTTTTTTCCTGGTGTTTTGCTGGTTTTCGACTTAGGCTGGGGTCTTGATTAGCAGGATCCCAGCAAAACTATCTGCTTTCCCCTTAAATTGACTGTATGTACTTTAGGTACACTCCTGATTGGATTCTGGGGTACCCTTGTGAGTCCCTAGTATATGGTATACTATGTACCCAGGGCATAGGTACCCCAGAGGCCTACCAGGGGCTGCAGCATGTATTGTGCCACCCCTGGGAAGCCTTTTAAAATGACACAACCGGTCTGCTACAGCAGCCTGTGTAAGGTGGTGTATCCACCCCTTACTGAGATATAGGTTCCCTATATCTCTCCATATCACTGCACATGTAAACCTATCAGTCACCCCTATGGCAGGCCTTAACAATCCTGAAGGCAGGGTGCTGGGTTTCATGTGAGATGGTGCCCATGCATGAGCAGAGCCCCTCATTCCGGGGTTGTTTGTGATGCAGCCAGACCATATATTCTTAAGTGCATTATAACCAAACGGTAAATGCTAACTTTGGAATGGCTGCATGGAAAACTGTTGTGTTTGGTGTCAAACACCTTGGAATCATACCCCCACACCAGTAACTGGTGTGGGAGTATGATCCCACCATTCTAGAGGGAGAGACATGACAGCACCGGTATACCCGGTACCAGCTAACAGAGCCCTGGCATCACAAAATGGATGCTGCAGCCACAGACACGAGTCTGCCCTCCTGCTGCTGGACAAAACTCCGGCAGGGGAGGCCTGGACAATAGGTTTCCTGTCACAGGGAGGTGTGACCACCTCCCAGACAGGCTTTAGTGTATTGGGGCTGGGTGGGTGCACTCCCAGAGTGCTTTTAAGTCTGCACTGGGGGCACATTTGGTGTCCCTGTGCATAGTCAAGCTCAAACCGGTTGCAGGGGCACACAGCCCCTGCTCTGGCACGAAACTGGACAAAGGAAATGGGTGTAGCCACCCCTCTTTCCTGACCCTCCCATAGGTGGGTCCCCAGAGTTTGTCCAACCCCTTCCTTGGGTATAAAGTAGGAAACCCTGACTATAGGACTTTAGATTACACCTGGACTAAACTCTGATACCAGAAACCAAGTACTTCGACGATCTGTACGACGCTGGACGACTGAAGAATCTCCCTTGGAGTAAAGGAGTTACTCCCCTGCAAGGCAGGCACCTTTAACGCAACTGACCGGTTGGCATCTCCAAGCTCCGACGGACTCCGAAGAATATCGCCACACAGGAGGTGGGTTTTCCTAGGTCTCTGAGGTCGATCTGTGCCCACAGCAAGTCTGAGGCCCGTATCCCTCGTGGAGACCGTGCAACCCGAACCCCTGGACACTGCGACCATTTGCAGAAGCATCAGCTTTCCGGCGACCCCTGAGGCTGAGCTTTGGGTTACTTGTAGCCCTGACCCCGAGCAGTAATTGCACCGAAGATTGTTGGCCTACACTCAGCGAGTGTTCCGTGGGCCGCCATTTTGTGATTCCTCTCGAGGTCCCTTCGCGATCCCTGGTCCGTTGACCTGTGGGTCCCCAAGAAGGCAACTCTAACTTTTATTGGGCTTCCCTGGTTGCTCCAGACGTGCCCTGACTCTCCATCGCTTGGTGAGTCCCCAGGACCTTGCTGGTTCGCACAGAAGCATCTTTTCTCTTCCTGCGTGGATTGCTGTTGCCAAGGATTGTTGTGGTCAATCCGATCACCGACACCCCAGCACTCGACATCCTTCGTGGGACAGCTCGAATCCGGCTCCTGGTCGACGTCTCCGGGACCCCGAGCCTGCAGAGTCAAGCTTCACCTCTTCGCACCTGAAGCACCCGACATCGGTGGGCATTCGATTGCTCCGCTCCTGGTCACTGGCTAGTGACCCAGACCCTGTCCCCTCTGCTTTCAGGTTCTTCACATCTTCGATCCAGGCTTGGATCACACCTGACACTTTTCTCCTTCACGGCAGCAGCACTTTGCAGCAGATCGCCATTGAAAACGATGACGATTCCCGACACCTTTTGACACCTATGCACCCGGCTTCCCTGGGTGAGGTAACTCGAGTACTCCGGTGCTCCCGTGGGTGTTGGCCCTAGAAACCCTCAAGTCTAAAGGGGTTTGCTCAAAGTCCTCTCCTAAGTGTCCTTTAACTTTAAAATTCCAACCGCGACTTTCCGCATTGAATCCTACGGCGCTCGCGGCTGTGTTCTCACTCTGCACACGTCCCCCGTGGGTCTCTTGTGTCACTACCTTGGGTGGTTCCTTGGGGTCCCATCGATCCCACGTGCTCTAGGCACTGTGTCTAGTCAAGTCGTGGTTCTTATACCACTTTCTTATTATATGGTTTGGTCTCCCCCTGGAGTCCACTGTGTATTGTGCTATTTACTGTCGTTTTAATACTGCGATACTGTGTATCTTGAAGTCTAATCTCATAAAGGGATTAGTAGTTAGTGTTTAGAAATAAATACATATATTTTATATATATCTTGTGTGGTTCTCCTTTCATTTAGTTATTCAAGAGGTTATAATCTGGTAAACCAAGCTGCTTTACACTCCTTCAAGACTTAGCCTGAAGGCTGCTCTCCATAGCTACCACTAGGATAGCTTTCAATAAAGGTTGTCTTTAAACCTATCATCAATAAAGGTCGTTTGGACTGGTGCAAGGCGCCCACTATAACTAGTGGACAGCATATACCAGGCCAACTTCTCACAAAAATTACAAATGCAGAGAGAGTTACTGTCGGAGATATCACAAGTGCCCCAAGGGGAAAGGCTCAAGAAGGCTCAGCCACACAAACTGATAACCGCAGTTGCATGCTGGGAGCCAAGCCAGCAAAAAAACAAGAGTAGAATCCGGGGGCGGTGGGGATGGAACTGAAGGTACCAGCCCAGGAGAAGAGAGGAGAGGGGAAGAGGGGGCTGAAGTGGGAGGGGAGAGTGGCAGCGGGGCGGTAAGAAGGGAACCATAAGACAAGGGACTGAAGGGAGGGGATGGGTGGAGAGAGAGAGCGCAATAGGGAGATGGGGAAAGGGAGAGAAGGTAGTCCACAGGGAGAATGGGGGGTATTGCTGAGGGGCGGCATGACAACCCCCAAGTGAGCGCACCTGGTAGGCAAGGAGAAAGGTCCTCAATGACAAAACAAGTCTAGACTGAGGAGGCCGCCAAGCTACCGTGCCCCCCACGCAGCAGAGGGGGGGGGGAGAAGGGAAGCAGCAAGCCGGGGCCAACGCCCCTACATCAGACTCATATCAGCGACCCTCCAACAAGAAGGAAGACCATCTGAGGAGAAATGTGTCGGCCTTACCCTGCAAATTATAAATGATCCTCTCATAAGAGACGGTTTTAAGCATCTCAGTAAGCCACTCCTCATGTGACGGCACCTGTGCGAAGCGCCATTGATGCAAAATGCAGAGCTTGGCTGCCGTTAGGGCAGTGGTGAGTAGTTTACGGTCATGATGGGAGAGATTAGAGGGATCCACCGATTCGTGAAGCCGAATCAGGCGACAAGGCAACAGGGTGGAGAGAGCCATCGTCCTCTTCAACGTGGACAACATTGCATCCCAGAAGGTGCCAATGTCAGGACAGTCGAGTACGCGGACAATGTCGCAGTGGACATCCCACACCTCCAGCAAGAGGAGTGGGGCAGCAGCACCGCTGACCTGAGCCTTGTCAGTGTCCGGTGCCACTCCTGCAGGATTTTAAACAGGCAGAACTTCATCCGGACCTCTCGCGCACCCCGGCTAAGGCCTTCCAGGACCTTGGCCCAGTCTTCCACCTCTCTCCTTGTGGCAACTGCTTCTACATTGTGCTCTTTGCACGTCACTTTTGGTTGATCCCGCCCCTCTCAGGCCACCATAGAATGGAACCTTCGTGTTCCAAGCCTTGATTTGGATTCCCGGGTCGGTTTCTTAGGCCGTGACACTTGGCGTTTCTCGGCAGAAACCTTGATGTGATGCGAAGCTGACAGTTGCTGCCCACCCATGAGGGCTTTGTTCCATTAAGAACTACCTGTTTTATTGCATGACAGACTGCTGTAAATAGGGCAAGGTTGGCGGGTGCTGCCCTTCCTTGCAGGCTATGTTCCATTGTGAACTACCTGTATTTATTCTTTTCATGCAGTCACAGACATCCCTCTGTGATATTAAGGCACGCAGATCCGAATTTATCCAACCAGGATTTTCTTTTATTGGGGTGAGTTGACAGCAAGGGTCCATGACCCTCTAAAATATATTACAGTACCGTTGAATAGTACATAATTCTCTTCCCATGTTTTTACCTGCAGTTTCTATATAATCACTCTATATGGTTCCTCATGTAAGTAATATTAATTTGTTAGAGCAGTAGTGGTGATGTTCTCTTTTCAGTTTCCTTTTGGCTTTATCAGGTAGGCACACATTTTTGCCTTAACTTACACTTTGGGTCTTGCTCTTTGGCTTTTTACTAAGTTATCTTCTGTATTATCTTATTTGGTGTCCCTTACATTGTATGGTCCTGATGAGACCTCTTATCCTGTAGTGGGTTGAAACGTTGACTGTACCAAACTAACGTAGTAACCCAATCCTTTGAATGTTGGAAGGGTTGGATTAAGATTGATGTGTGAAATAATATTGAGTTAGTTTATTTTGACTTTGGAAACCCTCTCCTGTTTTGTTTAATACTGTATATTGTTGTGTTTATAACAATGTTTTCTTGTAATTGTGGGTTCTGTCTTACGTGGGACACATTGGAATTTATATATGTTTTTGACAATATATTTTAAATAATATCATATAGGTCTCTTTGTCTGGTATCTTTATGTATGTGTGATCTCAGTGTGAAGCTTTCCTTGACTACGGTTATTTATAAAGGAACGAATTGTATGTAATATAAATTGGAGGTAAAGAGGGCATTCAGTTCCATGTGTGCCCTCTCGAGAATGCGTCTAATGGCAGCTGAGGGGCGGGCTGTGTAAACGCTTGTGAGATCATCTATGTGCACCTCCAGCAATCGCTGTCGCGCCACCTATTATTTATTGAGCACATCGCATCCCTTATCAACTGGCCTCTGATGTTCGCATGTCCACAGGGTTTGGGCGAGGCGACCGACCCTTTGTTATGTTCGAGATAGGTGAGTACATGAAATCGGAGCAGTTCCTTGCCTGCAGGCAGATTAAAACGAGAGAGGTTGAGGCGCTAGGGCTTGCGTATCAGCTTTGCAAGGCCCAGATACTCTGACAAGTGGACTGGGGAATGATCCAAGAGTGCACCCTCCCAAATAGTGGCCTCCTGCACAATGGGAAGCACTGGCTGGGCAACCAGGAAAAAATTCCAGCCTTGTTTGGGTCCCGTCCCCCGGGAAGAAAAAGGTGTACTCCTTGTCCGTAGGGTGAAAGACACCATACGTCCACAAGCCCATGGTTTGCCTGAAGGTAGCCCAGAAGTGGTCGATCTGAGGTACTGCGTTCATCGACCGGGCTGGTGCGGCCCAAGATGGCATCCCACTCTAGATTCCAGTCGCCCCTTAAGATTAGTTGTGCTGTATCAAGCTCAGTCAGCCCATGGTTAAGCCGGAGCAAAAACAGCGTTTAGACCTGTCCGCTGGTAAGTGACACCCACACAGAGCACCCTGTCACAGACCTGCAGTTTGACTAACGCATACAGACCCTCCGAGTCTAACCAGAACTTGAGCACAGTATGCGGGAGGGCCTTGCGGAGCAGGATAGCTACACCACAGCAGTGGTCAGCTGCTATGGATCACCTTACCCACCCAATCCCGCCAAAGCTTCTCTGTCTCCACACTCATAAGGTGCGTTTTTTTCGACATGTTTAGAATTAAGGTAGGCAAGTAGCTTCTTGCGTTTGATATAAAGTGTAAGGCCGTTCACATTCCAAGACATACCATTCAAGGCGCCCGGCGTGGGCATCCTGGATTAGTATGTTAAAGGGGGTGGGAGTAGGAGGCGGTCCTGCACGCTAGCCCTACATGGAGGCCAACGCCGAGGCATGGCAGAGGAGAAATGCAGGCCACAGTGAGCGGGCGATGCAGTATAATTTGAATGGGGTGGAGAGCAGTTCCCAAGAACCCACCCGTGAACCCAAAGCAGGTGGGGGCAAAAAAAACAGGCGAGGAGGGTCGGGCAGGTGATGGGCAGGGGCAGTGGAATAGGGAGAGAAAACAACTGGCAAAGCCAAACAATTACTTTTTTGTAGTAAATGTTTTTATTGACAGCACAAAAAAACAACGTGCAACAGTAGTCAGTGGAGTTCTCACCATAATACATGTATGTATATTGTCATGACATTACAGTAGCGTGGGAGTGCAATTTCACGTACATGTGGATTAAGCTGTCAGGAGACATTTCAGCCATGGTAACATCAGGCATTGTTTGCAGATTACATTTAAAGTTACGGGATGTAGCAAGTAGCCTCGCGCTGTGCAAGGAAATGAGGGAGGGAGGAGATGAATGGAGGGAGAAAAAAAAGAAGAAAAGGGGAAAGGAGAACAACGATCAAACAACGTGAGAGCTCTATGTTCATAGTATACAAGGCATAGCATGTTAAATCCGTACATATTCATATTATTTTTGCAGCGATAATGGTCGCACATGGTAAGGGAGCTACCTCGGGAAGATGCTCGTTAATGAGCACTAGGAGTAAATAGCAGTGGGTATGAAGGAAAGTGATAACCTGGGCATCATAGTGTCATCCAGCAGTCCTCCATGAATGAGCGTGTTTGTTGTTTGGCACGCTCAAGGTCGGCTGTCAGTTTTGGCTTCGCTTGCAATCAGATATGTCTCCCATTACTCTCCCCCAGTGCTGGAGTCACCCCTAATGCGCAGCGCTCTCAAAGTGTGTGCCTCCGCCCTGTTCCAGGTCAGCAGTACCCAGAGCCAGCCCCGAATCTCCTGTGGAGCAGGGGAATTCCAGGCCATAGCTATGTTCCATTTAAACAGAACAAAGGAATCTGTGCAAGTGCTTGTCGCCCTTTTCCCGGTGGCACACTCCCAACAAGCAAGATTTGGGGGTGGTGGAGAGAGGGTGTGCTGACTGTTCCGCTACCATGGAGGTGACTTCCTTCCATGCCCGAGATATTGGGGCGCAAACCCATACCATATTTAAGAAGTCTGCTTTCGCCAGCTTGCAACAGGGACATACTGGAGAAAGTGCTGGGAACATGCGCTGGATACTGTCTGGGAGAGGTAAGTGTGGTGAATATGATTCAATTGCGTGAAGCGAAACTTGCGATTGTGAGAGATGTTCTTGGTTATCCCTTGGTCAGACCACTATTTAGTCCCTTTCACAATATCCATGTATAGACCTAGGACAGAGAGACCAGCATTGAAAGTTACTAGGAGGAAATGGACCAAATTCAATGCAAACTCATTTTCACAGGCACTATCCAAGAATAATCTTAAATTAGAGAAGGACATAAACATAGCCAATAGGCAATTTGAAACGTGGATAACGGATGCACTTGATGAGATTGCACCTTGGAGCACAAGGAGCCCCAAGAGACGCAAGGCTACGGCACCCTGATTTAATGAAACACTGGTGAGAGCAAAAAAGGAGTGTAAGCAGGTTGAACGTGCATGGCGTAGGGACTACTGTAGCAAGGTCAAAGATAGCTATAGAAGGGAGCTAAAAAAATACCATGCACTAATCAAGAAAACCAGGTGTGACTTCTATACGGGAATGATTGAGAAGGCGAGTAATTCTTCTAAAGAAATGTTTTCAATACTGAAGGCACTTAAATCACGCGAAAATTCAAATGAGGCGATGACCTCATTAGAGAACTGCAATAAAGTAGCTGAATATTTCGCAGATAAAGTAACGAAAATATACGACGCCTTCCCAGTGGAAGCACGTTTGGGGTTGGTTTCTGAGCGTAGGATAGACACGACATTCGCAGGGGAAACCCTTGACGAATTTAAGGTACAGGAGCAAGATGAGCTACAAACTACGGCAATGGGAATTAAATCTGGATCTCCAGTAGACCCTGCATGCCCTGAACAACTAATGATGGGAGGTTACCTTATCTTGCCTTACAACTCGGAGCTAATCGCATGCTCCTTTCAGATGGGAGAAGTTGCCCGAAAGTGGAAGCAGGCGATAGTTCGTCCAATAAAAAAGAAGCCATCCATAGATCAAGCAGTATTAGAAAATCTTCGCCCTATCTCGCTATTACCATTTGTGGCGAAGATTGCTGAAAATTAGTTAACAAGCAGCTAACGAATCACATCAATAAGAATGATTTATTGCACCCATCACAATCGGGCTTTAGAGCTGCTCACTCCACAGAGTCGGCATTACTCTTGGCCACAGATACAATGAGAAAATATGCGGATGAAGGGCAGACGGCGGCAATGATCTTGTTAGACCTCAGTGTGGCCTTCGACACTGTTTCACATGGGCTGCTCTTGCATAGATTAGAGGAATGTGGTGTCAGGAACACTGCACTACGGTGGATGACATCCTTTCTCTCCATGCGAAGCTTTCAAGTTGCTCAACACTCTCACCTGTCTAAGAGTATCCCTCTACGTCAGGGTGTCTCACAGGGATCGATACTGAGTCCCACGTTATTCAAGCTATACATGGGACCTTTGGCCGATCTAGTCGAAGAGTATAAGGTTACAATTGTGTCGTACGCTGACAACACTCTGTTGATTGTGACGCTGTCCCAAAACAGTGAACAGACAGCTCTCCAATTCTCCATGGATTTGGAGGGGGTGGCAACTTGGATGTCGAATCATTGCTTAAAGCTGAACGGCAACAAAACTGAGGTAATGATTGTGGGCAAGGCCCCAAACATATGGACATCTGCCTGGTGGCCTGAGATATTAGGCCAATTACCTACCCCAAAAACTGAGGTAAAAAACCTCGGAGTGTGGTTCGACTCCAAGTTGTCATTTGATGGTCAAATCCGGAGAGTAGCGGGAAAATGCTTCAGGACCCTAAAAAGACTTAGAAAAATCCTTGACCTACTGCCGTCCAATGCTAGGAAAACTATTGTCCATGCCGTGGTGACTTCCCAATTGGACTATGGCAATGTACTATACCTAGGGGCATCAAAAAAAGGGCTGACTATACTTCAGTCAGTGCAAAATGCAGCGGCTCGACTGGTATTAAGTCTCCCTAGAAGAGCGTCCACAAAGAAAGCACTGGCAGATCTGCACTGGTTGCCGGTTGAAAAAAGAATCTTATTCAAAGTAATGTGCAATTGCCATCGAATTCGGTAAAAAAAAAAGCCCACGATATCTACATCCTCTAATAACTCAATATACACCTAGCCGGAACCTAAGATCTAAAGGCAGGGCGTTGGTAACTGTACCTAGAATTAACAAGGCAAGGATGGGGGCACGCTCATTCAGATACTTTGCTGCTAAAATATGGAACACGCTACCGGAGTATCTATGAACTGAGTGTTGCGAAACCAGATTTCTAAAACATCTGAAAACTTTGTTATTCTCCTCAGCATATTAGAGCTCCACGAATTCTTAGGTCCTATCAGCGGAACTGGCCTCTCTTCCTTTTTAGTGAGTCTGTTTTAGCGCGGGGACACACCGGTGGTGTAACCATGCGCTCTACAAATGGATTAAATTAAATTAAAATCTGCAGAGCACGGGCCCAGGCTGCATCAGTAAGTGGGTGAGCTAACACTGCATCCCATTTGGCGCGTGCCCTCATGGTGTGGTCAGTTGAGGCAGCTTTGAGGGCAGAATACAGCAATGTAATTGCATGACGGGTAGTGTCGAAGTCAACAGTGTATTCAATGCCTGCGATTTTGTGTGGTTCAGCCTCCCCAGTGCCCCATGTCTCGCGAACCACCCGTTGCACAATTCTATACGTTAAGAACTGGCCAGCGCTCAACCCGTACAACTCAACCAACTCTTGGAATGTCATGAGTTTCCCTTCATTATAAAGATCACCAGCCTGCGGGATTGCAACCTCGGTCCATGGGGTCTGGTTGATGCATCTCGGAGTCCGTTGCAGTAATGGCAAGTCCCAAACGGGGATCGAGGGGGCATATGGAAGGAGTGAGCCCTTGGGATGTGTGGTGTTCTTATGTATGTGTCTGTGTCAGGTATCTAAGTTGCTAGGGGATGATGTAGTCATTTAGAATGAAAGTGATGCCAGGGTGGAATGTTTAGGATTGAAGAGTGGTAGTTTGTTTGAGCCACTTGGTGGTTAGGTGTCTTCTAAGGACTGTACAATAAAACCTTTTCCAGCCACCTATCCTGAGCGTTGAATCCTGATTTAAGGAAGGAACAATACCTAATTTTGGCGATGAGGATAGATTTGCATTATCTTCCCAAAGTTGGCATGGTATTAGAATGATATCACTTTGGTAGGAGAATGCAGAGACAGGAGGAGTCTGTTGAGCAATACATTACTATTTTGTGTAAATTAGCGTCTACATGTTGTTTTGGAGGAACCTTAGAGGAAAGACTTTGGGATCAACTGATGTTGGGCTAGATTATTGACAAAGCTAAAGATAGTTTATGGCAAAAGGACAATCCGTCACTACAAGAAGTTATCACAATACTAAAAATGCATGAGCATTCGAAAGCCTGTGTAGACACTATACGCATAGAAAGTTCTTTGGGAAAAGGTGAGGGGGATGTAGTTAAGGAAGTGAGTGTCAGGTCTCCTGACAAGTCTACCAAAAGTAAATCTGATAAAACCACTGTCGTGAATAAAATGTCCAACTTCAACACCTTTCAAGGTAAATGTTTCAGATGTGGTAACTCTGGTCATATGGCGAATTTTAGAGTGTCCGGGGTGGAAGGTCACGTGTACCTGCTGTGGGAAGAAGGGTCATTCTCAAGGTGTTACAGATCGAGTAAGGAGCAAAAGAAAGTCAGGGAAGTGGACATTTATGAGCAATCTGTTGAAGATGTCAATATCTTTCAGGTTAAGGAACGTGTGACTGAAGGCCCGTTTGAAAGTGTGTTGATCAATGATGAGTCAGTAAACATGCTTTTTGGCTCAGGGCTAGGATCACACTCATTCCAAAGGAATTTTATGAGTGGCAGCTGTTTGGTAAGGTCCTGGTGAAGCCAGACATCAAGCCGAAGGGTTATGGGGGAGAGACCATTGATCTCTTGTGTTATTTTTGGGGCACAATTAATTTCAAGGGAAGAATTATCCCTGGGAAAATCTATGTTTCTGTGAAAGGAGACTCGTTAATTAGCTGGTTTCACCAACATGATTTATACGTGTATTTGGATCCGAATGAAACTCCCTCTGTATGCTTGAAAGAGTTACCCGCTGTTAAGATGGTGAGTGGGGGAGGCGAAGTGTGGGTTAGAAGGTTTCCAGAAGTATTTGATAAGGAATTGGGCTCTCTCAGGAATTATGTCCATCATATAAAACTTACATTTGGAGCTGGTCCCAAGGTGGCAAATGTTAAGTGTGCCCTTATTGGTCAAAGTAAGTATGAGGGCTGAGCTGGACAAACTTTTAAAGAATGGTATTATTCAGGAGTTGGAAGCCACAGAGTGGATTTCTCTGGTTGTCATGGCTTGCAAAGACAATGATTAGGCTAGGTTGTGTATTGACTTGAGAGAACTCAACAAAGCGGTGGTGGTTGATCGTTATCCACTCCCTAACATTACTGAGATGTTGTGTTCTCTGGAAGCAGCAAGACATTTCTCGACATTGGACCCATCTTCAGCCTACCATCAGATCAAACTCCATTCGTTATCCCAAGAGCTCAGAGCCTTTCTCACACCATTTGGGATCTTCAAGTTTCTGTGAATGCCCTTCAGACTTCTATCCGCGGCATCAGTGTTTCAGAGAGCAGTGGAGGGTATTCTGAAGGGAATTGAAGGCATCGAGATCTATCGGGGAAGATGTGTTGGTTTTTGGGGTCGATCTCAAAGAACATGATGAGAAGTTGGCAGCAGTGTTTGGGAAGCTATTGGAGTCGGGACTTACACTCAGGGCGGACAAATGCAAATTTCATATATTAAAGAAATGGAATATTTAGGACACTTGGTCTCGGCATCTGGAATCAAGCCCAATTCTTCATTGGTTGATGCCATTTGTAATTTGAGTTTTCCAAAAAACAAGGATGAGTGGTAAAATTTCTGGGGATGGCTGAGTTCTACAATAAGTTTATTTCAAAGTTTGCCCAGAAAACATAATGCGTGCGAGGGTTACTTAAACGAGCATTTACAATGCAATAGGTCCCGCAATTGCTTGATTTTGAGCTATCGGCATTGTAAATGGCAATGCCTTTTATAATATTAGAAGGCATTGTCATTTACAATACCAATAGTTTAAACTTTTGCAAAAACGATACCTATTGCAGAGCGCGGTGTCTGTTAAGCTGGCGCCGCGCTCACTATTAAAGGGAAAAAAAAAAAAAGAGACAGAGCATGGTGTCCCTGAAGCGGCGCCGCGCTCAACATGAAGGTTTAATTAAAAATAAAATTTGAAACTGACCACAGTGTCCCTATAGCGGGTGCCGCGCTCAGCAGCGCTGCAAATACAAAAAAGCATCCTCCATTGTCCCCATCAGTGTCAATAAACAAAATAGTGCTCACCAACTAGATAAAGCAGACCGTGTAACGAGCCAAGTAAAAGGTCCAGTCGTTATGGGAGGTAACATATGCAGACAAGGTTTTACCAAGGAGGGACTAACAAGCCTAATAATGAATCAGAAGCCAGCGTTTACGAAGGACAATGACACAAGCCAATTAAAAATATAGGTGGAGAGTGGGCGGGGCTTCCAGTGCATACTCTACTACAGCATGCCTCGCAGAGCGAGCAGTGCATGCGCGCTGCCGCTAGGCTCGACCTAACAAAGCTCTCTACGTTTTGTAGGAGCGTGCAAGCTTTGTGCGTGCACCTACACAAAATGACGCTGCCAGTCACGTCATAGGCTTTTATTTTCTTTGTTTAAAAGCCATGCAGCACAGCATCGGGGATACCGTACAGCAATGCTAGAACTATTGGCTTTGCCAGTGCTTGTTTAAAATAGCCCAAATCGATTATTTTTTTTAAAGTTCTGGTCTTCCATCTTCCAAAATGTCTGGCTGAGATAGCTACTGAGACACTTGGAAAATATTTGACTTTATATTCCCAAATTGCACTGTACCAAACCTTCTGGTCAAGCCCTTTCTTCAGCCGCCCATTACCTCTGAATGCCTTTGCCCTTCTAGTCTTGGTTTTCGTGATTCTTTGAAAACAGAAGTATTTTCAACTTAGAATTTCCAACTGTTTGTGTTTTTATTGTGAATATTAATCTTGGTTATTGTCATTTGTATTGTTATTGTTTTTTGCCTTGGTCATTAACATTTATTTTTCTTTTCTGATTAGTTATTTGTACTTGGATTTTTGAGTTGCAATATTTTAAAACTTTATTTCATTTTTTAGGAAATTGCTCTGCTACCCTTTGGAGTTTGGTGTTGCACTTTTATAAATTAAGACAAATTACTAGACAAAAATGGGTTTCCCTCCCTGGGCTAGAGGCTGTCCATGCTGTATTAGAAAATTGGCTTATGTATCAGACTGCTAGAAAGAATCTTTGGAGGTCAGCAGTGCCTGCTTCAGGGTAGAAAGTGCATCCAGGTTAGACCCTTGAAGCAGCAAATTTAACCTACCCTCCACCCCTCAGCCAGGCTAAGCTTGGCAGAAAGAGTGAGTCTAAGATTCTGATGGTCCCAGATTTATGACAGTGTCACTTCTAGGTTTCTGTTTTTTGTTGTTGAGATCAGGAGTATCGACCTTTTGATGTGGCACTGTGTGGTAAAAGGTGCGTCTGTGTTTGAGTTACACAGGCTGTTGAGTTATTGTCACTTGTGGGACAGGATGAGGACTACAGGTTTGAGTTGAGAGTAGAAGTGTCCTGAGTTGTTGTCACTTGCGGGACAGAATGAGGACTGCAGATTTGACCTGAGAGTAGAAGTGTCCTGAGTTGTCACTTGTGGGACAGGAGGGGGACTGACCTGAGAGTAGAAGTGTCGTTGCAAATTGTGGGGGTCATAATATGTGCTCGAGAAGTCCCGCTGCCTGTGGGTGCATTAGTGATTGGCATGGGAGGTGTTGTACCAAAATCTGTGACAAGGAGGGAGATGTCTGCAAAAGTCTCAGTTTCACTGAGGCAAATACTGCTTGAGTGAATGGTAAGCTGACTCTGGTTTCTGCCAGAATCAATAGTCTCCCACCTAGGGCAGGATACAAGTGCAGGAATGTGCCTAGGGCACACAGTTGGTGTGTAGGGTGTCCTTGATAGGGATAGGAGGCAGACTTGCTGTTGTGCCTAACAGCAGGAGTCTTCTCATCTTTCTGTATTGTTGCTTCTTCTGGTATATGCTGATGGGGATGGATGAGAGGAGTCAGTATGTGTGTGGTTTAACTCTAATGCTGGGGCGCAGGTGGGGTGGGCACGGGTACCAAGTGTAAACATAACGGGTGTCTACAGCTGTCAGAAGGCTCTGCTAGCAGGACACCATGTACGCAGTCCTTACTCCTTTTACATTTGTTACCAGACGCTACCAGGTGATTTTAATTGATTGGAGCCAGTTGAAGAAAATGAAGACTACAATTCTCAGAATTCCCTGAACTGTTAAAGTATTCAGGGATTGGAACGTGGTGTCTCACAAAGCTGGCAACTTCACATTTGTCTCCTTCGTCCAGTACTGTGTTAGCCAAAAGAGTGCTGTAGGAAGCTGGGTTTCTGTTGCAGTAACCCCCCCACTTTTTGCCAGACTACTGATGCACTTTGACTTGATGTGCCCTGGCTCCCTGCCAATCAGTTTCCCAGAGCCTGTGTTCTTTCCCAAAAACTGTACCTTGTACCCCCAATTGGCACTCTCTGGCCACAGGTCAGCCCCTGGAAAATGGTGCCACAGGTACCCAGGGCACTGTGAACAGGGGAGACCTCTAAGGGCTGCAGCACTTATTGTGCCAACCTTAGAGGCCCTGTACCTTTACACTCACACACTGCCTTTGCAGGCTGCGTGTTTTGGTGCAGAACAAAGTCAAGAGTCGACATGGCACCCATCCCTGAGTGCCATGCCTACAACCCACTGCCCTGGCATAGATCAGCCACCCCTCTAGCTGGGTGCACTATATCAGTGGTGAGGGTACAGGTGCATGAGCCATGTACCCCTACAGTGTCTAAGTCAATTCTTAGACATTGTAAGTGCAGTACTGCAATTAAGAGTATATGGTGCTGGGAGTTTGTCATTACGAACTCCACAGTACTATAATAACTTTACTGAAAACTGAGAAGTTTGGTATCAAACTTCTCAGCACATTAAACCCACACTGATGTCAATGTGGGATTTAATGAAAAATGCACTCAGAGGGCATGTTAGAGATGCCCCCTGAAAAACGACCTGCCTCTGGTGCGTTCCCTGACTGGTACACACCAGCCTGCCACCTCGAGACATGTTTCTGGACCCCTGGGGTGGGAACCTTCGCACCCCGAGCCCAGAAACAAAGCCTTTCCTGGGCGGAGGTGTTCACACCTCCCCCAGGCCAGGAAGAGCCATCTGTGGCAGGGTGAGCTTCAAAGGCCTTGCGCCTTTGTAATGCTTCTCCCAGCCTCTCCTGCTATCAGGAGCAGGCCCCCTTCCTGTCTCTCCTCCTTTTCGGCGGGAAGACAGGCGGAAAAAATTAGCACAGCCCAGAAGGTGTCCCCACCTCTGCCAACCCCACCCCTCAGGTGGGGGAGGCATGGTGAAGCCCACTCTTCAGCGCCCGCCATCTTTCAGATGGCAGGCACTCTCCAATCAGGCCTAGGGATTGTGCCCACTCCCCCACGTGGGGTGAGCACACAAAGGGTGTAGTCACCCTAAGGTCAGTAACCCATTGGCTACTAGCCTCGAGACCCCTAAAACGCCCTCTAAATACCGTATTTATGGGGCAGCCCTGAACCAAGAAGGAGATTCCCGCAGCCTAAGAAGAAAAAGGACGAAAGAAGACACCCAGCAGAGGAGACTGCAGTGAACAACTGACTTGGCCCCAGCCCTACCGGCCCACTTGCAGTTTCCAGAGATCCTGCGCCAAAAGTCGCCTTGTCGTGCAGCCAGGGACCTCCAGAACCCTGGGAGGACTGACTGCCTTCAATAAAGACCGGATCTCCTGTGAACAGTAGATCTGTTAAAAAGAAAACTCCCAAGACAGACTCTGAGCCTGCTGAGGATAAAGAAACCAGACGCCTGGAACCACCACTGCACCTGTCGCCTACGGCTCGAGTTTGAGTGCGAGGTCCCCCAGCGCTCCAGCGTCCGAGTCCACCGTGGGTTGACCCCTCCAGGACTCCCCGACGTCCCCTGCAGCCTCTGCACGGAGACCCCCCCCCCAACCGCGAGTGGCCCGGTAAGGTTAAATTCGACCTCAAGACACCCCTGCATCCAGCCGCCCTGCGCCCTGGAGAAAAGAACCCGAGGTGCACCTACGTCCCCGAGCCCTCCAACTTACCTGCCCAGCTGTTGGTTCCTCCCGGAAGTCTTCCTGGACCGAGCCTGCAGCTAAAAACCGAAAATCCCCATTGAAAACAACCGGGCACCCGATGCCAAAACAGCACCCTACACCCAGCCACCCCTGCGCCGCTGCGGGTGCACTTTGTGTGCTAAACCGGATCCCCCTTTGCCCTGAGCCTAACACCAGGAGCTTGGCTCCCACAACCTTGTGGCCTGCTCGTCAGCAGCCACCAACTGGAGGCCCCCTATCCCTCGTTGGATAACATAGGGCCTCAGCACTCTGCACCCGGCCGCCCTAGTGCCGCTGAGGGTGTAACAAGAGTGCATCCTTGACCCTGGGGGACCCCTGAGTCTACCCCCAGAATACCAACTCCCACAACCGAATACTTACCTTTGAACCGATAACCCTATTTTCCTCCATAGGATAACATTGACTGTTTTTCAGTGAAAAGTTTTTAAGTGTGGAGTTGGAAAATCTATAAAAGTCTTTAAAACTGTAACCAAATAACAAAAACGCTTTTACTTACCTGTTTACAGGAAATGTCCCAGTGCAGTATCCAGGTATACTGCACTGTGTAAGAAAAGTAATCTGTAAAGTAATCTACTTGACATTCTACTAAAAAACCAATACAAAGTATATGTACAATCTTTCAAAGCATTGCATTACTAGTAGTTCTACTGTAATCAAATCAAAAGCATATATACAACTGCAATACAAACTGTTTACAAACTGTTTTATTACTGCAAAGTACTTATCACTTACCTGTGCCAGGCTTGCTTGATTCCAGGAAATAAAATAACTAAAAGAATATTTGTATACAAACAACATTGGTCTTTGAGTGTGTGACAATCATTTGCTAATTGAGTGTGTACAACAAATGCTTAACACTACCCTCTGATAAAGCCTTACTGCTCGACCACACCACCACAAATAGAGAGTGAGGTGCTATCTACTTTACCTCTGCCTACCTTTTGGGTTCCACTCTGTGCACACTATACCTCACTTTGGTATAGTATATACAGAGCCAGCTTCCTACAAGTGCTGCATCCTGAGATTCACAAGCCTGTACTTCTAAAGGTAGGTGTTAAAGTACAAGTCCGAGAAAGCAGGGCGCAGTTAGCAGGGAAAAAAACACAGTTATGGTGTTGGGCATTATAAAGGGCCGCTGACATGAATTGCGGTGCTACATTCTTGTGCGAGGGTCAGATATTGTCCTTCCTGTCCCTGTGTGAGTAGCTCACCCAGTCAAAGTGTTTTGTTAGCATTCTGAGGCTTGTAGTTCTGCTTATCACTTTGTAAATTAAAGACTACAGTTTCCAGAATGCAAAGCGAAAACATGGACTATTTGAAATACTAATGAACTGAACAGGGGAAACTGATGGCTCTGCAAACAGTCATGGGTTGGATTAAGTTAATTAGATGCTGGTGAAGAACAGAAAAAACCCATAATGCAAATTAGTGGGTCACGTGCAGATGAGAGAGATGACGAAAGGGAAGGCCATTCTTCCGCAAAGGCGGCATCCTTCTCTCGTCGAGACCCTCCCCCACCACTGAATCTTTCTCTCCAGCAGGAGTGAATTTGAAAGTGAAAGAAACAAGCGGTCACGATTGTCCCGGCAGCTTCGAAAGTGAAAACGCGCACAGTGTGCTGAATGTAAGCCAAGCATGTTGTCGTGCCTCAAGTAGGACAAAGTCAATAAAGAAAATAGTGCTTACAACACTAAAAAAAACGTACCGTGTAAAAACCGAAGTAAAGGGGCCAGTGGCCATGGGAGGATACAAATGACGACATGGCCGTACTAAGGAGGGACTAACAAGCCTATTAAGGAATCAGACGCCAGCATTTACGAAGGACAAAGACACAAGCCAATGAAAAATATGGGCGGGTAGTGGGTGGGGCTTCTCCTCAGTACTCTACCTACAACAGATCGCCGGAGCAGCGCTTGCGCGCTGGCTCAGGCTCGACCTAAAAAGGGAGTGAATTTGAGTGCTGTCAAGCGTGCAAGGAAGAGTTCAAAATGATTATGAAACATTTGAATGAGGCCCTAAATTTGGCAAGTTTTGATCCCTCCAAGGTCTCGTATGTGATGACCGATGCAAGCTCATAAGGGTTAGGTGCGGTCTTGTTACAGAAAGTGGAAGGGATAGAGAAAACAATCTTGTTAATATCCAGACCTTTGAGAGGAGCTGAATACAATTACTCAGTTGTGGAGAAAGAAGCTCTTGTTGTCTATTGGGCGGTACGCAAACTAAAAATATTTCTGTGAGGTAAGAGCTTTGAGGTATTATCTGATCACAAGCCTTTGAGAGAAGTTTTCACCAAGAAAGGCATTGACTTTGTATCTCATTGCTTAAGAAAGTGGGTGATAGCCTTGCAGGAATTTGAGTTTAAAGTTTCTTACTTGCCTGGTTCTAAGAACGTTTTGCTGTTTGTCTTTCCAGGCTATGTGAGGGCTAGACGAAAATAGCTGAGGCTCCTGGTGTGTCTGAGGACTGTGATTTCTTTGCTGGTGAGGAGTTTGAAGAGGAGATAAATATCTGTGTGATTAGTGAAGGCTTGGTTTCAGAGTCTGAATGGAGAGAGTTTAGATAATGATCAGACATTACAGCAGGTGATGGCTAAAGTACAAGGCATCTGGGGTGAGAAACGTAATTGTGAAGAGGAGCTTAGAGGATTTTGGCAGGTCAGGGATGAATTGGCAGTGATTGATCACTCATGCGGGGCAGCAAGCTGGTTGTCCCTGATTCTTTGAGAGACAGATTGGTGGGTAACGCTCATGCTAGTCACATGGGTATTGCTAAAACCAAGGAAAGATTCAGAGCGGCATATTGGTGGCCAGCTATGGATATGCACATAGAGAGGGTAGTTCGTGATTGCTCACAATGTGCGTGTAGTGATAGGATCCTGAAGTGTAGGACCAGGCCAATGGTAATCTGAGAACAAGCTAGTGGCCAGTGGGTGGACATAGCGGTGGGTATTTTAGGACCAGTCAGATTGAAGTCTCAGGACCGGTACGTATTAGTTTGCCTTGATATGTTTTCGAGATGGCCTGAGATAAAGGTAGTCAACTTAGTTGAATCTGGAGTAGTGATTGGCTTTCTGGAGGAACTCTTTAAACGTGAAGGCTTTCCTGTATCCATTTTATCAGATAATGGGGTCCAATTTACCTCCTGGGCGGTGGAGGAATTTTTGAGAGAGTGAGGGATTAAGCATAAGAAGGCGCATTGTATCATACTGAAAGCAATGATGTAGTGGAAAGATTTGTAAAGGTGCTTAAAGAGACAATGCAACTGGCTGTGGTCTCTGGAGATGACTGGGAAGGTGCCGTAAAAAAACAAAAAGGTACGAGAGTACAGGTTTACCCTGCACTCTGCTACAGGAGTGGCTCCCTTTCGGTTGTTCAAAGCCTGGTAGGCAACACTGAGGTAATTCGCTTGTGGGTCGCTACTAAAAGGAGGGTAGTGGATGATGGTGTGAATGGTACAGAAGGATGGAGAGAAAGAGAGATGGAGAAAATGGAGAAGAGGAAGGAGAGGTATGATGTGAGGAAGGTGGTCAAGAGGACTGTTGTGGGTATTGGTGACTGGGTCAGAGTCAAGTTACCAAGAAAGGGGGTGAGAAAGTCCAAGTTTGGTCAACCAGTGAAGATTATTAAGTTGTTTAGGAATGCAGTGAAAACTGATGATCATAAGATATGGAATCTTAATAGAATTGCCAAATGTCAACCAAATGAAACTGGTCGTGCAAACATACCTGTTGCGCAAGAGGAAGAGAGAAAGCCTCTTCGTGCAAGACAAATTCCTTCTCGCTTACAAGATTGTGTCTGCTAACTGGTTTCTGATATTGTGTTTTCTTTTGTATTGCTTGCACTTTCTTTTCTTTTATTGTATTAATAAGGGGGAGTTGATGTGGTGGTCTTATGCATGTATCTGTGTTGGGTATCTAAGTTGCTAGGGGATGATGTAGGCATTTAGAATGTAAGTGTTGCCAGGGTGGAATGTTTAGGATTGAAGAGTGACAGATTGTTTGAGCCATTTGGTGGATGAGGTCTCTTCTAAGGACAGTACAATAAATCCTTTTCCAGCCACCTATCCTGCGCTTTGAATCCTGATTTAAGGAAGTAACAATACTTCAGGATGTAAGTATCTACGCCAGCAGGAGCGGGCCCAGTCATCTGACGGTATTCCTGCTCAGGGCGAATGATTGGGTCAGAAAGCCAAGTGTATATGTTTGTGCCCCGTAGTATTGTTCGTACTAGTAAGGATTCGGGGTGGGTCAGCATGCTCAACCAAGCCAAAGGCTATTGTAGTTGTGCAGCGGTGTAGTATAGCTCGAAATTGGGTGCTCCCGACCCACTTTCAAGGAGCGGATGCTGCAAAACAGGTTATGCAACTCGGCGATGGCCCGTGCCCCAGATCAATTCCAGTAATAACCCGTTGAGATCACGGAAGAGCCCCTAGGGAGCACGATGGAAAGGGGCGCAAAATAATAAAGCAAGCGGGGAAGTACTAGCATTTTGGAGATAGTGACCCAACCCAACGGGGATAGTGGAAGTGAACACCAGAAAGGAAGAGAACGACGAACTGACCCTACAGCCTTATCCAGGTTGCCCTCCTTGAGGTCGCGTTCAGAGTGTTATATCTGTATGACTAAGTACTTGAAGGTGTCATAGCACCATTTCAAGCGTGAGTCTGGGCGCTTCACGCGATCATTTATCGGCCCATGTAGTAGGGGGAACACGCAGGATTTAAGCCAATTACCCATAGGCCATACCCGTTCAATGTTTACACTTGGAGGCGCCATGTGGGAATGAGGGGTCGTGAACACCCTCATCTGATGGTGAGCAGTACTGGGGAAAAGTCAGAGAGGGTGAGCGCTAAGTATTCCACCCTGGTCAGCTGTGTGCCAAGGTGAGGTGTGCAAAGTAAGAGATCAGTTCTGGTGTGAATGTCATGTACAGGAGAATAGTAGGAGTATTCACGGCCCGTCGGTGTGTGAGCCTCCAGGTATCGTGAAGATGCATATGGGTCAACCATTGGCGAAGTTGTTGAGTGGTTCGACCGGGTGGTGCTGTCCGGAGAGAAGGCACAGAGCGGTCTAATGCCACGTCAGGAACACAGTTGAAATCGTCGTCCCAGAGAGCGGGGGGAAGACGGGTCATTAAATAGCACTGGGGTAAGAGTATCGAGAAATTTATACTGGCGGGTATTGGGAGCGTACACCACCGCCAGTACCAGGGATGAACCATCAAGCAGTCCCTCCAGTATCACGTATCTGCCCCATGTCTATTCTCTGAGAGGAGACAACATGCAGCTCTCCTGGCGCAATCCATATGAGGACCCCTTGGGCAAAGGAAGAGGCCAAGGTGACATGCACCTGGCCACGCCACTTGGTGCACAGTTTGTAATTCAGGGGCATTAAGATGGGTTTCTTGAAGCATTGCTATGTGGACATGACGTCTCTTAAGATAGGTGTAGACACTGTAACGCTTCGACGACATAGCCATACCTCACACATTCCAGTACATGACATGATAATGAGGGACCTGTGTGTGGGGTCTGTAAGTTAGCCATTGGAGTAATGCCATGCAACGAGGGGAGAGGGCGCACAATACACATTTCAACCCCCCAGCCACACCAGAGGGATCCAAGCAGTGATGGGCGGGCCTGTGGCAAGACAGTGAGTAACAAGCATCATCCTGGACATAAGTAGAGCAGCTCATGGAATCATAACAGGAAGAAGAAACAGAAACCTCCCCAGGACAGATGCCCTCCCAGGCCCCGTCCAGAATAACACCAACTTGTACCAACAATGCCAACAGTAAAAACAAAAAAGCAAGCATTAAAGCAGATAAATATAGAGTCCACGTAGGAGTTTGTAGGTGGTGTGGCATCCGATTTGGAGGCAAAGTTCGGAATGTGAGCTACAGTAGCTGAGTCTAGCGGCCAGTGGCGTGGGCCCTTCATGTAACAACCTCCCCACAATCACATGTCCATTCAGCCTTACCTTCTTGGCATCAACCGGTGTCAAACAGGTACCCACCTAGTCCGAGCCACCGACAGGAATCCAGGTCCGTATCTACAAGTCATCTGCTGACCTCTGGGTAACCTTCGGTCATCGTTGACCACCACCTGCTGAGGAGCGTGAGACGCCAGAGTCTGATCCCGACTCCGAGAGGCGCTCATCCTGGAAGAGGCAAATGCAGTCATGCCATGGAGAGATGCCTTTGCCACCGCCCATACCTGTTCCTCTTCCGCCTGGTCCTATGTGGGCCGCAGTCCCGGGAGCCGACGCCGCCGTCGTGGCTTGGGTTCCAACCAGGCATCGTCTGACAGCTCCGGGGATGTCGTTTTCAGTAGGTCCTTTGCATGAAGCCACATCCAGGCGTCCTCCTGCAATTGAAAAATATGAGTTATGTCCCTGTCCACGACGCACAATTTTGCAGGAAATAAGTGTGCTTATTTAAAGTTCAGGTCCCGGAGGTGCTGTTTAACTCGCAAGAACGATCCACGTCTATGTTGCACCTCGTTGGTGAAATCGGGGTATGCCGTTATCTGAGCGCTCTCATAGGACCATGAGCCCTTAGTACGGAAGCGCTGCAGGAGCAGGTCGTGGTCTCTATTATTGAGGAGCCGCGCTATAATGGGGTGCAGGGGGGCTCCCGGAAAGGGGGGGGGGTCGGCCTTGAGTGCGGTGCGCCCTCTCAATCAAGAAGAATTTTGGGGCCTTGCCATTGAGGTTAGTGCGGACTAACCAGTCCTCTAAGATTAGATCCATGCTGGGGCCCTCTGAGCGTTCAGGGAAGCCCATCAGGCAGATGTTGTTACACCTGTATCTGCCCTCAGCATCTTCTGCCCTATGGTGCAAGAGGGCGACCTCAGCTTCCACCCTCTTCATACGTTCCTGCAAATCCTTATTGGATGGGTGGAGAACTGCCTATGCAGATTCAGTTTCATCTGCACGATCTGACAGCTTGCGATGATAGGCACACAATAAGTTGACCTCTAGTGAGACTGAGTCAATGCAGGCCTCCAGGGAGGTTTTAGTGTCTAAGATGGCTTGGAGTACTTTATCAAACTGCGTCAAATGTGTTTGGAGAGTCTGTTGCAGATGTTGCAGGCTATTGAGGGTCTTGTCCCCGTGAGCCGAGGCCGGTTCGGCGGTGCCACCCACTGTGTGCTGCGGTTTAGCACCTCTGGACTTCATGATGTCCATGGGGGCCGGCGTGATATACCTGGAGGAGCTGCAGAGGAGTGTACACACTGTGATGACTCAACCAGTTTCTTCCGGAGAGGGATCAGCGAGAAGTCTTGAGTGGCAGGTATTGACAGAGTCCGGAACGGTGCAGCCACTCCGAGGGGAGAAGTGCAGTGGGTGACTCCGTCGGACAGCAAACAGTAAAAGACCGATGGCACACCAGCTGTGGAGGCCGCACCAGACACGGGGCCTTCAGAGTGCACGTCAGGCAGCAAGTCCTTATAGGCGATAACAAAGTACAGTTCCCGTCCCATTGGGATCTCGCGTAGACTGCACTGTACACTGCGGCGGCCTCAGTCCGAAGGGCAGCTTAGTCTCTCCGCTGCGCACAGGCCGGTTGAACAGCACGGGTTGGCACAGTGAGACATCATAATCCAGAGCGCCTGCCGAATACAATCACGGCGCGGTCATCACCAGTGCTGTATTCAGCCAGGTCCACGGGTGCCGCCAACACCACGGCACAGATTAGGCTGCAATAGAGAGCCCCGGGGGCGGGGGTCCAGCGAAGCACCTCGTTCCCACACAGCAGCACCATGCCTAAATCCACGGGGGATGCGGGGCACACATCCAGGAGCACCATGCATCCCCCAGTAGTGGTCCGAGTTCGCAGGCGGTGCAGCGGAACTCACCGGTTATCGACCCTGGCTCCTTCACTCAGAGATTGGCACATCTGCCGGAGTTTCAGGCCACATGATGCATTCAGCGCGTGGTAAGGCCGACCATGCCCGCTCCGCTCGCTCAGCAGCAAGTGGCGACGACACCGCCTGTTCTTAATGCAGATCAGCGGGCACAAGTCCAGGCACCCCGGGCATCCACCAGCGCCCACAGACGAGAACGGGGTCCGCTGTGCAGGGCAAGCATGCCACGTGTGTCACAGCACTCCAGGTCTCCAACAGGGTTCACTGCCACAGGCCATATCAGTCAGCCAGTAGAGAGCCGGGCAAACGCATCTGCCCCAGCAAAGGCTATGTCTGATGATGCCTCTGGGCTGGGCGCGATGCACAGACAGGAGGACAAGCAGAAATTAGTTGGGATGTGGGGGATAAATGCAGGATAAAAAGGGGTCCCAGCACGGAGCTCCTATTTACACATCCGTTGCGGCCGCCATCTTAGCCACGACCCCCTCAAGCCAAACAATGACTAATGGTGAGGACAAACACTCGAAAACTGTAATCTGTAGGTTCAAACCTAGAGATCCGCCGGGTAGGCTCAAGAACAGGGGAGGGGAGCAACCAGCTGGGCGTCTGAGGACACTGAAGTGTGCTGAAGGAATGGGCGAATGAGTGATGGAATGAATAAATGACGGCGATCGGGGGGTGGGGGGGGGGTTAAGAGAGGGAGAACGAGAACGCAGCTGGTAGAGGGGCCTGTGGCAAAGGAAGAGATGGGATAGTACGGAGAGCACAGCTACAGTATGGTTGAGATGGCCAGAGAGGGCAGTGCAACGCGCGTCCGCAGAAGGAACTGCACAGACACGAGTGAACATGAGCAAACAAGCAATTAACATACCATGAACTGGCACTAAACAGTGAACAGTAAGCAAATATGCCATACTCACCCGTCAGTCCCATAAACATAAAGACTCAAGGATACAGCAACTGCAGACCCTTACTAAGTATATCATTGGGTGGGAGGGCCTTGGGCGGCGAGCGGGACTTGTTGTGGCTCCTGTCCTGGGTCAGCTCCACCACCGCCTTGATGGCCTTCTCTCTGCCGCTCTGCAGATGGTGGAACATGTCCTGGTGTCAGGTACCGTGGAGCTGCTGGTCCTCAGTCCCCAGCAGTAGCGCGGCCATGATGGAAGTGGAGAGGGATGGGGAGGCCGGAGCCGCATCCATGACCTATCATGCAGACTGTCAAAGAAAGATCGCAGTTCCTATGGATCGTGGAAGTCCTTAGAATTGCCGTACATAGTGATTCAAATGCCCGCCGGCTTGAAAAGACCAGACTTTGTCCCACTTGCGCAGTTGGGGTCTAAGGGACAAGAACACCCTCCGCTTCTCGTTCGTCTCCCTCAAAGTAATCCGAGATTTGTATTTTGTGCCCCACCGCCGTGATTTCCTTTAGGATCAGGTACATCATGTGTTCCGAGGAGTCCGCAGTACAGGCGGTCGTCGGCTTGGTCTGGGAGACAACTTCCATGAAGGGCAGCTGTTCGGTGAGCTTCCAGGGGGCCACTGCGTACAGCATGGAGGTCCCAAGGGAGAGAGTGGGCATGAATCACCAGCAAGCGACCGGTCAGCGAGGTACACGACCAGACAAGCAGATAGTAGACAAAAAGGCTGTGCTCTGAGAAGGACTGCGAACAGAGGCAGGGGTGGGAGGGCACCGTTCGCCCCTGCGTGCACCGTGGGGACCACAGGTATCACTTGGTCCAGAGAGTTGGTGGAGGGGCCTTCCCATGCACCTGCCCGCTACCTGTGGGCAGCAAGATCGAAGGGGGAGGAGGCACAGGGGTGGCAGAGAAGACTGGAAAGCGAGGAGAAAGACAATGAGGCGGGGGATGAGTGCTCTCCGCAGGCCGGGTCTTTGCCGGCTCGTGCCCCCCTGGTCACTGCTAGACGGGGCAAGGAGCCCGATGCTGCAGCTTCCCTCTCAAAGGTGGTACAAGGTTGGCCACTCCCAGTATCTGACCTGTACTGTCATAAAGGTGGCCCTCTTGCGGCAAGCCCTCTGCACCAAAAGACTCCTGGGGGAGGAGTGCAGTGAGAAGAGGGCCCCAGTGCAGCCGGATCCATAGTCAGCGCTGAGGCCCTGGGGGACGATGAGTCAGTCAACCATAAAAAGCATGCTACGGGCAGGCCCCAGCATTTGGGAAGCCAGTCGGGTGAGAGTGCGGTCCTCTGGCTACGCTCCCCGCCCAGAGGAGGCAGGTAGGCTGTGGGGGAGGCGAAGGGGCTCGGTATGCCCGAGGCTTCCCGAGGCTTCCCCAGCCTGTGCAATCAATCGCATTGAGCGCTCCGGCCTCTGAATTCACAGCGCACTAGTACCATCCCCCAGGGTCTCCGAGTTATGCAGGGCCATGCAGATCTCCCTTGAGCACTGGGTGCCTGCCAGCCAGTGTCTGCGCGCTGTGGCGGGGCAGAGGGACTACTCACCAGTGTCGCTGATGCAAAGGGAAGGGGGCGCGATGTGCCCAGAGTGCCCTCAGCACCATGTAGCTCACATCCTAAGGTGCGCTGTCTCAATCCGCCAGGGCCACTGTCGTGTGCTGGGCTGCGCGAGCCGGCCCAAATCCCCGGCCTTCGCCTGGCGGCTGTGGGGTCGGCCGGCTGAATCGTCATGATCTCCAGGGTCCCCACCGTCGCCTTAGTCGAGGAGGACTGCCTGGTGCAGTCTCCGCCGGGGCCTTCCAGCTCAGTGAAGCTTGCTCATCAGACGGACATCACTGTCTGTGGCTGGACTCCGCTCCTTCTTTGTTTTTACTGTTAAAGATGCCTATAATATCACCCCATTCTCTCTTAAAGAACTAAGTTAAGGGTTTGACATATGTGGATAACATTACAATTGTTGCTAGTGAAATCCCTCATGCTGCTCTTTCATCAATTAAATCCTGGGCTGCAGAATATGGCCAGAGTTCAGCCAACAAATGTAAGTGACTACTAAGCACAAATTTTGCTGTATAATGTTGCTGCAGGAGGCTTACTAGTTTGCAGGTTCTGCCTGTATTTGCGTGGCTAACTTTGATCATTTTGGAAAACTAAACATCTTTTAATGAAATGGCAAAATTTGTCACTTTCCCTTTTAGGGGGAGGGAAGTTAATCAAAATGATGATTCTTCCTGTGTGTTGGTGTTTTTTACGTGCTTTGACCTAAACTATTCCACTATCGTTTAAAAAAAAAAAAAAAAAAAAAAAAAAGTACATTATTTACACATTTTTTAGTTGACAATCTGGGCAACCGCAACATGCCTATACAACATTACCTATGTCACCTTCACAAGGTGCACTGAATCTACTTGAATTCAAATAGTATTATTGGATCACATTAGGAAGTTTGATTCCACCAAGCATTCAGCATTGAAAATAACAACTCAACCTTCTTTTACAAAACTACTTTTCTCCTTGAAAATCAAGCTTCGAGGTTCCTTTGGTAAATTTAGCTTCCTCTTCTTTTTAAGATGAGCCAGGTTGATAGTTTTGCCTACTCTAGTTACATTCTGGTATGAAATATGTAAAATGTAAGGTTTTCCAGTAATTACCTTTGACTGGCCAATTTCGGACTACCCATTTCCTTTATTCAGTATCATGGAGAAGGCCTATTCTCTTTCTATCAAATAAAGTGTTACTGTGGTTGATCAACTGACTGACGTTAATCGGTTGCTCTCTTTCAGGAATTCAATTTGTGATTATAATGAAACTAATCATTGGTTTAAATACCTGCAATTGGAAAAGCATGCTTCCGGTTACAATATATGGGTGAATTCCACATGGGGGCAATCCTGTAGTACTAGACCTTTATAAACTGTCTTTCTTAGTCAAAGTAACTAAAACTGATGTTGGAAATGTAATAATAAGTTATTCACTTCGTTTAGTTGGCTTTAAAATAGCTGATTATTAATGTCTGTTCATTGTATTGCATGAGGTTTTAGATTTGAAATATAATGAAGCAATTCTAACTTTTCATTAAAGTGAGAAAAGTATACCCTGTTAACACATCACTTGTATGCTAACATTTGGCTGCCTTCCCTTTTAGCTGGTGAAATCAACAAGCACTCTGGAAGGGGCAGTGGCTACAGGCTTGATTATATTTGATAACGGTAGGCTGCATTCACAGTAAAGTATATATTTTTTTTATATATTTTCCATGGCTTAGACTAGGTGTTTAGTCAATAGTATGTACTGTTTACCTAGAAAGGAAGTTGTCCCAATGAGGTCTTGCTGTATTGAGTGCTACAAAATCATCTCCAGTTTTCAACTAATCAGCAAAGCATCTCCACTTCTTTGGCTGTTATACAATATCAGCAACAGGTTGTTGGCTATAGTGGTAGCTTTTATTTGAATGTTAACCAAAAACATTGTTCCAATAATATTTCATACAGTATATCTATATGTAATTTAAATCCTTACCGTTAGTCTCATCATAGGTTTCATACAATCTTTCCGTTAACAGTGTATTCTGTTTAACAATTCATTATTTTAGACAATTAAGTATTATTCATACAATCATTCCTCAACATTGTATTCCATGTAACAGTCTAACATGGTAGGCCAGTGAAAAAATATATCTTACTACAATAGTTAAAGGCTCAAAAGAGAACTTTTGCACAAAATCTGCAAGTTTAAACTTTTCATTGTGTATGTAGACATAACCCCATGACTTCACATATGTAAAAATGGCCAAATCGTATTTTCTTATTTTCGCATCTGTTACAGACTGATAATTAAGTTCAATTAAACTGCACAGTGGTAAATTTGTTGCAAATCCTTGTACCAAGAATAAGCGCTCCTGGTTCTCCTCAGGAGGAAAGATTGACATTGACCTCTTACAAATCAAAGGTGACAGACTAGTCTTAATGGTTTTCATGTCACACAACAAACAATAGAACATTTTAGTCCGGGCAGACAACATGACTGCCGTCAACTGTATTCGAAAACAAGGTAAAACTGAGCCCCCACTGCTGTCAGAAGAGGATCGGGAACTGTGGCACTGGTTGATAGGTCACATCATCAACCTGTACCTTCAGAGCACGTGTGAGAGGATGCAACCTTTCGGCTAGAACAGTTGACCTCGAAGCTGGGGAACCGGGTTCGAGTCTCTGCAGGGATGCTCAACATCCTGTGATTCTGGGCAAATCACTTAATCTCCCCGCGCCTAACAAAAAAATGAATGTGTCCATCTGTAACAAAACTGGTGCTCATGTAAAGCGCTCGGATACCTGTTATCTTTGGGTCGAGTTGGCGCTATATAAAACTCTAAAAAAAATAAATTAAAAAAAGCCGACTAGATGTCAGGTCCCATAAGTGAGATATGGTTTCCTAGCAGCCACACACAGCCCATCTTCTAGAGTTGGTATTCACTTCCCTGGTCAGTGGAAAATGCCAGCTCTTGAACAGCAGAACAGGTGGTGAAGCTCAGGAGTGTATATGTTGTTGGGAGGCTACTTTAGATTCCGTTGTATGGGAGTTTTGCATATACTTCTCCTTTTGAAAGCTTTTGATGCTGCTTAATATTTACAAAATTGAGAGAGTCATCTCGAATAAGGGTGGCCTTAGCCTGGCCCAGACAGTTCTGGTTCACAGACTTCAGAGTAGTCAGTGAAACATGGATGCAGTTTAAACAGGACTGCCATCTCATGACCAAGAACCACTGACATGTACTTCGTCATAATCAATCACTTAACAGCTTATTTGCTCCAGACCTAGGACTTGGCTTTCTTGAATTTTCTGGAACACTGTGAAAAGTCTACAGGCAAAATAATTGTAGAGGGCTATTATGTCTTAAAGTGGAAATGGTTTTGACTTATCACAGATCCATTACTGATGCAGCCACATAAAATCTTGCCAGTCTTAATGAGACTCGCCAGAGGTGCACTGAAGTACTCCTCTTTGAAAATGTATTCGATGACTGCATTGAGGTAACTCCGGTCTCCTCTGACTTTGATCACCTTTGTCAGCTCAAAAGTTGACAGGACACTGAAAACGACTTGGGGGCTCACCCCACTAGAATCAAGTGGACTATGACTGCATTATTTGCAGGAGTGTTTATCTGATGTTTGCAAATCGGTGACCTGGGCATCCACCCATGCCTTCAGGAAGTATTACTGGCTCAACACCCAATTATGATTGAAAGCTGCAGTGAGACAGGACATGATTTGTAATTAGTTTCATTAAGATGAGCATCTTCTCTCTGCCCACTAGTCTATGCCAAGTGTATAATGCTTTCATAGTCTTAATCCAAGCATGTAAATTTATAAAGCATCCAGTGCTGCATAAGATATGTTACTTATGAATAATTACAGTTTCCCATTGTTTTTATATATTCATAGACCATATTGCAACACTTTCTCCTTCACTTGTATGAAGGTCTAGTCTGGATTTTCATTGCTAACAAAATCTTATCTGCAGAAGCCTCTGCTGGAAGAGGAGCTCAAAGCTTCTTGATTTCACTGACCAGCAAGCTTGTGAATGCAATACTGCAGAACTGTAGCTACAGGTAACATTTGTACAGTGTCTTGCACACTTAACCTCAGAATTTACATTTATATCTATTTTCAGGGTTTTCCATTAAAGTGAAATAGTGCAGTTCATTCTGGCTTTTCGCACGTGTGTGTGTGTTTATTTTTTATTTATTTATTAAAGAATGGAAATATTCACCTAATTAATCATCAAGTATTAAATTAATTGATATATGTAAAAGTTGCCTGGGCTGGTAGCTTCTGGATTGTTTTCCAAGGCTGAAGATTCTGAGATACTGCAGCTGATAGTCCATTTTGTAATACTTTGTTATGGATGTATTTTGCATATATTCCCCTTAAGCTGCCATATATTTTTTGTTTATCCAAATGTGGTCTGAAAGATCTACTAGTGGAAGCACAGTCTGCCCCTTTGTTATGCTTTCTGGTTTGTTTAGGTACTTGTATTGCATCTTTTGTCTTCACTAACATCAAATGTTTGTATTGTTTTGTGGATATATGGCATAAAGTACAACCTGTTATATATTATAAGGATATTGCAAGTCACTGAGGACTTATGTGACCATACAGAATAGTAATACTCAAAGTACGACCCGGGGGCCACATGCTGCCCTCCTGAACTTTGACATGCGGCTCCTCAAGCCGTTCCTTGATACTTATAGATACTATTTGCAACACGGCAGGAAGGAACAGAATATGTATCAGGGTATTCGATAACGGGCATGGTGATGCCTTGAGGAATTGCGAGTTTTTCCAGCACACGGAGCTGGAATAAGGATATCAATTTTTCTATGAAGATTGAACTTACCGATATTCTCTTTCAAGCCCTGACGAAGTTCCCACGGTTTGAAACGAAACGCGTTGGCTGAGCTGTTTGTTTTTATGAGGAATTGTATTCGATAGAAGAAAAAGTATGAATAAAGGTTTTTGAAATAATGAGACTGACTTGACTTTATCACCTGGTGCACCTCCCTTTGCTTTATGGATTAAAGATCTGGAACACAGGGGCACCGCACAACGGCGGGTGCTGGAGTGATTTTGCGCAGGACTCTTGAGCAATCGAAACTAGCGTGAGGTGCAGATTGGAAGGTTCACCGTTGGGTTCTTTTCATTTGACTTTAACATGCTGCTGCCTGTTCTACAGCAGCACTTGGCTGCTGTTTACTTGTCTCGGCACTAACATTAAAAGAAGTTAAACAGGCAAGCATTTATTCAATGGTTAATTGAAGTTAAAGAAAGTAATTTTCTAGCCTGTCCTACACCACTTTACTATAGCAACACCTTCATTTTTAAAGACACTTTGCAGCCAAAGTATAAAAATGTGATAGTCTCATCAAAATGTAAAAAGTGTGTTTAATTAACATGCAAAACCGTTTCACCTTAATACACCCGATAATATCAGTACACTGAGAAGTATTTCCTTTAAAAAAAGATGTTTTAAGAAAAATGAATGTAGAAACATCATTTTTTTTCCCCCCACACCCTAGCAACAATGCCAATAGTGAACTAAGAGCCATGTCAGTTGGTATGTGCACTCTTTGGGTGGACTGGGTTCCTATGATACATGAACAATATTATAGTTTATTAAATCAAACACAGGAGAAGGTTTTGTACCGCGCACATCCTGAAGTCATGCATATCTGAAAGAGACACGTTAGTGACAGATTCCTTACCTTAGAATATCCCCAGGCGTCAGGCTGGATCCGGAAAGTTTTTGCGTAGCAGTACCCTTGCGCGTCGGTAGGCGGCGTCGTGCGGCTCCGCGTCCGTCGTCGGCGTCGTGATCGCCGGGATGACGTCGCGGGCAGTACTTAGGCGCCGCCCCTGCGCGCTGACGTCAGTTCTTCTTTTTCCGCGCCAGCAAGCGCAGATCCGGGAAGAGCAGTGCCCTAGTCATTTTTGACTAACTTTTTTGGTGAATTTTTCACTGTTTTTTCTTCGAATCGACTTCAAGGTGTCGTAGGGATGCCCGGGTTTAAACGTTGCGGCGCCTGTGCTCGGATGATGTCCATCACAGACCCGCATCGGGAGTGTCTCTTCTGCCTCGGCCGAGGCCACGACACGGAGTCTTGTTCCGTGGCGGATTGGGCAACCAGCGTGCGGGACAGGCCACCACCTCCAACCCGTCCGCGGCCTCCAAGCCCTCCTAGTCCCTCCTTTCAGGTGCACAGCACGCCAGTAGGGGGCAGGGTCCGCCATCACCTTCCCCACTGGCGTACCATCACCTCGGACAGGTGGGTCTTGGACATTGTCCGAAGGGGCTACTCCCTCCCCTTCGAGACCACCCCCCCAGCCATGCCACCTCAATTCCACCGCATGTCAGGGGATCACTTGGTACTTCTGCAGAAGGAAGTCACGGCCCTCTTGGCCGAGGCCACGACACGGAGTCTTGTTCCGACTGCCGGGCCCTCAACCCGAAAGCTTTGCGAGAGCGGTCTCGAAAGCTCCTCGAGGCCCGGCATTCGGCTCCGCGCAAGCCCCGGTCGCGTGAGAGGTCCAGGGGTCGATCGCGGAGTCCACACCGGTCGTCGGCATCGAAGTCTTCTTCGTCCGGTAAGTCCAAACACAAAAAGTCCAAAAAGCATTGTCGCTCTAGGACTTCGCCTCGCCGGTCTCGCGACTCGGCTGAGGCCCCTCCCGGCACCGTCCCCGCGGCCCCGGACATGCCTGTGGAGTCGCACCCGCAATACCCGTCCTTCCCGGGTTCGGGAGCGGATCCGGCCCAAGTACAGGAATTCCTGTCGGCCATGGCCCGCCTCTTCGGGCCTCAAGGTCCCTCCGGTGCGCCTTCGGGCCCCGCGGGCCCTGATGGGGTTGCTCCGGCGTCGCCGACTGCCCCGGCGTCGCCCGTGCCTCCTGCCTCGATCCCGGCTCCGGCCTCGATCCCGGCTCCACAACCCCCATCGACGCCGGTCGACCTAACGACACCTCCGCCGGCGCCGTTCTCGGCGCCGCCTGGGGCTCCGGGCGGCGTCGTCCCCCAGTTCCTTCCGGCTCCGGACATGGACCCGGACCGCCGTCGCTCGACGCCGGTTCCGGCGCCGATGGGACCTTGGGTTCCAAATGTCCCTCCTCCTCCTTATTTTGAACCAGAGGAGGACCAGGAGGACTGGGAGGGGTCTGATGACCCTCTGACACAACAGTGTCAGTACGATGAGGACTGGACAGAGGGTCTAGGGGATGCCAGTGGTCTAGATACTTCCCCTGACACTGGCATGCTGTCTCCTCCCGTGGCTACGGAGGAGGGAGCCAATTTTGCAACGGTGTTGCGTAGGGCGGCTGGGGCCTTACGTCTCCAACTCCCTACTGTGGCGGTCAAGACTAATATCTTGACAGAGGTGCTTCAGCCGGCAGCCTCCTCTACGGAGACTGTGCTGCCGTTTAACGACGCCCTCACTGACGTTCTTTTGGGCGCCTGGTCCAAGCCCAACACAGGGGCTCCTGTGGATAGGAACGTGTCCCGACGCCATCGCCCAGCTCCGGGCGACCCCTGTTTCTCTCTGTCCACCCCACTCCTGAGAGCTTGGTTGTCCAAGCCTCCGCTTCCCAAACCGCCTTCCCTACCGCCCCTCCAGATAGGGAATCCAAACGCCTGGATCAATTTGGGAAGAAGGGTTTTCTTCCTCCAGTGCTGGCTTGCGGTCCATCAACACCGCTTGCCTTTTGGGCCGATATACCCACTCCTTGTGGGATTCGGTGGCGACTGTTTTGCCCCAGTGTTCTGAGGAGGTCCAGACACTGCTTTCCCGCGCCATTGCGGAAGGAAGGGATGCGGCCAAATACACGATACGATGTGGCCTTGATACCGCCGACTCGCTGGGCAGGTCTATTGCAACGACGGTGGCGCTCCGACGCCACGCCTGGCTGAGAACCACTGGTTTTTCAGGGGATGTCCAGAATACTCTCATGGACATGCCCTTTGATGGAGTCGGTCTTTTTGGGTCCAAAGCAGACCATGCGTTGGAGCGCTTTAAGGACTCAAGGGCTACTGCCAAGTCCCTGGGCCTTTCTGCTACACGCCCTCCGCTGACTTCTGCTTTTCGCCCCTATCGTGGCCACGGTAGGGGCGCCCGTCACGTCAGCAGCCCAGCCACCGGCCCGCGCAGCAGGCGTCTTCGCGTGGCCGAGGACGTGGATTCCGCCGTGGCGGATCGGGCAACCAGCGTGCGGGTCAGGCCACCACCTCCAACCCGTCCGCGGCCTCCAAGCCCTCCTAGTCCCTCCTTTCAGGTGCACAGCACGCCAGTAGGGGGCAGGGTCCGCCATCACCTTCCCCACTGGCGTACCATCACCTCGGACAGGTGGGTCTTGGACATTGTCCGAAGGGCTACTCCCTCCCCTTCGAGACCACCCCCCAGCCATGCCACCTCAATTCCACCGCATGTCAGGGGATCACTTGGTACTTCTGCAGAAGGAAGTCACGGCCCTCTTGGCCAAGAGGGCCATCGAGCATGTTCCGACCCCAGAAGTAGGGCGTGGTTGCTACTCCCACTACTTCCTGGTGCCCAAAAAGGACAAGGAGGACATGCGTCCTATCTTGGACCTCCGGAACGTCAATCGCTTCCTCCGGAAGGAGAAGTTCAAGATGCTCACCCTAGCTCAGGTCTTGACTGCCCTCGACCCTGGAGACTGGTTGGTAGCGTTGGACTTGCAGGACGCATATTTCCACATCCCCGTCCTGCCGGCCCACCGGCGTTACCTTCGGTTCACGGTAGGCCCCGAGCATTTTCAGTTCACCGTGCTCCCCTTTGGCCTTACCAGTGCCCCTCGGGTGTTCACGAAAGTGATGGCGGTGGTCGCAGCTCATCTGCACCGGGCTGGGGTTTCAGTCTTCCCCTACCTCGACGACTGGCTGCTGAAGGCGGGCTCGTCCCAGGCAGTCGTCTCCCACCTCCAGACTACGGCCGAACTCCTGCACTCGCTGGGGTTCTCCATCAATGTGCCGAAGTCGCATCTGATTCCTTCTCCACAGCTCCTTTTCATCGGAGCAGTTCTGGACACGACGCAGTTTCGGGCCTATCCTCCCGAACGGCGAGTCCGGGATATTCAGGCTCTGATTCCGATCTTTCAGCCTTTATCCTGGGTTTCGGTACGGATGACCCTGAGGCTGCTGGGCCTCATGGCCTCCTGCATCCTGCTGGTCAATCATGCCAGATGGCATATGCGGGCTCTGCAGTGGGACCTGAAGTTCCAGTGGGCGCAGCACCAGGGCAACCTGTCCGATCACGTCCAGATCTCGGAGGGGACTGCAAAACAGTTGCAGTGGTGGCTCTCGAACCGGCAATGGGTCATGGGCAGATCCCTCTCCCTTCCCCAGCCAGAGCACACAGTTGTGACGGACGCGTCCCTTCTGGGATGGGGCGGTCACATGGGAGAGGCGGAGATCAGAGGCCTCTGGTCTCCGGCGGAGTCCCGGCTCCATATCAACCTTCTGGAGCTCCGGGCGATCCGACTTGCACTCAAGGCATTCCTTCCCTCTGTCAAAGGGAAGGTAGTGCAGGTGTTCACAGACAACACCACCGCCATGTGGTACTGCAACAAACAAGGCGGGGTGGGGTCGTGGACCCTTTGTCAGGAGGCTCTGCGCCTCTGGACATGGCTGGAACATCAGGGCATGTTCCTGATGGTTCAACACCTGGCAGGTTCCCTGAACGCCAGGGCGGACGAACTCAGCCGCAGGTGCATGATGGATCACGAATGGCGTCTTCACTCAGAAGTGGCGCAAGGACTCTTTCTACAGTGGGGAGAGCCTTGGTTAGATCTATTCGCCACCGAAGAGAACGCGCAATGTCATCAGTTCTGCGCGTTGGAATTTCCAAGGCGGCACTCGCTCGGCGACGCTTTTCGTCGCGAGTGGAGTTGCGGTCTGTTGTACGCCTTTCCGCCTATACCACTTCTACCCAGAGTGTTAAAGAAGATTCGGCACGACCGGGCCCAAGTCATTCTTGTGGCTCCGGACTGGGCTCGAAGAGTTTGGTATCCCGAGCTACTCAATATGAGCGTAGATCCCCGATCCGTCTGCCTCTTCGGGAGGATCTTCTGGCGCAGCAGCAGGGGACGGTCCTCCACCCGAACCTGTCCAGTCTACACCTGCTTGCGTGGAGATTGAGCGGCGGCAGTTGATTCCTTTCGACTTGCCTCCCGAAGTTTGTGATGTGATTCTGGCAGCCAGGCGTCCCTCCACTAAGGTGGTATACGCCTGCAGGTGGAACAAATTTGTGGCATGGTGCACAGCAAAGGCTGTGAATCCCCTTTCTGCCCCTCTTTCCGAGGTCCTTCTGTTCCTTCTCTCTCTGGCCCAACAGGGTTCTGCCCTGGGTACCATCAAGGGTTATCTTTGTGCTATCTCGGCCTTCCTCAGGCTCCCTGATCAGCCCTCCCTTTTCAAGTCCCCTGTTGTTAACAGGTTCTTAAAAGGCATTACTCACCTCTTCCCTCCTGTTCCGTTTGTGATGCCTCAGTGGGACTTGAACTTGGTTCTTACCTTTTTTAATGTGCGCTCCCTTTGAGCCTCTACATAACTGTCCTCTTCGTCTTCTGACTCTGAAGACAGCCTTTCTGGTGGCCATCACCTCCGCTCGGCGGGTGAGTGAGCTCCAGGCTCTATCTTGCAAACCTCCCTTTCTGTCTGTTCATCCAGACAAGGTTGTTCTTCGGACGCGTCCGTCCTTCTTGCCAAAGGTGGTTACTGCTTTCCACATTGGGCAGACCATCACTTTGCCCACCTTCTTTCCGCCTCCGCATCCTTCCAGAGAGGAAGAGAGGCTCCACCGTCTGGACCCAAAACGTGCGCTCTCCTTCTATATTGACCGCACAAAAGACTTCCGGGTGGATGACCAGCTCTTTGTTGGCTACGTGGGCGCCAAAAAAGATCGGGCGGTGCACAAGAGGACCATCTCCCGCTGGGTTACCTTGTGCATCAAGACCTGCTATTCTTTGGCTAAGAAGGAGCCTCCTGTTGGGCTGCGTGCCCATTCCACCAGGGCAACCGCTGCTACCACGGCCTTGGGCCGCGGTGTTCCGCTGCCGGTTATCTGTCAGGCAGCTACGTGGGCCTCGCTGCACACGTTTACAAAGCATTACTGCCTTGACAGTCAGGTCCGGAGGGACGGCTTCTTTGGCCGTTCTGTCCTCCAGGACTTCCTTGTCTGATCTTTGTTCGCAGACCCACCACCGGGGTTGGTATTGCTGGGGTATCTATTCTAAGGTAAGGAATCTGTCATTAACGTCTCTTTCAGATGCACAAGTTACTAACTTGTGTAACGATATATCTGTAAGAGACAGTAGTTAGTGACAGATTCCTTACCGCCCCACCCATCCTCCCCGTTCTGCGAACTGATTTCTAGGGTTAAGGACATCCCTTTCAGGGCCCTAGTATTTTTCAGACACCTATGTCAGCTTCTTGCATGGCTCTGCGTTCCTGGCGCGGAAAGTCGTGTACAGAACTGACGTCAGCGCGCAGGGGCGGCGCCTAAGTACTGCCCGCGACGTCATCCCGGCGATCACGACGCCGACGACGGACGCGGAGCCGCACAACGCCGCCTACCGACGCGCAAGGGTACTGCTACGCAAAAACTTTCCGGATCCAGCCTGACGCCTGGGGATATTCTAAGGTAAGGAATCTGTCACTAACTACTGTCTCTTACAGATATATCGTTACACAAGTTAGTAACTTGTGCTTTAAGGTCAATACAATTGCCTAGGATCATCCAGTTGGTTAGGTGGGGAAGCTGGGATGAATCCCAGTTTTTCTGGTTTCACATTGTGCAATTAAACCTCTAGATGTATATGCTTTGCTTCTCCTACACCCTCCTTGCTGCCAACTGCCCACCTCCCCAAATGCTACCCTGCTGGCATCAATGCGGCCTCGGTCACATCACAAACCACACTTTATGGCCCTTGGGAAAATGTTTGCGAGTACCCATGATATAGAAGGACAAAACTGAATGCAGAGTTCCTTTGTAATGCCATATAACTTCTAGTTGACTTGCAATATCCTATTAATGTAAAATTGGGTATTTTATTCCTTATAATACATGGTCAAACCATTATTCTTCCCACAAACATCTTAAATCCTCGGGGTCTTGCTCCTTCATATAACTGAGATGGTATGATTGCAGACATGAAGTAAAAGTGGAATTAAATTCGCCAAAAAGCAGTTAGTAATTTGTTGCTAAAACATAGTAGAATCAGTTTAATGTAAATCTGTTTTAAAAAGGGCTGTAGCACATAGTGAGCAGTAACATGCAGAGAGATTATTCTTTCCTGCAATTAATTATGCACAAAAATTAAACATGTTGCCTTAAATCTCTCCTCTCTGCTTATCACTTACCATTTTAGAACAGGGGTCTCCAACCTTGTCTGTAATAAGAGCTACTTATGTTAAATAAAAGTCATCCTAAGCTACTAACAAATGTTGTTGTAATAGTGACCACATCAGACAAGATAACATTGGTGGACGTGTTGTGCAGGATTACCAGTACCAAGGACCTCAGTGCATCACTAGTATTGTCAAAAAATTACTCATCATGGGTAACACATAATCATAGATGCAATGCCCTTATCACCAACGTAGCTCTCCAGCTACCAGTAAGTAGCTCCCCTCTGTCCAGCCCAGCCGATTAAAATAGAAGTATTTATTTGGTTTAACTAAGATATGTATACAACATTTGAAAATGTGTGTATTTTCTGAACTCATAAACTCATATTTGTAGAAAATGTTTGAATTTCAAAAACAATTGAAAGCTGATATTTCAATGATAAATTATTTTGCATTAGGAAGACATTGCTAAAATTATTACGTACTGAAGACCAATGTTCCCTCTAATTTGTTTCCTCTGTGTGCGGCAGTGTAGGGTCTCTGTGCGCTACAGCCATGGCTATGTGCGCCAGGAACCAGACCGCGCGTGTGTGCAGCGCCAAATATCACTCCAAACTTTTTCTAAAAAACTGAAAAGATGGTGCATTTCCACACATACAGCTCCACGTTAATGGGCTTAAGGCAGATTTGCAATTTGGATACACACACCATGACATGAATTGGTTACACAGGCAAGTACACTTCAGGTTTAGAAAAGCATAAGACTCCAACGGTGGAAACAAGCCAGTAACCCACTGCCATTAACAGTGAGGGCCACTGGAAATAAGCCAGAAATACACTGCTAGAAATGGCGAGGAGGCGGAAACTGGAAATAAGCAAGATATACACCGCCATTAAAAGTGAGGATCTGTTACACTGGAAACAAGCCAGAAGTACAAGCTCAATAAAAGTGAGGACACTGGATTGAGCCAGAAATCCACTGCCATTAACAGTGCGGATCCAGACACTTGAAATAAGCCAGAAATACACTCCCATTAAAAGTGAGGGCCCAGATACTGGAACTGCCATTAAAAGTGAGGGCCCAGACACGGGAACTGCCATTAAAAGTGAGAAATGCAAAAGAAACAATTGATGGACGGAATGCTGGACAATGCAAACATTCACCCCCAGTCACAAAGATCTGGGTTAAATCCATCATTCTTTTGCTCACCACACCACCCCAGTTTGGACCCAGCCATATGCAAATCAGTCTTGACCCTGTTCCTTGTGGGAACAGTCCAGTCCGAACTGCCAAGCCAGGTCCTCCCTGGACCGGAAACAAGCATCCTGGGACCGGTTTCAGGGCATCACCCTTCTTCAGCCAGGCTAGCTTGAATCCAGTGGTGTAGTGAGCACGGGACCCACGTCTGGGCATACCCTTCCCACTTAGGGTGACAAATGCAAAAGAAACAATTGATGGACGGAATGCTGGACAATGCAAACATTCACCCCCAGTCACAAAGATCTGGGTTAAATCCATCATTCTTTTGCTCACCACACCACCCCAGTTTGGACCCAGCCATATGCAAATCAGTCTTGACCCTGTTCCTTGTGGGAACAGTCCAGTCCGAACTGCCAAGCCAGGTCCTCCCTGGACCGGAAACAAGCATCCTGGGACCGGTTTCAGGGCATCACCCTTCTTCAGCCAGGCTAGCTTGAATCCAGTGGTGTAGTGAGCACGGGACCCACGTCTGGGCATACCCTTCCCACTTAGGGTGACAAATGCAAAAGAAACAATTGATGGACGGAATGCTGGACAATGCAAACATTCACCCCCAGTCACAAAGATCTGGGTTAAATCCATCATTCTTTTGCTCACCACACCACCCCAGTTTGGACCCAGCCATAAGCAAATCAGTCTTGACCCTGTTCCTTGTGGGAACAGTCCAGTCCGAACTGCCAAGCCAGGTCCTCCCTGGACCGGAAACAAGCATCCTGGGACCGGTTTCAGGGCATCACCCTTCTTCAGCCAGGCTAGCTTGAATCCAGTGGTGTAGTGAGCACGGGACCCACGTCTGGGCATACCCTTCCCACTTAGGGTGACAAATGCAAAAGAAACAATTGATGGACGGAATGCTGGACAATGCAAACATTCACCCCCAGTCACAAAGATCTGGGTTAAATCCATCATTCTTTTGCTCACCACACCACCCCAGTTTGGACCCAGCCATATGCAAATCAGTCTTGACCCTGTTCCTTGTGGGAACAGTCCAGTCCGAACTGCCAAGCCAGGTCCTCCCTGGACCGGAAACAAGCATCCTGGGACCGGTTTCAGGGCATCACCCTTCTTCAGCCAGGCTAGCTTGAATCCCCGAAACCGGTCCTAGGATGCTTGTTTCCGGTCCAGGGAGGACCTGGCTTGGCAGTTCGGGCTGGACTGTTCCCATGAGGCACAGGGTCAAGACTGATTTGCATATGGCCTGTTCTAAACTGGGGTGGCATGGTGAGCAAAAGAATGATGGATTTAACCCAGATCTCTTGACTGGGGGTGAATGTTTTGATTTGTTCTGCATTCCGTCCATCAATTGTGTGTCTTTTGCTTTCTCGCCCTAAGTGCGCCAGGTATGCCCAGACGTGGGTCCTGGGCTCACTGTGCCACTGGAATCAAGCTATCCTGGCTGAAGAGGGGTGAAACCCTGAAACCGGTCCTAGGATGCTTGTTTCCGGTCCAGGGAGGACCTGGCTTGGCAGTTCGGGCTGGACTGTTCCCATGAGGCACAGGGTCAAGACTGATTTGCATATGGCCTGTTCTAAACTGGGGTGGCATGGTGAGCAAAAGAATGATGGATTTAACCCAGATCTCTTGACTGGGGGTGAATGTTTTGATTTGTTCTGCATTCCGTCCATCAATTGTGTGTCTTTTGATTAAAAGTGAGGGCCCAGACAGAGGAACTGCCATTAAAAGTGATTGCCTGAAACCCTGGGCCTAAGCCAGAAATTCACTGCCATCAAAAGTGAAGGTTCCATACATAGAACTAAACCATAAATACACTGACATTAACACAGAGGGGGCTTATTTGCTGCTATGTTAATGACGGAACAAATATGATGCGGTTTCTGGGAACCTCATGGGCCAATCAACATATTGCATGGTTTTGCAACCCTATCACTGCTTTGAAGGTGTCTCCCATGTTGAATGTGGCGGGGTGCCCGAGAGACCTCGCCAGGGCAGCTCATCTGGAGAGGAGGCTCATGAAGATGGCTATAAGGTTGGAGCAACGGTTGACTTTTCAGCTGTGGCAGGAATTTCTAGCCCTAGCGCATCGAATGCCTTAGTTCTGAGAGTGTTCATGCGCTTAATGTAAACAAAACTTAAAAAAAAAAAAAATACCTACCCCGCCGGTACAGCTGTTTGGCTTGGATTTAGCAGGCCCTCCGATTCATGGAAATACATTAATGTGGTCCAGCCCCAGGGCCCCCAACTTGTCTACCATTCTCCATTTTTCAAACAATAAAAATAATTTTACGTTCTGTTTAATAGAGCAATTGCTGCCTTAAATACTGCCATTTGAAAAATCAGGTGCGATTATAAGTGATGAAATACGGTATAGTCAATGTGTTGCCAACTGTAGATCCAGATGACCTGGATTCTAATCAAGCATTCCTCAATAAATTACACTGTGTGATCTTGAGCCTCTTTTCCACTGTCTCGGTTCTTATATAAAGAGGGAAACACATAGAAGGAGGTTAAATAATGGTATGAGCACTGCTTAATTTGTGCCGGTGTTTTCAGGCGATGGGTATCGGCATTCACTTTTGGGGACCGGCACTTATTTTTCTTCATCAGACCCTGACCGAGATCAAGAGAAAGAAAGCTAGAAAAGTGGGAAAGAATGAGGAAAAGAGACAGAGAAAGAATGAGAAAGCAGGGACAAAAAAGAATGTGGGAAGTGGAGTAAGGAGGAAGGAGTGTATGGTAGTGGAGGAAAGAAGCATGAGATGGAGTGGAAGCTGGACTAGACAGCCCTACTTCTGCAGCACCTTTTATTTGACAAATTACCCACTAATGTATGATGCAATATATAAACAGCTGGATATTACAAGTCAGCAGTGTTCAGTTACTCGACCTTCGAAGGATGACAGGTGGCATTGGGTGTATTGGAATAAAATCCCGTGAGAAGTAGGGAAGCCACAGACCTCGGCAGGCACGCTCAGCAGACTAACTGGGAGAGCCCCCTTACCCTCGGTACATATCCAGGAAGTGACGCTGCCTTGTAAGCTGATAAGAGTCTAACATGCACCTCAAGGATAAAGGGCAGCACTGCCCTCACGTGACTAGAAGCAACGGCAATATTTGAAATGGAGGCGGATTGTTATGTGGTTAAAAGCCACCAGCTCTGTCGAGTATGAACCAATAACGCCACATATCCAGTGGCAATTAGTAATTCTTTGGCCACAGCGTTTTCCGCATCATTTTGGATTTACCGAAGACTATCCTACCAGAGCCCCGCAGGATATGTTGTGGTAGGCTTCATGCCTGTTCCAGACCCTTCCGGGCAGTGCTTGAAATGGAAAAATAGAAGTGCAGGTACTCTGTACCAGAGTACCTGCTTGTTTCTTGTCTCTCCAATTAAACGTTTTACGTCACCCTTGAAAAGTGCCGGTACACTCCCTCTCTAAATAAAAAAGTACCGGTACTCCGTACCGGCCCATTTAAAGCACTGCTTCCGGGTGATCCAAGGTATAGATGTGTGCAAAGCTAACGAGTGGATCCAGCGGGCAAGAAACTGCGGTGTTCCAATGGTTTGACCAATCACCCCCTCGCCCCACCCCCTTCCCATGCTTCCTAGTTTCCTATCTGCTAAAGTGCGGAGCTCTAGAAACTAGCAAAACCCCATTTGTAAAGCCCTTAGACTGAGGCAGGTATCAAAGACCTCAGGTGAACCCTTTCTCTCTGGTTACCCAGAAGAAGACAGGCAGGGCACCGTGCCTCTGAACACAACAGCATCTTACAGGAACATATTGAAGACCCAAGCCTGTAAAGAAAACCACTGAAGTGGCGGGGGGGCAGTGGGCACCGTTGCTCAATGCCAAGTGCAGAGTGCCAGCCAGCTTCTGACGAGTGCTAGCGGTGGAAAGTAAGACTTGGTAATTCACCCGAGTGCCCCCTCTCGCAGGCTGCTGCTCTCTCGCCTCCCCCCAGAGCTGTGTCTATTTTCATAGCATGCGGTGCCCAGATAGCAGCCTTATCCCCCGGGCCAGTCTGCCGTGTTGTCAGGGGGGACTTCCAAGTAACGCCTGGGCAGGGCCGGTGGCTCGTGTGCGCCCAGAGGCCTTCGGACGGCCGCTAGGTGCCCCGCATGTCTGTCAGAGCAGCGCTTCCAAACAATGCGAGTCCCCTCAGTGTGCTGCAGCGGGATGCAAGGCTTCCTCCCACCTCCCCCTCGCAGTCTGGCAGGGGGATTGGGGAAATGCAGCTAATTGAAAGGACATGCTGGGCTGTGCTCACGCGGCTGTCGGCAGATTGTGTGCTTTTGTTTAAAGTATTCATGTTAATCGCAGCTCGTGATGGCGCTGCAATTAACATGAATACTTAAACAAAAGCACACAATCTGCCCCGCAGCCGCGTCCTCCATAATTCCAAGGCTGCCGCAAGACTTGCCTGCCGCGCCTTCGTCTCATGTTGAAGTATGTGTATTCTGACACTCTCCGCAACCAGGAAACACCCGTTTTTCGCGCCGCTTGCTTTTTAAAAGCAGCAGCGCGAACGCTCTCGTGGGATGTGCTGTGTGTGTGTGCGTGCTCCACACACGGCACTGCGCGCTCCGGGTAACAGAGGTGGGCCGCGCGCGCATGCGCGCACCTTATTGGGGACAGTGCTGATGACACACCCAGCCCCCACACCCCCCGCCCGAAAAAATATAAGGCTTTGGCACCACCACCCCCGCTTGGCCAAGGTCTGCACCGAGAAGAGGTTTCTCACGCTCTGCCTTCGGGCTCAGCACCGAAACACTCTAAAAAGCCTTCCGGCTCAGGACAGAGTCGCCCAAAGCCTACTTCCGAGCCGAAACCTTCGAGCTCCAAAGCAAAGATTGGTTCCAAACCAAAATCTTCAGAATAAACCCTCAAAACCGAAACTCAAGAAACCCTCGGAGTCGAAACCTTCGGCACCAAAAGGACTTTCCGGCTCGACTCCGAAAACTTCGGTGCCGAAAAGCAAAGACTTGCCTGCAATTTCACCGGATCCCAATAAAGACACTGTACCCATTAGATTGGATCCGAAACAGAAAAAACTGTATATTCATCCCGATACAGGACACATTCATGCTAAACATCCATCTAAGCACAAGCTTCCCGAGGATGATGAGCCACATATCATTCCTTTGAAAAAGAAAAGTGTAGGCACTTTTCCATCTCCTCCTCCTCCCTCTTCACCACAGCATGATCCATTAAACATTACGCCCAGTCAGTCTCCTCCACCTCAACTTGACACAGGTGACACTGACAAGGACAAGGCACAACTTCCAGATCCTTGGACCGATTACACCACTGATCCTCCACAGGATACAGACCCAGATCTTTATCCTGCCAGGCCATCTCCACCTGATGACAACCTTTGATACCTAATGCTTATTGCCAAGGTAGCAGAATACCATGGGGTGGAGCTGCATAAAGCGGCTTTAGAGGAAGATTTTCTCTTTGACACATTAGGATCACATAAATCTAATCAAACACTCCCTATGCTCAAGGGTATGTTAAGGCACACGGACGATATATTAAGGGTCAGTTACCACTTGACTCTTTAGTGGTGTCAAATGCCAGAAAGAGAGCTAATTCTCAAACATCTGGGGATGCCACTCCCCCAGATAAAGAGTCGAAGCCGATTGATGCTTCAGGCAAGCGTGTAGCAGCGCAAGCAGCTAATCAATGGCGTATTGCTAATACGCAGGGACTGCTGGCAAGGTATGATAGAGCCCACTGGGACGAAATGGAACAATTACTGCAGTTTCTCCCAGATGAACATAGGGCAAAAGCTCAGGACTTAGTCCAAGAAGGGAAATTAATTTCCAATGTTTCCATCAGATGCGCTCCAGATGCAGCTGACACCGCAGCTAGATAAGTTAATACCAGCATCTTACTGAGACGTCATGCTACGGATTTCAGGATTCAAGCCTTAAGTTCAACAATCCATATTGAACATACCTTTTGACAAAAAGCACCTTTTTGGTCCTGAAGTCGATTTAGCACTGGAAAAAATGAAGGAGGATACTGATGTGGCGAAATCGATAGGAGCGCTTCAATCTCCCTCAAATAGAGGTTCCTTTCGGCGCTCTTTTTATAGAGGAGGGTCCAAGTCTACAGGCACGGACCAGAACTCTTCCTCATATAAAGGCAATTCCCAAACCTCCTTTACAAAGGGGTTTTTCAGAGGGGGTTATAGGGGAAATAGTCCCAGGGGCAGAGGTAAAAACACCACACCCCGCACTTCCCCTTCCTCAAGTAAGCAGTGACTTCCCAACACTTCCCGCCGACTATTCCACACCTATCGGCGGAAGACTTCAAAACCTTCTCCCCATTTGGAAATCAATAACAACTGACAAATTGGTGCTTGGAATTATCCAAAATGGCTATTGCCTGGAGCTTACCAACAATCCTCCAAACATTCTTCTTCGACCACACAAAATGTCGCCAGACCACCAGCACTTGCTTCAACAAGAAGTGCACTCGCTATTACTCAAAGGGGCTACAGAACCAGTCCCACTTCAATACCACGGGTCCGGGGTTTATTCCCTCCACTTTCTCATCCCCAAAAAGGACGGATCTTTGAGACCTATTCTAGATCTCCGCGAGTTAAACAAATGCATATTGTCAGAGCTTTTTCACATGGTCACTCTTCAACAAGTACTTCCCCTGTTGCAGCAGGGCGGCTTTATTGCTACGCTAGATCTGAAGGACGCTTACTTTCATATTCCAATTCATCCCGCTCATCGCAAATACCTCAGATTTGTGATAGCAGGCAAACATTACCAGTTCAAGGTACTTCCATTTGGCGTCGCCACAGCCCCCAGAGTGTTCACCAAATGTCTCGCAGTAGTAGCCGCTCATCTCAGAAGACAATATATACATGTCTTTCCTTACCTAGACGACTGGCTTATCAAAGCAAGCACTTACCAAACCTGTATACTACACACTCAGACAACAGTACATCTGCTTCATCAGTTGGGTTTCACAATAAATGTACAGAAATCTCACCTGTGTCCAGCACAGGTGCAGAATTATCTAGGAGCTTCCCTCAATACTCTCAAAGCTCTAGCTACTCCCAATGTAGCCAGGATTCACAATATTCAGGCCACAATACTACAGTTTCGCCCCAATCAATCATTACCAGCCAGAGTCTTCATGCAACTGCTGGGAATGATGGCATCCTGCATTGCAATTGTACCTCATGGAAGGCTTCACATGCGGCCTCTGCAAGAATGTCTAGCATGTCAATGGAATCACAGGGTCTATTAACCGATCTAGTGTTGGTAGACAGCCGCACCCATTGCTCTCTGCAGTGGTGGAACCTCAAAACTTAGGAAAGGGGCGGCCCTTCATAGACTCGATTCCACAGATTATTTTGACAGCGGACGCATCTCTAACTGGTTGGGGTGCTCACCTTCAACATCACACGGTACAAGGGTTGTGGTCACACAGTCACAAACTGCTCCACATCAACTACCTAGAATTGCTAGCAGTGTATCTAGCACTCAAAGCTTTTCTTGCCCAACTTCTAGGCAAAACTGTCTTAGTCCGCACAGACAACATGAAAGCAATGCATTATCTACAAAAACAGGGAGGGACACACTCTCTCCAGCTGTCGCGTCTTGCGCAAAACATTTGGAATTGGGCGATTCAGCACAAAATACATCTCCTAGCAGAACACCTTCCAGGAGTAGACAATCAGATTGCAGACCTGCTCAGCAGCCACAGGCAGCAAATCCACGAGTGGGAACTCCATCCCCAAGTTCTTCTTCCTTACTTCCAAAAATGGGGATTTCCACAAATTGATCTGTTTGCCACGGTACACAACGCAAAATGCCCAAACTTCGCATCCAGGTTCCCACACCAAGGTTCCAAAGGCAATGCTCTATGGATGAATTGGTCAGGGATATTTGCTTACGCTTTTCCGCCTCTCCCACTAATTCCGTTACTGGTTCGGAAGCTCAGGCAAATGTCCCTAACACTGATATTAATAGCCCCCACTTGGGCTTGCCAACCTTGGTACACTACCCTGTTAGAACTCTCGGTGGTTCCACATCAAAGGTTACATCTCACACCCTCTTTACTCACTCAGAGCCATGGAGAAATCAGACATCCAAATCCCAAAGAACTCAACCTAGCGATTTGGTTCCTGAGGTCATAGAGTTTGGTTATTTACAATTACCACCAGACTGTAAGAATATTCTTAAGGAGGCTAGAAAGCCTACTACTAGAGCATGTTATTCTGCTAAATGGAAACGGTTTGTTGTTTATTGTAACAACAACCATATCAATCCACTTGATGCTTCTGTACAAAACATAATGTGTTATCTGTTGCATTTATAGCAATGTGGATTAGCGTATACATCCATTCGCTTACATCTAGCAGCAGTAGCTGCATATTTGCAAATCAGACAGTACTTATCCCTATTCGGAGTACCAGTGATTAAAGCCTTCATGGAAGGATTAAAAAGGGTAATGCCACCAAGAATTCCCCCTGCTCCAGAGTGGAACTTAAACATGGTCCTTACAAGGCTAATGGGTCCACCCTTTGAACCCATGCACAAATGTCAATTGCAATTCTGTCATGGAAAGTTGCTTTCCCCATAGCCATAACTTCACTAAGTAGAGTTGGTGAGCTTCAGGCATTGACTATACAAGAGCCTTTCTTTCAGCTTCACAAGGACAGAGTGGTACTCCGTACTAATCCTAAATTTCTCCCTAAAGTAGTTTCTGCTTTTCAATTCAATTAATCAGTTGAGTTACCTGTCTTCTTTCCTCAACCTGATTCTGTCGCAGAACGGGCTCTACATTCACTTGATGTTAGGCGAGCTCTACTTTACTACATAGAAAGAACCAAGGACTTCAGGAAAACAAAGCAACTGTTTGTTGCGTTCTCTCCACCTCACAAAGGCAATCCTATTTATAAATCGGGGATTGCTAGATGGATTGTAAAATGTATCCAGACATGTTATACTAAAGCAAAGAGAACTTTGTTAGTACCCCCTAGGGCGCATTCCACTCTCAAAATAGGGGCTAGTATGGCCTTCTTGGGAAATATCCCCATAGCTGACATTTGTAAGGCAGCAACATGGTCTACACCACACACATTCACCAAAGACTATTGTGTAGATGTGTCCTCAAGACAAAAGGCAAATGTAGGCCAAGCAGTACTTAAAACACTTTTTCAAACAACTACCGCCACTACAGGTTAACCACCGCTTTGGGAGATTACTGCTATATAGTCTATGCAAAGCATGTGATCTACAGCTCACATGCCTCAAACGGAAAATGTTACTTACCCAGTAAGCATCTGTTCTTGGCATGTAGAGCTGTAGATTCACATGCGCCCACCCACCTCCCCGGTTTCCTGTAGTGGTTGTAGTTCTTATTTTACATTCATACGCATGGACATCTCTATTCTACACTTCCTAACTCCATTTCTCACCCTCTGCGGGAAAACAATCTAACAATGGAGTCGATGCCCATGCGCACTATCACCGAAGGGAGGAGTCACCTACCTCGTGACTGGAAAGACTTCTTCTAACAAAAACAACTTGCAAACATCCGGACCCAACACTAGATGGCAGGAGTATGCAAAGCATGTGAATCTACAACTTTAAATGCCAAGAACAGATGCTTACTGGGTAAGTAACATTTTCCTTCTTGAGAAAACAATCCAATTTAAGGAATAGAGTCACAATGCCGTTCCGACACCCAACTAATTTTGGAGCTCATTTCCAAGCTGCCCAAGAAATGGATGGAATTCCCTGTGCTGTCTGCTGATCTTGCCCATGTCGAGGCCTTCTGTCTGTTTTTAGGACAGCTCCGGTACTTATATGCCATTCCCCAATGTCGTACCCTGATCTGTGGCTTGGTGACTTCAGCAGCTTCAACCACAATGCATCAAGACTTCGCTCCTCCACAGACTTCGACTTTTGCACCTAGCAAGAAATCATAGTTCCATCCCTATCTGTCTGTCACTGCCATAACGCTGCCACTAGAGCCAAGAATGACGCCACACTCTGCTTACTATCGGCGCCACCCTCCGATTTGGCTGAAATATCCTAGGGTCCTGAAATTTGCTCACATGGAAGAATTATTCGGATCTGATTCAGAGGTGATAACTAGGCCTGCTAGGGAGTTATGGCTATGATGTTTGTGGCCAACAGTCTGCTTCCTCCTCCTTTCTCTGTTACTGGCCATTATCTTGACTTACAAAATGCTAGTAGCCGAAATAGCTTTCAAGAAGGCAACATCTTTAACCCACTGGTCTTGCAAAAGAGAGTAAGTAACTCTTTTACAACAGTGATGTGTAAATTTGGTGTGTAAAGTTGTTAACTATAGAACTAATTTTGCCCTCTCAGGAGCTAAAGTTTAACTCCTTGATGGAAATTGTGCATTCCGCTTCGTCAGTTGCAGATCTGTTGCTTCCATTTACCTAGACACTACTTGAACCTGTTTTGAGTGCCTGAGAAAAGCCAATTTTGGGCAAAGTAGTCCACAGACCTATTGCCAGATGTCATAAGCCTGATCCGGATGATTTCAAGTATTGTTCTCATACCCTTTTCCAGAAAGACTGCTGCTTCAGACATCCTCCTCCAATCTGAACCCCAATGCCTCTCCTACAGCTGTTCCAGACAGGTAGTCTAAAAGACTGGCAGTATCACTATCTGTGCGTGTGGTGAATGCCACCTGCCTACAAGTCTGTCTGTCCATGCTTTGTGGAAATTGGCCAAACTGCTGTACCGAAACCCATGATGAAGCATTTTTCCAGAGTGGTCAGTGATCAAACCGATCCTGAAGTGCAGCTTGGATTCTGTGGCTACCGTAGGCAAGTCCGTGGGCACTGACATCTCGCAATTTTCTTCCAGTGAGACTAGTCGGATGAACTGCTAAATGATCCAGATGACCTGGAACTGCTACACCCTAACCATCTGGTCCATCCGTCTGGCCTCTCTTCCTTCTGCTAGGGGGGGCTCTCAGGCATATTCTGGAGGCATAGGTCCTTGTTTTGCTTAACAAACAGAGGTGGTGCCTCCAGAAGAAAGGGCACAGGCTTTTACTTAATTTAGTTACTTGTCCTCAAGATGGATTTAGGTCTGAGACTCATCCTGGATCTCTGTCTTCTGAACTTGTTCATGTAACAAGACAGGTGCAAGATGCCCTTTCTGCACTTTGAGCCAAGTCTGCTGGTCTTGAGTACAAAGTATTGGCCGCATCCCTGGATCTCCAAGATGCCTGCTTCTATCTTCCACTTCTCCCCAATCAAAGGCGTTACCTGAGGATCGGGCTGAGTTGTGGTGGCTGTCAACCGTTTGGGAGTCCATGTGTTTGTGTGCTTTAAAAACCTTTTTGGTGAAGTCCTCAGCACCGGTTGGGCAACCTTTGCCACACAGTGACTCTTCTCCATGGCTTAGGCTTTACCATCAATACCCAAGTCCACAAAGAGTGGATCTGGGCATGTCCCACATGAAGATCTTTTCTCCTCATAGGACCGTGGCTGTTATGGAGGTGATTCCAACGTTTCTAACTCAAATTAATCTCCCGGCCCACATATCTTACTTCTGCTCAGCCTTATGCACCCTGTTGGTGCCACATTCCAGATGGCAGTTGAGGGCCCTCTAGCTATGCAACTGAAGTGCTCCAACACTCAAGGGAGGCTCTCTGTTCAGGTGCAGAGCTTCCAGTTGGTCCACCTAGACCTGATGTGCCTCTCTAACCTAGAGGTAGGGCCACAATCTCAGGTTACCTTAGTCACAGATGACTCCTCGTGGTGCTACGGTGCCCATCTGGGAAGCATGACTGGGCAGTCTTTGATCTCTGTCGGAGCTGCATCTTTTTTAAGCCAGATCTGGTGGCTCAGTGGACTAATGCGTCCACTGCAGGGGCCTGTGTTTGACCTCATGGTCACAGGTTCAAATCCCGGTGGGTCCACTCGGCCTTTCATCCATCTGAGGTCGATAAAATGAGTACCATTGAGTTGGCTGACAATAAACATCTGTTGTTCAGCGCCAAGATGCCTCCGGGTGAACGTGCGCGTTACAAATACACATGTTATATTATGTTATCTCCCCATAAACGTGCTGGAGCTTTGAGTGATCCATCTTGCTATGAGGGTATTTCTCCCTTCTAGAGATTGAGTGGTGTCAGGTCCTTTTGCCTTCTTGTTGAAGTTGTAAATGTCATCATGGTTACCAGACAACCCACTAGGAAATCCATGTGTACAGATCACTGAAATGGATGTGTACAGTGATGTGAGTCAGTATTACTTTACCCTTGAAATCTCACCTTTCTGGCACCCTGCTTTTCATGTGGTCCATTATACAGGAGGGGTGAGCAGTGGCTACAATCGAGGGCTACCAAGATAACCTGTCTGTTCTATTTTGTCTCCCTGATCAGACATCCTTGTCCAAGTTGCTTTTAAACTTGCTTTCTGAAAGGTTTGCTTTACCTGCTTCCTCCAATCCGTTCATTGTTCCACAATGGGCTCCGGATCTTCAGTTTACTTTTTTAATAGAATCTATTTTCGAGCCAAGGCGCAGTTGTCCAAGTTGACTTCTTACCTTAAAGACTTTGTTATTAGTAGTGGTAACTTTAGCGCATAGGGCTGGTGAACATCAGTCACTCAGAGTTTGCTGACGTTCGCAGCTTTCTACCTGGACAAGTTGGTCCTCTATTCCTGCCCAGCCTTCTTGCTCACAGTGGTATTTGCCTTTCATATGGCCCAGTCTACCTCCCTTCCATCCTTTCCACCCCCTCCCATAATTCCCACAAGGAGGACAACCAATTGGATACACGGAATCCCATTCATGCTGTCTCCTGCCATGTCAACTGCAGTTGACAGGACAGAGTGGAGGACTTGATCTTGGCTTAATAAAGATTAATGGGGTGACCAAGTATCTCACAGAACCTGGGGTACTATAACTGTATAAAATAGTGGTTGGTTCTGTCGAGCAAGGCTGAATTTCTTTAGTACTTGTATTTGTCCTGATCATTAGGAAAGACCAATCAATGGTATATAGTTCCTATACCATACAGACAAACGGACAAACTGAGACTGACAAAGTAAACTCCAGAAAGTGACCGATATATTATTTGTCATATATTGTATCTCACATTACATATACAAATGTATAAAGGCAGAAAACCATACAAAACATTTACATACATAAACAAGTGCCATGTAGTACACAAGAAACAACAATAAACATTTACAGTACACATTGGGGAGGAAAAAGGCATCTTCACTAAACATCCGTAGTATCTTGGCCCATTATTTAACACATATAGCCTTATCGTTAGGCATCACTATGTAAAATGGTAGTACGGGATGTCTTGTTCAGTACGTCGATGTTTCGACCCTTAGGACAAGAGTGTTAGTGGAAAACATCTCCAGGGGTCTTCTTCAGGACTGGGAATGTATTGGAGGATGAAGCAAACACAAGGAGATGATGGACGGAGCGCTGAAACTTTTCAGACACTCACCCCCAGTCACAGATCTGGGTTGAATCCATCATCGTTCTTTAGCTCATTTCGCCACCCCAGTTCAGACCCAGCCATATGCAAATCAGTCCTGACCTTGTTCCTCATGGGTACAGTCCAGCCCAAACTGCCAAGCCAGGTCTTCCCTGGACCGGAAACAAGCATCCTGGGACTGGTTTCAGGCAAATTGAGCAAGGGACCCACGTCTGGGCATACCCTGCCAACTTAGGGCAAACACAAGGAGATGTATTGGAGGATGGCCTGTATAGTAAAGAGAGGGGAACTTAAGTGCTGAGTGTCACAACATGATGAATGTATCAAATAGGTGAGAGAATGTGCACTTCTCACCTGTGCGGCAGCCGTCGGATTAACTAAAGCTACCTGGAGTCATGGAGCCCAATAATTGGATCTGCCTAAGGTGCCAAAGAGGCAATCCGGGAAAGATCGTGACACCTGTAGGTAACAGGATATAGAAATTAACTTCCTGTCTATAGCGCTGACCTTAACACCATGCACCCCAAGCACCGTGGAATCAAAAAATGTGAAAAGTGGGAAAAGAAAAAAGAACCCCATCTAGGTCCCTTCGTTTTTTCGAGAGGATCACATGTTGGTCAGCAAAGGACATGCCAGAAGGTGAATACACCCGTGAGGAAACTAAGTCCCGATTCAACTCCCATTGTGAAAAATGAAACTTACAAGTTTGTACCGGGTAAGAGTTACCGTATTAGATTCTTTATAAAGTTACCATAGCAACCTTTGACAGGAGGCCTGACGTGGGAGTAGGCATGCCCGCAGCGATTTCACTAGAACGCTCACTTCACATTCCTTGTACTAGTTAACATAGCAACCTTTGACAGGAGGCCTGACTTGGGCGTAGGCGTGCATGCCTACGCAGCGCGCTCTAGTCTATACCCCGTATTTAACCTCTGTCGCGGTGAGCCCGGACCTTTCCTTCATACCGGATTCAAGCAACGGCTACGGACCGATGCAGACGCGCCGTCCCTTTAAGGTAATTCCTGTTACTTAACAGTCACAGATATTTGTCCATCGCCTTCATTTTTCCCATTTGACCAACGGGTAATTGGTGGCTCTTGTGCCCTCTGCAGGAATTCGAGGTCTCAAGGAACACGATTTCCGATGCTTAATTAAGAGATTAAGAATCTATCAAGATTAATCCTTTACACCAGATTCAATCTACGGTTATGGACGGATGCGGTTGCGCCGTCTTTTTAAGGTGATCTATGTTCCATATAGTCACGGTTAATTATCCATTGCCTTCATTATTCCCATTCGACTAATGGGTGATTATTGTTGCCCTCTGCAGGAATTCGAGGTCTCAGGGAACCCGATTGCTAGTATTTAATAAAGAATCTAATACGGTAACTCTTACCCTGTACAAACCTTTAAGTTTCATTTTTCACGATGGGAGTTGATCGGGACTTAGTTTCCTCACGGGTGTATTCACCCTCTGGCATGTCCTTTGCTGACCAACATGTGATCCTCTCGAAAACACGAAGGGACCTAGATGGGTTTTTTTTTTCTTTACCCACTTTACCCATTTTTTGATTCCACGGTGCTTTGGGTGCATGGTGTTAATGCCAGCGCTGTAGACGGGAAGTTCATTTCTATTTCCTGTTACCTACAGGTATCATGATCGTTCCTGGATTGCCGCTTTGGCAGACCCAATTATTGGGCTCCATGACTCCCGGTACCTTTTAGTTAATCCGACGGCCGCCGCACAGGTGAGAAGTGCACAATCTCTCACCTATTTGATACATTCATCATGTTGTGACACTCAGCACTTAAGTTCCCCTCTCTTTACCATACAGGCCATCCCCCAATACATTCCCTGTCCTGAAGAAGACCCGTGGAGATGTTTTCCACTAACACTCTTGTCCTAAGGGTCGAAATGTCGACGTACTGAACAAGACATCCCGTACTAGCATTTCACATAGTGATGCCTAACGATAAGACGATATGTGTTAAATAATGGGCCAAGTTACTACGGATGCTTAGTGAAGATTCCTTTTTCCTCCCCAATGCGTACTGTAAATGTTTAATGTTGTTTCTTGTGTATTACATGGCACATGTTTATGTATGTAAATGTTTTTGTATGGTTTTCTGCCTTTATACATTTGTATATGTAATGTGAGATACAATATATGTAGGCTGTCCGGTTTTAGGTTTAAACCTATAATAACTGATAAAACCCCACAGAAAGAGAAATAGCCCTCACCAGTGAAAACATATAAACACTGAAAAAACACCTGCACAACCACAAACTAAATGCCATTCAAAGAAAGGAAAAAGAGAGTGACAGTCATTTTTTTCTTCCTGAAGGGGCCAATACAATGTAACTTTGTTATACAAGCTAGCAGTAAGAAAGACTGGGCTAACATTATTCTGCTTGAGTTTTGTTGTTTAGGGATGCCACTCAAATATTGTTTCTTCTTCCTTTTTCTTTTTTTCAGTTTTGTGGTCTTTGGTCTAAAGATACAGGGTTTAGAAGCATGTTTTAGGTCTTGTTTAATTATTTTATAAACTGTTGAGAATTAGGAAATATGAAAACCATATTTGATATTTTGGCTACGTTTGATTCTTTCACTGATAGGTAAAATGGCTTCCCTAATATGTGTCATCACATTTACCCACAGAGAATGGGTAAAAACCGTTAATACATCAGCCCCTAGTTTCTAGTGAGTCAGTATTGATAGTAGGTGAATTGCCAACACCTCAGGCTTTAAACATTCAATGCAAGGTATAGTGACAAGTACATGTGAAAAGAGCGCTATCGCCAAGCATCTGGGATAGTGGTGAAAACATGACACCAGACTTTTGGAAAACATGGAACGCAGTGTCACTTGGAATGCTCTGCAAAAAAGGTTCTTTCCAAGTTCAACAAAGATTGAAGTGATATTGTTTGTGTTTGCAGTGATTCAGCTACGTATATGAAAAAGTTGTGTGATGACCTGTCAAAATTGATACCTGAGCTGAAGTGCTTCCCTGTAAGAGATCCTTGCCACTTGTTAGATGGTATGCTGAAAGTATCTTTACAATCTTCAGAGTTAATGAGGAATGCTATTGACTTTTTAGTCCATTCTGGTGCGCTGTTTTCTTATGCACAGGAACTAAAACGCAAATATTTCTCATTTCGTGCTTTGTGTGGCATCAAAGAAAGAGTCATCCAACTGTTTCCCTCAGCTGATGGTTCTCAGTCCAAGGGGCTATGAATGCTATATTATCCACGTGGCAACCGTTTACAGAATTTTTGCTGAGTAATGATGCCAAAGGCAAGAAATGTGAGGATCTTTGGTCGCATATTGATAGTGATGTGAAAAAAAGTACACTCTACTGCAGGAAAACATAACTGTTGTAGTGGACATAATAAAAAAACTAGAGTCTGAAAACACCCTTGTCTGCTACGTGTTCAGCATAATTGGTGTAGATGTGAAACATCTCGAGAGTAGGCTAGGCGACACCTTTAGTGACTTTGGTACTGCAACATGTTCCATGTTAAAGTGCTTGCCACTTAGTAAGGAAAGCAATGTTAAAGAGCAATTCAGGAAGTTTTATTTTAAAATGTATGAGAAATGGCTTGCAATGATGCATAGAAATGTCCCTTCACCAACCATGGCATTTGAATCAATGCAACCTCACTGTGGTACTTTGTACAAGTTCTAGATCCCTTCCATAAAGGGGAATTTCCTCCGTAGTTTCAAAAGTGCTGCTTCATTTTTGAATGCTTCAATAAATCTGAGGGAATAAGCACCCAGCTCAACGCAAATGTTGCAGGAACCTGCCCTGAGAATGGCAATTTCAAGTACACCAGTATTGGAATGGAAAGCTATGTCAGTGGCCAGAGTTAACAAATTGTGTACTGGCTGTTTTGGCGTTGCCCGTCTCAAGTGCCAATGTTGAAAGGGCCTTTTCACAAAAGTTTACATGGGAAGGAAAGAGCGAGCGCACATGACCAAAGACTCACTGAAGAAGTATTGTATGGTGTACCACAATACGTTTAATTTGCAAAAATCTATTTGGACTTCATATACACTATACGTACACTGTCTATATACCATGCGCTATCAGTGCAGAAAGCAAGCAATAATAAAAGCAAAACATTCCATAAACACCGGAAAAACACGTTGTTTTTAATGGCGCGAAAATGTGTAACCACTGATAACCACTGTTTTTTAAAGATATTGAAATTACTTGAAAACACTGAAAAAACCCCACCAGAATTTACCAGAAATAGAAACTGAAAACAGGAAAGCCTAAATATATGACAAATAATATATCGGTCACTTTCTGGAGTTTATTTTGTCAGTCTCAGTTTGTCCGTTTGTCTGTATGGTATAGGAACTATATACCATTGATTGGTCTTTCCTACTGATCAGGACAAATACATGTACTAAAGAAATTCAGCCACGCTCGACAGATCCAACCACTATTTTATATTGATCTTGGCTTAGCCAAGAAAGGCAAGGTAGTGTCCAAACACACAATATTTGACGTTCAATCATCCTATGTATCAAGATTTCATACTCTTTGGCCAAGAAAGACCCTCGAGGGCAATCATGTCCACCTCACTGGAGCAGTCTTCCATGGCTCTCACAAGAGACGTTCTGATCACAGGCATCTGCCAGGCAGACAGGGGCATTGCTATCAGTACAGCAGTTGCAGAGGAACTCCGGGCTCAAGAGTGTGGGGGCCGACTGCAACCCCAGCTGTTTTTTTTTTTTTTTTAAACATAATTTTATTAATTTTCTACATAACATCGCATCATTGCCATAGGACACTTACATCATCGTTATGCAGTTTACATGCGTTGAAACACATTGTGCAACGAATTGTAGAAACCGATATATATGCCATTGTAAAATAATTTAAGAAAATAAGCATCCATACAGTCATATGTCGGCTGAATTAGCAATTTAGATGATGCAGCTCCCAATAACTACATTATGTACCAGAGCCTTTCCCATGTGCAGGCTACTAAACTGAGACATCTAAAAATGAACAATAAACAAACCCTATTCATAGATACCCCCCTCCCTCCAGTCCTATGCACCCTCGTACAACTTATATGTATTCCGTATGGGTATGTGCGGCTCTTGATAAAACTACATACTAAAAAACATTCATCTCGTTTCACGGCATTCGGGGACAAAATCTCCTCAACGTACTGTCTATTGTGGAGAAGTGTGGCTCAATGGTTAGAACGGCAGACCCTGATGCAGAGATCTGGCCCGGGACCAGGGTTCAATTCCCGCCTCGGCGGGTCTTGGGCTCAATTTCCTCGGACCTGATAATTCTCGCCTCGGTGCCTATTCTAATCATGGGTCCCACTCTGCAACTCTGGGCAATAGCTTGCTTAATCTCCACAACGGCCCCAACAGCGCTGGGATGCCTGGCTTCACCCTGGGGGTGCCCAGGAGTGGACATTTCACAGGGAAAAGCCAGGAAGGGTTCCACAGCGGTATGCGTACAGCGCCTGGACACCCCTTTGGGGGTATGGGTGCGCTTTACAAGTACAAATTTCATTTAATTTCATTTCATTCATTTCATTTCATTGTGTTAAGCTAGGGGTATTGTAATGTTCTATGTCCACTGCTCTGAAGGTCTCCAATATAACATCCCAGTCCAATGCTATTGGGACTCTGCGTAGGCCTCTGAGCTCCTCTCGATGTATGGCGGCACTCTCAGCACTGCCCCATCGGAGCAGTTCACTATACCAGGCATGTTCCGTAGGGGGCTTCTTTGACTTCCAGCGCATAGTAATGGCACGTATCGCTAAAATGAGCGCCAAGTCAATAAAACGATATTGTACTTTATGCTTGGACACGTGTTTGTGCAGACCTAGAATACATTCCTCCACAGTGTTTTGTACCTCGCAGTGTGTGGCCGTTCTAACAAGTTGTCTGACCGCGTCCCAAAACCCACGTAACATTGGACATGACCATATCATGTGTGTGAGGCCAACCCCCTCCTCCAGACATCTTGGACAACCGTGCTGTGTCAGCGGGAACATTTTGTCTAATCTATGGGGGGTAAGATAAGCCCTGTGAAGAATCATAGTTTGGATAAATTTAAATTTTGCATTCCTTGATACCTTTTTTGGGTGTTCTACAATAGCCGCCCATTCCTTATCTTCCAAAGCTCTTCCTATGTCCTCTGTCCAGGTCGTGCGTAATGGAGTGAGATCAGCCTCTGTGTGAGAGCGTATCCCTATGTACAGCCATTTAATAAGGTGTCTGCCCCTTCCCATATAATAGAGCAGCTTGACCAGTTCATGCGTAAGAGGTTCCTGTCTCTGCGGGGCCCAGTGCGTTTTTACATACTGTATCAATGCGGCATGTAATAGATATAGTTGCGCTGGTGCTCCCTTTTCGTGAACAAAAGTATCATGGTCCAACAGCATCCCATCTCCAAACAGATCAGCCACCGTACCGATCCCAACTTCCAGCCATGGTGCTAGCCTACGCTTAGTTATTTGGCCATCCGTCATTGGGATTCCCAGCAATGGGATGTTGCCTGCATAAGCGGAGGGCACGCCTGTATATTGTAGTGCTGCTTTCCAGCACTGCAGCGCGGTGCGCAGCAGAGGAGGAAGACATTTTGGGATCCTGCTGTTGGGTAACAACAGGGTGTGTAACATTCCTCGGTCTATATCTCGCTCCGTAAAACCTATCTCTTGTAAATTACGCCCAGCAGTCCAGAAGGACAACCATTGTAATTGACATGCGTAATAGTATGCTCTTAGATCAGGTACGCCCAGACCTCCACTACGTGTGCCAAGCTGCAGTTTTTAAGACTGATACGCCGTCTCCCAGTTCCCCATATTAGGTCAGTTAGTAATGTATTCATCAATTTGAATGTGGTATGTGGTATTATAATGGGCAAGTTGGTGAAGTAATAAATCAATCGCAGGAGGACCACCATTGTCGCCAAAGCCGCTCTACCCATAACTGACAGCGGTAGCGTAGTCCAAAAGGCAATACTGGATCTTAAGGCTCTGAGCGCTCTATGTAAGTTTCCGTCTAGCATATCCGTATGTGACCGGTAGACCTGTATACCCAGGTATTTAAATGTATGCTGTGCAACCTGGAGCCTTGTACCACCAAACTCAATATCAGCTGGGCATGCATGTTCTGTGAAGAAAAATACATGTGACTTTGCTACATTGATAGCAAGGCCTGAAATTAATTCGAAGTGGTGGAACACCTCATAGAGCGGGCCTAGGGGCAATCGGAGATCACGGAGATACAAAATGATATCATCCGCGTAGGCAGAGAAGAGGTGCGTTGTGTTCCCTATCTTCATGCCCATATCAATTAGGTCCATACGCACTTTAAGTGCCAGCGGTTCTAGGGCCAGTATAAATATGAGCGGTGATAAGGGGCATTCCTGCCTCGTCCCTCTATAGATCGGGTATTCCGCTGATATATTACCACCAGTGCGTGCACGCGCCGTGGGAGCGTCATATAATAGACGTATCCAGGCAATGTAGCCCGCTGGTATCCCGAATTTCTCCAATGCTTGGAACATATAGTCCCAGTGAATAGAGTTGAATGCTTGACGCAAATCCAAAGACATGCAGCCTGCGTGTTCATACCGACTCGGGGCTTCCGTTATGAGATGGTGGAGCTTCCTGGTATTCAATGACGTGCTGCGGGCAGGCAGAAAACCAGTCTGATCTATATGGATCAATTTAGTCAGGGAGGGTAGTAATCTGTTAGCCAACACCTTACTGAGTATTTTGTACTCTGTGGTCAATAATGATAACGGGCGATAGCTGGCCATATCTGCGGGGTCTCGTCCCGCCTTCGGGAGTGATACCACCAACGCCTGTGCCGTGGTGAGGGGCAGGGAACCCTCAGCTAGTGCCGTGTTATATAAGATCTCCAGCTGGGGCACCAGATGATCAGCATATGCAGCATAAAATTCGACTCGTAGGCCATCTAATCCAGGGGTTTTGTTACGCGGGAGTCCCCTCATAGCGATCTTAATTTCAGACTGAGTAATGGGCCCTATTAATTCTTTCTGAGCCTCTGTCGTGAGTTGTGGGTATGGGAGGGCGGAGAAGAAAGCATCCATATGTGCCTCTATGCTACTATTGGGCTTACTGTACAGTGTGGCATAATATTGACGGAAGGCGACATTAATATCCTCTTGGGTAGTGGCTGTATCTCCTCCCATGGTAGTGACCTTATGTATTATAACCATTGGAGGGGCATCCCTAATCAGCCTAGCAAGCAATGTCCCGGATTTATCTGCTTCAGTATGACATAACTGTGAGTATTTCCGATAATCTATGACCCGGAGAGTTTCGAGCAGTTCCGCATGACTGATTCTAGCCTCTTGTAGCAAGGCACGCTTGTCAGCGTCCGTTACGGCTTCCTGTTCCAGTCTTTCCATTTTATGCTCAACAGCTAAAAGGGACTTATGAATTTCTTGACGGGCGCCTACAGTCGCACTGATTGCCTTTCCCCTGATAACCGACTTAAAAGCGTCCCATTCAATCAACCTATTGGATGCAGTATTGCTATTTTCAGCGAAATATTGCTCAATAGTATTTGACATAGTAGTTCGGAACACCGAGTCCTCCAATATTTGCGGCCACATACGCCAAGTGGGAACCGGGGTGGGTACTCTGCCCCAGTTAAGTACTATCTCCAGCGGGTTGTGGTCAGAAAAGGTCTTTGCCAAGTATGTAGTCTGAGTCACTTGCATTGCAATTTTTTGGGAACAGTAAATTCGATCTATTCTGGTGTGAAGCACGTGAACAGGGGAATAGAAGGAATATTCTCTGTGCGTAGGATGCCGCATCCTCCACGCATCACATAATTCCCAGCACTCAGCCCACCTACCTAATGCCTCTGCTTGTTTAATCACTCCTGCTCCACGCAAAGGTGGGTGAGACCTGTCCAGTGTAACATCCATGACTGTGTTGCAATCACCCCCTATAATCCATGGGTGCAGCTCCCATCCCGTCAGTGCAAGATTTAATACTCCCCAGTACTTATCTTGTTCAAAATTAGGTGCGTATATATTGCCCAGAACTACATGCTGGCCATCCAGTGTCCCCCGCACAAATATGTATCGCCCCTGCTTATCTATCCGTTGCTCTAGTGCTAAGAATGGCACTCCATGTCTAACCCATATTGTGGCCCCTCGCGCATAACCAGAGTATGTAGTGGAGAAGATCTGACCTCTCCATTTTTTACGGAGCTTCACAACTTCACTGTCCACCATGTGGGACTCCTGTAAGTACACTATTTGCGCCCCCGCCTCTGTAGCTGTGCGTGTATCCTGTGTCTCTTCTGCACAGAGCCCATTCCCCGAACATTCCACGTTATTATAGTGTATTTGCTAGGTGTATGCATTGCGTTGCGACATTTACCCACCTAACAGCAGGTATACCCATTGTGTAGCCGAACCTATCCAAACTAAGATCTGCAATAGGACTGTTCTCCCCCCCCCCCAAACACCCCAATACTCGGTCCAGTCACAAAACTATACCGGACCATTCAACTAAACTGAACATATAAAAACATGTTAAATACATAATAGCGCCTTCGCCGTATGGGGGACATCGCTAGCGCTCTATAGGTGGTGTACTTTCTATACATCAATACAAATAAGCTTCCATTGGACCTGGGCCTAATTTAAGAATGCTCCTTGTAAATAAATTCGCCGTTGCCGCGTGCATATTACAAGTGCTTATTTTACAGTTATAGTTCTGATACTTGCGGATACAGTCAGCTGTATAGTTCTTTAATGACTTGCGGGGTCACGGATGGAAACAGGGCCACACTGCCTTCGGAGTCTGATTCGTGCGTTACTTCTTCTTCGTCCGATGTGGACTTAGCTTCCGCTCCTGAGGTGTGCATGAAAGTGGCCGCCGCTATAAGCGCCTTTGATTTACTCTGTTGCACCTGCTGCTTGGTGATATACTGTCGTGCAGGAGTCCGGCGCGTTCTTCGACCTCCTCGCCCAGAGGATATCCCAGGACTGGTCCTGCTCTTCTCCGTGCGTTGAGAGTTAGTCATTGCAGCATTCGTTAGTTCCATCACTTCCAGCCAATCTGCCACATCTCTGGGGCTGTCGAAGAAATAGGATTTTGGTCGTAGAAGATTTTTAAGCGCGCCGGAAAAAGCAGCGCATATTTCAGGTTTAAGTCTCTGAGCTGCTTCTTAACTGTCATGAAGGAAGAGCGCTGTTTCTGGACCAACCTTGTGTAATCTGGATATAGTGAGATTTTCGCATTTTCGAAGTTTATCGGAGATGCGTCACGGGCTTTCTGCAGGAGAGTGTCCCTGTCGCGGAAGTTCAGTAGTTTCACTATGAGAGGGCGAGGTGGAGTACCTGGTTTTGGGCGACCAGTAGGAATCCTGTGTGCTCGCTCTATGCAATATTGCTCGGAAAGTCCTTCATTAGTGACATGATCCCGGAACCACTGCTCCATATACCTCGTTGCGTCTATTCCCTCACTCTTTTCGGGCAGGCCAATGACGTGGATATTATTACGCCGGGTCCTCCCCTCTGCATCTTCCACCCGATCCAGCAGGATAGCTACCTGTTCTTGCAGTTGTGCCACCTTGGTGTCGGTCTGTAATTTCCATGGGGTGACTTCCTCCAGTGTCGCAGCATTTTCTTTCACTTTGTCCGCAAGTTTAGCGTGGTCCGCCCGAAGCAAGTTTAGGCCAGTAGTCAGAGTCCCTACTTGCAGTTCTATTGCTTTTCGGGATTCACGCACTTCCTGTAGTATGAGATCCAACTTATCCGCAGGTGTAGGTGCTTCCGTCAGTGGAGTGCATTCTGCTCCAGTCTTATTGTGTGCGGGATCCACCGTATCCGGGACGTAGTCTTGTCCGCCTTGGTCTTGTTGTTTCACACCCTTGCGTCCCATCTTTCAAACCGGTCCAGCGACCGGTGTCTTGTGTAGGGCGGGTGTGGGTTTATAGTGTGCTTCCCTTGGATCTCTTATACACCTCCACCACGTTTCGCCCAGCGCTCCTATCAAAGCGTCACTTCTCTCTCACGGCGCCAACTCCGATCAGTACCGCACAGCCTCTCTGCTTGTCCGCCACCCTTATGTCAGTGAGTGACTTGCAGTGCAGCAGCGGCTCCACACAGTGGACGGGTGGCTCTAGCGTACCTGTACCAGCTCTGCCGCAGTATCAATCAAGCCCGGCAGTATCAGCGTGTTGCTACTCACTGCGGCACCTCTCCCTCCGCGCTCCGCCGCCGTCCTGGCATCCGGTAACGATGTGATGGGTCACGTTAGTCAGGGAGCCGCGTGCTTCGCGACCCGTCCGAGAGCCACCTCAGACCTCGCATCACCAGCCTCCCTGTAGCGGTGTAGACAGGGCTTGTGTCATTGCCTCTGTTCTACCCAAAATCATTGCCACCAATCACTGCCACCGTGCGTTCCCTTCTTCTCCCGTGTCTAAGGGGTGTGCTCAGGCCGCCTCACCTCCCTGTGCCTCACAGTTCAATTATGATTGTTCAGCGACGCCCACCGCCGCCATTTGCCGATCGCTGTCTCAGTGGCTCCAATTTAGGGTTGTATTATTTTTGGGCCTCCAGCATCAGACACCTGCACCTGTTCTGCCAATTGCAATGTGGTCAGTGCCAGTCGCCTCCCATCGATATCGGCACCATGTTTGAGGCGCCGTCTCTAGTATTGCGACCGAGTTTCACGTTGCGCCACAGGGGAGCAGGCCGCCCTGCGTCCCCGAGCTCGCGTAGGCTCCGGTCCCGCTCTGCCGATGCACTTCCCGCACAGCCTCACTTGTACAGCTTCTGTCGCCTCGGCACTCTGCAATGTCGTCCGTCCGCAAAGTAATCCAGTTCCCCCGAGCCTCGCAGTTCTTCTGTGGTCTCAGTGCTGTTATCGTTTAGCTTGGGGGCATAAGTCTGACTCCCGTCACGGCCCTCCTTATTCAGCAGATGGCAGCGACGTCAGGCCTGTGGAGTCCCAATTTCGGCCGTGTTCGCCTCTCCGGCCTCCGGGTGGCACAGAGTCCTCCCGCTCGTTGCCGCTGCTCACTCCCACACTTTGGTGTCCGTCCTTCGACGGTTTAGCAGATTTATGCCAGGATTTTTGTCGGCCCAGGTCCGGAGCTCGGTTAACGCACGACCGCCATGTTTGGCTGCCAGCCACGCCCCCCCTGCAACCCCAGCTGTGACTGTCTTTTACTACCCTACCAATGATGGTGTGCCCAATTGCCCTGCTTGCATTGGGGCCCATGGTTCCTTAGTAATCTTCTGAAGTCGGCCCCATGTTCATCACTGGATACGTTTGCTTGCAATTACTTCCTCACATCCCAAGCAGGCAGTGATGGGTACTTGTTCAGGCCTGTGCTGCATAACATCTTTTATTAAACAGAAATACTCATTCCCACCTCCAGGATAGTAGTACATTGTAACTCATTCTTAAGGTGAGGAATCTACAGAAAGATATATCCATCAGAAGAAAGTTAGTTACCTACAATATTTCTTCAGATTCTAAACCACTGTCCCTCCTTCTTGAATTAGTCCGTGCTGAATGTATGATGGTTCTATGTTAAGCAAATGTGTTTGCTGTTATTGTTGCTGCTGTCGATGTTCTGTCAGTTTGTCTCTGAATTCCTTGCTGGGGTGCAGAACAAGTGTCAGGAACCTACATTGGTTTGCAGGTTGGTGTTGTAGAAGATAAATGAAAAACATGGCAGTGCCCATGGTGAGTAAGCAAAAATAAAATGTGTGTGTGTGCAGATGACCCCTTGGACACTGCCCCTCCCCAACACCAAGAATATCTGTGCAGGTCACCTGTCGTCCCTGCTGACTCTGGAAGAATGCAAAATAGCAGTTTCTGCTTTGAGACATTTGCTGTCCACGAACATTACTTACCATATATCTCTGTACAAGGCTGAACTGTTAAACATTTTACTTACTATTGTGTTTTGGGAAGCTGTAACAGTTTCTAATTGCAGGAAGCCTTGCTTAAATTCTGTTGCACACTTGTTAAGCTGTAAAACATTTTGTTTGAACAGGCCTTCCCTTATGGGGAACCAGATGACCTCTAATTGTGGAGATTTGTATATACCCTGCTTGTGTTTTCACTCTTGAGAGGAGTCTGGTGGCTGATGCTCTCCTTCGGTCAACACACTTCCTCGACTCATCGAAGTAAATATTTATTCTGGTGTGACCCGGGTAGTGTTGTTTGGTCGTTGGGACCTTCAATCTAAATTTTCTGTTTGTCAAAGTAAGAGAACGTTGCGCTTGTTGTCTTCTGTTAGGCTATGTATTTTACTCAGTAAACCCGTACATGCCCGGTGCCGTGCTTTAAGGATCATAGCATCAAAACATTGGAATGCCCTTCTTCTCTGTTTGAGAAAAACCACCTCGATCAACTCCAGTTCAGGAAACCGCTCACACCTTACCACATCAGAAACAGTTGAACAGTAACTATTCATTTTCAATCTAGCACCAGGACATCCTTATGGGTAGCAGCATGCTCTTTACAAATGTTAATAACATAACTTTGTCAGAAGAATAAGCACTGCAAACCTAGCCTTAACTGCGTTCTCTTTTAAATGCTGTGTCTCCCATTGGGGATATATATAAATGTATGTTGTCAGCCCAGCTGTTTTAAAAAAAATAAATTGATGGTTGCTTCAAGAAACCTGGTAATACAGTTTCAAGGACCAGGCTGTACAGCTACCATCTCAAGTAGATAACATCATTGTGTAGCAAAAACAAACTTTGAATGGAAAATCCTTTGTTAAAAAATCTTGCAGTTTAAAAAGATAAAAATTATTTTCTGGAGCAGCTGCTGTGCCCTTCTACTTCCCTGGGCCATTCAACTTTTCTTTTCCAGTGCTATTGGATAAACGCCTGGGTTAGTATAGGTAGACTTTTCAGTAGTGCTGGATGTTTAGGAGATTTACCTACTTAAATTGTTTCACATTAGGCTGCAATTCCTGAGTACAATTAACAAAGTAGTTTTAAAGACAGGCAGGAAACATATTTATCCGTTTGGGTATCCTCTTCATTGTGTGTCCACTATTTGATCAATGAGGTGTAAAGGCCTAAACGTCATCCTCAGCCATTCTGCTCATTTGTGTTTGCGATGTCTACACTCTCGGATTGCATCTTCCCACCAGAGTTGTGAGGGTGTTTTTTTTAACTTCCTGTTGCAGCCGTTGTGGACAATTTATTCTGCCAAAGCTTTTTTCGGTGCGGGACCAGGCTTTAGTTGTTGGGCTGATTTAATCATAACATTGCTCATTTAGTCGTTATGGCAACTGTTCCTCCAAAGTTTAGGAAATGTTATCAAAGTTATCTTAAGCCTTTTAGTAAAAGAACACTTTGTCAGGAAGAGTTCATATATTGCTTCCCCTCGTTCTCATATTCCTGAAACGTGTTTCATCTGCAAGTCCTTAACAAGCAATACTCTAGGGAATACCCATAAGAGTATTAAGTCAAAAAATAAATTTCCCTTTGGGTTTATTTGTCAAATCATGCATACCCTTTTCACTCTTGCTCAGTTCACAATCAACACTTAGTATGCATCCCCGGTTACATAGAAGTTTGAATACCACACATATAATATCAAAATATATTGTTACTTTATTTGTAAATAAATCAACAAATCTAATCTAAAAATCATGTATATTGGTCACAATTCATATGAATATCACAAAGATAAAACACTATCACATTCTATTTTAAAATTTAAAAAAATATATCCCCTATTTAGGACCTTTTTGAAACACTCGATAAGCTATTTTGTTCTTATGACCAAGTTCCCAATTGGTAATACTTAATTAGATAAGTATAAAACATAAACTCCAATAAAGAAAAACAAAAAACGAACTGGGAGAATACAGTAGACAATCAGATATGTCTTTTCAATCACTAAACTGTTGTAATCATTGCTCGTTACACAGGGTATCTTCAGGAAATTAATATCCACTGTGTCTTTCACTGCTCGTCAGATTTAGTGTCTTTGAGTGCACCCATAAGAGGCCAGTGTTCTTTTTCAATGAGATTATCACCTTCTTTTGGAGATAATGAAGGAAGTGACCCGATTAGGGCCACCCGGGTCACTCTCGACCTCCTCCTGCCTTCCATTCAATGAAGAGTCGGTGACGCAGTAGAGAAAACAAGCAAACTAGTTTATTCACAAAGTACACTGCAGTGGAGTCCAGTCTGACCAGCCTCCTATGATGGCTGACGAGGGACTGACTCCAACAAACATAAAGTTACATTATGTAGGTTGCGGAGCCCACAAAGACCCGCCTACTATGGAAAAATACTGGTAGCTGTCGTAATACAATGGGGGTACAGAGCACAAGTTTCGATTCCGCAGCCTGGCACAAGCTATCTACTGCTATCTACTGCTATCTACTGCTATCTACTGCTTATCCTCCCTACTAGACAGGTGGGAGAAGGCCTCTATGTAATAGAAAAGGCATGCGTTAATGAGCAAGATTCGACATTGAGAAACGAAACTTAGCAAGGACCATTTCTCGTAAATGATCAAGTAACAGTTTCGATTATAATACAAAATGACGTCTTCGAGAGCTAAAATGGTGGCACAGATGTCAAACTAACTAACATAACATCTGCACTTTCTGATTACGTATACATACAGAGAGAATATATAATGAATTAGCTACATAAATGCTAACATCTTATCGGATAAAATGCGAGTAATATGGTACTAATACATTTCAATTCTAACAGACCCTCCTTTTAGCATTTATAAGCTAATACGGACACCTTTATTCGTGCTATCAGGTAAGGGTCTTTACAATTCTAAAAGTATAGAAAATATAGAAAGGTAATAACATGTCAAGTGCGGATGTATATACATTACAATACAATATAAGTATATATGCATAGCAAAACATATAGAAGGAAATGACACTAATCATTATCAGCACAAGGAACATCAGGAACAGAGCCTGCAAGAGAAGTAGTTGAACCGAAAACACCCTGATCTATTTGCATAATAGTATCAAGCTCCTATTGAAGCATTATCTTTGCATTAGTGTCGTGAACTGAAATCCTTTTGGGAGAAAGATAAGTAGTGCAGTATGAGCAGCATAAAGGACGACACTGAATCAGAACACAGCAACAAATTAAAAAGACAATGAAATATATCACCTTTTCTAGAATCCAACCCCAACCACCAAATAATAAACAGCTCCAGTTACCGCTCTCCATTCCTCGAACATTTTCCAAAATGTCTAAAATATGTTGAGTGATATTTTTCTCCATATTTGTGATACTGACCGCACACTGCTCCCCTATTACTGCACATGCACCACCGCTCTTGGCTAAAATAAAATCGACCGCATATCTCGTTTGCTCAGAGTATATGCGCATACTTTCTAACTGGGTGGTGATGTCACGTAAAGCTGCCACTTTAGAATTGGATAGAATCTGCAGTTTGCACCCAAAATACTCTCTAGCTCGTTCACCCCTGGCCATGGCAGTGCCACCAAATGTGATAATAGAGGAAAGTATATATCCAAAAGTAATACCATTACTGTAATTGTTGACTTCCAAATCGGTAACTCCCTCACAAAATTCCTTGGTCAGCGTTCTCTTCACCCATCTTGCATGTGGTTTACTATACTTGCAAGGTACTCCAAGAGGTAACACCATTCCCAGGGCCACATCCTCTGTGCTGTTGTACATATTAGAATAGGTGCCATTTGACAAAAAATAAAAACCTGGGTGTGCATAAAGCGGACCTTGATAATCCAATGGAGCATATCTAGTATTCATACCCTCCATACTAGGGTCATCTTTCTTTCCTAAACGCAATATATTTTTGTACACTATTGATCCGGAGCAATTTAGGTACAAATAAGCATCAGTACTATTTATTATTGGGCAACACGCAGGATAAATACCTGCCTCTTGAGTGACTGTCTTGATAATACCAACCTGTCAGAGTGATATTTCTTTTATCAATATACAAATTATCGCAATACATTTCAGGCATGCAACCTGGGTACCCTGTCCCTCGGGGGTTTTCTGTGATACAAACAAGGGCCAGGATATCCCATACCAAATTCACCTTTTGCCACTGTAAAATGGGGAGGACGAACATATGTATAATTCACAAATGATAATGGGTAAGCAGTCCATAAATCTGTAACAGAATCAGTGGGATAACAAGCTGTGTTATCTCCGAAAAACTTCCTGTGCGTATCTAAGAAAACATTACTTCGAATATCTCTTTTGCTACGATCTGAAGAGACAATCCGATATAAAGCACACAATGATGTCACCAGAACACTCCAGAACCCAGAACATCCCCCCTCCCACCAATAAGAACAGTAATATGAAAATAACACCGAACACCTTATTTCTGAGCAACCAATCAAAACCAAGCTGCCCCGGTCGCAGGGCCACAAAAGGCTGCTCCTTTTCTACAATCGGACGACCAAACAGATACATTTTTACTATGGATTTTTACAAATTGAATCACCAGAGAAAGAGACGTCACGTAATGGAACCAATGATGGAAAGGACACAAAAAAAGAAAAAATATAAAACTTTGAGAAAAAATTCAGGGTCCGTCACAAGCCTCCCTGGCAGGCTTCTATTGTTTAATCCTCGATGGTGCTATTGAGCACTGTACGGTGGAGCCACACTGTTGCAGCTCATCAGCAAATGTTCACTGTCCTCAAGATAGGGCACTCTCCCTCCTTGGTAAATGCCTTCAACTTATCCTGTCCTGCGTCACAGGCAGTGCACCAATTTTCTGATCCCTAGTCTAACAGGAAAAGAACAGAAACAAAAGGCGTTTTACTAATCTTATCCAAGAAGTCCATCCTTGCTACACTTAATTCTCTTTTGGTGCACTATCCTTCCATCGAGGACACAAATCATACCTTGCTACTCCAGGCACTGTCTCATCTCGTAGAAGAATCTGAAATTCAGGGGGTGTCGGAGAGCGAGGCTCAGGCTCCTGTGGATCGCGTGAAGAAGCCTGGGCAGCCTTTATTTCTGGGGGAACTGCCTCATTCAGAATCGCCTCACTCTCTTCCTCCGTCTGCGCCCAAGTCAGTTGGGCGTCAGAAAAGGGAATAAAACGTGGAACCTTCTCCGTCTCGTGGTCCCCTATCCCCTCGCGCACCCATCCATCATATGGGAGGGGAAGCGGCACTCGTCGGCAATGAGAGGTATGGACCCAATGCTTCCGACTGTCCACTCTCACTGCCGTCCTTGTCGTGATAAGAACCAAATATGGTCCTGTCCATCTGGGTTCCAAACTGTCTCGTCTCTGGAAATTCCTAATGAGGATGTGGTCTCCAGGCTGTATGGTGTGCCCGGGCCCCTCTGGTGCTGGAGGCAAAGCTTCATGTATCTGTTGATGAATAGAACGTAAACTTTTATTAAGATCATATAAATAATCGACTAACAAAGGATAATCAATTTCAGAAAACTTTTTCGGTCTAGGGACGCCCCACACATTTGCGGGACGGCCAAAGACCACCTCATATGGCGATAATCCTGTTCTAGAATGGGCTGTCATTCTGGTGGACAATAGAGCAAGGGGTAATGCATCTGGCCATTGGAGCCCAGTACTGTCCTTAATCTTAGCCAATTTTAGCTTGAGAGTACCATTGTACTTCTCAACTAAACCTGCTGACTGGGGATGATTTGCTGCATGAAATTTCTGCTTGATGTGCAGTCCATCGCACACCAATTGAATCACTTTTGCATTAAAGTGACTTCCGTTGTCACTCCAAATCAAATGGGGCAAGCCGTAGCGCGGGAAAAACTCTTTAATAAGAGCCTTTGCCGTCGCCATGGCTGTATTTTCTTTCGTTGGGTAGGCCTCAATCCATTTACTAAATGCACAAACAACCACTAGCACATATTTCAAATTATTAACTCGCTGCATCTCAATCTAGTCCATCTGGAGTACCTCAAAAGGGAGAAAAGGTGGCGCAAAATTACCAGAAGGTGTAGAGGTACCTTTTCCAGAATTGTGCTTCATACAATGTTTCACGAGATGAGCAGCAACCTTTGGGATGTTGCCATTTTGCCACACAGGATCCAATAGCCTACATATTCCCTTCGCGCTAATATGAGCCGGACCATGTGCCATTGTAACTACGGGGAAAACATATGCATCAGGTAACATCCATCTCTGCTTCTCGGTTTTATCAGTCCAGCACCCTTCTTCATCTAAACGCCCTGTACTCTCCTGCCACACTGCCAACTCCTCAACTGTTAGCTCGCTCTGTATTTCCCTGACACTCTCTAGTGAATTTTCAAACATGGTAACATCTGGTACCCATCTAGCATGTCCTGCCACAAAAATTTTCGTCATTTTTGGCCAGGCTGTCTCTTTTGCTGTCTGATCTGCAAAGGCATTTCCTTTCCCTACATCGACAGTGATTGCTTTATGGGCACTACACTTCACTATTGCCAATCGTTTGGGAAGGGTCAAAGCTGTCAAGACTTTCTATCAGCGGACCGTTCTGAATCTTAGTACCATGTGAAGTCAAGAATCCTCTCTCTGCCCAGAGGCGTCCAAAATTATGGGCCACCCCGAAGGCATACTGGCTGTCAGTGTTGATATTGACAGTCAGTCCTTCACTCAATTCACATGCTCGCAAAAGAGCTATCAACTCCGCCGCTTGAGCAGATTGGTAAGGAATACGTACTGTCTCGACTACAGTGCGCAGCGTAGTAATAGCGTACGCCGCTGTAGTAGTGCCATCTGACCATTTAAAACAAGAACCATCAACATATAGTTCCCCTTGTGGGTCAGATAAGGGAACATCAGTCAAGTCTACCCGTCCCTTCGTCTCTTCTTCTGTACGAAACAAACAATCATGGACATCTAGGTCCTCATCTTCCGAAGGGAGGGGTAGTAACGTGGCTGGGTTCAGAATGGCACATCTTTTGATAGTAATATGAGGTGCAAATAAAGTCAATTCATAACCAGTCAGACGAGCACTGGAAAGGTGCTGCGTCTTTGTCTTGTTCAAAAGTACATCCACAGCATGAGCTACCATTACTGTGAGATCATGATTAAGAACGAGCCCTGCCGATTGTCGAATAGAGACCGCTGCAGCTGCGGCGGCTCTTAAACAACTCGGGAGGGCTCTGGCGACCGGGTCAAGCGTAGCAGAAAAATAAGCACACAGCCTCTGCTTACCTCCAAAGGCTTGTGTTAACACAGAAAGCGCACACCCAGCCGTCTCGTGTACATACAGCTCGAAAAGCTTCTTATAATCAGGCGTACCAAGCACAGGTGCAGAGCAAAGTGCAACTTTCAATTGCTCAAAAGCATGCTGGCATTCATGCGTCCAGGGCAAGGGTTCATGCACATCTTGAGTTGTTAGGCGAAGCAAGGGCTGTATTATTAAAGAATAAGCGTGTATCCAGTGCCAACAATACGAGGTGATGCCTTTAAAGGCACGCACATCCCTCTGAGTCATAGGGATAGGCATCTTAACAATGGCATCAACTAGTTCAACAGCAGGTGACCTAAATAGGTGACCTGCTGTTGACAATATTGGAATTTAGAAAGAGACACTTTATGCCCTTTGTTTGCCAAATGCTTCAATAATTTAACCGTAGCATCCCGACAACCCTCTTCGGTATCGGAGGCTATCAAAATGTCATTCACGTACTGCAGTAATAAATTACCTGCAGGAAGAGAGAGTGAGTCCAATTGACTTTTCAAAGCCTGACTGTAAATACTGGGACTTTCAGTGTACCCCTGAGGAGCTCGACAAAATTGGAAGCTCCTACCAGCCAAGGCAAATCCAAAAAGATACCTACTGTCTGGATGAATAGGGATAATAAAAAAAAGCATTTTTTTAAATCAATCACAGAAAAGAATTTGGCTGTGGAAGGAATCATCGTCAAGAGTCAAGAGAACAGTAATATCTGGGACCACCGGGAACTGAGGAACTACAATCTCATTAATTTCTCGGAGATCAATCACAAAATGATAAACATCAGGATGTGCATCAGGGAAATCCAAGGGTGCCTTCTTAAGAATAGGGAGAATGGGGCTATTGCATACATTTGCTACTGTCTCCTCAACCACCCCTGATTTAATCAGGTCCTGTATAATCTGCATCAAAGCCTGTTCCCCAGCTTGTGATATTTTATACTGGGGAATACGAGGGAGCACAGCGTTCTCCTTGACCTTTATAGAAACCGGTGGTATCTGTAACAACCCCACATCCGTATCCCCTGTGGCCCACAATGAGGACGGCACATCTTTGAATTCAACAGGAAGTGCCAGACACTGTTTTGTGCTAACCACATTAGGTCCAAGCGTCATGTAAACACCATCCGGGGAACAATAAATGGTAGCATATAACTTTTTCAACAAATCCAATCCTAATAAATTTTCACCACAATACGCCGTTAACAAAAATGGAGAATCCACAGTAAAAGGACCAACAGTCAAAGCAAGAGGTTTGGAAATGGGGCTCACAACCGGTACGCCTGAAAAACCTACAGAGACAGGGCTGCCCCGGGGACCAGCGAATGAGAAACAGAGCTATTCATTGCACCTGTATCCACCAAAAATTTCTGTGCCGAACCATACAAATCTGCTGTAAAATAAAGACCACGCTGATCCACAGAAATTTAGACTAGTCCCTTTCCCTGTCTGTCCTAACCATAGGACATCCCTGCAGCGTCACCCATATCATAATCATCATGATAGTACTACCTTCCCCGGGGGTCATCAAAATAGTTCTGATCAGAACGACCCCCCGAGGATGCATCTGCTTGAGCCTCATCCCGACCAACCTCATAACGGCCCCTTCCACTCGAACCCCGCCCTCTAGGTACTGCAATTTTCTGTAACAAATCTGGACACTCACTTCGCCAATGTCCCTCCTTTTTACAATACACACACTGATTCGGCCCTAGGGGTGCACCACCTCTTCCAGCACCCCGTGACCTTTGAGCCGGACCAGTGCCCCTTCCCCTCCCAGACCCTCTTGCAACCTGCTGTAACAACACCCTTGTTTTCAAATCCTTACTCTTCTTTTCCACCTTGTCCTTTTCCTCATTTTCTCGATGCTCATAGTACTGTGCCATACTCAATATCACCGAAGGGGAAGAGGTAGTCCAAGTGCTCTCTGAAGCCTGTAACCGAGCTGCAATCTCCGGAAGCAAATTTGTGACAAACCTATTAACAAACAAACGAACACCACCTTCAACTGACAAATCCTGTCCACTGAAATCCAAGAACACCCCTTCAAACTGAGTAAAAAGAATCAGACACACTTTCCTCTTTCTTTTGACGACACGCCGTCAGCTTGTCCCAATCTACTCGTCTAGGTGGGATAAGAGAATGCGTATAAGTAATAATACGACTTGGCAAAACCAGAATCTCAGCCCTGGGTTTTTCACCGGGCTTTCGCTCCTTATCCCATGCGTTAATCTCATCCCAAGAGCCACCCAATTCCACCCTGTGATCCTGAGTATGCACCTGCCTCCATATATCCACTGGCACCAACAGCCCGAAAAACATCTCAATATCTGCTAACGTCATAACTGACGATTAGGCGGCCTCTGTTAACTCTTTATAATACGCCGTAGGGTTTTTCTGAGGATCCGGTAACTGACTCTTAAGAGCTAACACCTCACTTCTCTTCCACGGGGTATAAACCCACTGCTCCTGAAAATGAGCCGCCACCCGCTGTTGAACCACATCTCCCCTCTCGTTACGCTGCTCTGGGATCTCAGGATGGAAAATAGAATGCACCTCCCTCATCGGAAATTGGGACACACTAGTCGGAGTACGGTGATGTAATCGTTCTCGATAACCGAGTAGCGTCCCAACATTACCAAGAACTTCTGTAGGGGCCATACCAGCTGAATATACACGATCTCGAATATCATAAATAATTTGAGGAGCTGTGCCTCCACTACACTGTTCCCATAAACTAATCAATGTAGCCGACATATGCTGAAGGGCATGCTGTTGTACAAACGGATCAAAATCTTTCATCACACTCCATATATCCTCCACACTATAAATCGGACTCCGAGCCCGTTGTGCTGCCTGATTTGCAACCATCCTTTTCTCCTCTTGACCTACATCAGATCGAATCAATGCCCGCTCCATTCGCTCCCGTGCTGCCGCCCAATTCCCTCCATCTGACCCTCGCGCCGGTGTCCCAACACTAGACAACACTACAGATGAAACATCTGGGGAAGACACAAGGGACACAGACGCAGGTGACGGTGTCAATAATGACTGTGTGGTAGGTGTAAGAGAAGGAGGAGAAACATGAACAGAAACAACAGACACTGCAGGGGTGCCCGCAGTCACCACACTCGCAGGTTGCGAAACCGGAGAGGAGACCGATAGAGCTGGAGCCGAAGCCATTGAGTCTGCAGAAAGACCAGAGGAAGGCAAAAGAACAACGGAGGACTGAGACGACGGAACAAAAGGATATATTCTCTGCGGGGCATAGGAAGGTGGGGGGCGAGTTTCCAGCAGATCCTCCACAAAAGGATCCTCATCCTCTCGCACAACATAAGACTTATTACTTTGTAATCAAAACTTCCTATCTGCACACTCAATACCCTTTTCTGTTTGTTCTTTAGCATAAGCTACCGCTTTCTGAACCACTGTTTGAATCGCCTTCTTCCTAGACTCCTTCTCGGCTCGTATACGCCTCTGCTTAGCTTCCTTCTGCCATACCTGCAAAGTGTCAAACATCGACTGCCTACTTCTTCTAGCGAATAATTTGTCCTGCAAATAATTCAATTTTTGTTCATCAAAAGTACCATCCAGTGGCCACTGAAGCTCAGTATTGTCCCTCGTATACTTGTGCCATAATGTACGAAACATAATAGGGCCAATACCGTGCTTCACATACATCTCAAAACTCGGAGTGCCTTCTGGAGGCGCAGGCTGCCTCTCCTCCAGTCGATGCTCAACCGAGCAACAGCAACACCCCAAGCACCACCTTTTACTCCAACAAGGCATCAGACACATTCACTATCCACTCAATCAACACACGCAATAAAAACACACACAAACAAAGAACTCTCAAAAACAGTCCGTAGACTGCACCAAGACAAGTCAGTCCTCAGACTGCACCAAGACAAGATAGGCTCTAGCCCCAGGCCTTTTCAAGAATAAGCCAAATTCAACAAGTGGCCTGGCAGAACGTTCACAAACGCTCCTTATCACAAGGGTCCACAGACCCACCGAGTTAATCAAGATGGGGCCGCTCTTACCAGAAATCACAATGAACTCACCTGGTGCACACAGGTCAAACAAGTTTATTCTCCACTGCCGACTCTTCAGACCAAACGGTCAGATCCAAGGGTTTCGCCTTTTCAGGACCCCAGCCAAGATGACCACTAGACGAGGAGCCGCCCGATCAGACAGGCGGGGCAGCCGCGAGAACCAAACTCTATCATATGGGGATCACCGATCCGACCGGACACAACCCCGACCCCACAATCCGACTACGGGCGGGATGGGCCACCTGGTGGAGTCCCTGTTCGGGCACCAAATGAAGGAAGTGACCCGATTAGGGCCACCCGGGTCACCCTCAACCTCCTCTAGCCTTCCATTCAATGAAGAGTCGGTGACGCAGTAGAGAACACAAGCAAACTAGTTTATTCACAAAGTACACTGCAGTGGAATCCAGTCTGACCAGCCTCCTATGATTGCTGACGAGGGACTGACTCCAACAAACATAAAGTTACATTATGTAGGTTGCGGAGCCCACAAAGACCCGCCTACTATGGAAAAATACTGGTAGATGTCGTAATACAATGGGGGTACAGAGCACAAGTTTCGATTCCGCAGCCTGGCACAAGCTATCTACTGCCCAAGGTCGTCTGGCTTATCCTCCCTACTAGACAGGTGGGAGAAGGCCTCTATGTAATAGAAAAAGCATGCGTTAATGAGCAAGATTCGACATTGAAGAAACGAAACTTAGCAAGGACCATTTCTCGTAAATGATCAAGTAACAGTTTCGATTATAATACAAAATGGCGTTTTCGAGAGCTAAAATGGTGGCACAGATGTCAACCTAACTAACATAACATAACATCTGCACTTTCTGATTACGAATACATACAGAGCGAATATATAATGAATTAGCTACATAAATGCTAGCATAGTATTGGATAAAATGCGAGTAATATGGTACTAATACATTTCAATTCTAACAAAAATGATCCCACGTTTTCAGAAGATTTATCTCTTCTTAAAAGGGCACAATTCCAAGTACTGAAGCATGCCTTTCCTGAGGATGAAAGAGGGAAAAGGGCTAGGTTTATTTGTGCCTCCAAATGAGTGTTTGACCCACCTGATTCAAGGAGTGAAAGAAATCAGAATGGTGTTGCCTGAAGGATGCTTTCTCATCTTTCTTCCTGATAGCCTGCAAGCCACCTCATGCCCTAGTTTACAATTTTCCAGTTAACAATCCCATCAACAGCCCTGTGTTTTTTCTTGACAACTCATACTTGTCAAGCACTCCTTATTTAACCACCACCATGTTTCAGAGCCCCTCACCAAATGTTTCTTTGTCAACCAAGTGCTAAAAATAATCTTTACGTCTTCCTCATTAATGACAACCTTGGCGATGGGGTTTTCTTCAACTTTGACTCATGCTTCATCAGTCTTTCTAAATGCCAGTCCAAGCTGTTAAGTTAATGATCTCCCGTCACTGTTACTGATCAATCGCCTGACTGCCTTCTGGATGAATAGGAAGGATATTCTGCTTTTGGCAATGATTTGAATTTGAGACATTTCACAAAGCGTTCCAGCATTTTCATTTTTGGCCCTATATGATTCAAGTACCTGTTTGGTTTACTTTTCTCTGCCACCAATGCTGGATCTGTTACTCTGGAGATTCTGAAGTCTTTGTCGACTGCAGTCATTGTATGATAAATTTCGGATGCCCCCCCTCTTCTCTGACTGCAGAGTTGTATTCAACGCTTCTTCCAGATTGCACCAAGTTTTACCATATTACTCCATTCTCTGCTGCCCAGCCTGTTGCGAATCCTGAAGTACTGCTGGGCCCATGAGGAGACCCTTTGTTTCTCTTACCCTGGGAGCACAAGCCCAACCAGGAAGCAGTAAATAAAATGTTTGATGACGGTGAAGTGGGTTAAAAAGAGGGGAGTATGGCAAGAATTTGGAGCCTTACCAAGTGAAAACACCAGAGGTGTTTTGATGTAAAGTTTCACAACAGATGAAATTGTTTGTACTGTGCTCTGAGATGTATATTTCTGCTCTTTATAAGTTGGCCTTTGACTTCAGTAGGTAGTCTCAGGCAGAAATCGGTGCTTCCTTTCTGGAATTGCTGCTAATGATGAGAAGGCAGAGGTGAAATGGTGTTCAAAATGTAATAAATGATTGGATATTGAAGACTTTTTCTTTAGCTTGCAATGATTGTTTGCAGCATGAATTCTAGACTGAAAGTGCAAGGGAAAATCTAGATATGGCTTTTTATGACAAAGCTTATCTGCTTTGCAGTCCAAGTTGATGTGTAAACTGCAGCAGCTTCTTTCATGTTGCAAAGGGAGCACTTTTGGTGGGAGGTGGATAATGTTTTTTTGTTTTTTTTAAAATATTTTTTTTTATTTGGCAACAAGAAGGCATAAAACAAAATTACATATATAAACCACATAGAACGAATGGCAATAAGAAGAAAAGAAACTTCACAATAACGGTGTTAGAAATTAAAGTATTGCTGCCTTAAATAGAACAGAATTACAGATATACATAAATTTAACATCAGATTCAAACTGCATTGCTGTCACAGAAACCAATCTCTAAAATAAAAGCCCCCATATAGCATTTCATTTTGTCATAGAATGAGTGCCCCTAGCATTTGCCAATGCATATTCCATCTCGTACGTTTCCCTGACCAACATCCACCAATCACTTATAGAAGGAGGATTCGGACTAATCCAAACTCGGGCGATTACCAACCTGGCAGCAACAAGTAGTATCGAAAATAGACGAGCAAGTCTATAACTCATGTTCTCTGGGCCGATTATGATTTCCCTAATCGAAAAAGATGGATCTGTCCCCAGTCTCTGAGAACATACTTGACCCACTTGCTGCCAGAATATGCCCAGTTTCGCACATGTTACAAACATATGCGTTATGCTTGCTGCGTACAAGTCACATCTAGGACATTTTGTCCGAGCACTGACTGAGCCTGGCAGAGCCCATTTAGCTATTTTCTCCGGCGTGTAATACAGCAGGCATACAGTACGAAATTGTTGTAATCGTAAATTAATGGAATGAACTGAGTCAACAATGACCCTTAAAGCTTGTTCTATAGCACCTGCCGTAACACCTATTCCCAGAGTCTTGCTCCACCGTTCCGCCAATCTTTCGCCATCACCTTGTCTATGGCCAATAAAGCATTTATATATATGGCTTATAAGAGATTTTGTCTTCTCCTTATACAGATAATCCCATACCTCCGAATTAGATACTTTTGTCAATTTTAGATGTTTCAGCAGATAATCCCTTATTTGGAGATATTTAAACAACATACAATCTGGTAGCTTAAACTGTAACTGTAAATTCTCAAAAGATGCAAAACCGCTATGATCATAGAGATCCCCAAGGGAGATAATCCCATAGCTGGCCCAGCGTTTGCTAGCAGCATCTTGAAATACTTCTGGAAATATCTGATTACCCCACAAGGGGAGTTTGTCATGATAAGGTGACAGATTACACCTGGAGAAAATAGCACGCCATATGTACGTAGTGTCTCGTATAGTCTTGAACTTAACTCTTTTAAAATAATTCGGGTCATTAATTTGGAATAGATACATACCGCTGTCCTCTGCCAGCATAAATTGATGAAAAAAGGTTGTGTGTATAGGATTTAGGAGACTGCGAAAACGACCGGCAAAGGCAGCCCAAAAATATGTTTTAAAGTCTGGGAAGTCGATCCCTCCCTGTTTATATGGGAGCTTTAACAAATCAATAGCTCGCCGAGCTTTTTTGTAGCCCCAAATAAAACTACTTAAGACACCCTCTAATCTCTTAAAAAAGATATTGGGAACCCGCAGGGGAATGGATCGAAATAGATACAGAAATTTTGGTAGTATCTTCATTTTGATGATATTGGAACGTCCAATAAAGCCAATAGGTAATTTATGCCAGCTCTGCAATGATGTAGCTGTATCTTTGAGTAAAGATTCATAATTCAGAGAGATTCTTATCTATCCGTGCAGAGAGTTTGACCCCAAGATAAGTAGCCACAGAGCAAACCCCATAAATTGGTGCGCTAGGTTTAAAGTTAAGAATAATTTGTGTTTTTTTGGTATTTAATTTATACCCTGATACAGAGCCAAACCTAGCTGCCTCATCCTCGATTAGTTTAATCGCTCTAGCTGGCTCTGTTGTGAAAACCGCAATATCGTCTGCATAAGCGATAACTTTGAGCGGAGTTACACCAGACATCAATGGCATGATTTGAGACTTAGATTGTAGAGCGTAGATAAATGGTTTGATATATAAAGCGAATAACGAGGGTGAAAGGGGACACCCCTGCCGTGTACCACGTAAAATTGGAAATGCTGGTGATTGTAAACCTAAATATATTAATTTGGCTTGAGGTTTATCATATAAAGCCTGAATCCATTTTTTATATAATCCCTTAACACCGATCATTGAAAGTATGGACCAGAGAGTGAAGTGGGTTAAAAAGAGGTGAGTATGACAAGAATTTGGAGCCTTACCAAGTAAAAACACCAGAGGTGTTTTGATGTAAGATTTCACAACAGATGAAATTGTTTCTACTGTGCTTTGAGATGTATATTTCTGCTCTTTATAAGTTGGCCTTTGACTTCAGTAGGTAGTCTCAGGCAGAAATCAGTGCTTCCCTTCTGGAATTGTTGCTAATGATGAGAAGGCAGAGGTGAAATGGTGTTCAAAATGTAATACATGATTGGATATTGAAGACTTTTTCTTTAGCTTGCAATGATTGTTTGCAGCATGAATTCTAGACTAAAAGTGCAAGGGAAAATCTAGATATGGCTTTTTATGACAAAGCTTATCTGCTTTGCAGTCCAAGTTGATGTGTAAACTGCAGCAGCTTCTTTCATGTTGCAAAGGGAGCACTTTTGGTGGGAGGTGGATAATGTTTGTAACAGTTATTTTGACTGTCCTCTATTTCTTTATGAAGTTGTAAAAATCTGGGCCTTTTCAGTAAAGCCAAAAACGGTGGAAGTGGCAACTTTAACTCCATCAAGACCCAGTGACTAGAAGCCCTCACTCTTTTGGAAATGTTTCCTACAATCATCACCCTTTTGCAGGTTCAATGGAGGTTTTCTTCAACTGCAGAAAGGCTTTGAAAGCCTTAAACACTCATGAAGATTACAAGCTCATGGAGGTTCTACTGGAGAAAAATCTTATTATATTGAAAGGATCAATGGAAGCCACCTGAAATGAATAGATTTAAAGCATTTTCTTATTTGAAAAAATGGCAAGCGTAGTACCGTTCCAAACTCACATTTTAGAACAAGGCTTACTTCAACTTTCACTTCTATCCAAAACTCAGAAAACCCCTGTGCTTCATGTTAGTCAGTCGGGGTCAACTACAGTTTTGTGTTCGATTTAAAATAAATAATATATATATTTTTAAAACTGGTAAAATAATTGTAGCCAGCCAGTGGCACCTGACTGAAAAGACAAGGTCATTAAATCTTCACATATTTGGGCGACTGTCTAAAGAATGTTTTGTCACAGGCAGAGCAAGGCAGGCAGTCATTTTGACCTGTCTCTGAGCATTAACAACTTTTGTTTATACTTGTGCCTTGAACTCCTTTCTTTACCTTCACATTTCAACATGTTAGAAGCAGGAGTTGAGACCATCCCAAGAATGATTCTACTCAGGAGAGGGGTATCCCAATCCACTCATCCTCCCTTGGATACAAATGTCTACTGGGTGCAATCATTGTGTGTCCCTCTAGTCATGAATTGCAGGCTTCTTTTGAGGTGAGAATTATGGAAACGAGCTCAAAGGAAAGCTGCTTAGTCTCACCACATACTGGTCGTCACCACATATGCATCTCTTGATGGAATAGTACTACTTACAGTTGTTAACAACAGCAACACTCTAGATGAGTCAGGAAGCTACAGTGCACATACATAAACTAGAGGTAAGAGCTACTTGACTTGCTATGCATGCCTTTCTGTCATGCAGGAGGCATTAGTCACTTGTGAAGGTTCTGATGAGCAGAACTGTAAGAAATTGGGTTACTGCTTGAGGGGTTTGAAACCCTTCTCAGGCAGCAACCACAATTCTTCTCAGCGTGAAATCACAAGCCAACCCTAAATTAACCTGTGCTCAACCCTCTGGTAGCTTGCAACAGAGCAGTCAGGCTTAACCCTTTCGCTGCGTGCGTCGGCCAACGGCCGTCGCGAGCACTACCTCGGTAGTGCTGCGCACGTCCGTTGGCCGACGCGGCCCCGCCCGCTTAATAGAACGTTCCGCACTGGCGCGGAACGTTCGAAGCAGCTAAGCGGTTAACTTGGAGTCCAGTTGTAAAGTGAAACACTTCAAACAGTAACACAGTGAAAACACACCACAAAAGGATCCAACAGGAAGTTAGAAAAATAGAGTATTCTTTAATCATTTGAACAAGACCAAAACAACAAAGATCCAATTAGTAGAATGGGAGATAAGCAATTTTAAAGATTTCAGTGAAAATAACTTCAAAAAGCACAAAGCATCAACTGTGGATATCCGGTTGCGCCGGATTGGGAAAAAGTCACAAGTTCAGGACGACTGTGATGGAGCGCGGGCCAGCTACAGGGACCCAGTTCGGCCTGCTGAACGGGATTACCTTAATTTATGTTTTGTGGAGCATTGCGAGGTCCCGCGACGTGGATGTGTTGCGCATCCGAAGCGATGCATCGGTTTCGAGGAGCATCGGTTTTGAGGAGCAGAGATGCAAGGTCCTGCGTTGTTGTCGAGGATCCTGTCGACGAGAGGTTGCAATGCGAAGTCCAGCATCGAAGATGCTTCACGCAGTCGAGACGATGCGTCGGTTCCGAGGAGCGGTGAGGCTGCAATGCGAGAACCTGCGTCAGAAAAGCTTTGCACAGGCAGCAGTTCCGATGCAGCTGCAGGGTCGATCTGGAGCCTATAGTGTCGGGAAAACCCTTGCAGCAAAGTCGATGCGTCTGTTCTGCTCAGGTTTGTGCTGCGGAGCAGGAGAGATGTGTTGGTTCTGCTGGATCCAGAGATGACTGACTGAGCACCTTCAGGCCCACCCACGTCCAGGACTGGGGTGGCATCGCATGGCTGGGCAAGAATCACAGATAGCAGAGTCTAGGTGCTGGGTTCAAGACTGTGGGAGCCTTCTGTCCCTAAGACTCTAGTCGGGAGGGTGAACAGCCATTACAACGCGGCTGTTTCACCGCAAGTCATTACATCGCATGCGTTACAATGCATGCGATGTAACAACGCGTACCATTACTACGCATACCATTACATCGCATGCGCTTTTACAACGCATGCGATGTAATGGCTATCAACATCGTTGTGAGGAAACTGAGGCTCTTCCGTTTCCTCACAACGACGTTGTGACGTGCACTGCCCCTCAGACGACGCTGGAACCAGGAGAGAGGAGCCACGAGGAGAGAGAGGTAAGGGGTATTTGGGGTAGGGGGAGGGGGAGGGTCGTGCTGGGTGTAGTGTTTCAGTGTAGGGAGCGGACTGGGGGTAGGGGGAGGGTCGTGCTGGGGGGAGTGTTTTTAGGTTTAGGGTAGTGTTGTGTATTTGTGTAGGGTAGTGTTTTAGGGTTTAGTGTAGTGTCGGGGGTCGTGCAGGGTAGTGTTTGAGTGTAGGGATCGGACTGGGGGTAGGGGGAGGGTCGTGCTGGGGGTAGTGTTTTAGGGTTTAGGGTAGTGTTGTGGTGTTTGTGTAGTGTAGGGTAGTGTTTTAGGGTAGTGTCGGGGGGTCGTGCAGGGTAGTGTAAATGTAGGGAGAGGACTGGGGGTCGGGGAGGGTCGTGCAGGGGTTCTAAATTTGGGTTTAGGGTAGGGAAGGGTAGATTCACTTACCTTTTAAACTTTTACCATGAGTATACCTTTACCACGCATGCCTTTGCGTTGTAATGGCATGCGTGGTAAAGGTATAGTTGCGGTAAAAGTTTGCGATGTAATGGTATGTCGTTGTCATTGACATTGCGTAGTAATACCCGCATTGTAATGGCACGCGTTGTATTATTATGCGATGTAATGAGTCATATTCGTCAGGAGGCTAGTCAACTGGCACTTGGAGTCACTCTGGCATTCTGGGTTCAACAGATGCAGGTCCAGTCCTTCTCACCCAGGAAAGAGGGCAGCAGACAGCAGTCCAGCAAGGCAGTGGTTCAGCAGGGCAGCAGTCCAGCAGAGAGGTGGTCCTTTCAGCAGCACAGCAGTCCTTCCAGCAGCACAGCAGTCCTTCCAGGCAGAGCATCCACAGGTCCAGAAGTGTACTGAAAAGTTGGTGGCTGAAGTCCAACATTTATATCTGGTGCCCTTCCTCCGGAAGGTGGAAGAAGCTTCTAGGGGTTACTTTTTGAAGTCCCCTAGGCATCCTGCCTTCCCTGCCCTGGCTCAAGACTAACTACAAGGGGGTATGCAGCCCTTTGTGTGGAGGCAGGACTCCGCCTATTCAAGTGTAAGTATGGCTGTGTACAGCTCCACCCTCTCATCCTGCCAGTGATGGCCTATCCAGCCATACTAAGCTCTCTATTGTGTGTGGCTGTCTAAGAGGAATACGCAAGCCCAACTGCCAGCTACACCCAGTCATGTGGCAGAGGGAGTTACAGCAGTAAATGGCTAAGGCGGGAAAATGCCAACTTTCTAAAAGTTGCATTTTCATAATTGTAATCTAAAATCTGACGTTACCATAAGAGAAGATTTTTCATTGCAGCTTCTTAAGCAGTGCTTAATTTGAGCCGGTGGTTTCCAGTGCTCAGCACCGGCACTTAATCATCAACACCGGCGCTTTTTATGAGCACCGGTTAAGGACACATTCTTTTATGGTAGGCACGGGGCGATTAAGTGATTTGCCCTGAATCACAGGATGTTGAGCCGATGCCAAGAATTGAACCTGGTTCCCCAGCTACGAAGTCGGCAGCTCTGGCCATTACGCCACATACTCGCCCCACTTTCATGGTTAGTAGTTGGTTCTGTTAGGTGGCGCTAACAGGAGAAATGGGCTGTGCAAGCTGCCTACTGACGAGAGCCCCAGCAGTTATTTGTTTTACAAATGAACCACTGTTCTTAAGTGTAGTAAGGCAACCACAATATTATCCTATGGGAGAGGTAGGCCTTGCAGTAGTAAAAAACAAATGTAAGAGTTTTTCACTACCATTGCATGTAACACGTAAAAGCACGTCTTACTTTTTAAATCACTGCACCCTGCCCTCTGGGCTATCTTGGGGTGACTTATATGTATTAGAAAGGTAGGTTTGGGCCTGGCAAAATGTTTATTTTGTATATTAAGCTGGAGGCTCTTCAGGTCCTCCAAGCCCAGGATGCACAGCCAACGAAAGTGAGTCAATACAGTCGACAAGTTCAAACAGTATCTTCCTTTTTAATCCATAAGTAATCCTTTTAATACATAATTTTTCATACTTCAAAGAATAAACAAACAAGTTCAAGGAGATGCCTGTCCAGGCTTTTCTCTGAGGCACATAGTGGTTCACCGTTCCTCATAACTGAACGTTGATAGTTTGAACCCAATGCATTTTGGGCAAACTTCCCTTCCTCAGTGGTAACTATGGTAAACAAATCACATGAGAACCAACAGTGATCAGCACGTAATTAAACAAACTGTTATATCAAATAAGTGACAACTTGTGTGGCATAAATCTGTACAACAACATAAAAACAACCCTCCCCCATATACATTCAGTGAATAAGGTGACTGCTAATCAAACACGTGTGTGTGTAAAACAGTGAAAACCCGCAACAACATAATGCACTGAAAGTGCGTATAAACCCCATTATGTTTATCGAAAAACCTAAGGCATTAACCAAAACATTTCAACTGTTATCCTAAATGCGCCAATGACTACAAGAATTTTATTTACCTCCAGCCGTGAATAAAAACCCGGCTATCTAATTCATTAGTGAATGCTCCATGTCACCATTGCAAGTGTATCAAATGTTCATAAAGTATACCATGTGATTAACCCAAATCATGTGACGGCCAACCCCCAGTGCAAATGAAGATCAGCGAAAGACTTATGATCAAACTGTGCACACCGAGACGCAAAAAAAACAAAATTCTAATTAAACAGTGCTAAAAGACAAACTCGTGACAAAATTTCATAAACAGAAACATATGTTTAATAAATAACTAGTTGCAATGATTTAACACAAAAAATAAAACAAAACACGAGTCACAATACATTGAAAAACAAATTAATGCAAATACATGTGATTGTTTAAACGTTGACAGTTCTCTAAATGTATAGTAATATCACTCCAATATACACCGATTGATTAAAAACAGAAACAAAAGACAGAAATAAGGCCTACTGGTGTTCTCAATCCATCGAACTATGGCAAAAAAGTGAACCTCCAGTGCTATATGCTCCATTACAACTGTCTTGACAATGGTACATGATGACAAGTTCACTTTTTCTTTTGCAGTGATATTAATGCAAAGCTTAGTGGGTGGTCCCGGGACACAAGACAATCATAAGGAAGGACACTGCAACACTCAGGACGCAAGGGGGGGGGCGGAGCTTCTTAAGTATCTTACTGCTCACTGCTTGGTCGACCTATTCGAAGCCTTAGGGGGAGCGAGCAACAGGTTAATGTCCTTTAAGGCGGGGAGGGGGAGAGCCTCTCTTATAGACTATATGTTTGTAAGCCGTGATTTTTTTTACCTTGGTTTTCTAAAGGAGAGCTCCTGCCCACAGAGTGGGGTGATCACAGTGCCCTGTGCGCTTCTATCTATTTAAGGGATTAGCCCGTAACAGTAATCTGGTCTCCGTTACGCAACATTCCTCGGATGACTTGAGATTAATTTGGCGCGTGGAAAAGCCCAAAGCCTCATTAGTAGCCTTACTTAAATCACAATTAGATATATTCCTTTTTTGTCTAGCGGAGATCGAACAAGATTTGATGGCCTTACATTATAATAGTCTAATATGCACAGTCAGGGAGTCCTTGCTCAAGCCAATCCGTACATTGAACGAGGACCCGAGATGCTTCGATGGGGCCGGCTCCCAGGCAAATCGAAAGCTGAGGAAAGTACTAAATGCATGCCCCAGGATGAGGAGTGAAATCCCCCTGGCACGTATTGAGTATAAAAACTTACTTACAAACAGGAAGAGGGAAATATACAAACAAGACTGGGAGCTTTTGGAATATGCTTCCAGAGGAAAGGACAGCAAAACCTTTTGGGCCTTAGTAAAACAAATTAGACCTAGGAACTCCCCTACCAACCCTCTCCTGCAAAACAACATATTGGGTGCGGACTGGGTTACCCACTTAGCTTCTATCTACTATATTGAGGACGCCCCAATTTTGTCAGCTGTTTTGTGCAATATATTGCAGAAGTCCCCCCCACCCCCCACACACACACACTTTTATTAACGTTGCAGGAAGTGGAGTTGGCCATCCATCATAGAAAGGGTGGGAAAGCGCCAGACCCAGACGGGGACCCTATGGATCTGCTGAAATCCATGCCTGAGAGATTGGGTCCTCTTATCACTAATACATTTAATACCTGCTTATCAGTTAATATTCCTCCCTCATGGACTACCGCAACAATTGTTCCTATATTTAGAAAGGGGGATCGTATGTCGCCCAAGTGCTATTGGCCTATTTCACTCATCGACAGCACTATTAAAATCATTGGCAAAGTCATCTATAACCATTTGGTCAAATGGGCAGCTGACAAGGACAAACTCTCCCCCTTTCAATTTGGTTTCCTTCCGAAACTAGGAACTAATTGAACAATATTTAAACCTGGCTCTGACAATCTCTTAATATACCAAGGCCATGCGTGCCCCTATTTACTTAGCTTTTATGTATTTATCCACCACCTTTCATTCAGTGACCAGAACAAAACTTTGGCTAATGTTGCTGGATCAATGTGTGGACCCTCCTTTGGTAAACTTTCTGCACTCCTTACATTCAGATCTCTCGGCTAGAGTCCGCTTAAATTCTCATGGTGAGCTCTCCTCCGATTTTCCATTAAAGAGTTGTGTGAGGCCGCGGTGTATGTTGGCACCCTTATTATTTATTTTATATATTAATGATTTAACAATTCATTTATCCTCCTCCCATCCAGATATACCTAGAATCGCAGGTTCCCCAATTCCCACGCTACTGTATGCTGACGACGCGGTATTGCTAGCCCTCACTCCAAATGCATTGAGACATCAGGTGGACCGCTTTGCTTCGTTTATGCAAAACCTGAACCTAAAAACTAACTACACTAAGTCACACATCATGCCTTGTGGTCCGGGCAAACTAAGGTTAAACAAAATTAGTATCAACGGGCATGAACTGACGAGTGTTGACAACTTTTGTTATCTAGGGTTAACCTTTAGTTCATCAGGGCTGTGGAATTCCCATCTTGCCCAGGCTAGCCTTAAATTAAGTGAAACCGCCAGTACAATCTGTAACCTTATTAGATCAGATATTAGCTGGACAGTGCTACCTCCACTGAAGGTATATAATTCGCAGTGCATTAGTGCAGCTACCTATGGTGCAGGTGTTTGGGGTTTTAATAAATGTTGTTCTTTGCAGGTTGAGGAAAACTGATTTTTGCAACGGTTGCTGAATTTACCACCTCTAGTCTTATTACCCACTTCAAGTTAAACCAGGGATTTATAGCAGATAAGATTCAGCTGGTGCCACTTTTATTATGGGTTAGCGTTTGGCTGAACCCAGCAGCTAAGCTTTGTAAGGACATTATACTCGACTGCCTAACGTTGGACAAGGCTTATTCCATACCTTGGCTGAGCTATATACGGGACACTTTTGGATCCCTGGGTTTATCCTCCTGGTTCAGTGATCCCAGTCGTATACCCAAAAACGCTAGGGAGGAGGTGAGTACATTATTTAAGGACTATTGTGCAAACACAAGATTGAAAATAGAGTTATCCAAACCCTCGGTTTTGAATTACTGTAGTCTTTTATACACAGATAAACCTCCCTTGTACTTATCTCTGGATTTGTCTAGATGGGAGCGATCTCTTTCGCTTCAGAGCCGGGCTAACTCATTGGTCCTTACTTTAAAAAAAATTTAGATCCAGAGGGAAACATAGTATCCACTTGTCCATGCGACAGTCACTCTGCACAATCACTATTGCACTTTATGTTCTTTTGCAAATTGCACAGCTCAGCACGAAAGCACTTTCTGATACCTCTGTTACAGAAGCTCGGTTTCCGACGTTGTAGACCAGCCCTCCTCCACTTAGAATTCCTAAGTTTACCTGAAACTGTTTACTGTGTCTGCGCCTTTTTGAAAGCAGCCATGAGGGCTAGAAAAACTATGACAGGATAATTTGTCAGAATTGTATGTACAATGTGGCTTAGCAGATGGAGCTTGGTCGAGATGTTTTGGTTTAAGTGTTTTGAGGTTTTTGTTCTTTCTCCTTTCCCATAATTTTCTACAAACCTCGGCTATTTTCTATATGAGTGCAATGGTGTTTTAAAATGTATTTACGACTTGCACTGTTTGCTTATTTTAAATATGGATTTTTGATGTACTATGGAATTTTATAGCCATCTATGAATATATATCCTTTCTTAATTGTTCTTAATATAAGATAATTTTTTAATTTTATGCGTAATCATGGTTATGTGCAATATTTCTATGTATTTTTATAGTCTATTCCTAATCAGACCGAATAAAGATATTGATTTGACAGGAATCTCAAAAGCCTGCAAACTATTCTGTGGACTGAACCAAATTGATTAATGTTCATGATAAGTGGTAGAAACAGTTTAATGGTGCTCAAAGGCAATGATTTAGATGTGTGACCCTGGTGCATGCTCCGTCCGCGCGTGTTTAGAGTTGTATATCAAGCTGAAGCCTCGCCAGGTCCCCTAAGCCCAATTCTAAATGTGCATGGATGGAGCTCAACCTTCTGGTAGCTTGACACAGATCAGTCAGGCTTAACTTAGAGGCAAGGTTTAAAGTGGAACACTTCAAACAGTAACACAGTGAACGACACACCACAAATAGATCCCACAATAAGTTGGAAAAATAGAGTATTCTTTAATAATTAGAACAAGACCAAAACGACAAAAGTCCAATTAGTAGAACCCTGACATATGCAGTTTTAAAGATTCCAGTGAAAATAGCCCCACAAAGCGTCAACTGTGTATATCTGGTTGCGCCGGCCTGGAATAAAGTCACAAGTTCAAGCCGACCGCGATGGGGTGCGGGCTGGCTGCAGGGACCCAGTTGGGCCAGCTGAACAAGAGTACCCTAAATCCTGGTTTGCGGAGTGTTGCGAGGGCTGGTGCCGAGGATGTGTTGCTAAGTCAAGACTGTGCATCAGTTCCGATGAGCTGCATGGCTGCAATGTGAGGATCTACGTCATCGTTGAGGCCGCCGTCGATGAGATGCGAGGGCCTGCTACGGAAAATCTTCGCACAGGTGGCGGTTCTGATGTGGCTTCAGGGTCGATGTGCAGTCCTTTGCGTCAAGAGAAAATTCTCGCAGCGAAGTCGATGTGTTGGTTCTGCTCTGGCTTGTGCTGTGGAGCAGGGGAGATGCGTCGGTTCTGCTGGATCCACAGATGGGCTGGCTGAGCACCTTCAGGACCCCTTCCAAAGATCCGGGACTGAGGTGGCACCACTTGGCAGGGTAGCACTCACAGATTGCACAGTTTAGGTGCTGGGTTCGAGGTCGTGAGTCGATCACAAATCCCCAAAACTGGATCACTTGTGAAGGAGTTGTCATTAATTTCTCGTAATGGTGATGAAGGCGAGACCTTCCAGTTTGGAAATCGCAATGGACAGATGGGATACTAAGGCCTCTTTTGACTGGTACATAAACAGACTTTTGTCCAGGTAAATTATCCAGCGAATGCCTTGCATCCTGAGGAATTCCATCGCCGATTTTAGACCCTTTGTGAAGCAAAATGGTGCTGTAGAGAGGTCGAAGGGGAAGGCTGTGAACTCGAAGACTTGCCCTCCAGACAAACTGGAGAAATCTGTGATGTGGTTTGAAGATCGGAGTCAAGATGTAGGCGTCTTTCATGTCTAGGCGGAGCAGCCAGTCCTGTGGCGTAGAATATCTCATCATAAATGGATCCCCTCCATCTTGACGTGGGTATTTACAAGCCACTCATTGAACTCCTGCATATTTATGACTTGTCTGAATCCTTTTTCCTTCTTCTCCAACAGGAAGATATTGCTGATAAAACTTCTGAGATGGAAGAAGGCACCTTTTGGTCAATTAGACGGACCTAGTCTTCGGAGAACATCTGTGGTCAGGGAGGATTTGTTGAAAGGGAAACCCATAGAACTCTGTAAAATTCACTGACTGGTTGGAGCACCCGCACACTTAGGGGCCGATTACGATTGCAGCCGGAGCCTTTGGGGCAGCATTGTAATGGCCCGCTTGGTTTCCTTTCCTTTCCGACCGCCTCATTATGATGGAGGCGGTCGAAAAGGAAACCGGCCCGTCCGCCAGTCGGAATCAGGCCTGTAATCTCAAGGGCGGGCCTTTCTGCTCTTGAGATTACAATGCACGTTTCCGACATGGTTTCCATGCCGGTCTGTCCGACATGGAAACCATGTTGAAAAGCGTGTTTGGAAGCCCCCAGCAGGGCCCCCTTTGGTGCATGGCCTCCGGTTGGAGGCCGTGGGGGCACCCATGGTGCCCTCTGTTGATCCCTGCACCTTGTGGCAGGCACCTTCAGGTGCCTGCCACGGGGTGCAGGATTGAACTGCACCTCATATTTCACTATGGGACCATGCATTATGCCCGATTTACGGCCGTAATGCATGCTCCCAAAGTGAAATATGTGTGTTCGGTCCCATCCTAATGAGGCGGTCGGGACCGCTGACTGGGTGGCGGTCGGTCCCATGACCGAGTCGGAGTCGGGTGGAAGGAATTCCGCCTGACATTGAAATCAGGCCCCTAATTTTAATTGGTACCGGTTGTGGATGAATTTTGCCAACCTGACTCCCACCGCGATTGGAACTGTGGGATTCCCACTTATCGCCATAGATGTGTGTGTTGGTCACACTTAGGACGTGCCTCTGTTGGCACTCGCTCTTCTGGCGCCTCTTGAGGGGACAAAACCCCTGAACTTGGCTGGGTCTTGCCAGTGCCCGCTTTATGGGTGTTGACCCATGTTGTTGTATGGGCAGCTGGCCGAGCGCCCCGTCCTCTGCCGGCCCAAGGGGAAACCTTAGTAGAAAACACTTTTGATAGAAATCAAGGCCTTGTAATAGGACATGAAGGTGGAGACAAATTTGCAGAGTTCCATTATGGAAGGATCTCCAAAAAGCCGTCCCCATGGCCACTGTGTCAGCCTCGGTAAAGGCAAGATCACCCAGTTTATGTTCGATCTTAATGAGCAGAGATCTTCTCTCGGTTGATAGTGCACAGTTGGCATTGCCAAAAAGATGATAGCTCACTGGGCCCACCCAGATAGGGTATCCGGTGAGATTAAAAATCCAGATTTCTTGGCCTCTTTGGCTGAGTCCAAGATTTTTGTGAAGGAACCCGCCAAGTCTGAGAGTTTATTTTGGCATGACCTCCATGAACGTCAATACCTGTCTTGTGGTCTTTTATATAATTTGCTAGAAAGGTTGGCATTGCATTTTGTTATCTATCTCAGGGGTGAGGAAGACTTTCTCTTCCAAAGATGGTCGGGGCACTCCATCCTCAATCTGTTGCGGACTAACTTGTCCAATGGTTTGCGCAGTCATACCACTACATAGACGGCTACTTTCTCACATGGTCCCATGCAGTGGAACAATGGTGGTATATATCATCAGGATCAAGCATATTTGCCAGCAAGGGTCCCCCTGAGGAAACCGTGTCATTTTAGGTGGGATAGGGGGGTTGGAGGAATCAAGATGTCATTTTGGGGACACCAAGGCTGATTGGGCTCTTTGCCGGCATCTGAATCGGGGGGAGGAGGGGAGAGGGTGGGGAAATGGGGGGGATTTGTTTAGGTCATAAGGAGGAGAATCTGGGTCCCCTGCAAATGGGTTAGTGAGATCCGGACATGAGGGAAACCCTGTGTCCCCCAATGGAGGAAGGTCTTTGATGAGGAACACCTTCTTGAGGCGGTCAAAAGTGTCCCCTGATGGGTTGCTGTCCCTGTGGTGTTTAGATGGGAGTTTGGATTGTCTTGGAGCTTTAGATGACCCTTTAGGATTCTGTTTAGTCTCCTCCATCCCTTCCCCCCACCCGAGGATGTTTTCGGAATAGCAGTCACCAATTCTAGGAGTTTCTTCCACAAAGGCGCCTATGCATTGGTAATGACTTTTTGAACTAAGGCATCTACTGCCTCTGCGAAATGGTTGTTCCATGCAGCGTATTGCGCGTCATCGAGGTAAGGGTCCTCCCCATCATACATTTTATGGGGCCTTGGTAGGGATGGATTTATAGTGCCGGTAGGCGCGATTGGGGGTGATCTCAGCCAACAATAATATATAGCCCGCAGGGTGTGTCAAGGATTATTATGTAGGACGCAGGCTTGTTATGGGTTTCAAAGCATAGTAAAGATGCTATTTTACATGGCGGGGCCTGGGCTACCCCTGTTAGTTCAGTAAAACAGCCCTCCGGAAGGGGCGTCACACTCCAAGCGCCAGTGGGCCGGTACCTGAAAGCCAATACTGCTGGTAATCTGGGTAGGGAAGGCATCAGACTTAATTCAAACAATCGCAGCTTGGGTCCGTGTATGAAACGCGTAGGCACGTGACAACGTGCTACAATTGAAGAATGCGGTGAAGTCCGGCCTGGGAGGGGAAGGGGCCTCTAGTGTTCTGAAGACCGCGGCGCGTAAGCTCGGCCTCCACACTATGACATGACCGCCAGGGAATCGGAGAACTGATCCTGCAGTCGAAAACCAGAAGGAGGGGGCAAAGACGCCCGTACGGCACAGTCATCAGCAAACAACACTCCTATAAATTGCAATCCAACATGTCAACATGAGAGAGAGTTATGAGGTAGAGATATTAAAGGACTACTCATCTGCTGCTGGAGCTGCGAAGAAAGAGTAGTAGCAGGAAGTTGCATCGCATCTTCATGTGGACATTATACACTGATTGGCAAATTTGTTTCTTTTTTTCCTGATGATTCTGGGGAATGTAGTTATTTATTATTGAAGCTGCTGGAGTAAAATAAAGCTCTATATATGTTGATGTGCAGACCCCTTGATAGTCAGTAGGCCTGCTTTTTACATTTTGGTGTTCTGACCCTTTGACTAAGTCAGTAGGTCTGCCTTACATTAAGTGACACCCTTTATATTGTTACATCACATAGTCAGCTGTGTGTGCACAGGGGACGGCATTACACATACATACATACACTTATCCTGATATTTTGGCCACAATATTTTGTAGGCTGATATTTCGTTGGTGCTATTGTGGTAGTATACCATCAGAAGGTGCTGCTTGCTAAAGAAATTGCATTCATGTGGTCATGTGAGGGGATGGGCTGAGATGTAACTGAACCAGAGGGCATTCGGGGGCACATAAACATGAGCACACCAATTTCTTTGTTTGCTGGGTTCCCATTTCCCACTAGCATATGCTTGGCTAAAGATTATCTTGATTGGTTAGTCACTTCGGCAGAATCGCACGGTATGGTGCATAGGTGGTGGCGGAAGTAGAACATAGGTCACCTGAGGCAAGATGCTGGGCTTGCTGGGCCTATAATTTAGCATTAGATTTCCTTGCAAAATTGTCCTTCTGTAAGAACTCAAGGAACATGTTCTTATCTTTCATAAAACTGAATGTGCTCCAGTCTTACTGCTCTTTTTATATTGTCCAGCGAGCTTCAGCATAATGGTGAGTACCAGAGGAAATTTGTTAGCATATGTGCCTCTTAGTTATTGGACAGAATCAAATTGGAGTACCTACTGTTCTGTATGAATATATCCCATAGAATACGGACTGCATTTGTTATGCATGTCTCCATAGAGCATATAAAACCATTCTGTAATATGAAGCAGTTAAAGCTATTTTAGTTCTTGTTCATTTAATTGTACTTTGTAGGAGGCTGGCTTAGTATATAGTGCACACTTATTTAAGTGAAGCACCTTGCACTAATCCAGCCAACCCTTATGGTTATTTTATTGGTCTTAGACAACCATAGAAAGCTCTCTAAGTGGTAGCTGTGGAGAGCACACTTCAGGGTTATCCAGAAGGAGTGTTAAGCAACTTGTTTTACCAGATATAATCATGTAGTGTAGGTTAAACGAAAAAGAACCACACTGTGTACATATAAAAATAAGTCTATTTGTTACACAACACTCACTAACACATTGGTATATCTCCTACCCGGAGATATGAACACAAAAACACAACAATACTTCAATTGGGAAGAGGTAAGTAAGCAATAAATACAGTGGTCTCCAGGGGGAGACCAAACCATATACTAAAAAAGTGGAATGCGAACTGCGACCGAAGTTGGGACGTCGACCAGGAGACCCAGTGGAGCTGGGGACACAAGGAACCACCCAAGGTACGTACCCAGGAACCCCACAGAGGCAGTGTGCAGAGTGGAAACAGTCACGTACTCAGTAGAAGTAAACGGGAAAGTCGCGGCTGCAGTTTTGAAGAAGTACCCTTCCCAGTGGACCCTGAAGAAACTCCGTGGAAGACAGAAGGTTGGAGAGTCGCCCCACCGTGGATACCCCAGGAACCAGGATACCTACACCTGGGAAGCCGGGTGAATAGGTGTGAAGTGGCGTCGGAAACCGCCTTAGACCACAATGGAGGACTTCAGAAAAGATGCAGCTGGCGAAGACTGGGCAAGAGTCCTGTGGGTGGATTCTTGAAGAGGATAACCTGCAAGCAGAGGGGACCAAGTCTATGCCACTTGGAGGTGATCAGGAGGCACGGAAAAGCAATGCCCACCGATGTCAGAGGTTTCAGGAGTGATGACTGTGACCTTGTCGCTTCAGCTGTGAGGACCAAGCGACACTGAGGAAGACCAGGAGCTATGCGCGAGCTGTCCCTTGTCAGAGGTCGAGAACCAGGGGGGTCGGTGTCTGGCGGGAGCACCAACAAGCCTTGCCAGCTGCAACAGGCGTGGAAAGCGAAGAAGTAGCAACGTTGGGACTAGCAAGGTCCAAGCGAGTCATCACAAGCAGGAGAGTCAGAGCAGGCATTGAGCAAGCAGGGGAGCCCACTGGAGCAGGAGAAGACCCTCGAGAGGACCCACAGCCCGAAGGCACAGGAGTCGCACGAGGACCTCGAGCAGCTCACCAAAAATGAAGGCCCACAGTGCAGGGGATGCGATGAGGACGCTTATCTTGGCAAGAAGTGATGCTGGAGGCTAGAGCTTCTTGTAGCCCGAAGATCTCTGGAGTGCGGAGCCAACAAGCCTTGGCAACGGCAAATCAACGCAGTGCTCAGAGGTTTGGTCCCAGCAGTTCCGATGAGGGGTACTGGCTTAAAAATTGAAGAGAGGACAGGTCAGGCATCGAGGGAGTTGCAGTACCAACACCTGTGTTGCAGAGCCTTTCGAAGTCCGTGGGACATCAGGAGCAGCAGACCTGTCAGCTTCGTTGCGATGTCTGCAGATGCAGGGATGTGACTTCTTCACTCCAAGGGAGATTACTTTGGGTCTCCTTGATACCCACAGGTCTGTTGAAGATCCTGGAAGAAGCATAGATACAGACAACGAAGACTTGCAGAACAGCGAGACCAGGAGCAGCAGGAGTCTTCCGTGATGCAGTCTTGGTTCCAGGTGAAGTCCAACAAAGTCTAAGTGTCCAGACGGCTGAAGAGTGACGTGGTTTCAGGGTTGAGTCTTGTCCCACGAAGAATCTGAGGACCCACCCACAGGTAAGCCCTTAAATACCCTAGGAAAGGGTTTAGGACGACTCCGGGGTTCCTCCCAGAGGAGGGGCGGAACAGAGGGGAGTATACTCCCATGTCCTTCGTCCAGTTTCGCGCCAGAGCGGGAGCCAAGGGCTCCCTAAACTGGCTCAAACTGTAGTATACAAGGAGGGCACCAAATGTGCCCTTCAAAGCAGTCTGATGGCGCTGGTAAGCGCCCCCATCCCAGCCCAATACACTAAGTCCTGTCTGGGAGGTGGTCCCACCGCCCTGTGACAGAAAACCTATTGTTCTACTTTGCCCTGCTGGAGCTCAGCCCAGCAGCATTAGGGCAGAATCGTGTCTGGGGTCGGCAGCAGCACTAGCTTGCTGGCAGACCCTGGAAGGCTGTAACTGGAAGTACTGGGGGCTTACCGGAGGAGCCCCCAGTGCATGGAATCATACCTCCAACACCGGTAACGGTGTTGGGGTATGTTTCCAACATGTTTGATACCAAACAGGCCCAGGTTCGGCACAGCCACTATATAGTTAGCCATCGTGTAGTGTCGGATGGCCACTATATGAATTAAAATGGCTGGCCGCACCTGCAAGCCTGGAGAATCAACTCCTGGGTTTGTAGGGATGTCCTGCTCATGGAGGGGAAGCCACACACTTATAACCCAGAACCCTGCCTTCAGGATTGAAAGGCCTACCTTATGGGTGACTTATAAGTTTCAAGTGTAGTGACCTCAGATATAAGAGGACACATATCTGTCGTAAGTGGTACTAGTGGGGATTGTAGTAGTAGAAAGAAATCGCATCTCGTATTGAAAGTACACACTATAGTGGGCATATAGTAAACATTGAAGGTATATGATAAATTATTCTCGAAATGGTGCTTTGAAGGTAATCCCACACTGTTAGAAATGGGGGTCTCTAGTTGGCAGAGGTAAGTACCTTTGTCCAAATAGGGACCCTTGTTTCTAGTCCAGGTAAGGGGGATACACACTTTAGATAACCCCTGCTCACCCCCTTGGTAGCTTGGCACGAGCAGACAGGCTTATCCCAAAGGCAATGTGTAAAGTATTTGTACCAACACTCACAGTAACACAGTGATAACACCACAAATGGACACCTCACCAGTTTAGAAAAATAAAGTATCTTTATCTAAACTTAACAAGACCAAAACAACAAAAGTCCAACATACAAGTATTAGGAAAAATGACTTTCAAAAGGTTTTAGCAACTGAGTCCATAGAAAACTATGGATGCGTGATTTCTTGCAAAGTACCTGTTGTTGCGACAAAAATCACCAAGCCAAACAGCCGCAGCGATGAGAAGCGTGGAAAAACAAAAGAGATGCGTCGTTCCTGAGACCTTCGTGGATGCGATGCAACAGTTCCGCTGTACACAGGGGAGCGATGAGTCGGGTCCAGTCTGTAGGAGGAAGCGATGCGTCGATTCTGAGACGACTCCAATCCGCGGGTGATGCGTCGGGGAAAACTTGCCGCACAGGGACGAAGCGTGGAAATCCAGGATGTGTCGGCGAACGATGCGGTGCTGCTTCAGCCTTTTCAGCTGCAATCCCTCAATGCGTCGATTCTTGCTGCGGCGACAAGCGCTGCGTTGGTTTTGGCAGCGGCGCGGCGATGCGGGGAGATTCTTCTCGCAACATGGCGTTGCGTTGGAAAAACTGTCGCAAGAAGAGCGATGCGTCGGTTTTCTTGTTGCGTTGCTTTCCAGCTCCCAGCAGCAGAACCAACCTCTAGGGGCCCCACACAGACGCTCCTGCCAGGTCAGAACTCCCAGCAAGGAAGTTCAGGGGAGCTGGGGGTGAAGTCTTTGTGTTCCTGAGACTTCAAAACAGGAGGCAAGCTCTACTCAAGCCCTTGGAGACTTTCCTCAAGCAGGGGACACAGCACACAGCAAAGTCCTTCTCCTTTCTTTGGCAGAAACAGCAACTGCAGGCCAACCCCAGACACACAGCAAGGGCAGTACTTCTCCTCAGTTTCTCCAGCTCTTCTCCTCAGCAAAGGTTCCTCTTGATTTCAGAAATAGTCTAAAGTTCAGGGGTTTTAGGTCTAATACATATACCCAAAAGTATCTTTGTTCTCTTTGTGCAAGGGTCTCTGAGCCCAGCCCAAACCAGTTATGTCCTCTCTGGTGCAGCTGCCCGGCAGGAGGTGGAGAAAGCATTGTGTAAGGCAGACAGGCCCTATCAGGTGCAAGGGAAATCTCCTCCCACCACCTTAAATGCAGACTGTGCCTATTCAGGTGCTAGTGAGAACTCCTCCCCCTACTCTGAATGCAGCCCAGGTCTATTCAGCCCAGCCCTGACTCATTCAGGAAAGGCAGGACACACATCAATCCCCCCCCCCCCATACACAAACATGCAGAGGCACACAGAATGGTTAAACAAGAAAATGCCTACTTTCTAAAAGTGGCATTTTCAAACACACAATTTAAAAACCATCTTTAGTAAAAGATGTGTTATTAAATTCTTAGTTCAGAGAGCCTAAACTTTATTTTTCTATCTTATCCCCATGGGAAGATATGCTTGTAAAATGTTACAAAGCATTCCCCATTCTGTCCTATGGGGCAAGATAGCCTTTCAATAGTGAAAAACGAAATTGGCAGTATTTCACTATCAGGACATGTTACACACATCAGTACATGTCCTACCTTTCACATACACTGCACCCTGCCCAGAGGGGTACCTTGGGCCTACCATAGGGGTGTCCTATATGTAAGAAAAGGAAAGGTTAGGGCCTGGCAAGTGGTTGCACTTGCCAAGTCGACATGGCAGTTACCAAACTGCGCACAGGCACTGCAGTGGGAGGCCTGAGACCTCTTTTCAGGGCTACTCATGTGGGTGGCACAATCAGTGCTGCAGGCCACTAGTAGTATTTGATTTACCAGCCCCGGCACACTTAGTGCACTTTACTAGGGACTGACCAGTAAGTCAAATATGCCAATCATGGATAACCAATCATGTTCACAATTTACACAGAGAGCATATGCACTTTAGCACTGATTAACAGTGGTAAAGTTTCCAGAGTCCTAAAACCAACAACAACAGGTCAGGAAAAAATAGGAGGAAGAAGCAAACAGTTTGGGGATAAACCTGCAAAAAGGGCCAAGTCCAACACCCACCCTACTGCCAAAGGTGTGAGTTCACATTGGACCATAAACCCAATCTGACAATATAATGGAAAGGAATACCACAGTACTCCATACAAAATGTTCAAGAGACAAATCCGGTCCAAACAGTGAGGACTTTATTAGACAAAAGGTTTTTATTTCATGTAGAAAAAGACCATAGTTTGAGTATTTCTCAGTATATTCTTGTTCCATAAATCAATTTTCTCCAATTTTCAATACATTGCTGACAGCCGACACGTGTTTAGTCATGCAGTGACTTTTTCAAGGCTTAGATGTTTTAATCAGCTTGGTGCTGGGAGAGATTTGCCAAGCAAATTTAGTTCTGTTACACAGTTGCACTTCCAATGGTGGCCTCGTGCTCCTCAAAAAGTCAGTGGCAGGCAGTTATCTTAGGGCGACTAAAAGCCAATGTCTGGGATGTGGTCGTGGTAAAAGTACAAATCTGGGACCCTGATAAGTCCCTATCTGTAGCCAGCGCAAACTTCTCCGGTATCTGGAGAACTTAGCGCTGGCTACAGGACAACCTCGCCTCCTGTCAACCTATTGAAATATCCAGTCCATCACATCAAAGCTGCCTTCTTTAACTATAGGCTTGCGTCTGTAATGCAACTTCTAGAATTGCTCTCTTCCAAGACTGTGGCCCTGGCACTTTTACTTTCTCTAAAACCTGTTTCTGCTCCATCTTGATAATACTATCTTACCTCTAGGATACACCATCCTCCACATCGATAGAAAAGAAAGAAAAACTGGTGGTGGAGTTGCCTTTAGCCACAAGGTTGTCCTTAAATGCAACCTGATTACCCCAATAAATGCCTTGATATTCCTATCACTCAATGTGGAGATTACAGATACAACCCCTAAACCACGGAGGCTGGAAATCTTTCAAAGACCAAATGGTAGAATTTTTTTTTTTAATAATTGTTTCTTTGATTATAGCTGGGATCAACTCCCCTCTTCTTGCGATCAGATTTTATTGGGAGATTCAAAGCTCCACAGAGAGACACCCACACCTCACTCCTTTCTGTCGGATAGAAATCTACTACATCATTGCGCCTTCCCTACGTACAGCAAGGTATCTACTCTGGATCTGATCTTCATAAATAACTGCCACAAACAGATCTCTAACTCTTTCTTATTGGGTTGGTCATACCACTTTTTCATTCCTTTCAAAGTTTTGCCCTCAATGTACCCACTCATGTCCAACCGGAGAATGACACCTTAAAATCTCAAGATCGTAGATGCATGGACACTGGATATTGGCATTCCAGCACAGGCATGCACAGCGGTGCACAGGCTACTTCTGCTATATCTCTGTACAACTGGTCTCTTTGAGTCCTTCCTATGATGGTATCCTCATTTTTATTCGCCAAACATGTTGTGCTGCTGTTCTTTTACTCCTAAAGAGTGCAGTGCTAATGCCAATAGCACTGAACTTGTGTCACAAAACAGGGGGAGGCGCAGAAAGAGCCTGGTTATGCAGAGACATAGCACAGTTAGTCCGTGCATATTTATGTCACGCCTATGTTTTTATGTGGCTGCATATTAAAGCTGGACATATTGGCTTTGCCAATGCATGTTTTCTGCTGAGGTTCTGTTATCTTCCATTGAGTAGAAAGTCTGCCCCTTCCTCTGTTATGCAAGTAAGCACAGTTCATTCTAAGGGCGTTGCCTATTATAATGAACACCGTGTTAATTCCATAAGTCTCCTCGATTAGCAGCAAGGCACTAATGTATTATTCTCCATCTGTAATGAGTTTATTGGAAACTGTGTAGTGTCGACTTTGCACGCTATAGGGCACCTGTCTTGAAAATCTGCCTCGATTATTTTCGAGTTGGAAATGCCCATTTGTGTTTTTCTTAAACATAACTGTTTATAGTATAAAACAATGTCCTGCTTTAATTGAATGGTATTTGTATTTTTTCTCAATGTTGTTTTTTTTATTTTTAAAGCTTCCTCTCGGAAAAGGAAAATAGACTCCCCATCAAGCAATAACTTGCAGAAAAGTAACGAACAGTGCAGTAAAAAGAAAAAAACAAATTTTTCATCAAGCAGCAGTGGTGAAGAAAGTCAGGAAGAACAAACTGCCAATCCCTCCAAGCCCAGAAAATTGGAGTCCATTAGCAAAAGTTCAGAAAGCAGTGATGAAGAAGAAAATACTAAAAAGAAAACATCAGACTCTGTAAGTTTAGTGACTGTTTGTGACCGTGTGTCCTCAGGTGTTGTGCATATTGAGACTACAAATGTATCTGCTTCTGTAAAGGTGTGTGCCAGTGGGTGTTTTTTTAGTGGGGGACATTCCCTTCTGCTTTGGAAACAAAATTCGATTTTGTCTTGTTATGATGAATGTCACATGTTTCCTTTCCATTTCACTTACTGTGGTTTTGGTTATTTTTTTGTCACATGTTTAACTTTGAGACCCAGTGTTTGAATTTCTCCACCACGGAGAAGTGCAAATACATGATACACTGTTGACACTGTGTATGTGTGTCTACAAACAAAATATAAAAGTTGTAGCGTCTATCACCATAGAACATTAGAAAAATGTATTCTGAAAGAGAGAACTGATGCTACACAATAGCTAAGTCATTATGATAGTCATTATTGTCATAGGAAAAAGAAGTCACCACATGTGTGCGATCAGATATACATCGAGCAAATGCATAGTGTAACTCATTCGATGACAAGAGCATATTTGCCCCACAGGAGACCAAGCAGTGAAGCAGCCAGGCACCATAACTGATCATGTCTCTGTGATGAGTATTGCCTCAAACGGGAACAGATATATTTGGGTCGTGAAATGGATAGGATGAGTGTTGCATATTTGTCTTATGCATCATTGCAGAAGATGAGGTCTCTAACCCGCCTATCAACCCTCAGGATTGAAGTGACGCCAAGGCATTAAAACATCTCAAATGAGAGGGAACCTCCCAGACATATGCCAGTGGTGCCACCAGTGGTGAAGGGTCCATTCTGCAGTTTCATTTTCTTAAGTTTAGCTAATATCTCTCCCCAATTTGTCCTCACTCTAGGCACAGCAGGCCGGATGAATTAAGTTGTCTCCATCAGGAAAGTATCTAGCATACATGGCTGCTATAATCTGTCTAAAAGCTGGTAGTCTCACAATTCTATAAGAGTTGTATAAAATGCAATTGTCTGTGTCTGCTTTGCAAGGATATTTGTTTTTGTGTATGCACAGCGGATTCTCCATTTCTCGTTTGACAATGTTAGGGCCAGGTCTGCCTCTTACCAGCATCTTGCACCTCAAGGGGTCGATGTCACCATCTTAAATGCTGTCTTATTGATTCTTGATTTCAGATCTTTAGAGCTCAGGGTTTCAAATGCCAAGTGTAAAAGCCTTCAGATAATTGGGCTACTCTGGATAAAACAGGAAAAACGCTTTCAAGATACTGTAATTGTATAGTACAGGAAGGTATCTAGTGGGCACCCAGTGTCATATGCGCCATTAAAAAGCTCCAGGACTCTAAACACTCATCTGGCAAGAGGTCCCCCAGGCATCAAACGTCCAACCTTGCCATGCAGCTCCCTAGAGCATTTGTTTCTGAGGTCAGTGGAAGCCAGGGGTAATTAACTTTTGAGACATAAGGCGAATATGGTAGTGCTGCCAGCCAATGCCAAGAATATGTGGTGGGCAGTGCTCTCTAGTGGTAAATACTGTCCCTTTTAAGCCTATATCACCTTGGGTGTGAGCACCCATGGTCACGTCTCCTTTTTTTTGTTTATAACTTTTGTTAACTTGTTGAATAACAGACAACTTCTTTCACCATCACTCTTTGTATTTAATGTTGCTACCCAAATCAATTTGTGCATTAGGTCTGTAGTAGTCTTGGTTCCCTGAATGATAGCCAGCAAGACGATGAACTGGTAAAGGGGCAGGTGCAGGTTTCTGTATACGTCCCTCAACGCCTATTTCTGAGGCTTCTGTATAAGATTGGGTAAAACTTGGGGTTTCCCTGATTGATGAACTTGTTGTTCCAACTTTCTTCTCTTCCCCCATGCCTCCTTCCCTTTTTGTGCATTTATCTGGATGGAACTGAGGGACTCCTTTTGTCAAAACATCTTTTAGTGGCACAAATGGAAGCATGGTGAAGCAAGGATAATCCATCTATTAAATTCAACACGTTTTTCAACCTCCATCCCAATGCCAGCACACACTCCTATAGAACTAAGGTGGCATCAGTTGCAATCTCCAAGCATTGACCTGTCAGAGAGCAATTGATGAGGTCTATGAGGGTTACCTCCTGCACATTCTGCTGGTTTCCTTCTTGAGGCTAAAGTCTTCTTCCTGGAGCAGTCCTGAATTTGGCCTTTACATTCTTCTACAATTTTATTTGCTTATGCTTAACTTGCCTACAATTATTTTCTGAAAATATATAATGCATGTAGTCTAACTTGAATAGTAAAGCATGTAAATTGATGCATCCAGATGTAAGCCAAGAAGGCATGACTTACAAGAAATATTGTGTCTGATCTCCAAACTGTGTGTGTTTCAGGTGACCTAAACTTTAAACAAATTATTCTGATGGATACTTTAACTGCAGTTTGCTTACTTCGTGAATCTACCCAGGCACCGGAAACTCCTGCAATAATTCCTGCGCACTAACAGGTGGCTCCATCGACTACTCTTGCGACTCCGTCCTGCCTTCTGCATAAAGGTGCCTGCTCTGCAAGCTTGTCAGTTCCTCTTTTTCCACACCTGAATAAGTGGATCTGAAGCTTTGCTCCTGCCAATTTTTCCCCCACAGAATTCTCAAATTCTTAAACTAACTTTGGCATTTCGCAACATGACAGGTTACAAGCCATGCCATGCCTGTCAGAATCAGATGTCAGTGATGGACTCGCATGACATCTGCTTAGGGTGTCTTGGGACTAAGCATGACTCCAAGTCATATGACAAGTGTTCCGTGATGCACCAAAAGGCGGTCAGGGACAGAGGCTAAGCTGTCAAAGGTAAAGTCCAAGGACAAGTTGGGGAAGAAATAGAAGTCTAACCAAAGATCACAAAACCAGGGGGAGATCTTGCTGTTGCTGGCTGTGCCTCCCTACTTTGACTTTGGTGTCTGATTCAGATCCAGTACCCATCATGGAGCTGATGCACCTCAAATTCCCCAGGCAATTGTCGACTTTGCAGCACGTGACTGCCTTCAAGAAAGTCATGCTTAAGCTATTTAAGTTTCTTCAGATCCCTCCGTCTTCTGGCCTCTTGGACCTTTTAGGGCCTCCTGTTTGACTTCACCAGGCAGACTCTTCCCCAGCTGCCAACTGACATCGGTTGATCACTGCCCTGAATGGCTCAGTCCTGGCTGTTTGGTCTAAACTTTTTTTGGCCCCCAGCTGTGAGTCTCAGCATTGCAAGGAGTCACAGTCCAGTGGCAGGTGATAAAAAAGTTTGAAGCAACATCCAACCCCTTGTAGTGCAGGCCTCCACGAGCAAACTCAAATTCTTTTCCTACTTCTCCACCTTACAGAGAATCCAAAAGAAATGGTTCTTAGGGCAAGAACGTACTTTTGTCTTGGAGTTTGAGATTTGCTGCCTGAATGCAGTTTGTCTGCAGGTGTTGTTGGCATTGCCAGATGACCTTCAGTCTGACAGAAAATTATGATCAAGATGCTGCAAAGTGTTTTACATTTGGGGAGAATACCCCATTCCGTTGCCTGTTGCTGTGGACATCTTCGTGACCTTAGAGGACGTACCTGGATGTGTTCCAGTAAATTCCCAGGGGACATCCAGGCTTCATTAATGGGCATATCATTCGATGTCTATTGGTTCTTTGGTGAGAAAACTGATACAGCCTTTGAGCAATTGTAAGATAGCGCTGCAGCACTCTCAATGAAGTTACTTTCCCCTACTCACCAGTTTTATCAGTAACACAAGAACTTTAGAGGATGCACATGGGGTCTTTCATATTGACATCTTTAACTCGCTCATTGTTTGAAATGGGGGTCTCTAGTTGGCAGTGGTATGCCCCCTGTCCAAGTAGGGACCCTTCCTTCTAGTCAGGGTAAGGGGATTACAAAGCTAAGATAACCCCTGCTCACCCCTTTGGTAGCTTGGCACGAGCAGACATGCTTATTTCAGAGGCAATGTGTAAAGTATTTGTGCATATCACACACAGTAACACAGTGAAAACACTGAAAATGGACACCACACCAGTTTAGAAATATAAAGTATCTTTATCTAAACCAGACCAAAATGATAAAAATCGAACATGCACAACTCAGAATCTGACTTTTAAAAGGTTTCAAGCAATTCTGTTCATAGTAATCTACTGATGCCTGCTTTTTTACACAATGTACCATCAAACTCGCCACAATCCACAAGGCAAAACAGCCACAGAGGGGGGAAATGTAAAAAAACACAGAGATGCGTCAGTTCGTGAGTCCTTGGGGAGGCAATGCGACAGTTCTGCTGCATGCATAAGAAGTGATGTGTCGAATCCGGACAGTAGGGAGAAGTGATGCATCAATTTCCCAGGCAATTCTGGTCTGCGGGTGTTGTGTTGGAAACACTTGCCGCACAGATGCAATGCGTGAGAAAATTCAGGCGCTACGGGTGCTGCGTTGATTGACGTAGCCGCTGACCGGTGATGCGTTGATTCTTTAAGCCGCACAGCGGGCCTGTGTTGGAGTCTGTGTACGGCGGTTTCTCGGGCTGTGGGCAGGCACTGCATCGATTTCTTCGGCCGCATGGGGCTGTGCGTCTGTAATTTCACCCATACTGCAGTGCCGCAAGAAGAGCGAAGCATTTTGTACATTGCTTCAGTTCTTCATAGCTTTCTGTAGCTGGAACAACCTCCAGGGGCCCAGAACTGGAATGGGGCAGGTCCGAACTCCCTGCAGTGGAGTTCAAGAATGCTGTAGGTGAAGTCTTTGTGTCCCTGAGACTTCAGAACAGGAGGCAAGCACTCGCAAGTCCTTGGAGATTCTTCTAAAGCAGGTTTCACAGCAAAGTCCAGTCTTTGTCCTCTCCTCGGCAGAAGCAGCAACTGCAGGCCAACCCAGCAAAGCACCGCACAGCAAAGGGGCAGTATTCTTTTTTACAGCTCTTCAGCTCTTCTTCCATGGCAGAGGTTCCTCTTGATTCCAGAAGTAATCTAAAGTTCTGGGGTTTTAGGTCTAATACTTATACCCCTTTTTACCGTTGAAGTCTTTGTTCAGAAAATCTCTCTTGCTCAGTAAAACCAGTTCTGTCCTCCCTGGTCCAGCCACACTACAGGGGGTGGGGACAGCATTGTGTATGGCAGCCACAACCTATTCAGTTGCTAGTGACAACTCCTTCAACCACTCTAGCCCAGGATGACTCATCAGCCTATGCAGGGCACACCTCAGCTCCCTTTTGTGAGAGTGTCTGGAATGAATGCACAAACAGCCCCTGTCTGTCTAAAACCAGATGGTGAATCCGCAAGCAGGCAGAGGCACACCGGATGGTTAAACAAGAAAATGCCCACTTTCTAAAAGTGGCATTTTCAAACACAATTTAAAAACCACCTTTACTAAAAGGTGTGTTATTAAATTCTGAGTTCAGAGAGCCCAAACTCCAAATCTCTGACTTCCCAATTGTAAGTTACACTTGTAAGATGTTACAAGGCGGCTCCAGTGATAGCCTATGGGAGAGCTAGTCCTTGGAATAGTGAAAAACTAATTTGACAGTATTTCACTATCTGAACATGTAAAACCCACCAGTACATGTAATACCTTTCACCTTTACTGCACCCTGCCCATGGGGGTACCTTGGGCCTACGTAAGGTGTGCCTTACATGTCGAAAAATTGAAGTTTAGGCCTGGCACCCACGACATGACAGTTAAAAACTGCGCGCGCAGACACTGCAGTGGCAGGTCTGAGACACATTTGAAAGACTATTTTTGTGGGTTACACAACCAGTGCTTCAGGCCCACTAGTAGCATCTGATTTACAGGCGCTGGGCACACACAGTGCACGTTACCAGGGGCCTACCAGTAAATCAAATATGCCAATCATGGATAAACAATCCTAATCACAATTTACACAGAGAGCATATGCACTGATCAGCAGTGGTAGAGTGCCAAGAATCCTAAAGCCATCAAAAACAGGTCAGAAAAAATAGGAGGAAGGAAGCAAAAAGTGTGGGGATAACCCTGCAAAAAGGGCCAGGTCCAACACTCAGGATACACAGCACCTCATGCAGACTTTTCATAATGGCAAATGTAGGGGAATTTCCAGTAATCAAGCCCAACAACAGGAGCAACAGTCCTTGTCTCCTCTTTTCCTGTCTCCACTGCCAAACCTCTTTAGTTTATCCTTCAACCTAGCATCAAGACTGGTGAGTGGTAGAATCCAATATTGTCTGACTTACTGGTGCTAAATCATATTGGACCAGGCTGTTCTACAAATTAGCAACGATGGCTACCCCTTTATATTTTTGGAGGCACTTCCCCACATTCCCCAAGTTTACACTCACAGTGCTTCTATTCAGTCAAAATAAGTGATGATGTTGCTCTCCAAAGTGGCTTTCAAGTTAGTGCCAGGTGCAGCGGGAGGGCTGGGGTGTTACTCCTGGTACTTTCGGGTACCCAAGATGAATTGGACACTAAGACTCACTCTAGATCTCAGACTCATTAATTCTTTCTTTAGATAGAAATAGTTCTAAAGTATACCTGCTCATGTTCTACTGGCCCTGGATCCTGAGGCCTGAATGATGTCCGACCACCTGCATGATCTCACTTTCATGTACTCTCCTACAGTCCCCTAGGGAGCACCTCTGCTTTGTGGTCATAAAACTTCCAATTTACCGAAGTACCCTTAAGACTTGCATCAGTCAGAACGAAGGTCATGTTGGCGGTTATGGCACATCTTCGCATGTCGGGGATTCATGTATTACTGTACCTTGGCTGCTGAAAGCAGACTCACTGCATCTGGTCCCTGACTTCCAACTTTGTCATCACTGTCCACCTTGGGATTCTCCAAGAACAAGACCATATGTCATCTTCAGCTGCTGCAAAGTAAACCCTTTATAGAGGCTCTTCTGGACACTGGTGCCCTGAAGTCCCCAAAGCCCCTGCAACGCATTCGGGTCATTTAGGCTGTGATCCTAAAGTTTTGGGAAAAACATTTTGTTTTGGGGCTAATCCATTTTCCTTGCCCCTCTAGATCTAAGAATAGGTTGGATGGTGCCTCTCTGGGTAGGTGTGGTCACCAGGATGAGATGGAGATCAGAGGTTTCTGGTCTCCGATGGAGAAATGCCACCACATACGTCTGCTGTTGCTGTGAGCATGCGGCTGGCCCCAGAGGGTCTTTCTGCCTTCTCTCTGTGAAAGGTTGATCCAAGTGCTAACAGATATCATGGAACCAAATAATAGGGTTTTGGTCTACCGTCTGAGGTGCGTGATGTTGTTTAGGCTACTTGCCGCACTTCCACCAATTCTGTTTATTCTACCTGCTGGTCCACATTTGTAGCCTGGGGCAGGTTGACCCTCTACAGGGCTAGATTGTCTGACATACTTTTGTTTTCTTTGGCCCAGCACGGATGATTAGGCAAACAATAGAAGTACAAAAGACTGATAGGCAACCTTAACAGTCAAGGCACTGACTTTGGGGGAGGGCGGGGGGGGGGGGTGTGTTTGTGTTTCCATAGTGCAAAAGGCAGCATAACGCTGTACAAGGTCAAAGACAAGCATCAAGTCAACGAGTGATAGGAGAGTAGCTAGTTTGTGGAGTATTAATGTTGTGTCGTGCTCTTGAAGGTATGTCTTAACTCTTTCCTGATGGAGGCAGGGATGTTGTTCCATATTCTGTGTTCATAGATGAAAAAGGCTTGTTGCTTCTTTTTTTCCCCTTTCTTTTTTGACCTCTTAATCTGCTGACTGCTTGTGTCTTGGCTGTGAGTGTGCTGAAAGCCACCAGAGATGGTAAGCTTGTCTGTATAATAACCAGGGATGGTGGTTATGATTTCAATGTAAATGATGCAGCTGGTTTTGAAGATGGTGTGGGTGTGCGCAAGGGTAGCCACTGGAGTTCCACCAGAATGGGGGTGATGCGATCAGATTTTTTATGACCTGGATGAGACGTGCTGCAGTGTGTAGAGTCTAGGAGGCCATGAGAAGGGCTTTACCACCATCCAGATGTGATAGTGTTTCAGCCCTGATTATTCAAATTGCCTTTTATGATATATTCTAAAAAAAGGGATTCACAT